>JAWNNH010000518.1:0-677336 GCA_035043045.1 Hirtodrosophila alboralis | reverse complement strand
TATGTCCTGTTCTTCGGCACCGTTTTACGTATTGCTCTTCTTCTTCTTCTTGCTGTTGTTGCTTGTTTGGTTATTGCTTTTAACTTCCTTTCCTTATGCTCCTGCTTATTCAATTCTATACACTGAAAACATATACACGCACATAGACACACATAGAGATTGAGATGATGACTGTTGACCACACACTTTCTTTTTACATAGAATTTGCGCGCAACGAGACACGCGGACTGAACTGATTTTAATATATATATTGTTGTTATATTTATGCAGTTGGTGCTACTGCAATTTTTGTATGTGGTGTTTTGTTTAGTTGCTGTTGCTGCTGCTGCTGCTAACTTTTGCTATGTAATTTATTTATTTGAAAACAACACACAACACACGCACTATCCAGCACATAAACACACAACACACACACACACATACACACACACACACTCGCGCGTCACGTCAATGAACGCAGCAGCACGTAGTTGTTGTTGGTTTTGATGTCGTCGTCGTCGCCGTAGTAATCATGAAATAACGCTTTTTACGCATATTTCTCAATGAATTCAATACACTTAAACACTGCACACGCATTTAATAGTTGTTTATTTACACTTGTGCATTATTTTTGTGAATTTAAAACACCGATTTTGCGGTTATTTTTTTCTTTCAATTTTATTTGTTACGCACGCACGAGCGTCCATACGAGCCATATGACGAGACCCGCCGACGAACAAAGGGAAAATGCTGAATGTGAAAAATGTCAAACATTTGAGAGCGAGCAGACTTTGAGTCTGCGACGTGTGAGTCGCGTGCGAGTAGGCGGGATGGCTGGCTGTCTGCGCACTACTGTCGTCTCACTCACGCGCCCTTTTTTGTGGTAGAGAAGAAAAAAACCAAAACGAAACGAGAGATTTATGAAATTCACAAAACATGCCACCAATATTTTGTTGCTTATATTGGAATCGTTATATTGTTGATTTTCTTCATTGCACTTTGTTATTACCAGTTGTTGGCTAAATATACTTTCTGCTTAACATTATTTTCACATTCTCGTTGCAATAATTTCCCGCACTTTTGCAAACACGCAGTGCAGCACTTAAACTACACTTTTTATTTGTGTGTGCGTGCAAGCATTTTTGCAGCTGCTTCATCTGCCATTCACCATGTGCAGTTGCCACACTGCAGATATGTTGCCATATAATTGTTGATTTAAATTGATATCGCACTTACAAAAAAATAAATCGAGCAAAAGCACCATTTATCGACTGTTCTTGCGCAAAGAAAAAAAGCGCTTTACAGCAATGCATCCAAATTAATATCGGTAGAAAATTCTAGCGGTGAAATTAAAATATTAATTAAGATAAAAACAAAATTTACAGAAAAATATAAAACTATTTGGCAGAGGGCCATGTTTCTTTAAAATATGATCGAATTGCTGCGGTGCTATACTTTCTTCACTACACAGAAGTTGTCACATCGCGTTGAATAAGAAATTTTTAATCAAGAAGTTTTTTGGTTTTTGTATAGCTATTCAATAAATGCAAAATAATCTCGTATTATTATTAACTTAATAATTTTTTACTTTTACCTAAATAGTATTAGTACTGACTTTTTTGCTCCTCACGAACGAAAGAACGAGTAGCGAATCAGAATCTGCTAATAACATTTCAGCAAAATGTTAAGCTTTTGTCAATCACAACAACACAAAATCGGTGGAAAATCAGCAATCAGCCGCGTATAGGCGGACAAAATAGCGTTTCAATAAAAGTCAAATCATTTTTTAATTGCCCCATAATTAAATAAATGCAAATCTAAAGCAGGCGCCTTGTCACGAACAATAAGACTGCGACAAACATCAACATCATGCTGCGGGCGATAGGCAAACGGGACAGGGACATCTTTGACGAGGTATGGCCCGAAAAAAGGAAAATTGTGTTAAAGCTGCTGCGGCAGGAGACGGTCTCGCAACGCGAATGGCAGGATCTCTTCTTTGGCGTGCACTTTGTGTGCCTGTGGGATGAGAAGGGTGCCGCCAAAATCTATGACGGACTGCAGCAGGATATTGTCGAATTCATTGTCCAGGCCCAGTCGAAGGTGCAGGCGCAGCGGGGCGAACAAGCTCTACTGGCCACATACATTGTCGAGTGGCGAAAATTCTTCACACAATCCAATTACCTGCCCTTGCCCTTCCGCCAGCTCGAACAATCGCCGCAGGTGAAGCCAGCCTCTGGCTCCAGTTCGGCGTCATCATCATCCGCGTCCACATCAAATGCAGCGGCAACAGCAGCAGCAGCCTGCTCCAGCAATCAAGCATCCTCAAGCAGTTCCTCCGCAAAAGCCTCAACATCAGCGGCAGCAGCAGCAGCGTCGTCGTCGACGGCGGGAGTCGCTGGTGCTGCCAGCAATTCGGCAACAGCTGCATCCAGCTCCAAAAAGAGTCCCACCGAGGACAGTCCGGTGCGCAAGCTAATGCTCGACTCCTGGAACAAGCATATCTTTCACGACATCAAGGATCGTCTGCAGGAATCGGCAATGAAAATTGTGCACGCCGAGCGCAACGGGGACGCCTACGATGCCCAGTTGGTTGTGGGTGTACGTGAAAGCTATGTCAATTTATCCTCCAATGCGGAGGATAAACTGGAAATCTATCGGGAACATTTCGAGAAGGCCTATCTGAAAGCCACGGCGGACTTTTATCGCTTGAAGTCCACCGAGCAGCAGCAGGAGAACGGTGTCCTGGCGTATATGAAGTATGCGGATGCCAAGCTGCGGGAGGAGGAGGTGCGCGCCAAGCGTTACCTGGAGCCAAGCAGCTTTAATATACTTACATGCCGTCTGGTCAAGGTGCTGATTGTAGATCACCTTAATTCTATTATTGCCGAGTGTCCGGCCCTAATACGAGACTATGAGACGGATCGTTTGAATTTAATGTTCCGCTTGATGGATCGCGTGCTGGACGGCGAGGGTGTTGAGGCAATGATGGGCGATCTGCAGCGTCACATCAAGTCCGCCGGATTAGCGGACATGCAGTCCGCATCGGAGATTATAACACAAGACTCCGAAAAGTATGTGGAACGTCTGCTCGAGCTGTTCAATAAGTTCAGCGATCTGGTGCACAATGCCTTCAACGATGATCCACGATTCCTCACTGCCCGCGACATTGCCTTCAAGATGGTGGTCAATGACACCAGCGTGTTCAAAATGGAGCTGCCCACAAGCATTGCCAATCGTGGCGTCAAGTACACGGCACCCGAAAGCAAATGCCCCGAGCTTCTGGCGAATTACTGTGACATGCTGCTACGGCGTACTCCGCTCAGCAAACGTCTCACCAGCGAACAGATTGATGCACGCCTGCGAGATGTCCTGCTCGTCCTGAAATATGTTAACAACAAGGATGTCTTTATGCGTTACCACAAGGTGCATTTGACCCGACGGTAAGTTGCCAACATTATCAGAATTTATGAATTTACTTATTCAATATATTTAATATATTTATAACCAAGATCACGGTAGTTAAATCAATACATTTAGCTTATTATACTATAAATTATATTTTAAATTTCCAAAACTTCAACCTTTTCCAGAATCTAGAGAAATTATTTGCAGTAAATATTTTAAAATATTGAATATAGATTAGAACATAATTTTGTTTCTCAAACTTCATTATTTTTGTATATTTATAATAATTTTCAAAAAAGTGTGAATATTTTTTAAATTTACTAAAAATCCCAAAAAGTTAAGATTATTTGTTTAGCGAAAAAAAGTGTTGCATACTTCAGGGGACTTTAATTTACACTTGCCTGTAATACTCAATGGCTTTAGGAGGCAGAATATAAGGGCTGTGATTTTTGTGAAAAAATGTTTTTTGTTATTTTTTTTTTTATTTATTTATTTTTTTTTGCTATCAGTGGATTTGTTTGTTAGTGAATTTATTTACACAATTTATTTATAAGTGATAATTTAAATTAAATATGTGTTTTTTATTTCAAGTGACTGCAATTAGGGAATGGTAATAAATAATTAACCAAATATATTCAAATAAAACCGAATAATCTCGAGTGGCTCTGCTATATTCATTTTGCGTTAGATATTTTATTGTTCAATGATTGAAGCTTTTCCCCTTTTTAATTTCTGTGAAAATGTGAAAAAATAAAAGAGCACAAATTACTGAACTAATTTCTTTTTTTTTTCATATTTGCAGATTAATTCTGGGCACGAGTGCGGATAGCGAAAAGGAGGAAGACATTGTTGAATGGCTTCGCGAGGTGGGCATGCCCGCTGATTATGTCAATAGATTGGCACGCATGTTCCAGGACATTAAGGTAAGTACTTCAATAATAGCTTAATAGTTCCATTGTTTTATAATTTGTTTATAACAAAACAGGTCAGCGAGGATCTGAATACTCAATTCCGTAATTCAATAAGTCGGCATGATGCCATCAATATTAAAATACTCAATGCAGGCGCTTGGGCGCGCTGCTCCGAGCGTGTTTCTGTATCGCTGCCAATTGAACTGGAGGATTATATACCCGATGTGGAGGAGTTCTACAAGAAGAAGCATTCCGGCCGTAAATTGCAATGGTATCATCACATGAGCAATGGCACCATTACATTTGTTAATAATTTTGGTCGCTACGATCTCGATGTGACCACATTTCAAATGGCTGTGCTCTTTGCCTGGAATCAGCGACAACACGATAAGATCTCCTATGAGAATCTACGTTTGGCCACCGAGCTGCCTGGTAAGCATGGAAATACGACATTAATTCAATAATTATAAAGTCGCGCAGCGGACAAAATCTAAAATTATAAAATGATTTTTTTTACACAAGAAATAATCATTGATTTGACACATTACAGATCCCGAGCTGAGACGCACGTTATGGTCACTGGTCGCCTTTCCCAAGATTAAAAAGCAAATTCTATTAATGGAGCCAACAGCCATCAGTTCGCCCAAAGATTTTGTCGAGAACACCATGTTCTATATCAATCAGGAGTTTGCCATTGTTAAGAATGGCAAATCGCAACGACGTGGCAAGGTAAGACAACACCTTTGCAATTAAGTTACACTTCACATATAATACTCAATAATTTGTTCATGCCTGCAGCTTAATCTTATTGGCCGACTGCAGTTGAGCACTGAACGATCACAGCAGGAGGATAATCAGTCCATAGTGCAACTACGCATATTGCGCACCCAGGAAGCCATCATAAAGATTATGAAGGTGCGCAAGCGCATGAATAATGCTGCACTGCAGGTGAGTCCAACCTATTTTATACAAATAATATGCTTAAAACATTGATGTAATATTTTTTACTATGCTTACAGGCGGAACTGATTGATATATTAAAGAACATGTTTCTGCCATCCAAGAAGATGATCAAGGAGCAGCTTGAATGGCTTATCGAACACAAATATATGAGACGCGATGATGATGACATTAATATGTTCATTTATGTGGCTTAACTGCGATGGCGGCTTATGCGTCCTTGCCGTAGTAACCATTCCCTCCCGCAACCCAAATATCCGTATTCTCCAAGCAAATTGATTACGCGCTCAAAGTGCGAACAATTTTTCTTATCTCACAGTCACCAATTGGTCTCGCTATCACTTTATTTTGTGGTTATTATAGTTCTGAACCATTTTTTTTTTTGTTGACATTGCGTCCTTGGCAGCATTTTTAAAAATTTTTACCTTTCTATATGTATTTTGCTTAAACTTATCAATTTTTTATATTGCTCTTTTGGCTGATTTGGTTTAGATTCTTAAATTATAAATATCTACTGTATCTCTCCCCTCACTTTGATAAATATTAAGTTTATTTTATTGCTAATCTAAAATCTTGTGCTGTTTTCTATATATACACATTATGTGTTGTCTTTGTTTTTGTTGTGCATTTTGTGTTATTGCTTAGATATTTTGTAAATGTTCGTTTCGTGTGGCAAACACTCATAAACATAAACACACAAACACACAATTATGGACATATAGGGATTGAAATCTTGTCTAATTTAAGTTCGACTTTATTATTACAAGTTGAATCTCTTTAAAGACACAAACACACACAGATACGAAGGCAAAACTAAAAACTAGAATAGCAATATTATATGTTTAAGTTAATGAAATTATAAAGCATATAAATTGTATTTTAAATAAATTAAGTATAATGAACACACGCAATGAATACTCTTTCTCTGTTTCTTACTATTTTGCATTTTATTGCTGCCGTTTTTAAACAAAACAAATTAAGACGTTTACAAACAATTCAAAAAGCTGCCATTTAAATGCATTAAATTTTTACAAAATTAATATAATCAGGGACCGTAATAATTATTGTTTTGCTTTGTTTGATTAAAAAAACACCAAAATAATCATTTACGATACCTGGACATAATACAAAACTGCTCAAATTTTAAGACAAAACATATTAAAAACTATGAAATATTAAAAAGAATACAGACTCTTACATTTAAATTGGACCAATGACTGCACGACATACACAGAGAATACTTTTACAATTTTAAAAACATATTTTTAAGAATAATGCGAGTGGCACTACGAGCTATTTATGTAAACTTATTCTAGGCCTATGATTACAGAGTTACTATTATATACTAAACTAGCAATACTATTGAAGCGACAAGATACAAGATTGACCACCGTATCCTTGAATTTATCTGCGCTTTCGGCCCTTTTTATAGCCCTTGCCATACCAGCCGGCCTGAGTGCGTGCCAGCTTGCGTGGAAAGCTGTGGCTCAGCTGCAGTCGACGCTTGGCCGTTTCAGCGGCCGCTATATGCGCCAGAGAAATGTTCTCATCATAGTCATCATCATCATCGCTGGTTGGACAACATTCGCAGACAACAAAGCGGCCACTGCGCGCTCGTTTTTTGTGTTTGCGTTGATTAAGATGCCAACGGCGATAAAACTGACACTCGAGCTCAGCGTAACGATCAAAACAGAACTCACAATCGGCAGCTGATCGATTCATGGCAAAATTGGGCACCACCTGTGAGTTCCAGATGTTAAGATCTGATGGCGGTGGTATCAGTATGCTGTGTAGACCAGAATATGCATACTTGGCATCATACCAGCTAGGCAGCTGAAGCAACAGTTCGTGATCAGCGCTGTGACGACGCAGTAAGTCCATTTGTGCCATATCAAACTGCTCATCATCATCATTATCCTCCTGGTCCTCCTGCTCCTCCTCTTCCACATATTCATATCCATCTCCGTCATCATCATCGTCATTCTCAGTTGTTGATTCTGCCGAGCAGGTGGCACTATCGCTTTGCAAGTTAAGCGCTTGCAGTGACGTAGGCAGCACATGTTGCGTTTGCGGCTGCACAAAGGGTGTGTATAGCGGCGCTCCAATAGGCACTAGCGGTGGCAGTTGCACCGGCGCCAAGGTGGATACACAGGGCTCCAAGCGTGGCTCGAGACGCAACTCCACCGGCAGCAGACAAAGACCCGGACAGTTGTTGGTATCCGTCGTGTAGGGTTTTTGTATGGCGACTAGTTTTGGCAACACCATGGTGAGACCATTTTTATGTTCCTGCGGTTTCTGATAGCCATTTGTGATTTCAACTGACGGCTCCAGTTTAGGCGTAAGCGGCTCCAGTTTAGTCGTAAGCGGCTCCAGCTTAGGCAGCAATTCCAGCAGCGGCATTTCTTGCTTGATGCAATCTATTGCCAGACTAGTAGTAGTTTCATGCAGCTCATCCTTTGCCTCTTGTTTGAGCTCGCAAAGCGTTGAAGTCGTTGTATCAGTCTCCACTTTGATCTCTGGCTGCGTTTCAGTTTCCGTTTTGGTTTCCGTCTTCAGCTCCAGACCATTCTCTGATTTGATTTCCTTGACGCTGTCAGTTGGCAGTGGCACATACTTCTGACGCATCTCCAGATTGGTCTTGATGCGTCGACCATTTTTGATGGGCGTGCGTATGCGTGGACCTTTGCCAATGGGCAGATCGCTATAGCTATCGCCCGAAATGGTCGAATCCTGTGTTTCTTCGGTTGTTGTGGTGCAGGATTGTGTATCGCCCGCCTCCTCCTCGTCAGCGTTCTTTAGCAATGGCTGCGTCAGTGTGTGCAACTCCTCGGGCATTAGCAGCGACGCATGTGCAAATATTGGATCCTTCTCCTTGCTGTACACCGGCACCGTAATGTTCAGCACCCGCATTAAATGTGCCATCACGCTATCGCATTTGCCATTAATTTTAATGCTCGCTATATTATCCTTGGGCGTCCATTGCAGATTAACAACACAGATTTTGGCACGCTGTCGTGCCGGCTTATCCATCTGCCACAGCCATGTGTATTTCTTGAGCACCTTAAGACTAGAGCCCAGACAAAGTATAACATCGGCACGCTCTGCATGCTGCGTGGCGCCATCCCAGTTCAGTGGCCATTTAACATTGCCACGCTCACCAAAGTGCACAATAGTATCGTACAGGGGCTCCGAGCATCGATGGCACAGCCGATGCGTTTTGTGGCAATATCGTGCTGTCATTTCCGTAACATCAAATTGCCGCCAATAGACGGAATTTGGTTTACAGTGCTTACATACCTCCACATACATGTTGCCGTGTATTTCAGAGAGCGATTGTCGCGGCAGTCCGGAACGCAAATGCAGTCCATCGCAGTTCTGTGAGACGACGTGACGCAGCAGATGTCGACGGTGCAGCTCGTAGAGGGCCATATGCGTATAGGTGGGATTGGCACTGGACAGATCATGCTCGCCAATGTCCTTGCCCTTCTGCAGCAGCGTCCAGATGCCCTTGCTGCCACGATAATCGGGTATTAAAGCCGCCGTGCTAATGCCGGCGCCCGTATAACATATTAAATGTTTTGCCTGTGATATTATATTGGCCAGCTGCTCCACCTTAGCTTCAATGACATGTGGTGCGTCCTCCTTTTCGACTATGCGCTCTTTGTATATCTCAATGCGTTCCTTACGCTTCTTTGTAGTTTTTACAATATCCGGATGCTTTTCAAGAAACTGACGATCCTCAACGGTGCGCAGTGAATCACATTTGCGTAAAATCAGCGATACCTGACAATTAATTAATTATATAAATTAAAATTTGATTTATGCTGTTAAAAAGTTGATACTAAAATGCTTCTTTTTTTGTATTGTAAGATCGCTATGCTAGGGCATAGTAGGTTCAAGGTTCAAATCCCACTCCAGTTTTAGTTTATCTATATCTTTAAATGTTCATATTCCCACAATAAATAAATACGGTTTATGCTGTCACAAGACGCCTGACAAGTCAAAGAATTTCCATAGCTAGATTAGATATCAAGGCTATAAATTCAAAAATGTTGTAAATTGTTTTATTGAATTTTAAAAATTAGAATAAACTTGATATGCATATGTCTGCTTAAACCGATCATGTAATATATATATAAAAAAGCCATATCTGACTGTTACATACATATTTTAGGCATAAATAATATAAAAATCGGCAGACTATCTTTAAATTCCCTGCTAAAGGGTCGTTTCCTGCTTATAAAGACTGAAATGTTTGCTGGGATTATTTATATGCAAATTACAAACGAGGCTCACACATATATACACACACACACACATACTCTTAGAGACGTGCACATGCACATTAATTACCTTTCGCATAGCATCCTTGCGTCGACGTTTCTCGTTATCTTTTTTAGCCGGATTCATTTTCGCTCGCGTCTTATATGACTGCACCATCACCACATCGGTCATCTCTGGCTGCAGTTCGTCCGGCTCCATATTTGTGCCTAAACTATTCGATTTTGGACTCAATTCTACATACATGTGTATTGATGTGCGTCGCAACCGCACGACAAAAGGGAAAGGAATTAACGCGCTGCGCAGTCAAATGTCAACTGCAGCTTGTTGAAGGTATCAATTTGTTATGAAAACTTATTTTTTTGTTTACATTTTTTATGTTCCAGGTTATTCGACCTCCTGGCGTGTGTATTTTTGTTGCTTTTCCACAACTTTAATTAATGTTGTGTTTTTTTTTTATTGTAAACAACAATAGGGATGAGCGATACTTGTGTATTTGATATTTTGTCGCAAGCAGATAAAAGTAACGAGTCGGTTACAATCCCAAAAAAAAAAAAAAAATACTTTATACTAGGAAAAATATGCTGCGCTACTATTTTATAATTTTTTGTTAATTTGAGAGTTTATTTATCAGATATTAAAAATTTATTTTTGTTATTTAAATTACCACAGAACCCAGCGTATCCTGGGATTATTATTAATAATAATGTTAAAAGGCCATGGCAAATTATACTAATTTATTTAATAAGTATCTGTTTGTTTACGTTATCTATACAATTATTTCATTGTACATTACTTTCCCGTAAATTATAGAATTGGTTTTTATATATTTTCTCAAATTAGAAAAATATCTTTAGTTTCTTAGGTGTTGCCAGACAGTCAAGAAAAAATGCGGGCCAATTTGAAATTCCGAAAGAACTGATTAAGTTTTATTCAAGTAGTTACTAATTATTGGCCATAATATTCCGAATCCAATCCAAATAGAAATGAACCCGCGTATAAACGCTGGGAATTTTGGGTGTGCCGCAAGCCAAGCCAGAAGATGTTATACCCATAACGTGGTACATGCAGGGATACTTCTGGTGATACACAAGAATGGGTCCACCCGAATCACCGTTACAGGTATCCTTTGACTGTGTTGATCCAACGCACATTTGACTGATCCCTTCAAATCCATGAGGATAGTTTTCACTTTCCTCAATTACTCTACGGCACACCTGAATTTTGGATAATATTGACTTTACACAAATCAAGAAAAATTTTTAAAACTTACATCATCCGACATACGATCCAGCTTAACTTTTAACAGTTTGGCCGATTCTTTGCCTGCCAAACTAATGCTACCCCAGCCAACGGCTATGAAGGAATCAAGCTGTTGACCATTCTCAAATGGCAAACATGCAGGATGCTTGTAACGATCAAATTGAACAGGCTCAGCCAGCTTAATCAGTCCAATGTCATCGTATAGCTCTGGATCCGTAAAGTTTGGATGTCGAAAATACTTAGCCACAGCATAGTTCTTAGGCAGCGCATCGTCTTCATCACTATCAAAGACCAAATCCCCCAAACGGACCACATCGACTTCGCCGCTAAATGTACATATGTATATTCAACTGACATTATCGTCCTAGTCTCAAGAAATGTACTCACTATTCCGCTTCAAAGCAATGTGAGGCGGTCAGAACGTAACTTTCACTAATAAGCGTGCCGCCACAGAACCATTTGATGTCATCCCCCTGTCCATTGCGATGTCCGAGACGAGCTATGCTGGGAAATTCCTTGGGATCGGCGGGTTGTCCACCCACAATCAGAGGCGTATATCTGCGACAACTGTCGATGGTTTCGAATGTAACTGGCGCATTTGGAAATAGGAAACTGTATCCCACCTCTTCTTCGAAGACCGTCTTTTTATACTTGGTGCAGGCTGGCAACATGGATTTCGTTTAGACACAAATGCATAAAGAAATAACAATTTGGTTCTATCTCACTTACAGCTAACGATTTCAGGATTTTGGCACAAAATATGACTCCATGGCTGCAGAGCCAAAAAGAGAAGCGTCGTCACCAACAACATTATTTGTTCTAACACGATTTTGTTTATCAAATACACAATTGGCACGTTTTTAACCGGTTTGCCGACAACAAAAGCCTCGAACTTGACAGAGAAATAAACTTAGTGCTCTGGACAGGTTTATGGTAGGTATTTCACATATAAACAGATGAGCAGAACTAAAACTGATGCTGTTTCATACAGTAATCAGCTGTTTTCACAGCAAACCAAGATTAACGGGCTCACAACAGTTTTCATAAAAATATTATATAAATTGGCAGCGTATACGCCGTGTTGACTCGTCAATATAAAGCTAACAACTAAATGAAACTTTAGATTAGGTATACCTAAGCTATAAGCAATTGGAATAGTTAATTGAAAGAGGCGTTTATTTGTCATTATTATCAATTCAACTTATCTCAACTATACTCATGAAAACTTGGCAAAAAAAACCCGCGTTAAGCGGCTTCCAAGAATCTCAAGAGACTTTAGCCAATTCCTGCTTAATCCAATCCAAGTAAAAGTGCACGCGCGTATAGAATGTGGGCTTTTTGGGCGTACCGCAACCAAGGCCAGTTGACGTAATGCCCATAACATGATACATACAGGGATAATCTTCATGGTAAGTCAACACTGGACCACCAGAGTCGCCATTGCAAGTATCCTTGTGCTGCTTGGAGCCAATGCATAGCTGAGTGGTCGCATTATAGCCATCGGGCAGCTCTTCAAGATCTGTGTTGCAGTTTTTTTCTTCAAATGTATCCAATTTGACCTTCATGAGTATGTTCGAACTCTGGCCAGCAAACTTTTTGCTACCCCATCCTGCGGCAATAAAACTATTGTAACGATCACCATTATTAAAGGGAAGACATGCAGGATGCTTATATACATTGAAACTGACGGCCCGGTTCAATTGAACAATAGCAATATCATTATAAAACTGCTCATCGTTGTAATCTGGATGCACTGTTAACTTGATCACACCAAAGTCTTCGGGATCTGCATCATCATTTTCAGTGTCAAAGTCCAGCTCGCCCAAGCGCACTACATTGATTGCACCGCTGGAAATAAACAGAGATTACAACAACAGCAAGTAAGAGTATACCAGGCTAGGGGACACCCAGTAATCACCCATGGGATTCGTTAACATATAAGAATTCATTGAAATCGAGCAGTGCAAATCAATATTTGAATTCCAACCAGTTCAAAGCAAGCAGAGTACTTTAAAAGTTTTCAAAATATTTTTTTGAATAAATGCAGTTATTATTCGATCTTCATGAAAATTGTACATCAAAAAAATTAAATCCCTTGCCAAAAAATTATGTTTAAATATTTGTACCCGTAAAATGTTATTATCGATGAACGTCGGGTCTCTAGCTCAGATCTGAACTTCATATATAGTGACAAACAATCGGACAGAGCTATATAGATCAATAATGATCAAGAATATTTTATATTTACATATATGGTCATAGATTCCAACATCTGTCTGTTTTATACCCCTGCACTGCTTTCTGACCCATTTGCTCTCATTTTTAAGAGTATAAAATAATAATCAGATATTCATACGTACTCCTGTGAGTAAAGACAATGCGCCGCAGTTAGCACCAGACGATTGCTTATCAATGTGCCGCCACAGAACCACGTTGTTTTGTCGTCTTTGTTGCGATTTCCCAATCGTGCCATATGGGGAAATTCCTTTGGCTCGGCATTTTGCCCATCGACAATTAGGGGCGTGTAGCTTTTACACTTATCCACTTTGATGAATGTGATCGGTGAGCCGGGCAATAAAAAACTGTAACCATCTTGTGTATTAAAAACGCTTTCTTTGTATCTCGTGCAGGCTGTATTTAAATGAGATATGATCTCGTTACGTAATTGCATTCACTTTTCTAAGTTGGCATTCTTACAACTAACAATGTCCGGATCTTGAGCATTTGTTGGGTTGTTTGATAGCTGGATTAGGAAAAATGCCAGCCAAAAAGACTTTAATTGTAAAGTAATTTTCCAATGATAATACGTAATTTGCATTTTATTTGCAATGAGCTGCCGAACTCGACCGACTCGAGACTAGTCATGAGATTTACTGTTAAGAGAATGTCAATCGGAGATTTCTAGGAAATATATTTATTTAAAGCGCACTCCCGCTTGAAGATAAGATGCAAATCTTGTTTTATACTATAATTATACTCATTCATGCTATGTAATGTTTATATTTATGTGTAAGTATGCACTTGTAAGTGTACATATTTGCTCATTTTCCCGTTTAATTTAATATATGCAACTTAAGTTTGTTTTAATTGTATGTTAAGTGGCGTTTTTTTCATACACACGTTAGATCTCTCTTTAATATATATATATATATATATTTTATTCAATATTTTAGTACATGTTGTATAATAAATGATAATGGTTTTTAAATATTTTCACCATGTAGTTCCATTATGTGTAAATCAATACGAAAACCATTTAAAAAAAGGTAATTAAAAGTTAGCACGGTTAAATTTTTTTGGCAATTTCCTGTTTGATCCAATCCAAGTAAAAATGAACGCGCGTATATAGACTGGGCAGATTGGGCTTACCGCAGTCCATTCCAATTGAAGTAACTCCCATAACGTGGTACATACAAGGAAACTTTTCATGATAGGTCAACAGTGGACCACCAGAGTCACCGTTGCAGGTGTCCTTGCTCTCACTGGAGCCAACGCACATTTGAGTGGTAGCATTATAACCATTTGGCACCTCATCGAGATCGGTGGTGGTGAGACATCTATTTCCAAATCCCTTGAGCTGCACTTTCAGCAGCTTTGAGGACTCCTGAACAGCTGATTGCTGGTAGCCCCAGCCAATGGCAACAAAGTTTTGGTGACGATTGCCATCATCGAAGGGAAGACAGGCGGGATGCTTATACACACTAAAATTGACGGCACGATCAAGTCGTACGATGGCAATATCATTATAATACACCTTATCCGTGAAGTCTGGATGCTCTGTCACGTTGAGCACACCAAAATCCTCAGGGTCTGCATCTTCCTTATCGCTATCAAAGTCCAGCTCACCCAAACGGACTACATTAACTGCGCCACTGCAATTTAGAGCTTATTATATGAGTTTGTTAATAAAGAATGGTATTGTTACTCACGACACGTCGTACAAACAATGTGCTGCAGTTAGCACCAGACGATTGGAAATCAGTGTGCCGCCACAGAACCATTTGGTTTCGTTTTTACTGTTGCGATTACCCAGGCGCGCCATGTGGGGAAACTCCTTGGGATCGGCAGGTTGACCGCCGACAATTAGTGGTCGTGAAGCATGACAGAAATCATTTGACTCCCAAGTAATAGGTGCATTTGGGAAGAAGAAACTTACGGGTACTCGCTGCTCAAAGACGGTACGCTTGAAGAGGGTGCAAGCTACAGAGACGGAGAGTTACTTTGGTAATTACAAAGATAACAGAAAAAAATATCTACCCTCTTTCACTGCTGGATCCGGATCTTGGGTGACTACAATCAATGCATGTGCCAAAAAAAGCACCAACGAACGAACAGAACAAATCAGCGTCATAATCTCAGCATCAGTTTGTAATTTATGCGACGTTTTGAACTTTATTTAATCAAGACTCGAGAGCAACTAATCAACGTTGAAACAGTTCCAATCATCAACGAACATTAAAGTAATAATAACTTAATAATTATTCTCTCACTCTCTGCTGTATCTCACTAGACAAATCTAATTGCGATTGCATTGTAAATAAACACAGTAGGTGAAAAATTTAAATGATTTTTGCTATGTGGTTGCTTTTATAGTTCAAAAGTCTGTGATCGATCGGAAAGGGACTCTCACATACATTTGCTAAAAAATTATTGTTTTAGAAAAAAGTCCGGGTGAGCTAGTTTCAAATATTAAACAATTTAGTTAATCAAGTTCTTAAAATATTTACAATTACATTGCGGAGATATTAGGGTTAGTTAAAATGTACGCCGGCCGCATTGAAAGCCAGCAATAGCCGCATAAACTCGTCAATGTCCATAGATCTCGCACGCTTCGTGCTCATATCCAGTTCTGTCAGTATGCTTATTACCTTCTCTTGCATATTAAAGTTTTCCTCAATTTGCTGAGAGCGTAAAATAGAATATAATTATCTAAAATTGTAAAAATAAAAGCGTTACGTACCTCATTTCTTAGCGAACGAGACAATCTGTAGTTCTTGTCGAGCATTTCAATCACAGAGTTCACTTTAAAAACCGCTGCCAGAGTTTTGTTTTTTCGCAGAAAAGCAATGCGGGTGAGGCCATCCCATTCGGTAAAGTTAACTGGCGGAGGCGGATTTTTTGGCTCCAAGCGCACCACACTCGACTCCACTTTGGGTGGCGGTTTGAAATTGTTTTTGCCCACCTTCATCAGCATGTCAACGCGTGCTAATAATTGTGTATTGATGCTTAAGCGACAATATAGCTTGTCACCCGGTTTGGCCACCAGACGTTGGGCAAACTCACGCTGGAACATCAGGACGGCACAGCGAAATAGCGGACGATGCAACAGCAATTTGAAGATCAACGGCGAACTGATTTGGTAGGGTACGTTGGCAATGCACAGATCAAAGAATGGCAGTTCCGCTTTTAGAAAGTCCCCAATAAGCACCTGTAGCTTGGGCTGCAGCGGTGTGGCCTGCACACGCTTCTGCAGCTCGGCGGCAAGACGCGTATCAATTTCACAGGCAATAACTTTCTTTGCTCGCTCAAGCATTCGCACTGTCATGTTGCCCGTGCCGGGACCAATTTCCAAAACCACATCGGTAGCTCGCAGAGCAGCCTTCTCCAGCATGGTTGTTATAACCAAAGGATTCTTTAATATGTGCTGGCCAAAATCCTTGTTGAACACAATGCCTATGATGCATTTATTGGATTATTTGTAATCAACAATGCTATAATTACTTACCTTGCTTTTGCACCTCATTGTGTATGCGGGTTTTCTTCTCAGTTTTTACCTTTGGCATCTTTTAAACTGCAAGTTTTGTGCTTCGACGACTGCTGCAACGTGAATTTGTTTTGCTCTCGTCTTCTTTACACCTTTCTCTTGGATGCCATGTGCGCGGCACAGAGTTGCTGTGATTCGAGCGTTGCCAGATCGCAACATTGGCGCGTGGAAATTTAAAATTCAAACGAAATTGATTAAAAGCCAAATGTTACATTTTTATAAGTGTTACCTCTTTATTTATTAATTAGTTTTCCTTCATTAAATATTCACTTAAACTTATAAATCAATTTTAGTAATTTTATTTTCTTTGGTTATCTTTCCTCACTTCAACTTACGTTTTGTTACCATTTATTTAGTTGCTTGAATAACACTCACTGTCTTCCCTTAGTTAATTTTTTTTTACAACATATCAACTGTTGACTTTTGACTTTTCTTTGTAGCTTATTAATTCATTTCATTAAACATAACTTAAATATTATTTATGCTTTTTTCTTCTCAATATAATTTTGTGTGTGTTTGAATACTTTTTTCATCATTAGTTCAACATACTTTCAGTGAGTAGATTCTATATTCTGATTTTCTTTGTCGCACATTGGTTAACGACTTAAGATTTGCATTTCTTGTTACTTTAAATGTTGTCTATTTATAGAATCTAAATTGCAGAAGGTACATGAAAAGGTGTATCTGTAGGCCTGGCATGTGGGTATGCTGAGAACACACATATGTATGTATTATGTATATAAATTGATAAGCATTTCAGCTTCATGAACTTAGTCAAATGTATCGCATTGTTTTAGTTACAATTGATTTGTGAGTGCCTAAGGTTTATTGTTTTTATCATCATGCCCAGCAATATGCAAATGTTTGTTAATATATTGAAATTCGAAATAGATGACAAAGCATGACAATTGATTTCAATAAGTTGTTATTTCCTTTCAAAGAGAGATACTTTTAAAGCTGAACTAGGCTCGGAGAAGCTGAACATCCATCCAATTTGGTTGGGCTTACACTAGCACATTGCACACATTTGTTATTACGCATATACAATTGTATGCTTGTGAAGGATGAGCATGGTTGTCTTGCATGTGCACTCAATTGTTCATATTGCTAATGCATTTATAACAATAATTAGCCAGACATAAGAATGCGTTAGTATGTAGTACAACAATGTTATACACTTGGCCGTGATTTTGGTTATTTTGCAAATGTATGTTATTTAAATGAGCTTACAGCTAACATTTTCTGTTTTCAACTTGTGTGTACGTTTTGCTTTTAGTTTTTATTCAGGTTACGCGTTACATATTTTGTTTTGTTTAATTTGTATCTTATTTCACAATGCGCTGCATCTGCATCTGCCTTTTCAATTTCGGTAACAACCAACAATTTTTGTATTTTGTTTGCTTGTTTCCGTAA
Source organism: Hirtodrosophila alboralis (assembly GCA_035043045.1). Classification (NCBI taxonomy): domain Eukaryota; kingdom Metazoa; phylum Arthropoda; class Insecta; order Diptera; family Drosophilidae; genus Hirtodrosophila; species Hirtodrosophila alboralis. The sequence goes on along the minus strand of JAWNNH010000518.1, from coordinate 659,360 downwards.
CGTATCAACTAATGTAAGTATGTTTGCTGGCTGGATGCGTATGTAAATTTGTGAAAATTTGTATGTTTTCCATTTAATTTCATTTTTTTCCTTTCTTTTTTTTTTCTTTTTGTTCCACCAACGACGTTGTCGAACTCTTTGTAACATGTATCTACATATGTATGTATATATAATATTTTCATAGATATATATATGTATATGGTTTGTTGCATTTGTCCTGTCTTCACTTTGGGTTTAGTAAAATGCGATTTTGAGAATACTTGAGGTTAACATTTAAATGGGTAACTATCGCTGGCGCTCTGCTTGCTATTTCATAAATATTATTTGTATTACACATTTTGGTTTGTTATCATTACATAAAAAGTTTTCATTTGTTTTAGTTAACAATGTTTCTCTTACAGTTAGTAAATTTTTGTTTAGCGTACTTTTTTTTTGTTTTTTGTTTTTTTTTTTTGCATACAAATTTATCAAACTTAGTATTCGGCAAACAATTTGCGCTCCTGTAAATGCAGCACAACAATCGTGTAGTACATTTAAATATTCAATTTTATAGCTGCTCTCAAATCAACATTAAATTAAAGAATAATAACAATCGACTTGATTAAATCAAAAATTAACAAATTTCGATGCCATTTTTATAACTCAGCACACACATTGCGCATTTTACATAAGTATTTCTGGCTGCAGTTATAAACGGTTTCTGTTTATTGTTATTGTTTTGTATTGTATGTATTTGTTAGGCAAATTGTATTTGTTGTTTGAGTCTTTGGTTTTAAAATCAACACATATATATATATATACATATATATATATATTTATTATTATTTAATATTTGTATTATTACATACATTTTAATTATGTTTATATAATTTGTTCTGCTTGGTTTGTTGTGCAGTTTTAACTGCATATTCCACATATACTAGATTAACTCTATTTATGCACACACATATAATATATATGTATATATATATTAAAATATATGTAGTTGCATTATTTAATACATATATACATACACATATACATATATATTTATATATATATATATAGTTATACTTTACTCAAATGTTATATATTTTCTCCAACTTACAGGCTAAACACATTTTGTTTTGTATTTATAATTTGTGTTCCATAAAATATATATGAATTTAGAAATGTTTTTTTTTTATTTTTTTGTTTTGTTTGTTCTCATTTTATGACTAAACTTAGTTTCATTTAATTAGTTTTATTGTTGAATTTTTTCTTTTTTTGTTGCATTTGCTTAGCTCAAAATTTTGTGGATGTTTTTTATTATTTTTGGCTTTATTTTCTTGTTTTGTATATTAATATAATGTTTGTATGTATAACAATAATTTAATTTTAAAATAATATCGCTTTAATACTTGAGAAGGAAATTGTGCAAGAGTTTCAAATACGCATTAAGTTGGCTAATACATATTTTATTGTATTTTCTTATTTTCTTGTGTGTACAGTTGGCTATTGTGACATTCTCTCTTGAGATTCGCATAGGAGCAAGTGCGCTTCGCTTTGGATGTTGTCTGCATTTATGTAGATGCGAAACTTGAGATTCGGCACATTAATAAATAAAAAACTAATAACAAAAAGCATGGCGCTGCATTTGCAACAACATTGACTAGATCAGTGCTTATTTTTTGGCAAACAACAAACAACACAAAAATTTGTTATAACAAGGATAGGTTGGCTAAGCTGCTTTGAAAGGCTTTGAGCATTAACGCGAGCAAAAGCAAAAGGATTCGATAGAGAATAGACAGTGCATTAAATAAACAAACATTTTTAAAACAAATTAAATTCCTCTATAATAATAATTTGCCTGTGTGTACTCCTATGTGTTTCTGTGTGCGTTTACAATTTATAATAATTTGTTTATTGGCACTGTTCGTAGATGATGGATGGCTGTAGGTTTCTCTACGCGAATTCTGAATATATTGCATAGTAGATACCTTAATTGATTCTACCTATGTATGTAATCATAATTTATATATATATATATATATATATATAACCTGCAACTCTCTCAGCTTCTCTTTTTGTGTTTTTTAAGAGCTACGCTTTGTAAATTCCAACAGATATAACTAAAAACAAAATAAAGATAAATGACGACAACTGGAAACAGACAACAATAAAGCGTTCATAAAATGTTCAACGGAAGCAAAGTTCAATTTCAAGTTCATGTGCTAGGGATAAGCTAGGGCTAGGAATAGGCTAATAGAGATAGCATAGGTCTGTACCTAATTAAAAACCTGGCAACAAATTGCCTTGTGCTTAAAATTTCAACTGATCCAGTTTGCTGGTTAATAGTTTCCGCCAACGTTATACGCGCATGTCCGTTGTCCACTCAAATCCAATGGTCAATCGCATTAAAATACCTTACGCTCTGGCCCAAACTTGGGATTGACAAATGAGAAGCCAGCAAACTCGTCCTGATTGATGCAACGTATGACATCATTACCAATTGGGGTAAGCACCGGCTCCTCTTTGGTGAACTCAGCATCGAAATTATTGGCATCACGTGGGTTTTTCTATAGAATCAACAGTTAATCAGTTTTTCAAAGATTCTACATTTTATTTAATTATTTACCATTTTTGGTCGGAATGGTGGCTTTATGTTGCGCTTCTCCAGTTCCTTCCAGTCCAGCTTATTGAAAAATGGATGTTTGCGGATTTCATTCTCATCGCCAGTGCAACCCAAACGCTGCTCAGGATTTTTGGTAAGAAAACCTACAGGACACATAGAATTATATTTTAATGGACGTTAGTATATTAAAATGGGCTCACAGCTTACCCTTTAATATGGACACGGCTTCGCGGGACAACCACACCGGATAGAGCACATCGTCGTGCATGATTGAGTCGAAAAGCTCATCCTCATTGTCAGCCTCAAATGGCGGCTGGCCAGCCATCATCTCGTACATGAGCACGCCCAGCGCCCACCAATCAACGGAGGCGCCGTATTCCTGCTCCTTGAGAATTTCAGGTGCTATGTAGTCGGGTGTACCGCAAAATGTCGTGGTCAGCATGCCATTCATGATGCCCTCCTTGCACATGCCAAAATCAGCGAGCTTACAGTGTCCCTCCTGATCGAGCAGTATGTTATCCAACTTTAGATCGCGATAGATGACACCATGGGTGTGCAGAAACTGCAGAGCAAGCGTCACCTCGGCCGCATAAAAAGCGGCTCGTGCGGCTTCAAAGCGACGCGCTTTTTGTATTTGAAACATCAGATCACCACCGTTTACATATTCCATAACAAAGAACAAACGATCTGGAGTCTGAAAACAAGAATGCAGCGCCGTAAGGAACGGATGATTGGCTGCTAAAGCCAGGATGCGTTTCTCTGTCATTGTGCAGTCAACATCATCGTCCTGAATGATGGCATCCTTTTTTAGCACTTTAATGGCATAAATCTCGTCGGTGCCCTTCTTTTCAGCTAGCATCACCTTGCCAAAGGAACCCTTGCCCAGCACCTTGATAAAGTTAAAGTCCAACAGTGAGCATTTGCCCGGACGCAAATCTCCACCGCCCACAGCCAGGCTCATGCAGCTGCTGCTGTTGTAGCCGCTGGTCAGTGTAGTCGTCGAGGTGGCCAAGCTGTCGGCCGACATTGCGCCGCTGCGGAATGAGGCGCCTGGCACATTGTCGCCACCCTCGCCGCCCAATGAGGCGCCATAATTGTCCTCGCCACCCGGCTGACTCAAGTATTTGGAGCGACGCGGCTGCTGGCCCTGCTTGTCCGGCGAGATGCCCAGGGAGCTGAGTATCTCGGCCATTTGCTTGGTATTGATACCGCACGTGTTGGCCACATTCTTTTGGCAGCGCTTGTGGACGTTCATGTAACATGTTTCGCACTGCAGTCCCTGCTTAATGAGTCCGTAGAGCAACGAGCCGCAGTGATCGCAAAATGTGAACCGCTTGTAACTGTGCACCACAAACCGATGCGGCACATTCACGTTGAATCTCTGCCCAGCTGGCACCACTTCAACTTTGGCTTGCTGCAAAGGTTTAATATGTAAATAAAATGAGTTTGAATTTTGTTTAAATTCCATTTAACGTCCCAACTCACCTCATCGCGCATGCCAGGACATTTGGACACCACAGACAGATGGCATTTTTTATGTACAACTAAGGTGCAGACTAGAAATGATTAGATCAAAATATAATAATCTTATTAATCTCATAGTTTAAAAATTATTTCAAATTGTGCACTTGTAGCAAGAGCCTGCAGAGCACATTTTCCTCAGCGTTTGACGCAAATCAATAAGCTAACAAGTCACAGCAGAGTGCAGTACGTTTAAATTGATATACTAAATATATATACATAGCTACTAATTAATTATTTTTTGTAAACATTCACAGGTTAGACACAGTGAAAAGTTAGCTTATTTGATGAACTTTTTTTTGTCACATAACATCAAATTATACATAAATATATGAATAAATATACTTAAATGTAGTTTAATTTTTTTGTGTCACTGTATTAAATTTTTAGCTTTCTCTTTTTAAATTTTATAAGACAACATAAAATCTGTTTAATCACATGTGTGCAAATGTTTCTTGTGGCGTGCAAAAATTGTCAAATTATACAGAATAAAAAAAATAAAAACATTCGTGTATTTTATGTTAAATTTGCTTCTAACACATAAATTATTTTTTATTATTAACAGAGTTTAATAACAGAAACATTCATAACATCTATATCCACATTTATATTTTATAAAATAATAAAGAAACACCTAAAAAAATTCAAAGTTTCTCACAAAATATGAAAAAGGAATTATCCATTTCATTTTTGGTATTAAAATGATATAGATTTTTATTACTTTAAAGTTTAAAATACTCTTTCTAATGAATATCATTAATTGAATATGTATAGGTTTATTAAAACTTTGAGTGGCTCATAAATTTAGCTAATAAATTTTGTCTCAACTAAAATTTATTATTTGACTTTGATGCATGAATCAAATAGAATACAATTATAATTAATTATACAGGTCTGTTCCCATTCTCACTTTCGACAAAATCTCACGGAAACGAATTTCCCTCTACGAATTTCCCTCTAAGAATTTCCCTTTAAAACTTGCGTATTTGAACTCGCTTGAGTTTTAGCCCGCGTTTTCATTTCGGTAGCGTACAAAACAATTAAATTATACTACTTGAAACCACTTTTGACTTAAATAAAAATTATAAATAAAAATTTCATAATACTGAATTGTACTTGAATAGGTCTGCATTGCTATTTTATTTGCCTCATTTATTAAATATTTAGCTTATTGCCTTATAACTAAATATTTAATACTTAGTAGAAGTAATATTTTAATCAAATATATGTCTGTCTATATATATTAAATGGGATCATATCGTTTCCTTTTTTACTCATACAAAATATATTTAAATTTAATAAAAAAAACCCATCTTAACGCAATATGATTAATCTGACGCATTATACACAACATTTATATATGATGATAATCTTTAATAACAATTCTTAATTATTACATTTAGTATGTTGTGATTCTTTGGGCCAAGTAACAAATAACGATTAGTATAGGAGGCAAGACAGTGTAAAACAGAGTTACAAGATGTGTGTGTATTTAATAAAACCATAAACAAAATGGTCAATGCAAAGTGCTTTTGGTGCATAGACGACAATGCAGAGAGAAGCGACAATGGCAGCAGCGACGGCGCAAATTAAAATTATAAACATTTTTCTTATGATATTGTATTATAAATTGATATTCAAAAAGAGTATGTATAATGCAGCTATTTATTGGACAATGGCAAATGCTTTGGTTTTCGGACCGAAACTGAACAACATCAACGAACAAACAACGAACGAAACGAGCAAATGCAAGTGATGAATAGCTTCTATATTTTATGTTTTTTTTTTTTTTGTTTTTAGTTAATACTCTTTGCAGAGATATTCCTTTGTAATTTTAAGCAAAACACATACCTTGACATTGATAGCCTTGTTTACCAATTCCCCTGCAAAAAGGCAAGAAATTCCGTGGCTATTGCATATATATTTTTTTTTATAACTGAATGATGAGTGTTTTTTTTGTGGTTGTGTGGGCATGAATGTATGCGAATAAATCAAAAATCAAAATAAATAAAATAATAAAAGAAAAAATGGAGTAAGGCCGCAGTTTGGAACCAAAAGATGATAGTCAAGCATATGGTGTATATAGCACGAGAGACCAACCCAGTGAAATATTGTAGCTCCACGCCAGAAGCAGCCCCAAATAAAACCCAATAATATGAGAATGTTTAATCAAGTGATAAAAATAAACTCTAAAAGAAAAATCTTATGTATAAGAGATAACTAGTATACTTAAGAGAATCCCAAGAAATAAAGTAGTATGTTACGATTACGATACATAAAAATAAGTCGAAATCAGATAGTAATTAAATGTACGTGTATATAGTTATCAAAAATAAAAATAAAATCATAAGATAGTAGATAGTAGTTCGTAATAATGCCAATGCTTTGATGTGTGTTTTGTAAATCATATCGAAATCCCAAAAAAATAATATTAATCACTGCAAATACAACTTATAGATGGTACTGTAGATGACAGCCTGACTGTAAGCACGCTTACAGCATTGCAATGTTGATTTAAATGCATTTCTTGTTCATTCACTCACCAAATAAACTCGCGGCAATGTGAACAGAAGGTGGGCTGACGCAAAAATGTTGCCATAAACTTATGCCCGTTGACCTGTTTATAAGAAAAAATGCAATTATTATCAAATTATCTTAATATTATTAACTATATATTTATTACCTGATGCACACGACGGCGCATAGCGCCGCGACGTCGATTGAAGCCGGCGCGTTCCTTGAACTCCTTGTTAACGGCCACCGTCTGCTCCACCTCGGCATCGGCTTTAGCTTGATCTGAAAATTAAAATGGGTTACAATGCCCTTCAGATATTTGCACGCAACTAACCATAACGCTCATGCCTACCATTGCGGGTCTTCAGTTCGATAATGACATGAATTTTACCCTGCGGTTCGAGGTTAATCTGGAATGCAAGAAAATTTGTTAATATATATTGTATAAAGAATATGTTAAAAAGTGCCTTACTATCAGCAAAGACTATACATAATTAGGATACAAAAATTGTAGTCTTTGTATTCTGGTTAAAAAATAAACTAACTAATTCTTGCATTTACTTCAATATCTTCTGCGATTGTAGCTAGCTATTAAGGCTTTATATTTAACAATAAATGCAGTTGTAATTCATTATATATTTCGATTTAGATAAACTTGGATTATTTATTTGGTGACTAAGAATTATGGTATTATACGAACAGGTGGACGACCCTTTTTACTGGTCAGGAAATATTCGTTTGGAACTCATATGCGGTTTAAAAACACACAACTTATATACAGAGAGCTTATCTGTAAAAGATAAGATGTATTCTTGTCAAGTCTGTATCTTACTATCTATGACTAAAAAATTTGCAGTTAATGTTTTTCCTAACAAATGGTTAATATATAAATATAAGCATCTTCATCAGATAAACATTAGGATGACGTATAATATAATGGAATATGCTAATTTTTAGTGTTTTAATTTGAATCTACAAATTGTTTTACTTTCAAAAAATGGTCTAAATCTACGTCATCTCGATAATAGTACTTTGTACTTTGTCAATTGATCTTTCAATAATTTTATTATCGCATAATTGTGGAACAACGAATATACTATACTATATAGTTTGCCAATTGCCACTTACCCATAGATCCGGCACACCAGACTCGCTCTGCATCAGATCCTCAAATGGTATAATGCAATTAGCAACAAAATCATCCGGCGGCAGTGCAGCATCATGAAATACGGTTAAATTGATGTTGCGCGCATTGGTCACGTCGTGGACGAACTGCTCGTTCCATACCGGATCGAACGTCTTTGGTCTTGTTGTCGAGCGATCTATATGGATATATCAATTTTGTTTATTTTCCAGGTTTGTTTAGCTATATTGTATACATACCAAAATGACTCTCGTCGACATCTATGGACACGTAGGGATCGATGGGCTGCTCATCGGCCAATTTGCCAAATGTTAAAGTATGGCGCTTTTGAAAATCTGTTGGACGCAGGCCGCTTGCCTCGCAAACCTTTATCTGCAGTTTACCCGTGAACATTTCGCTGATCCCTTCAGCTTAACTTGCGAGCGTGTTTTTTTTTTGTTTTTTGTTAATTATATTATCGTCCTGTTTGTAATGATTTGAAACTTGGCAGGAGTTGTGTGATCGGCAGCGCCGCTTGAACGCAGCTCCGGTGGTTGCTTATTGAGTGTCTGCCAATTGAAGGTGGTAGAAGTTGTCCTATAAATTTAAATTTAAATTAGTTGAAATAATTAATATGTAATATATATAATTTGGTGGGGCATAAAGACCATTTAACTTAATATTTATTTTGTTCAAATAAACTTGTTTTGCAGCTCTAAATGTACTATTTTTTTTTCAATTAAACCAAAAATATACAGACACTAGGAGAGTGACACTCTGAGGCACTGTGAGAGTGAGCATAATTTTGGTTTTTCAACTTATGATTGTTTCATGAAATTGAGAGTGTATTCAAAAGCCGAGCTACTCACTGCAGATCTCTGATACGTATTGAATACATTTGAGAGAGGGGATACCTTAGCTGGTTAGTTATACAACCTGAAGCAGAAGAATTTCAGGAATCAGAGCAGAATAAACTTGAAACCAGGTTGTATATAAAAGTTCTTTCGTCCTAATAATTTATTAAAAATTCCTTTTTTTAATTTTAAGTCACTGGCCTTTGATCTTTATGATATATGTATACACTTGATATAAGATTTAATTTAAACAGAATTTTCGTAAAATGTTGATAAAAGTGAAAACTGAATTATGTAGGTCTGTGTAGTAAAAATGGGCCGAAATCCAGCCAAATTAAGTATATTTATAAAATTTTGCTCCAGTTTTGTAAATCCTTTCTAAAAAAGCACTATATATATTATAAAATCCTGTTTCGTAGTTACAAGTAATATATTGAATTATAATATTTATAATTTTGACATTTTATTATTCTCACTGTTTTGAAATTTGGTAACCAAAAAACAAAAAAAAATATATAACTAAATAATAAATAATGTCATTTAAATCCTTAAACGAAGTTCGAGCGAATCAAAAAAGAAAACAATATATTTGAAAACAGGTGAAACCAGGATCTAATTGTATATACCGTGCACAAATAATAGAAATACAATATAATATAAACATATATTATTATATTCTAGGTCATTGACATTCTGGAATTGTGTATACATCTATTATATAGTCAAGTTAATTTCAAGGTCGCATCCGAGCTGACATTGATGAAAAATGGGAGCACAACAATTTGAATGACATCCGCGCACATATTCTTAAACGTTGCACTTCCGTTCAACATTGAGATTTGTGTTAGTCAGCATTGGAATTTACTCGCTCAAACGAATTATGAAACGCACAAGAAATAAAAACATATATCTGTATGTATGTATGTGTGCCTATTAGTACATGCATACATATGTACATATACAACGATAAAGCTGAATTAAAGTTGCCCTTTACAATGTTGTTGTTGTCGCTTAGATTTGATTTGCTATTACATATTATTCTTATACATACAGTAAAATAATTTTTTTTTTTATGTATTTACTACCTTCAACTCATAAACACACTTACGCACACATACATATATACATACATACAGACAAGCACTCGACAGTGCATACATAGCAGCAGTAGCAGATATTTTTCACAAATAAAACAACAAAGAAAGAATAACAAGCAATCCTAATACCTCTGCGCCAGCCCCCCTCCCCCCACATACCCACCACACCACATCAGCCATCAGCCACTAGCCAGCCACCACACACCCACAAGCTGTATTGCGATTGCTAACCTAGCGCGCACACGAGCGCGCGCTCTCTCTACCTTTCTCCTTCTCGTCCCCCTCATTCTAATCAGACACTCACTCTCTCCCTCTCTTCTTATAAGAACGCGAGAAATTCTCATACACACAAACTCACACGCACACACATATCCATATACATTCCAGCACAAACACTACACACGCAAAGCAAACCACATAAATAGCAAGAAAATGCAAATTGCACAAGTGAATTTTATAATATGACAATTGCGACTAGTAAGTTAATTTACAATTACCGTTAAATCAACACAATAAAAAAAAATGGAAAAACATCCCACTTGAAAACTTATATGCACGAGAGCGCGCACCTCCTCTTCTGTGCAAGAGCAAAGCAACAGAGAACAAACAGAAAAGAACCAAACAGACAGGCGCAGTACTTGAATGACCCAAATATGACAGTGCACACTGGTTAAAAAGCAGTATTTCTATAAACATGGTTTATCATTGCAGATTGTTTTCTTATCAGAGTGTTTTATTTGTATAATTTTCTTATTGGCAGCCCCTAAACTTATGTTACGGTTTGAAAAACGCGCATAACCAAGTTAGAAAGGTAATCCTGAGTTTCGGAAGTTGCATATTTAAAAAAAGGATTTTATTTAGAAATCGGATTTATTTTTTTATAAATCAGCTTTAAAGGTACCAAATAATTTTTTGTTCATACAACATTTTCTGACTTGATATTTGTGGACTTGTTATTATTTTCAAAATAAATATTATTTTAAACTAATTTAAATCGCAGTTTTAGAAAAACGTTGCTCGTAGCAAATTTTAAGTTATTCTTCTAACAATTTAAAAATTGAAATTTGGCAATATAAAATAAGTATTAAGCATGTGCTAAGGATGGTAATATGGATCACCTAAATAACATTTGCTATTGATATTTGTAAGAGTATATAAATTCATTAGCTATTTCAATAAACAAAAAGAAAGAGCAATTTTTAAATTTTTTTTTCTTATGGCAAAGCTTTGTCGGACTAGCCCATATCTAATATTTTTTTTTGCGACCAAAAATTTGTTGAATTAATGCACAAAGTAATTGTATTTCTAATCAGTATACACTGTCTGATTAACCAAGCGAAGCAGGCGTACAAGATATTGAAAGAGCATTCGCAACGCGCAGACCAAAGCAGACCTTCGGGGAAATCGTTGGACATTACATTACATTACACCTCAATTACTTACCTTTTCTCGCAATGGTACCGTGGCTGTGGCTGTGCGCCGTGCTGCTCGCTCTCTCTATTTCTCTGCTTTGCTATGTGTGCTCTCTCGATTGTTGGTATATTAGAGAAAAATGTTCAGCTACATATATACATACATATGTGCGAAAAAATTAAGGATGGCACATACACAGGCACAAGCACACACACACATACGCACAGACACCCTGTTTGCACAATTCCAATTGGAAATAATTTCAAGTAATTTGCCTTTAGGTTTTGGCAATGGCAATGTGTTTACACTATTTTCTCACACAAACACACTTTCCAACATTTTTCGACAATAGAATTTCATTTCGCGCACGATTAATTAAAGTAAAAATAAAAATTATTTATCGTCTCTCGCTCGCCTGTGCCTTTGACAATTACATAGGTCAGTGTGACTGTGAAATTGAAGCCAGGAAATACTGAATGAAATTAAAATACGGAATTGTGCCATACAAAAATACTAAATAAATATTTTGCAAATAAATTGCAATGAATTTTCTTACACTCAAAACAAAAAATAAAAAAATAAATTCAATTAAAGAAAAATAAGCCATATGCCATTTATTGCATTTTATATATTTAGTATTTTAGGTTTCGATATTATTTTAAATTGACAAGACAGCTGTTTTCTTTGTTTGTGGCAACTCTATTTGTTTTCTCGAATTTCCCTCAATCATTTCGTAGTCACCTCAGACCAAATCAGACAAATTCGAGAAATATTACAAATATTCCTTAAATTTTTACAAAAAATATATACGCAAAATGTCCGTGCGTCACGACTGGTACCAAACGGAGACCAAGGTGGTCATAACAGTGCTTCTTAAGAACGCTACAGAGAAGAATTACGCCGTCAACATTGAGGCACAAAAAATACACATGACTGCAGATGGATATGAGCTGCTGCTGAATCTATTTCAACCTATTATTGTAGAGCGCTCCTCACATAAGGCCTATCCATCAAAAGTCGAAATAACACTAGCCAAAGAAACGGGCGACCGCTGGGCGAATCTTGAACAGAAGGTAGTTGCGGCTGTCTCACTGCCGACCAGCCAAACAAAGAACTGGGATCTACTTGTCAGCGAGGAAGAAAAAAAAGATGAAAAAGACGCTAAGGGCGAGGCGGCCTTGAACCAACTATTCAAAAAAATCTACAGTCAAGCCACACCGGAAGTACAAAAGGCCATGAATAAGTCGTTTTCGGAATCTGGTGGCACTGTGCTGAGCACTAACTGGAATGAGGTGTCCAAGGAGACGGTTACCGTTAAGCCACCCGAAGGAGCCGAATTCCGCCAATGGGACAAGTAGATTCAGTAACAAGCATTCATATACATATGTATGCTTAATATCATATTCTTAATATGAAACACGCAACAGACAAAAACATAAATGCTATTAACTTAATTAATTGCATATAAGCTACACTTAACATAAATTTAAATTAACATTATTAATTCAAACACTTTTGTGTGTGTGTTTCAGAAAACTCTTAAATGGGTCGAAATAAAAGTAACTATTTAAACATAAATGTGTACATCTAATGATCTGTGTTGGGATTTTAAATGTGGGTGAAGACTGTCTCTAAGTCGGGTATCCCCCGCAATGAAGTCTTAGTCTTTTATTTTTTAACCAACAATAAAAAGCCAGCAACAAGACAGTTACTTTGGGCTATATATATTTCCCTTTTTGATTATTAGATTTAATTTAAATATAGCAAAAAGCAATTTCTGCAAATGGGTAATCGAACTACAAAACAAATGCATTGCATAAAAAAAAACTAAATATTATTTTTAATTAAAGTTAACTAACTTCCAAATCTAGCTAAAAACTCGCCAAAACGGTTACACTGATGTTTATATGTGTGTAAGTTCACTACCATCAGGGAAATTTGTAACAAAAACAGCTGATCGACAACCGGCGATGTGCAACAACGCACAATTTTTAATATATTTTTAAAAGAAAGTCTGATACCGAAATAAATATAAGCAAGATGTATCAAAATTTAGAAGAGCATAATCGCCTGGTGAATAAATATCTTAAGATATTCTTTGTTGTGGCGTTGTACTGGTAAGTTTTACCAATCCTGATAACAACTTATATTAACACGTTGCATGTTGTTACCAGGTGCACCTCCATACTGACTGTGTTTGTGAACAAACATCTGCTGAGCAGCGATACTGTGAATTTAGGTGCACCTTTATTTATGTCCTGGTATCAGTGTGTTGTTTCAACTGGCATTTGTTTTGTAATGAGTCGCCTTGGACGCAAATATCCAAGCGTTATCAGTTTTCCGGATGGCAATCCACTGGACATTGATACGTTTCGAAAGCTTCTGCCTTTGTCCGTGCTTTATACGCTTATGATAGGTGCAAATAACTTGTCTCTGACCTATGTAACAGTGGCATTCTATTACATTGGCCGCTCCTTAACCACAGTCTTCAGTGTAGTGCTCACCTACATAATTCTACGTCAACGAACCAGCTTCAAGTGCCTATTGTGCTGTGCTGTGATTGTGGTTGGCTTTTGGCTTGGCGTTGATCAGGAGAGTTTAACGAAGGCCTTCTCCTGGCGCGGCACAATTTTTGGTGTGCTCAGCTCTTTGGCACTGGCCATGTACTCGATTCAAACGAAAAAGTCACTGTCGCATGTCAACCAGGAGGTCTGGCTGCTGAGCTACTACAATAATCTGTATTCTACGTTGCTGTTTTTGCCACTTATTATCTTAAACGGCGAACTAAACACGATTCTTGCCTATGATCATTTGTGGGCTGCCTGGTTCTGGGTGGCCATGACATTCAGTGGAATATGTGGCTTTGCTATTGGTTTTGTCACAACCTTGCAGATAAAGGTGAGCAATTTAGCAAGCATTAACAGCGGTATCTACTTATCTAACGCTCTCAACTGATTACAGGTCACTTCACCCTTGACACATAACATCTCTGGAACGGCCAAAGCATGCGCCCAGACAGTTATTGCCACGCAGTATTATAATGATGTGCGCTCAGCCATCTGGTGGACATCTAATGTGATTGTATTGCTGGCCAGTGCTGCATACACGCGTGTCAAGCAGTTGGAAATGCTGCGGCAGCATCAACAGCGAAATGCTTCAACATTAAAAGCCTGATCCAAATAATATGTATTAGTGTATCCAGCAATGCTGTGAATTTAAACGCAAATATTTGCCACATAGTATGTGTATATGTGCATTATATTGCACAATTTTTAATAACTTTAAGCTATATACCTGGTTAGCTATTCCATGACAAGAGCGTACAAGCTCTAATTGTCATAGTACACAAATATTTTATACCTTTTACTATGCGTGCGTACATATTCTTTAAATAAGTCCAAAGACAGATACGGAATAATATTGTTCCTTTTAAAGTAAATCAAGTTTAAAGTATATATTTTGACTGTCAATGCACAAATGCATCCATTAGCAATAAAGCAAAAGATTTTATAAGTAAATGACAATATTAAATCCTAATTTGTAGCAACAGCCTCCGCTTTTTCCGTTTGCTCCTCTTGCTTCTTAGCTTCCCTATTCTGTTTACCAGCGCTCTTATCGTACAACTCAGATACGTATACAAATGGATCGATCTTCAGTTGCTCGCTGCTAGGCTGGCTTTTCAAGAGTACACGTGTTATAAAACGGCCATCACGTTTTGGTCGCATTGTGTTCACATCCTGCAGTAAAAAGCGTATGTTTTCCTCAAGTTGTTGTGCATCCATGTCCAGAGTGCCTACACTAGCGGTTATCAAGCCAAAATTCTGTTGATATTCGTCCTTAGTTGCACTGTAGCTAATTCCATTGGAGAATTTGATAATCATTTCGGACAGATTTGCACCCAGCGTTTCACTTTTGGGATTCGGAAACTTGCGCTTCATCAAGCCACGCAGTGCAACAAGTTCGGCAAGAATATTGGGATGTGCAATGATGTACTGATAGTCGGATAGCAGCAACTCGCCACCTGTTATATCCTTAATTAGTTCCACGCCACCCACGAGCGAAGCACCCGCTTCACGTGCTTCCGTGATTTCCTCCTGTAAATGAATTTAATCATTATTCTGATAACTATCTTGTTTACATTAGACTAGACTTACATTGCCCTTGGTGAATACTATGATCTTGCGTTCCTCGCCATGCTGAAACTTGTGAGGTATCATAGCCATGCGCTGAAAGTTATCCACAAATCGTGTGGCCTTTTCACCTTGCATATTTAGCTCAATTTCCACGTTGAGCGACGCATTGGGCACATTGTACATACTAGGATGATGTGTTTCCCGATGACATTGAATGGCCTCAGCTACAGTATACACCGGCCAACGGTAATAGCGACCCACGTAGACGTCATCTTTGGGAACCTGCTTCCAGGAGTCATCCACGTGTTTGTCAGCGCGCTTAACATTGACTCTAAATAAATGGAATAAGTTAGTGGATCACATCAAAAAAGTATGCTGACTTCCTTACTTCTTGTCGCGCTGGTTGTGCGGTATGAATCCCACTTTCTTCACCTCAACTTTAACCTTTTTCTTACGTGCTTTCTCGCGGGTACCTTTTCGCGCCGCATCCGTGACTGCAGTCAGGTGCAGGCAGCGCAGCGCCTCTCCTGCTTGCTGGCGCACGGCAATTGCACGCATTGATGATAGGAGTGATAACATATCTATTATAATTCAACTTATATATTTATTATTAAAAATTAAATTATATAAGAAACTCCGGCTGATTCCATATAAAAAAAAAAACACAACATCAGAGTGACCAGCCGACTAATGGAAAATTATACGAAAACTGCGGTCGCGCAACTTATCGAATTGAAATCAGGCTGGAATATGTTTTCTTAAATTATTCATATTTCAAATATTTTAAACCCAACTACTGCTTATAAAATATAAATAAAATATCGACTGTTTTTGGAATACTACTTAAAATTGGCTTATTTCGAAATTCGAAAAAAAAAAAAATATCGATAATAGAATTGCTATCGGCGAACCCAAGTTTTAAACCATTTTGGGTTGCCACACTGCATTAAATTTTTGGGAAATTTAGCAAAGGCACGTCAGTTAAAAAAAGCAGTTATTAATTTAATTGGGTATTTTCCAATAATACGTTGAAAATCTATTCTAATCATTTAAAAACTAGTTTAAAATATTCATCAATAATTTCAGATAAACTTAGCTGTGTATTAATTGTAAGAGAAGTTGAGCAGAGTCAACAAAGAGAATAATTCTCTATGGTATATATACATTTATAATTTTCCGATTATCTCAGCATGAAAAACATTCGCCGTGTGCATTTGTGCTCAGAATAGCTTCGACCAACGAACGGCACAATACGGTTTCCATATTCGCGGCGTGAAAACTCGCGAAAAATCACACAATAAATATAGAGCAACAAGGAGATTCTGTGGTGGGACGGGTGATTGTATGCATAACAAAAGTGCAAGTAATAATATGTTGTTGTTTTATTATTATGCAAAACTTGAAGTGTAAATACGAGCAATTGCCAAGAATACGTGTGCATAATTAATTCTGTGAGTTTTCTTCGACTAAAAGTAGCTGAATAAAAAATGTGTGTATTCAATGTGGCAACATTTTCGATATAACATTCTCTGAAAGTGGCGAAACGAACGCCTAGTGAAAGTAATGGGCATAAAGATATATACATATGATGTGCCCCCACTCACACACACACACACACATATCGTTTCTGCGTGCACCTTGGGGGCATAAATTCCTCCAAAAATTGAAAATATTAATTGCGTGTAACCTAAAAATGAAATAATGGAAGTGTGAATACGAAAAATACTTCAAATGTGGAATGATGTGACAAGGGGGGCAGAGGGTGGGTGTGTCCAATGGGGGGGCCAACAAACAAAAGAGTGTCAGCAATTTAAAAATAGTTTACGCCATTGTTTCTATTGATTTTGTTTTTATATTTTTGTTGTGGCTTGTGTTTTCCTTGTCGATCGCTGGATGCTTAAAATCTTTATGTAGCAATTTGTAGCACAAAGTGCATTCAAATGTAGTATTACGTTCCGTTCCGTTCCGTTTATTTGGCCACAAACGCGTAAATATTTTTCAAATATTTTTGAAGACTTTTGCACATGTGGCGAAACGTGCTAATATTTTGTATTTCAAAAATGAATTGTTTATTATTCGCGTATTTTAAGCGTTACACTTTAAAGCATTTCAAATTACCATATACTATATATTAAATATATATATATGCACATATATATACTCGTATATAGATATATAACTACATATGTAAACACGTATATAGTATAGAAGTCTGCCAATTTGAGAGAGTGTGTGTATGTGTGTGTGATGGCGGACGTTCCACATTTGTCTTCCTCTTTTATAAACAAATTTTTGATTTTGATAATTCGTGGGATATTCTTGTCTTGCGTGCGTTTTTAGTGGCGTTTCTTGCCAAATAAACAAACAAAAGCCAATTGAGCATTTCAATACGCATACCTAAGTACATACATATGTGTATATAAATATATATGTACATATGTGCACACATGTATAGTCATAAATGTAAATAGAAGTGTGATCTGGAACTTGACGCTGGCATGGATAAGGCCCCACCACCAAAACCGCGACGTGCGCGGCAAAGGAACAATGCCCTACACTATGAATCCTTGCCAACGGCCCCGCCCGCCATGTGTGGGCGGGCCGATGAGAACATCTTTCAATTTCCCGCTGTTGCGTCGCGTGCACGCAATCTCTCTGCTTCGCCAAAGCAAAGGGAGGAGAAGGATTTGCCCGTTTGCGAGCATGGCAAACATAGCTGCTTCTTCTGTCAGCAATATCGGGCCGATCGAGGTACCATTGAGCCGTTAAAGAATCGTCTCAATTCGGCCATTGAAGCGATGGATCAGCTTACACGCACCTATGCATTGCTGGAGGGTCTGTTAGAGCAAAAATTGGCCACCATTACCGACAATGAGGAAGAGTCGGAGGCAACAGCAGTAATGCCAGCAGCATCAGTTGCTCCAGTTCCAGTTCCGTCTGCAGCAGAAAAAGAATTTGAGCTAGAACATTCGTTGACATGGCTGGAATCGCTAATGGGCACAGAGGTGGTTCCACCTACCAAGCTGGGCAAGTTCAAGCGGTAAGTATTCTATTTGACCTTCTTAAAGTTTGGTTCATCCGGAATTTTTAAACTACAGCATACGCGAACGCAGCAAATCCATGATGGAGGATGAGATAAACATGTACTTGAGAGGTGAACGACAGTTGAAGACAACTTCACGTCCATATTTACTGCGACGTCAAAGTACCTATAGCGACAACAAATCCAAAGTATCCAAATGGACCAAGGTGAAGGCAGCCTTTAAGTGGGAGCGTGCCAATGTGCCGCCAACAAGTGGACAAGAGTCGAACACTTTAATGCCACTGAATCTTGAGGTGGAAAGGTAATTCTACTTATATACTACATATACAGGCCTGTTCCTATTCTCACTTTAGGCAAGATCTCGCGAAAAAGAATTTCCTCTAAAACTCGCTTATTTGAATTCGCTTGAGTTTTAGCTCGCGTTTTTATTTCAGTAGCGTATAAATCAATTGAATTCTACTATTTGAAACCACTTCTGACTTAAATAAAAATAATTAATAAATTTTCTGTTGTTTTGACAATGACATTGCATCTCCACTTTTGTAATTCAAGCTTTAAAAAGCTTGCGAATAGTTTTCTAGTAGTCATAGCTTTTTTTTGGGTCAACTCTGGGCTGCACATTTTGCGTATTTGGTCATACAGTTATGCACAACATGATATTTTGAGGGAAATAAAAATGGGAAATTTAATGTGATTGTCCTAGTAGGCTGTGACTGTTATCAAAAATATCAGTGCGGATTTTAATTTAACGAATGTGTTTAATTTTAATTGTTGTGTTTATATACTCGCATGTTTTATTTGCATTAAGGAATAATAGCACATCTAATTAAATATCGTTTTATTGCATCCTGCGGTTTTTTAATTTAAGCCCAGTCTTAAAAATAGACTCTCGCAAGGCATAGACGAACTTCAGCAAGAAAACCTCTCACGTTGTGTATTTTTCTTAGTATATGTTGCATATATCATAGTTGTGATCAATAACGTTAATTAAATTCAAATCCCAATATTTTAACAAGCAATCAAACGATTTTTGTTTTAAGTGAGACCATATGTAATAAATAAAAAAATCCAAGAAGAGTGCAAAATAAACATATGTATGCACATATCTATTGCCTACCCGCCGGCTTCATTTAACTTTTAAATTTTTTCTTAGATATTTAAAAGTACCAATCAGCACTGCAGGCGGCAGCAGTTCGGCGGACAGCATCATCAGCTCCTCGTCGGGCCATTTTATGAGCGAAACAGGCGGCACGCCAGGCACCATCAGCTCGGCCAGCTCAATGGATGAGCTACATGTGGATGCGGGCAATCGACAAGCCATGCGTAAATGCCATGCTCAACTATCAGCTTAAACTCTTTTATAGCTAATCTTTGAATTTCAGGTCGTCACTCTGCTAAAAGCGAAATGCCGGCTTCCAACTATGAAGTGGAGCTGCGCAAATCGGCCACAGATGAGCGCTTGGATGCTGCTAAGGCGGCATTGCCCAACAAATCGTCATCAAACAAATCACTGCGTCGCTCCAAAGCTTTCTCCGACTTTGAAGTGCTGCCGGAGGATCATGTGGCGGACATCAAATCAACAAGCAGTCGACGCAATAAGCTGCCACCCAGTCCGCTGAATCTGAATCAAGTGTGCAGTGATCTGCCGCAACTGCATTCGCCACTTAAGAGTCCCAAGGATGGCAATCAAGCACTGTCACGCATGCGACATGTGAGCTCACCTGGCAACTCCTCGGTGCCGAGCAGTCCTTCCAGGCATTCGGATTTCTTTGGTGAATTCGGTGGGTGAGCTATTTGAGCAGCTGCCTATGCAACACTAAGGTTTCCCTTCATATCTTGTTTTGCAGAGAGTGAAGATCTGTCCAGTGGCGATTTCTCGGAGCCTACAACGCCAAACTGTAAGACTTTCCCACAAAAAGAAGATGAGGTATTTCAACATTATCAACTTCTACTACTCAAACTAGATATGGAGTTCAAGCACAAGCAACGCGAACTCGAACGATCCAGTGCTAGTAATCGCAGTAAGCCATCCGCTACCTTCCTTGAAGCGAACACTAATTCACATCCACTTTCACCCACAGGTGTCAAGCTGTGTAGTGGTGGACCTGGAAGCAGCAGTGGCAAGCGTAGCAGCGAGGAGCACTCTCCTACACAATTGCTGCACTGCGATCTAATGTCCACCGAGCAACTGGAGCAAAATCTAACGCCGCAGTTCAAGAAGAAGCTTCACAAATGGCGGGCAAAGCAGCAAAACTCAAATTGCTATGCGACATCCGAGCCAGCAACCAGTCCTACGGCCAAAAGTCAAAGTGGCGGCGACATTAAGCCAAAAATCGATTGGAATCTTTGGAGCTCTGGTGCTCTAAAGCTTGAGGGTCAGGGCTTGTGTGCGCTGCCAGACCAAAAGGATTTGTCCGAGAAGTTTCAAAAGAAGCTGGGTAAGTTGTGTACATTGCATAAAGTATTTGCTTAATTTATTCACACCTAACTCCATAGAGCAATGGAACCGTTTGAAATGCACACCCGGTGCTGGAGCCAACTCTGACAATGATTCCCTTAAGCGTGGCTCCAAACATAGCCAGTCTACGCGTCGTGGTTCCGACGATGATCGTTGGTACAAGCACAAGTCGCACGACAAGGAAAAGTGTGTCTATCAAAGATAAAATTCTGGATAGCTATTAATCTGTAATTATTATTTGCAGATTGGCGCGACTTAAAGCCATCGTGGCACCGGATCATACGTCGAAGAACATTGAGGTTAAAACCTCTGCCGGCGAAGTGATGAAATTTGAGGGCATCTCGCGAAAATTTACACGCAAGCTTTATGAATGGGAAAAGGCACGTGGCATTGGGCCAGAGGCATCCACCTTTGCACTGCTGCATCCCGGCTATTGTCCCATCGATGTGCGCCGCATTACCAAAGAGTGCAACAAGGGTTAGCGAACAATCAGAATTAATTAGAAAGGAATTATCCAAATAAACACATAATAAATTCTAGCCACTGCCGAGCACTCGCCGACGTTGAGTCGTTCGTTGTCGCTGGATAGTATAGCACCAAGCGTAAATCAGGCACAGGTAATATCACAACAGGCGTCATCTCTGTCCCTTAACGATGTCAACGAGCTCAAGGAGATGGAGGACTGTACGGATTCGGCCGATCACGAATTTAAGAAATACGACGAACCAGAGGCAGTTATGGTCGAAGTGGAGGAGCACATACATGACACTGCCTCGCCCCTGGTTACCGCTCACACATTGGTCGAACAACAAACGCCCATTTACAAATACGAAGAGGTCCAATGCAATGACTATGTGTAGGTTAATCGCCAATCCGGCAACTGGCAAACAAATTAATGGTTTTTCCACAATTTCTTGGCAGCAATTCGCGTCGCGTGCAAAGTTTTGAATCGCACACGAACCTGGCACCGCTTCTAGGCGCACTGAAACGTGCCGATGAGCTGTTTGGTCAGCTGAGAGAGACCTCACCAGACATTGTGGAGCATGTCGATATGCGGGAGTGTCAGGCAGCATTGCTAAGCATACGCAGCATTTATCCCTACTACTCCAACAATTTGATGAAACCAAACGTGCTAAATGCCGTCTCTGACGTACAGAGCGAACTGGGACGCCTCGCTGAGCTGGTAGGCGGAATTGAGTAGAAACACTTGGCATTCGTTTAATGCACTTGCACTTGCACATTTTCAGTGTCTGAAGTCGCCTCTGGATGAAGCGTGTTGTCAGGAAACGATGCAGGAACGCACTAACGAGTATATGGATGAACTGCAAGGCCTACACGAATCGCTCCTATGCCTCAAGTTGGCTATACGTAAGCCTTAAATCTGACATAAAAACTCAGCTTAGAATCAGCTTTTAATTTCTTCTTTTATACGCAGAGGGCGGGTCGAATCGCTATCCTCGCGACATTGTGCCGGACATCAATATTACTGGCGAGGATGGGCAGCAGTTGGACACCAGCTCCGCCTATGCCACCTGCGATGCTTCCAGTCGCGATCATTTAACTCTGGACGATCACAGTGCCGCCTCACCCTCGCCCATGGAGCATGAGACAGAGACCAGCACCACAACTGGAACTCTGTGCCGCGCTAGTGGCTTCGCCAATGCCGCCAAGAAGAAACTGCGCCTTCGAAAGATGGGCTCACGTCAGAACAGTAAGACGGAGAGCGACAGTAGTGATGCAGACACACATAGTGTTCTGGAGACGCCTCGTCGCATACGTCGCAAGAACTTTCGAATGAAGCAGCGCTCGTTGGATGATGATTTCCGTTTAGGTTCCTATCCACCTACAGGAAACACACCTGCAACCGAAGCCGATGATATTATTTGCAGTTCGCTTAAAGTGAAGCCCGGTGAACGCATCGAGGAGTCGCACAGCATTGCCAGTAGCACGCTTCAACCGGAGGCCAAACCAAGTGGCTTTGTTCCACCGCCTTTGCCGGAGCCGCATTCACGCAACTACAATACCAATTCCAATGTATTTGTAAAGACCAAGCGCAAGCTTTTTACCACCATATTGGAACCTAATGCTGCCGAGGGAATAGCACTAATCGAAAAGGAGCTAGAGAGTCCGACGCACAGCGTCGAGGAATCACAGGTATCAAATGCCAAGCTGTCAACAAAGTTGACCACACCACGTCCACTCAGTCTCTACAAATCAATCAGTCTTGAGCGATTATCGCCACTTAAGCCCATCGAAGAGCTACGCAAGTGCCAGAGTAGCGAAAATGTGCGTCGGCTGTCCATATCGGTGCGTCCACCATTGGCCAGCGATAGCATGCGTTGTCTGGCACGATCAAAGCGCCAGCTGGGCACAACGGTATCCGTCGTGGCATTTCCACAAGTGCCACCACGACGGGGGCATCTCTACAAGAAAAACTCGCTGCACAAGTCACAAAGCGCCACAGTTAGCAACAACATTGAGCATAAGATTGCCAAGACTAGCTCGGGCTCCACGGTGAGCAAAGCTTGTCCAGTATCGATAATCCTGCCCAACAAGCAGGACAATACGCTGCCACGTATACAACGCAAGTTGGACGGCAAGGGTAAAGCCTTGCTAACGCCCACCCAACCTAAACATTTTGAGTTTCCACCATCCATTTTGGAACCGGAAAGACCGGCCACTCCACTCTCGGAGCGAGCTGTTCGACTGCAACAAGCAAAGGCACAGTTTCTCCAGAGTGCGCCAGTTACGCCCAGACAAGAGCCGACGACACCTTTAGCCAGTACTGATATGGCTGTCCTGCACAAGAGTGTCAGTGCCGGCAGCATGAGGGGCGAAGCAGGATGTTCTGCGGAACAATATCAATTGCAACAACAGGAAGTGACCACGGATCAGGAGAGTGTAAGCAATTCCAGCGCCTATGATAGTTTGCCGCGCTCTGTAAGTCGGTCGGATCGAATCTCCAGTAAACTTGGCTTTGCCAAGCTTGCCTCAAAGTTGCGTCGTGGCGGCAAGAAGTCAAAGGATGCACCAGCTCCTATGCCCAGTGGCAGTGCACTATCTGCACTCTGTCGCCAAACGCTGATGGCTGATGTGATTGCATTGCCGCAGATTTTTGGCGGTGAACGACCACCGCCTAGTCCCAGTGCTTCCAGCACCGGTCGCAATGTGCACAAGTCACAGAGTTCTCCACAGGCGGTGGGTATAGGATCCACATCCAATTTGCATGCCAGCTACGAGGGTCTCAACAAATCCCTGAGTGAGCAGTATGTGCGCCAGCTTAAAGAAACTGATGTCTAGTCAGCCATTTACGTCTTAACTTAGATTTAAACATAGTCGAAAATGTCATGGCATTGGCTAGCTTAGAATTTGCCAAATATCTATATATTAAAACAGTACGTTAGACATTTGTATAGGTATAAAATCCTGAGTGACTTAATGAAATTAATAACGTTATTTCCAGTTATATTTTGAAAATAGTTCATAAGTACCTAACTATCGGCATGGTACAATATTTTATTTAATCAACTTTGATCCATCGTTTACCCAGATATTATACAACTGGAATGACATTTACCCTTTTTATATCTTACCAAAATGATCTAAGATGCAAGATATTAGTTTCCTATTATATATATAGTATCAGGTAATTTTTCAAGAAATTTGTGAGAGTATACATACCTTTTATATAGTATACTAAGAACCCTCTTCCAAGTGCTCTCAGAATCGAGTATCCTTTACCATAGTGTTGATTCAGTATTTGTTAGATACTCTGTACTCTGATACTCTTTAAAAGATATGCAAAAGCAGTACCTATCCAAACACTATTATTTTCGAAAAACAAAACCAAATCTAGTCAATTTACATATATGGAAGAACTTTTATAAAAAGTATATGTTCAGCTAGTCAATCTTGAAAAGTAAATCCAAATATAATCTAGCCAGTGTCGTGAGCATCTTAACTATCGAAATACATTTCTATTTTTGTTATTGTATTTATTTTGCTACTAATTTGTGCAAATATAATATGTATACTGAACCGAGTATTATCAAATGATTAAGATCATTGTTAAAATCTACCGATGGTCCACGTAATCATCATTATCAGCATTATCGGCCTCAACGTTGTCGTCCACTTCGACATCGTTCTCGTGGGGTATATCCATAGGCAGCTTGCCGGTATTCCAATAGCGTTCCGCCTCCGGCTTGACGAACTCATATTCTGGCTTATCGGTATCCACAAAAGTTATGCAAGTTGTCAGATTCTGTGTCGTTTCAATCATATGTGGAATGCTGTTGACAAAATTCAAACCGCACTGTGCGGAGTGAAGAGCTGCGTCTGGCAATTGATTGTTGATCTTGTCATAGCCATCGATGCCTACCGCGATGATATCATGAACCCGACGAACTGCCGTAAGCACATTCAGCGTACCGGAGAGAATTTTTCCCATTAATGTTTTCTTTGCAGCAATCTTATTGTAGACCTTGACAAGTCCCTGCACATTACGCTTGATCTCCTTGACAGATGCCACCGTTTCGTGCTGTATTTGTAAAACTAATCCCATGGTGTATTTGTAGCAGTCAACGCCGCCATTGACGGCGTGAATTGCCTCCGTAAAATCTGGCACGTGCGAATAGCTGCAGTAGGCAGCTCTTGAGGCACGTCCCCAGATATTCCACATAGTTTCTAGTACACCAATGGCAGCCATCACAAATTTTGGTTTGTTGAAAGACAACAAAATGGACTCCAAGTCAATTGCTCTCTTTACCAGATCGTTGATGCCCAACTGTGACTCGTCCAGCACATCCTGCAGAATAGCCTGCAAATCTTGAAACTCCTTTAGCTGCTCTTCTGTCATATCAGCGCTGGGCTGTCCTATCAACTCCTCCAAGGTGGGCATTGTGATATCATACTCAATTGTTGGCTTATGGTTCACATAGGCATCAAACTGAGCACGAAAATCATCAAAGGCATTGGCATAATTGGCGTCCAATTGCATATCAGTTATCTGTTCCGGCTGAGCACTGGCATCCCCATTCTGGAGCTGTAGGTTGTATAGGTAGTCATGCTGTGCCTGAAGCTCGCGATAAAATGGACGCAATGCTTCCACCTCTGCTGTGGACAAGTCTAGATCCTTCTGTTGCTGCAGTAGCAGATTATTCAAGTCCTGGCGTGCATTGGCGCTGCCCAGGAGCAACAAGCTCAACAGTGTCAGCAGCAGTGAAATTTTTAACATTTTTCTACCTCAAATGAAATAATCCAACTGACCAACAAGTTTGCAAGTCCAATTCAAATGTTTGGACTCTTTTTTGACCAGTGCGATTATCTAATATATGAGCCATAAACATTATCAGCGACCACACTTGGATTTTTTTTAAATACTCTGATAAGCTATAGTTAATCTTGTTTATTTCTATCGCGACACAATATACAATATACAGCAGCAAGAAGCACTTAACACCACTTTAATGTTTATTAATAAAATTCCCCAATATACAACAATGAATAATTTAATATGTACTATAAGAAATTCCTGTGCTGCAGCATTACCAGATTATATCAGATTATGTCAGCGAATTTATCTATAATTCCTGCATATATGTATAATTGCAATATCTTTAATGTCATTGATCTAATCGCTAACTGCTGAGAGATTCAAATCGTATGCACCTTTAACAATAAATTATTTTGTTATCAAATCTAAAAAGTGAAAGATAATTTTAAAAGTGTTAAAGAACTTTTTACCTTTTTAAAGGCCATAAATTCAAGTAATCAATATATTAGTTAAAAACAATTGTAGTTTTACTTAAAAATAAATAAATAATTGTGTTATTAATTAACGTAATTACTTTCAAATTTCTACAGAAAAAAGTGTGAAATATATCAAAGTCTATTTTTGATACTCATGATGACGCATGTCTGGAAAATAACTTTTAAAATGTTGTTTACCCCAGAAAGTTAATAACATTAATGTCGAGTATTTGAAGCAAAGATATTTATCAGGTATAGTACTAGTTGCTGGCCTTCTGGCATTTAGATTTTGTTTTCATTCAAATGTATAAAAAAATTGATAACCTTTATATAAAATTTATTACTACTTCATTGAAGAAGGAAAATTAGATTAAAAACGAAAGTTCTTTATTTATTTATACTCAACAGAGTAGTTTAATTTATTTTAAACCACTTTCAAAAGACACGTAAGTGTGGAAAAGTATTATTCAATTGATATCTCCCTATTGCTAGAATTTTTCATTAGGTAAATGGAGAAGCTGTGTAAAGCTCTTATGTTTTGTTTATCGGTTAATGTGACTAACTGTAAAAGTCATGGCATTATATATATATATTTTGTGTCTTTATTGCCATCAACAGCAATTGAATTTGACACATCATGGACACAACAGCAATTGGAATATTGAGCTTATTGTTCCTGACATTGGCAGTGAGTAGTTAACATAGTGTTTCGCAGGATCGTCTATAAAAAAATGATCCTTAATCCAATAGCATGCTCAAGTTGAAACATTCAGCAGCACTGAAACCCACACAGAAACGGAGACCACCGAATATGGCCCTATTATTATGGTGGTCGACAAACTGGCAGAAATGGCAGTGGATATAACTGATCAGACCTCCGCCCAACTGGAGGGTAACATAGAACGCACATTGGACGAGATGACAAGCAGTCTGGCAGCGCTCACCTCCAATGCCATGGCAGAAATGAGCTTTGCCATTGAGGACACAAACCAGCTGCTTTTGGCCAATCCCAGTTGCAGTGCCATTTGGAATCTGCAGGAGTTCACAGTTAATGTGACACATCAGCTAGATCTCTGCACATTCGATCTGAGCCACACTATTGACACTTATCGCCTAGATGGCCGACAAGTGCTGGCCACCGTGCAGAGCTTTGTGCAGCAGATGGCCAAGTTGCCACTTCTTTGCCAGAATCAGCTAATAGGCACAGCGCTGGGACAATTGGGCCTAGACATTGACGACGGCAGCACATGCTTTATGCATGGCATGACGGCCATCAATGAGGGTCTAGCACACGCAATGCACACTGCCTCCTTGCTGTTGACGCGCACGCGTCAAATATCCATGGAGCAAGTGGCTCAGGCCGAAGAATGCAGCAATGCACTTGTTGCCCAGGTTCTGGAATATCTGAACGCAGAGCGCGCAAATTGTAGTTAATGACCTAAGCTATGCATAAGAGAAATTGGATTGTACGCAATACGCAAATATTTATATAAAATGACAATTTATGCACCCAAAGGATATGACTGGGCAGGATATGTAGCGCTCATTGCTTATGCATGCGCATAAGTCAGACAAAAGGGTATTGTAATCGAGCAGCATTGACATTTATTTGACAAGTTTTTGATTGATTTTACAGCTGCTCATTTTGCATATATTACGCTCATTTATTGACCTAATCGCAAGTTCACTTTTCAAATTCGCTCGCATATGAACAAACATTTAAATATTCCTCTAGACCCTTCTTTATACTCGTAGTATGTACAATTGACCAATTGGTCAATGGGCTTTGCCCACGACACGTGGCAAACACACGAACCAACAGACACACACAGTTCCCCCCGGACACACTCGGCATGCAACAGCAAGACAAGGCAACAGCTGGTCATGGAAAGAGATAGCGTTAGGTTTTGGATGACAGTCTGTCCATGTCTACGTTCCTGCATTTCCGTAGTAAGCCAAATTATTTTGACCTGCGCTCGCACACTGTGCACAATTTCAGTGAGCATATCTTGTAGATACTTTTAAGTGGAACACAACTGTTTACTGAAAATTGTTTACAGTGCATGCAAGGCGCAACCAAAAAATGTGCTAAGACTTAAGTTTTTTTCTCTTTATACTCTGTTGCCAAACGAAAATTGAGTATATCAAGTTTTTTATGCAGCGCTAAAATTATGGGTTTTATTAACCAATTTAATAAAAAAAACAATTGAATACTTTACCAATCCGCCTATCATCCCGATCAGCGACTTTTTAGTGACCAATTTGTTAGTTTATTTTGATAACTTTTATAAAATCAGTGCATTGTAATTTATAAATGTACATACCTGTGTGACATTGTTAATTACATTTAATTTTTGTAAAACAGAACTTTTTATTTAAGTGCTTTCACTAAATTGTGAGAATTGCGAGAAAGGCGCAAATCAGGATCTCGTCAGGAAGCTTATTTTTTTTAAGTATTTTTTTTTAGACTCACAATTTACATGAGGAGTAGTTATTTATAGAATACCAATAAATTTTGAGAATCGCCGTGGAAGGCGCTTATTAAAATAGCCACATTTTCCTATATTTTATAACTAAAAAGTTTCTTCAAAATACATATTCTATATTTCACTGAAAACTATATTATAAATCCTTTTAACAAATTTAATATCAAAACTCCTATTCATCATCACTCACAAAAGTATATAAGTCTATCGCAAACAGTGTATA
Organism: Hirtodrosophila alboralis; assembly: GCA_035043045.1. Taxonomy (NCBI): domain Eukaryota; kingdom Metazoa; phylum Arthropoda; class Insecta; order Diptera; family Drosophilidae; genus Hirtodrosophila; species Hirtodrosophila alboralis. The sequence goes on along the minus strand of JAWNNH010000518.1, from coordinate 630,151 downwards.
TAACAGTCGGGAGTTTCTAAATACACTGCTCCTACTATATCTTTTATTTTGGCTCAATGGCGCAATTTTACCCAGTCAGCGTCTTTCTGAATTTTATCTTATTTTAACTGCTTGTAACAGTTGTTGTTGATGATCGCGTTATTCTTGTTGTTGTTGTTGTTGTTGTAGTTGTAGTTTCACAAATGCTGTGATACCTATACGAGGCCTACTCCAACATCTGTTGAACATTTTCTAGACAACTGATGGACTCTGGTGACGCAGTGCGCGCGACTTTTCTCTAGGTTGGAAAAATAGAAAAATCGATGATACAAAGTATAAAAAATTATAAATAACAAAATTTAATTGTTAAGCATTATGAGTGCTTGGGTAGCGTTTAAGAATTTGCTATAATATTTAATGGACTTTGGCTAGTCTTTCCTGTCAGCCAAATTAAAATTTCCCACAATAAACCAATCAAATCTTCTCCCATATAGTCACATAGCAACATCTAAACGATTCTCCTTCACCAGAATTGCAGCTATATTTATTTTGTAATCTTGCGAGCTTTCTACATTTCGTTTTACAGTTTTTCTGCCAACAAAAATATTTTGTATTAATCTGATTTTAATCAATTTTACCTTGAAAACCATTTTTATCCATGCTAATTCTTTCTTTGGTCTACTGTTCAGGCCGCTTGACTTAATTTGAATCAATTTGTGGCCTTAATTTTGATTGATGCTGAACTTTATGATAACTGTAAAGAAACAGTTTTGGGCCTCATGACATCTACTAGTTCTTGTCTACTATATAACTAAAGCGTTTATTCTACCGCTTCTACTATATACTTGAGGTTTTTAGAACCAACTGGCGTCGTATATACCTTCGATTCGACCTGAGCCTGAGCATAATAAGAAATTATCATTATTATTATTATTTGCTGTGCTGTTGGCAGGGAACGAGCCGCGTGGCGTGCGAGTGAAAGCCAGTCAAAAAGGACTAGCTCTGGCAACTGGTAGCCAAAAGGAGATAGAGCCAAAGTGCAACATATGCTGCCAAAGGATCGCTCAGAACAAATGGACGGCGCACGCCGTCATCTGGTGCTACTTTGACTTCAAAATTGGGTAGTATTTGCCGTTCCTGTTGCCGTTGTTGTTTTCTTCTCCCTCTCCCTCTCCGTCGATTTTGTTTTTATTTTCTTGTAGCTGTTTCCTTTACGGTTCGATATTTTGCCGCTCTCGACAACTACACAAATTCAAGGAAGCAGAATGCTCCCGTCTACCCGTCCCCCATTTCTACAGTTACCACTAACTTCCGATAAGCACGAGCAAGGAAGAGCGATCGAGAAAAGGCAACAGCAGGATAAACCGCTTAAAGGACACGGCCAGTAGTAGTGCCCCAAGACAAATTGGAAAGGGTTGCTGCTAGCTGATGGACTGCGAGTGGAGAGAAGGTGTGATGCCGACAAGGATACACAGATGCAGCTCAGTTCACCACACTCTGCTCTGGGCTCAGTTTACAAATCCAAATTGAGACTCAAACTCGCGCGCATGCCCCGCAATGGAAATGAACACGTGTGCCCAGACAAACGTCAGCTGGTAGGGACAAGAGCAAGGATAATAATTTTTTTTTTCTTTTTTGGCTATCAAAAATTACTAAAGAAATCATAGAAAAATGGCGGTTGACTACTTTTAATTGGTATAAGTATTATTTTTTATTTTTTAAAACCAATCAGTTTACTAGGTTAAAAATATACAAGTATTCGGTACTCAAATCAATCCGAACCAGTGTCCAAAGTGGGTCAAGTATAAATACTATTAAAATAAATACATATAACAATGCAGTATGTTTATTTTAATTATAGAATTTTTAATATTTATCCGTTTCTAGCCTTAATAATCTTGAGTATTTAGTCGAAAGTATTCACTTTTTGCACATATTTTATGAATTGTTAAGTTAAGTGACAAAGAGAGGAGAATGAATCTTTAATCCTAAGCGGAATTTCAAGGTATGGTATTCTTGTTCAATATCAAAAGATGATCTTTATGATCATGTACACCAGTACGTCAGCTTATCTTTATTGTTTTAAGATCTAGAAAAATAGCACTTTGAAAAATGTATTAATGCAACATATGAAAACTAACGATATTTTAAATATTTCAATATTTATGTTTAGTAGATATGGGTTCTAAAGACCTTGATATCTTCCACTGGAGATCTCCCGGTACGGCAATTCTATACAATTTAGTTCTATACAATTTAACAGTTGCAACTCTATGAACAATTAGTCAAATCGTTTACCTTTAATGTATTCACCACAAACTAAAAACTATACACACATAATAAATTGATTCGATTAATAAATTACCAAACTCAACGGCGTAGAGAATTAAGGACTATTTTGGTATATAACAATGCCAGCAACAATAACAATAACAAAAAAGAAGCTAATTTACATTAAAATCTTAAAATATAGAAATAAATAATGAACTTGCCCCTGAAGAGACAAATGTATAATTTTACAGAGCGCGCAATTCAATTAGAAACTCGCCGCAGAGTACAAAAAAATTGAGCAATAAAATTGGATTTGGTTCACGCAAATTCAATGCCGTTGGCCAGCATCAAAAGGAGCACAAGGACACGCCGCGAACCAAAGGGAATATAAAATAGAGTAATAGCAATGAATCAGGATCTTCTGGTGAGCAATAAAATGCCTATCCTATAGGTCAAGGAGTTTTCATTTTCGTTTTCAATTTCGTGTCATAATGTGTTGTAAGTAGTTGCCTTTGTTTTCTGCGCACACACAATGGACTCGCCAAGGCGGGGAATTGTGAACTCTATTGTTCGGCTATTCGGTGCGCTCAAGGACCTGCGCCCAAGCACAGTGGGAACACCCGCGCGGTTCTCAGCATTTGGCTGCTGTTGCGGTTGCGACCACAAGTTGACTTTCTGACCACCAACATAAAATGTTGACAGCCGGAACACGCCTCTAAAATATTGTGCAAAGCGATGCGAGTCCTGTGCGGTCCCAGATCCTAATTCCTCAGTTTCTCAGGCCGATCAATGCGCAAATCAACTGATTGCCTGATTTTGACAGTTATGAGCTGCTCTTTGTACGTAATCACATCCATATCTTGATTTTCTCCTAAAAATCGGTGTCTTATGTGTGTGCCGTCGTTGTTGCTAAGGAATTTATTGTTATTGACATTTTAGTTGGATGGAATCACACGGATTATATCTGCTAATTGCACATAGATCAGCTTTACTTTGGCGGCACAATGCGGCGCCCTTGATCAACGTATTTTTATTAGCAATCAGTCAAAGGTAAAAATTTGATAGTTTTATGATGGTTTATTTTAGGAATTTGAAAATTTTTAGGGAGGTATGTACATATGATTAAAGAATTTACTAATATCTAATTATAAACATTGCTGTGTTCTTGAAAGAAAAAATGTCTATAATATTTGAGACATTCCTTTTCAACAAAAGCCCAAATTATTAAATCAAATCAGCAATTAAACAGCATTTAAATAGTTAAAGACGCCGATAAGTAGATAAGTCCTTTGAGGTATCAAGTTTTTATTAGCGCATTTCTTAACCAAACACATTGAATATAAATCAATTACATTTAAAAATTAACTTAATAATTAGTTAAATATGATAAAATATATAAAGCGTTATAGCACAAGTAATAATTTATTTTTCCATTTAATTGGGTCTTTATTTTACAAATCGAAAATAAATCTTTACTTATGCCAAGTATTCTCAAGTCGAAGCCCCACAAATCTGATCGTTTAGGCACAAATGGCCTGGAAAATCACGACTTGCAGCGTTGCCAAAAAGGTGATAAAGTTTCGCACATTAATACTTAATTACTCGAATAATTGGGGCCAAGGGATTAAATTCACACGCAATCTACACAAACGAGTCGCGAGGGCCAATGCAGGACTTTGCAGGTGGACGTGATATAACAAAAAATATAAAAAAAAAATAAAAATAAAAAAACAAAAAGGACAAAAAAAGAATCACAAGCTGAGCGTCCAAAAATGCGATCAGACAAGTGGCCAATGGACAAAACTCGAAGTGATGCCAACGCCACCGACGTCGTTGACATTAAATATTGCTGCTGTCCTGTCGTTGTTGTTATTGTTGCTGTTGCTGTTTGTTGTTGCTGTTTGTTGTCTGCTGAGCTGAGCTTAAGCACAAAATATGAACGCACCCTGAACATATTTTTCACACGAAATCCTGATTAATAAATATATAAGTACCCAAAATTTAACTGATAATTTGAAAAGTCGTCAACCTGAGCTAAAGTTGGCAGCCGCTGGGACGCAGACGAAACATACAAAGGACACACAGATTTCATGTGGAGCCTGCGCGAACCTCTGGTGCCCAATTACAAGCAAATGAGCTGGAAAACTGTATCAAATGACCCTTTCAATGCGAATACAAAATTACAGACCGCAACCAAGAACCAGTCGCAGTGAAGAATCTTTTGCTAAAATACTTCGAAGACTGTGCTGGCATCTTTCTACCGCTCTATCCTCTCCTTCGATCCCTGTCTACCATCTTAACGTGACAAAGCGATGGAGATGGCTTGCGTGTGGCAATTTCAGTTAAAAAACTACAGTAAGGGCTTTGGTATTTGGACTTAAATACTCTTACCAGACGGTTTTATAAATTTCATAGTCATATGTTTGAAATTAAACTAAAAAAAACAGGGAAATTCTATGCAAACAGGGAAATTCTATGCAATCATAAAAAGCGGTGCAGCATTCCGTATCAGTTTAGTTTACTTTATTGTAACGCTCGTACCTTGAGTTAAACTATTTTTTATTTTTTTTCAGTATTTTTAGCACAGTTCCATTCAAATAACTTTTGATTCTAAAGTGTATTCATACTTCGATCATATTATTAATTAATTCTTTTTTTTTAGTCGGCTCTGCATCTTTGGTAGCATCTTTGCTTTTTTGTTGTGTTAATTTGATGCCTCGCCCAAAAATTGTCAAAAAATCAACGTCGACTTTGATTTTTGATGCACTTTCACTGGCCGCTGTCCAGTAAAGATCTTTGATCGTTTCGTTGGCTGCAGCGTGAGATACTCGGGTCTTGGCCAAACGCTCTTAGACTTTGATGACTGCCACCTACTTGGCCAGTAATGAAACTGAAATCAGTCAACTGGAGCGATGCGTCTGTGTGGCTAATTGAGTTGCCCAGTCGAGTGATCGGCCGTGCGAATTATTTGTCAACGTGTAACGGTGAAATCTGTTGCTCCTGCCGTTCAGGAGTAATCGGAGCTACTGATTGATGGATGAAAATAAAGAGCGTAGCAAATCTTTGACTAATTGCCGATGTGTTTGCTTCCTTTGGGTTAAAAACTTCCTTAAACAAACAGAGTTCTATAATTGGGTTTGTTTGGCTTTAACTTTCCCTCGATCAGGTAACAAATATCGATAATTTTTTGGTATTTTCGGCATTTCTCTTGATTCATCTCGGGCCGCACACAATGCAACGTGGGCGTGAACGGCGTGATTTGGTGTCGCTAATTACAGACTTGGCATTTAACGTAGCTGGTTTTATGGCTTAATAATTGCAATCATTTGGACTTCGACTTTAGCTAAGACTAAGATGAGCCCACACAGATTGTTACACACGCGAATGGACGCTGGCTTGGAAAAGGATCCCTTTTAGCCTGTTGCATGCTTCAGCCCCAGCCACACAACCATGTCCAGAACTGACATCAATCAGACAAGCGCAGTTACTTTTTTTTTATTTTATTTTGGGGTCTACATTAGCGCAAGCAATTATTGCACAATAATTAAAGGATCAGCGTAAAATGTTCACACAACAATGCCAAAATAAGGCGGCGGAAACGGAAACTATGTGCACTTCAACCAAAAATATGTATTTAAACAAACAAAAAAACTATTGCGGTTTGGCAAGTTTTTTAATAGTCCTTTGAATTGCAGCTAATGTACTCAAAAAGGCATGAGAACATTTTTTGTACGCTTAGAAAATTTTCTTTAAAAATTTAGAAAAATTATATTTAAAAAATAAGGCAAAACCGCAGTTACAAGAGCCTTGTGTAATAATTTGGCAGGTAAATTATAAGGGATTTTATGTATACCAAAATAATATAAAAGTATATAAAAATGGTAAATACAAGAAATTACTATTTCGATAAATAAATGCAATATATAAAGCAAAAAACTGCAATACAAAATCAACGAAATGTTTCTATAAAATTAAATAAAGCTATACAATAAAATGATGTCTACGTTCTATACAAAACCGATTGTATAATTAATATTCATTTGCAAAATCGATTTATCTTTCAGTTCGAATAAGAATAACTTTATAATCAGACAGACCCAAATATGTCTTATTGTTACACTTAACACTAACTTAAAACCAAATTATCTGTCAGTATTCAGTGGCCTTGTTAAGTATACGGTCTGCAATATCGATCCTTATACGTATGCCCCATGGGGACGCTAATAAGAAGTGACAAATTGATGGTGTTAAAGCTCATTAAATTGTTTAACGCAGATACAGATATACTTACTATGATCACTGACTGCTTAAACAGACTTTTGCCGAACAATAATGGCAAGAAACCCCAAAAACCTCAAAATAAAGCGCGCCAATTATCGACATGACAAATTTTTGGAGCAGTAATTCTTTTACGACCTGCCGCTGCCTCTGCCTCAGTAGGATCGACATCGAAAAACCCACAAAATATGCAACAGGGCGACGTACCCTAAAGCTGGAACTGGATTTCGAGTCGAACGCATAATAATACGTGTTAATAATGCTCAGGCAAGCTGTCTATAAATTGACAAAGACATGCAAGAGTCCGACTACAACCTCAACTGGAGACTGGAGACTGGGGCTTCGGCTTCGGCTTCTGCTGCTTCTGTGGTTGCAACAACGGTGGCGGCGGCATTGCCAAAAGCTGACTGGGGTCGATTGCACGTAAGTTCCCATTCCCATACCCATTCCCATTCTCATTCATGAATTCTAACTAATTGTATTGGCAAGCAGTTGCATTTTGGTCAAAAATGGAAGCTGGATCGAATCTGTGCAGCTGCACAGCGATCAGAACGTAGCTCGGTTGCACAAAGCCATCGAAGCTTGGCAGGAAGAGGACCCAATGCAGCCGAATTCGAAACGCATCTTTTGTTGTTTGTTGTTGTTGGTATCGTGGCGAGCCGAGACCTAAACAATTTGTGTAATTGACAAATTGACGGCAACGCTTTGTGCGGAAGCGTTCAAAGCCGTAAATTGTCGCTAACAAGAGAGCGATCCCAGGAACCCGAACTGTGGCAGGATATTGGGGCTGCCCTCATAATTGCCAGTGCCAGTGCCGGTGCCAAAGCTAGGGCCAACCCGTGGCTTAGCTAGTCGAATGCGAGGGAGAGACACCACGCGAACTCTAAAATTAAGTCATTAACAATTTAACGAAGCGCTGTCGAAGTCGCGCCGCTAACTAATTATGTGAATTTCCTTTTGATTGTTCAGGCCAAGTTGCAAGAGCTTTTCGGCAACGCCCGAAAATCCGTTTATAAAACAAACAAAATCTGCCCACCAAACGATGTCCTGCCGCGCCCCCATCAGCCGCCTACAAGCGTCCCAATTCCCATTGTGATTGCGTGGTGGCAGTCGATCGTCAGCCGCTGCCGCTGAGGCGCTATCAACAAATTGGTTTTGTATCTTCCGAATGATTGAATCGCTGACCTGGCTCGACTTGTCCAGGAACTGTGCTCTGCTTTCTGCTGCTCAATGAATTGGCCGCCCTTAACTCTGAGCTTAAGCCAGCTTAGTATTAGCCTTTGTCGGTTATCCAACAGCAGCGATCACACCATGCAACAAGAAATTTAAACCACAGAGTTTTTGCCATTTTATTAAACGCAACATATATATACAAAATTTCAAATTAACGTGCATTTTAGAAATTTAAAAAAAAAAGAAAAGGAACTACTTTTTCGTTATCCTTAACATAGTTAATTGATTTTGATAATATTTGGTTATCTAATATAGCGCATAATGATACTTTGAATTGATTATATTGTTTGTAAAAATGCTAAAAAAAATAAATATAAAAAAAATTAATTATAGCACATGGATAGTTCGACTTTTCTACATGAAAGAAAATATTAAGTTTATGTTGTCGTAAGCATCTCATCTAATGTGCTACTCGCTTTTTAGCAGTTGAGAATAAAAGTTATTTATATATTGAATTAAAAGTTAATAATTAATACTGTTACTAAGGTATAATATAATATTGATCACTTAGGGACACATTACATTTCAATAAAAGGGTATTGAAATTAAGATCATTTAAATTTCAACTTTCGAAACACACAGCTTGGTTCAAAATATATACAAAATCAAGTTTTATTATTGGTATATATACTGTTGTCAGCAAATGGCCCTGATTTCGTTATTTTTAGAAAGATTATTTTTGTCATAATTACATAAATGATATAAGTAAAGAAGTTAACTAGAAAAATAGTCAGGAAAAACATTTACTATATTTTTACAGCTTTAGAATATTTTCGTTATTTTGTTGCCTAGTGTCATCAATCGAAGTTCCCTTTAAACGATTTGTGACGCTCGAATATTGGACGCTTAACGCTGTTAACTTGGGGCTGAGGATTGTGGTCTCGACTGCTAAAAAAACAGATCAGCCCCACACTTAACTTAATTTGGCAGCCACACTCTGGCACACAGTGCCGTATAATTATTGGCACAATGCTGTTCTGTTTTTTGTTTCTGTTCCTGAACCTGTATCCATATACTTGGGATCAATTTTCGCGTATTTGTTTTGGCCAAAATTTGTAGTCGGGCACTAATTTCGGTGAACTGTCTACAAATTGATCGCGAAGCGCCAAATCGATCACCTTGCTCCATATATATAATAAAGTTAAATCCAATGCGCGCGACTCTTGCAAAACTGTGTGAGAATCGATGCAGGGAGATAAAGGAGGCGCCTGGAAAGGAAGCGCCAAAAACTGAGCAAAAGGTGAAGACATTAAGTGAACTTAAGATTGCCACAGATTGATGAACCAAATTTTTAATATAAACCTTCAAAATTTCAACTTAAGTTGACCTGCTAAAGGTAGTTTAAATTATGAGTATTAGAGAAAACACTTTAATATCATTATTGAAATTTTAATCATATGTGAACGGTTCTTAAATATATATATAAAATGGTATTTCTGATAATAGTATAAATATATAAAAATATATTTATATTTTTATACATAAATAAAATATATTTAAATTGAACATCTAAATATATTTATATATTTTTTTTACTCAGTTGGAAAATAATGAAATGCTTTTGAAAAGTCAAATCAACAGAGGTACAAAACTTGAGAGTATATTATAAGATTCTTACTATATTTTTGCACATTTATTTTATTATTGTGAAATTTAATATTACGATGAGCTAAATACATATAAAAGGAATACCTGCAAAATAGATTTCAAAATAATAAATAATTTACATAGCATATTCTTTTAAGTTATGCAATAAGTCTGGAATTCGTCGAACTTTATATTCTGAAATTACAAAAATTTAATAAAAACTTAAAATTGTATTAATATTTAATTGTTTTTTATTTCAAGTCTTAATCATTGTCTTCCATGTAAACTATTTAACTAAACAATAAACAGCATAATACTTAGGCAATAATTTACTACTGGGCATCTAGTCTTGCATAATTATATACAGTAAAAAGGTACAACATTTGGCAAATAATTGTTAGCTACAGATTTTTAGCGCAACAAATCACCCAGGGCCGAGATGTAGGTCTGGGCCATTTGCAGTGTTTCGTGCTTGGACAACTGTCGATCGTTGCCCAGACAGGGCAGATATTGACGCAGTCGATCAAAGGCCTGGTTAAGATTCTGCATGCGGCGACGTTCACGTGCATTTGCCGCCAGACGGCGTTTGCGCTTGACCACCGGTGAGATTTGCTTATTGCGACGTTTCTTGCCGGCACCGGCTGCTGGTGCATCATTGGAATTGCCGGCTGCATCCTCGCTGTCGCCATCTGCCAAATCAAAGGAGCCATCGTTGCCCTCACCATCAAAGTCGTCATCGAAGAGCATCATGTCATCGTCATCCTCAACGCTATCGTCAAACAGAGCCGAATTGTCAAAATCAAAGTTTTGGAAGTCTTCTGTATACAGATTGACATTGGAGCTGTTGCACTGGGATGCGGGTGAAGTGGTTGAGCTTGAGGCATTTACATTGGCAGTTTCTGTGACGGTGGGTTGCTGATTCTTGCGTGTGTAGCTTCGCTTGGGCTTTGTTACTGGCACTGCTGGTGGCACGGTCTTACAGGTGCCCACATTGGGTGAGCCCATAATCTCAAGTGTTGGCTGTGGTGCAGTTGCAGGCTGTTCGAGTGTCAGTGGAAACTGTGGCGGCTGGGGCATGCCATTGCAGCCATTGTTGTAAATGGTGTTCAGATCAACATACTCGGGACTCTCGGAACGATGGCTGGCTGGCGACGAGGTTATCCAACCATCAGAGCTGGCTTGCTCAAAGCTGATGAAACCATTGGCAGATAAATAATTGCTTGAACTGGCCAATGAATTGCAATTAAATTGATAGTGCGTAACGCCAGGATTGTAGGCGGCCATGGGATTAAAATACGCCTCCGTTGCACCAGCCTTAAAGCCCTGCAAATCCTCAGATGTCTTGTAATAGTAGCGATATATCTCACTGGACGACATGATAATTAAAAACTTTCTTAACGTCCTTTGGTGCAATAAATTATAAATAACTTGAACCGTTCGCTGCGGCTGCTTGCGACTTTCTGACTGACTGCATATCCTGGCAGCGCTATTTATACACGCAGACAGAATCCACCACGGCTGACAGGTAAGGTGAGCGAGCCAGGCAAGGGACAGGTAATCGGTAATCAAGTTGCCCTGCTACCTACCTCTGCTCAGTTGGTCGCACCACAGGCAGCACGTGCCGCGTCTACCACACAGCCAATGGCAAACGGTGGTGAGTTGAGCCACAGTTGATGTTTTGTTGAATTTTTCGTGTTTGAGCTTCAGCTTCAACAGCAGCAGCAGCAGCAGCAGCCGCAGCTTCGAGTGAATGAGCATGCAAAATGGCGCTTAGTGGTGGTACAATAGAAGATATGTTGGCGGTATCAGTGCTCATCTAAAGCCGCTAACAAGATGATTATGGGGTTGAGACAGGGCACCGGAACATGGATCATGGGCGGAAATGCAAACAGAAACCTATAACAGGATTAGGTCGACCACTAAGTGCTGCGAAATTTGCAAATATCCAAACATAAGGACAAAGATTTCAACGATGATTTGTCAGCAAGAAATGGCCAACATTCAAAGAGGCAACATCTTATCTAAATCGTTGCCAAGACCAAAGACTAAGCCGCAAAAGCAACTCATGTCCAAACTCTACCTGCTGGCAACACCTTTACAAATTTGCCGCCGACAGGCAATTCGGCATGCCGGAGAGACTGACCACTGCCCAAAAGATATCGCAATGAAAAATCTTGTTTATTACAACCTGGCAAATTTTCCAATTGATACGAGTATGCGTCGTGAGGGTTTGAGTCGACAGGGACCCTGATGGCATTGGGTTCAACGCTAGCTAGTTAGGCAAGCGTCAAGGACACGCTTGGTTAGGGTCAGTTCTGGGTGCATACAAACTAATAAGCGTGCCCGGCGCTAACTAACTCGCATAGTTAGGCTCACATTTTAGCGCCAACAATTAATATAGCATCGTAAAGGCAATTTAGTTGTACCCGCGCATGGATGACACAGCGTAATTTGATAGCGGTGGCCCAGGCATCCACGGTGGTCCTGATCCTGAGCACCGCCTCTCTAATCCTTAATGATTCGCTGGAAATCATATTGTGCGAGTACAACTTTTATATCAATATATTTCATAATGCGGTCGCTGCCTTTGATGTGTGGCGCCCACCCAACTCAATAGTACTACTCGAAGAACAAGTAGCACGCCCCAAGTTGCATTATCCTTTAGAATTTTTGCGTTACCTTTCGGTATCTGGCATCTATCTGAGCATGCACATCTACAGGCGGCAATAAAACCTTGTCAATTAGATAAAAATGTCACACAACAAAACGCACCAAACGCAGCACAACAAATTTATTGGCCAAACAGGCCAAAAGAGCAAAAACATCCCCTGACACTGTGTCCTGTGCGCGTTCTGCTTGTGTCCTTTGCAAGTGCAATTTACGAGTACATTGCGGCTTCGGCTACGGTTACGAGTGCGCGCACAAGTGACAGTTGTGCAAGTTACGCCTTCGGTTACACCTGCAGCTGAGACGAACAATCGACGATCGTATCGTTAGGTTCACTGAGAGAAAAACAATCGCTTAAATGACAAAAATTTGTTTCATCAGTTAAAAAAAATGGGGAAAATAATTAATTCTAATTTAAAAGCCATATCTAAATACATTAATGTATGCCCTATTAGTTATATTTATGCTATTATAAATATGTTATTATAATTGTTAGTAATATCATTTAAGCTTGAAGACCTCGATTCAAATGCATAATTAGTTGGTCACTTTATCTTTTCATTTATACCTGATAATAAATTGTATATTTTTAAAAAATAAGGAACCTAAAAGGAACCTAACCTAACCTAAAAAAATTTAATTTTTTCTAAAGATTTTTTTTAAGTGTATAATTGTTATGGTTCTGGTCTGTTGTAAAGTTTATGCTTATCGACCTTAGTTGATGTTGAGGCATCCGCCAACTAAACGTTTGCATATCGATTTGAATTTTATGCACATTGACAAAAACCCACAACAACAATAAAAATAATAATAAAAAGAGTATAAATATAAGGACACTCGTGCTGCTGGGTAAAAGAGTTGGCCAACAGGGTTGTGGAGGGCATAGTTATTCGGGGAGCCATATTCAAGTTATTCTTTTTTTTTATCTTCACATGCTCAACGGCGCATTGCGTGCCTGTCATTTAACGAATGATCCGAAAAACTTTAGCCACTTATAGTCGGTTAAATATGAACAATGCGGCATATACCTCAATACACAGCCACATCCACATTCAAGCATCCATCGATACATGGGTAACGGGTCATACTTTTCATGTCAATACGCATAAATGCAACTTATGTCTGGAGAAGCTCTGTCCAGCTCTCTGGGTATGTCGATGTGTGGATCAGCTTCCAGAAAGCGCATGCCAAAAACTGTAAGTAATAACTTGATGAATATGATCGAAGCTAAGATGCTCTGACTTCAAAGAATTTATACTTATTTTAAATGACTAAAATAACTTATGTAGGCTATCACCCCCCTGATTAAACAATAGAAATTTTGTTAGATGAGACAGAACTTTTAATTAATATTAAGCTAAGCCACGTTTATTTTATGCTATTTAAATATCTGTGTTATACGAATGCTAATCCGCTTTTAAGCCATACGAATAAGTTTAGCTTAGAAAATCTTTACAAATTAAACAAAATATTATCCTTGAACCACATTTCATCTACTGGCATTTTGGCTCTCCCTCCTGACATATAGATTATTATAATTGATAGACTCAAGCACAATCAGGCGATCCCACGTTACCCTTACCCAGATCAAAACGCAATGATCAATTTAAAATTTGATCCTTGAACCACATTTAATCTACGGGCATTTTGGCTCTCCCTTCTGACTTGTAGATTATTATAATTTACCAAACATCCTTAAAATATATAGTACTCTAAAAAATTTCTGAAAATATTCAAACAGTGTAGAATATAGATGAAGATATCGAAATAGGATAAATTATGAAAAACAACTCTGATACAAAATGAATAATAAATGAAATATGCCCGAATATGTAAAACACAAAGGTATGTGGAACGTGTAGGAGCTGTTTAAATGCCAATCAGGAATAAAAGTAGGCGCACGTCAACGACTCCTATTAGTAAGTCCCTCTAGGCCGTGAAAGTGTTGTCCAGTTGCTCAGTTGCAATACGATCATTTTCGGCAGCCGTAGCCCAGTTTATTTTTTAACGTAAATTGAAAAATTTGTATGTTACTTATTTTATTAGCATTTAACACCGCTCCAAGTATCAGGTGCAATTACGACAGACTTGTTCTCGATTCGATCAGAAAGGAAAGCAAGAGCGAAAGTCAATCGGGAGCAGGACTGTGACATGCGATGTTCATTGGGAATTCGGGATAGGGATTGGGATTCGGATTGGGGGCCTATTGCATGCGAACTTCTTATGTTGCATGTGGGTGGCCCCGACGCGTTCGTGTGCGGCATTTTGCCAATTGTCAAATTGAAAATTCATTAAAGGCCAATTAAATATGCAAATGCAGAGCAAATTCCAAGAGAAATCAACTGTCGAGACAACATTGTTACATTGTTCGCCAGGATGCGCCAACTGTTTGACTGGCTGTACAAATATTGACCTGGCACTGGGGTGGAATATATATAAAAAAAAAAGAAAAAACTGAAATTATGATATGTATACTCCAGCCAAACAGCGCTCGAATGCAAAAAGTCAAGTGAAAATCAAAGCAAATAGCTCAAACAGAAGCAAACAACACAGCCAGAGTACGGCGGATTGTTCAAAATTTTTTATACAAATATCAAATAAATTGCACATTGTTTACACAAAAATGTTGTATGGGCATGGGTTAATTCCCATGAAAATTAAAACTAGATTATACACACGCTCAGGTGCAGGAGTACAGGGTACAACAGACTTTGTCCTGGCCAGGTCAATGCAGCGCCCACTGTGTCATTGTTTGGGCACGCCTGCCTGATGCCTGGCTGCCTGTTGTTTGTTATAGATTGCATACTGATGGTTATCACGGATGCCGGCATCTCTATATATCTGAAGCTGATGGGATCAGACCGAAGCGTAACAATATTTGTCGCACGGCTCGACTTGAAAGGCGTTGGCTCTGGGTTTGTTTTGGCAACATGAGTTTTGAGCATGTGATGGCTATCTTTGGTGATCTTTGGCAACTGCTTGGCGCCAGGCTTATGACTTGACCTGACCTTGATCCTGATCCTAGTTTGACTAATTCGTTGGCATTTATCATGCATGCTAAGACAAATCTTAGCAATCCAAAATTAATTTCATGCTACATACTTGGCCACTTTCAAGTCGGAAGTAGGCATCATAATCGACAAATTGTGATTGCTATTTTGATAGGCTCAGGGAAAGGACTTGGTTAGTCAGGCGATCCCACGTTACCCTTACCCAGATCAAAACGCAATGATCAATTCAAATTTGAAACAGTGAGAACTACAACAATGGGCGCACACAAAAGATGAAAACTACGCAATCACTTGAGAAAAATCAAAAGAGCCTCAAGGATTCGAGGACCTCTGGTCGCTGCCAGCAGCTACACCTTCTTCGCAAACGGTAACCATAACAGGTGGCACGGAAGCCGCACAAAATAAAAATGATTAAAGCAATAAAAACGCACACGAAAAAAGAAAAAATATATATATAAAGAAACAAAATATAAAAAAATAACAAGAAATAAAAAAAGGGCCACGAAAGAAATAACAATTTTTAATAAGATTTTCTCCTCGCTTGTTGAGCAACAACATTTTGAAAACAACAGTGCGCCTAGGATGATGCTGTGGCACAGGAACAACTTCCGATCCTTAGCGGGCGTATCCGAAACACAGCGGGTCAAGTGTGAGAACATTTTACGGAAGGATGTGGCTAGGGAACAAATTATGAAAAATGATCGAAGGGTTACAATCAAAGTACTACAAAACACAACGACAAAGCACCACGTGGTCAAGATTCACTTTCGTATAGGCAGGGAGGGTGTGAGTGACTCACTCCCTACTTACAATATCTCAGTCTGGCTATGGTTCCGGCTCTAGCTCGGGCTCTGTCTTGGCTTGTCTGAAATTATCCAGGAATTTTGTAGCGTAATTGAGCGTCTAATTTTGCGGCGGCTGACGGTATAGGAACAATTGCAGATTCAGATACCCAATGCGGTACCCTTCTTAGGTGCTTTCATGAATGGGCCGGCGTTTTTCACAATGGGCCGTTTATTGGGCTTGAATGGAAAGTGTTTCTTCCCTGGAAACTGAAGTGCACGCTCCTCCAGTCGCCGCCACTCGAGCGCAAAACAATTAACAAGTTTCGGTTTCGGTTCTCCTCTTCTAAAGCAATTGTTATATTGTTGCATTTGGAGTGCAAGTACGAGTGTTAAGCGAATTCCTTTGAATTCAGCCTGGGTTTTCATACAAAACTCGTATAAAGTATAGTATGTTTGTACACATACTATATGGAATTGAAGTGACCTTAAGTCTCATCCATGGCTGAAAGAAAACGAAAATGTATAATAATGAGCCAGGGCCAGCCGAGAAGAGCGAGAATAAAATGTAAACTAAAGATACTATTTATATGTATTATTTTGGCTGAAAAGGAAGTACCAAATTACATTTAATTAGCTTTAGCTTTAGCTGTAGCTGAAACTGCATATATATTCGCATACGGTACGCAGTCGATGATGGCAGGAGCAGGAGCAGGAGCTCAAGAAGTCGAGACGATTACGATTACCACCGAAAACGAAACCATGGCGCATTCCCATTCGCATTGATCGACCGCTGATCAAAAGGCCCTGGGCCTGGACCTGGAGCTAAAGAAGATGAAGAAGCCTGTATGTTGGTTGCCTCAATCATTTGCCATTGGTGAAATTCGCACGTTTAACCTTTAGGCAAACAAAAACTGTACAGAACAACGAACCTGTTGAACCCAAATGCAATTTTCATATCACTTTGATTGCTGCCCAGAATGACACGCGTGCGCCGGTCGCGGCTAGCTTTTCTGATTCTGATTGTGCCATTACGAGGTATCCAACGCGTGGTTGGAGCTGCCGATGATGGGCCCGGCCCAGCGGTTAGGCGATCAGACCGTTTCATTTTTGAAGACGATCAAAAATTAGGGTAACGATCGCAGTTAAAACAAGTAAGAAAAGGCACTAATAATGTTGAACTAAAGGATGCCCTATAATTGCTATAGAAAAGTGTGTTTGTTAGGAAATAACAGAGTTCAGGCCATAATCAAATACTCATATCAAATATAAATATTTATTATAATAATAAAAATGTTATTTATTTATTTATTTTATTTATATTTTTTATTTAAATCAAAAGTGGCTTCAAGTAGTAGAATTTAATTAATTTATTTGCTACCAAAATAAAAACGCGAGCTAAAACTCAAGCGAGTTCAAATACGCGAGTTTTTTAGGGAAATTCATGGAGGGAAATTCGTAGAGGGAAATTTCTTTTAGCGAGATCTTGCTGAAATTGAAAATGGGCACATTTTTGTACTTTCTAACAATTGATTCAGACTATCTTTGTATGCCCACTTTAAACAGCTCAATATTACTCTATAATGTTTATAACGTTGACATCTTTAACCTCAAATACCCGTTTCTTTTCGTATATACAGGGTATTATAATGCGATGGCTGCGCTGCAACAGCAACCAAAAAGCGAAACTTTCAAACGGTTTCAAGGATTTCGGTTATCCCTGTTGGAGTCAGTTTATTATAATTCATATAATTTCCCATAGGTGCTGTTAGTTGTTGGCACCTGAAGGGTCCAATGTCTGCGCCTGTTGTTTCGCCGTAAAAACACTTAGCCAGAAGTCAAAAGTAGCAACACTTTTCAGAGCGACACTTGAGACTAGATCTGCGTCAATGTTTGGGTCTGGGTCTGGGTCAGAGTCTGAGTATGAGTCTGAGTGCAATGCTTAGTGCAAAACAAAAGAAATCGAAATGAAATCCAAACAAATCCCAATGCCCAGTGTGAAAAATTACTTTCTAGGAAGCAGGCCTGTCCTGGCCAGTAGCCAGTAGTATGTCTGTCAACGGTGTTCGATTGTTGGTAATTGATATGTTTACCTTTTACCTTAAGCAACGGTGTAAAAATAAAAATGTAAATTGTAACTGATATCGATGCTGGGTCATTTCTCAACATCAGCTCATGAAATTGAAAAATTGCGGATCAGATAAACAACCTTCACTTGCACTTGCACTTGAATTGAGAGTCTGGTGTCTACTACATGTGTACGATAGGTCAAGTCGTTTTGATAAGGGCATCCTTCTGATAGTTAATTGTATAATCGTATGCAGAGGGGCGAACAACTTCTTTAGGACTTGCCTTGTTGACAGTTTTGTGAACGTGAAGACATGGAGGTATTGAAGTGACAATTTCATTATATGAAAATTGATATTGTCAACCGCAAACGCTAGATATGTTTACACAATGATAGCGTCTATAGTTTCAAATGAATCTGACCACCCAAAGGCAAGTCAGTTAGAAAGTGTCTGTGGCAGGTACTAGAAAAGGAATTTGGCCAAGTCTTTCCCATCTAATTACCAAAATGATAAATGAATCTATGTTTGTCATTTTGCTTGCGAGCCGGAAAAGGTGTGTTCTATAATTGGAACTAGGGCAAACGTGTGAAAAACTAACTAGTTTGCAATTAAGTACAATCTATTTACGGTACTTGTGTGAGAACAAAGGATCTGTCAACATTTCGGCATTGTAATGCAAAGTATTACTTTATATACATATATGTTTAGTTCCACTCTAAATTATGATAAATGTGAAATCAATATTTAGCATAATTACAAACGAATGAGCCGACCAATGCCAAGGATAAAAAAAAAGATTCAGGTTAATATTTTTTAAGTCCCGATGCCTTGATAATCACTTTATTTCGATTTCCAAGAATTGGTCGCATTATTTGATAAATTGACCAAGAACTCGTGTCTGAATTAACGCGCTCACTCCCGAGCCATGGTCGAAGGGGTTAATGTTAATTGCTATTGTTGTGTTGGTAAAAAAGAGAGTAGCGCAGGATAAATCTGTGGCCGAACCGAACCGCTCGACCAGGCGAGGCCTTTATCCTATCACGTGTTTATAAAGTTATTCGGCCGTGAGTTGTACCACACTTTAATTGCCCCAATTCAAATAGCCGCGCTGCGTTGGCGTTGACGTTAGCGTTGGCGTCGTCCTGGCCGCATGCCACAATGCGATGCGTATGTTTGCACTGCATTCACATGCATATAGAGGCACAAATATAAACAATAATCAATCTCTTCAAGGGTTGAACAAACAAACACAAAGGCTGTACAAGGACATGCTTATGAAAAATGCAACAGCGAGCAGTTGAAGGCGTTTTTAAATTGATTATTCCTTTGGGCTCATCCCAAAGTAATTTGGTATGAGAAATATGTTCAATTTAATACATATTTATGAGGAAAATAGATCAGCATACAATAGATGATTTTAGCCCAAGTCCCTGCTGCTTGCATTCCCTGGCTTTATAAGATCGCTCACAACATTAAGTCTGTCTACTGAAGCGTAGTTTATAACTGTTTAAATATGGATTGGAGCTTTTTTTCTGATCACAGGTTGATTTTTTAACGCTTCATTAAATTTTGACCACACGCGTTCCATGCTTTTTTTCTTACCTTTCTTTTATGTTCTTCAAGGCCCGTCTGACGCGCGTCTGCTAAGAAGGTCGCTCGTCGTCGCGTTGCCTGCTTAATTGATCAACTTGGCTTGGCCATGCCAATATTAAGGTGTATTTTGTGCACTGTGTGCGATCTAAACACCTTTTCTGCTTTGCTTATTATGGCATATTCCACAAAAAAAAAGGGTATGAAAAACTTAAACGCTGTTTACTTCCGATTTTTTTTTTATGTGGACATTTTGGAAACGCAGTGTCAGGCGACAACAACAGCTGCCTTCAGCACACGCTTTTTTCAGATGATTTGGAATCCGTATAAGCAGCACAATATTACACAGTGTGTGGCATTTTTTTTTTTTTTTTTTGGCAACGTGTGTTCAACTTAATAGAAACTTTAAGTTACAGTAAAGGTAGCAGATGGTAACATATAACGAAGTTTAATATTAATATAATATAAATATATAAAAAACGAAAACAAATTGAGATTATAAACTTTTGTAAACATTCAAACTATTAAATTAATAATTTAGTATTTTTTTAATGCGATAAAATGCGCGGTAAATTTATTATCGGAAATAAATATGAGCAATAAATCGCTATCGATAGCTGCTACTGAAAGCAATAGAAATCGCTCAATTTTATTTTTTAATGCGCTCGCAGGCAGACCGATTATGCTTTATAAAATTATTAATATAATATTGTATTCAGTAACTAAAATGTATATACTTTGTAAGAATATTGCTTTTAAAAATTAACATTGCTGACACAGTCCAACAAATATTGATGTTAATGTCGCTGTTATGCTAAATTATACTTTTATTAAGTGTGTACACACTCTCGTTGAACAACAAGAAAGCCGTTTTTAGGTTTTTCTTAATTAACAAGGCTTTAAAATATAAGAATACTTATATTTAGGAAGACTTTTTTAATCCAAGTATACTATTAACACTATGCCAACAATTGGAGTTAAACGTGATGTGCTCTTTGAAGCGCTCGGCAAGAAATACAGTAAGTTAGCCGGCACGAGTCCACGTGGATCTGTGAATTTAATGTTTACCCCTTTTTTTAGCCGATGATGAGTTTCAAGAGCTGTGCTTTGCCTTTGGTCTGGAGTTGGATGAAGTGGTAAGCAGTGGCCGTGCTGAGGCGAATTAGAAACTTCACTAAATTTATAATATCATTATTACAGACTACGGAGAAGCAAATGTTGACCAAAGAGCAGGGGGATGTTGCGGCAGCGGCAAATGCCAGCGAAGAAATCATCTACAGGATAGATATACCAGCCAATCGATATGATTTGCTGAGTCTAGAGGGCTTAGTTACGGGTCTGCGAGTTTTTCAGGGCCAGTAAGTAGCACAAGTATACGGTAAAATCTTCTGGAAATAAATAGACTGTATTTTCAGAGTAAAACCACCAAAATTTGTGTTGGTCGAACCGGCGCAGCGTCAAGTGTTGAAAATTGCGCCATCAACGGCACAAATTCGGCCGTACGCTGTTGCCGCAGTGCTGCGTAATATAACCTTTACGCCGGAGTCGTACAATAGCTTCATAGATTTGCAGGATAAATTGCATCAGAACATTTGTCGCAAGCGGACGTTGGTGGCCATTGGCACTCACGATCTGGACACTATTCAAGGACCATTTAGCTATGAAGCCTTGGCACCAGAGCAAATTAAATTTGTGCCGCTTAATCAAACCCAGGAACTAAATGGTGTTCAATTGATGGACTTCTATGCCACACACGCACAGCTCAAACAATATTTGCCCATCATTCGTGATTCGCCCGTTTATCCGGTGATTTATGATTCCAATCGTGTTGTGGTCTCTCTACCGCCCATAATTAACGGAGATCACTCAAAGATATCGCTGAAAACGAAGAATGTGTTCATCGAATGCACTGCCACGGATTTGACGAAAGCCAAGGTCGTCCTGGACACCATTGTGTGCCTCTTTTCCGAGCATTGTGCCCAAAAGTTCGCGGTAGAGCCTTGCAATGTTGTGCAACCCGATGGCATCACCGTATCCTATCCAGAACTGGCTGTGCGTGAAGAGCACATTTCGGTTAAACGAGCTAATGCATACATTGGAATCAATGAAGATGCCTCAAAACTGGCGGATATGCTGACACGAATGTATCTAGAGGCCCGCATTGATGCCAAGGATAACGACAAGCTAAATGTGAAGATTCCTCCAACGCGTCATGATGTCATACACGCTTGTGACATCTATGAGGACATTGCCATTGCCTTTGGTTACAACAATATCAAGAAATCATTGCCAGCCTTTATGCAAATTGCTAAACAGTTTCCACTCAATAAACTGACCGAACAGCTGCGCGAACAGGTGGCTCAGTCGGGCTTCACCGAGGCGCTTACCTTTACGCTGTGCTCTCGTGATGATATTGGACGTAAATTGAACAAGTGCATTGAATCCTTGCCTGCTGTGCATATTGGAAACCCAAAGACACTTGAGTTTCAAGTGGTGCGCACCACCCTGCTGCCTGGTCTGTTGAAAACGCTAATGGCCAATCGCAAGATGCCGCTGCCGTTGAAACTGTTTGAGATTACCGACGTGGTTGTTACAGACGAGAACTCTGAGGTAGGAGCACGCAACGAACGCCGTCTATGTGCTGTCAATTGCAACAAGAGCGCTGGATTCGAGGTGGTACATGGCCTGCTGGATCGTGTCATGCAGCTGCTTTCGGTGCCCTGGAAGACGGCAAACGCTGAAAAAGGCTATTATCTGGAGGCAACAGAGGGTAAGTTATAAATTAAACATAGTCAACGCAGGTCCACTATTAATTTGATTTAACCTTGATAGATCCCAGCTACTTCCCTGGTCGTTGTGCCAATGTCATGTACAACAATACGGTCATTGGAAAGATTGGAGTGCTACATCCCAGCGTGCTGCAGGCTTTTGAACTGACCACGCCATGTTCTGCTGTCGAGTTTACTATTGAACCTTTTGTGTAAACAATAGCATAGCTAATCAATTAAATTGTTCAAAATTGAAATTGTTTACGAAAATATCTTAATAAATGGTCAAAAAACAATGAATATTTTCACAACCCATTACTTAATAAAAATCGGATTATAAAACTAGTAGAAATTTCCAACAGTCCCAAAATATTGTAGAAAAAATTTTTTTTTTAATTTCTTTTTATTTATGCTGTTTAATGTTCTTATATTTTTCCTTCAATACAATAATAATAATTATAAGAGTAATAATAATCCGTATAGTATGTATGTATATCATATATGTATGTAGTTTTTTTTTTAGTTTATTTTCTTTTTTTGTTTTGTTTACCGCATGCATACTTCCGTTCATAATTGAAGTACATTTTGTGTATTTTAATTTTTAAATTAATAAATCTATGAATTTTTTTTTCGCATGAAAAAATTCTAAATTATTATGCTTTGTTGTCGATTAAGTATGCATCTACATCTTAATAACGGCTGTTTCTGCACAATCAGCTATTCACTTGTATTTTTTATATATCTCGTTTTATATCTTTATTTTATTTCTTATGATCCGTCTGGCATGTGTGTGTGGTGTTCTTGGATGTATTTATGTGTAGGTTGTGTGACATGTTTTAAATAATTCGAACGAATCGTTTCACACTCTTCATTCTGCTCTCATTATCATAATTTGCTTGCAGCTAAAACAATGTTTGAAACAAACAAACTAAATAGGCAAAAAAAAAGTACATCGTTATTTGTTTTTCTTTTTTGTATACTCTTACGATTAGTTAATTTCATATCATTTTTTTTTTTGTATTTATGCAAGTGTAGGCCATGTAGCGCAAAGCATACATATACATATATATACGTATACGTATGTGGTTTGTCTATGAATATATATAAGTATAATTTATAATATTCTTCTTTTCTTTTTGTTTGTTTATAATTTTACAAAGCATTTACTGCCTCCATTTGAGGTTCGGCATCGCCGCTTGGCCACTCGGCGCTGTTTATCATCATCAAGTTTTATCAAGTGTTTTGTTTTATTTTTTACATAATTTTGCTGTTGTTTTATGTATAATTTTTATTTTTTTTTTGTTGTATTTGAAAACACATTCTATGCTATATGTATGTATTGTTGTGCTCTATCTCTAAGACGTCCTACGCGTAGTGTCGGATAAGCATTAAAAGTTGGCAAGCCTTTTTGTAATCATTTATGTACGTTTTTTCATCATCTATGCATTTTATTTTTTAAATGGAATATTAAAACGTTACTCGACCCTTATGTGTGTGTCTTTTACTTGTTAGTTAATTAAGCAATTCAAATTTCTACTAGCTACAATTTCATCTTTAGTATACGTTCCCTATGCAAGTTGGAGGCCAACTAAAAAAATTCAAAATTTACCATCATATAAAAATGTATTTAATTTTTAAAGACGTTCCTGCCTCTCTCTCTCTCTGTGTGTTTTCGTGTTAATGTAATTTTTTATTAGCGAAAATACACAAGTAATTTGCTTCATTTTTTTTGAATAGGCTTTCTCAAATGTTTAAACAGTTTAGTGTAGTTCATAATTTGTATTAAGTAGTTGATTTAAGTAATTTATTGTTTGGGCAAGCAATATTGTAAAACGTTATTTTCATTTTCATTTTTATTTTTATTGATTTTTTTTCATTATTGCAGCTTTAGTTTATCGTTCTAGCTAGGATTCGTCGAATGTGACCTGGGGGACCTTTAGACTGGTTTTGAGAAAAGGACAAAGTGCGCGCCTTAAAGTTTCGACATTCAATTTGTTGCATTTTATTAATTAATATTAATTATGAATATATGTGTGTGTATATATATATATATATTTATAAACTGTTTTTTAGTGTACTGTGTTAATGGGTTTTAGCTTTCGCTAAATTTCATTTTAATAATTCCATTCATAAGACAGTTCTAGGCTTAAAATTATAAACGTGTTTTCTCAATTTTCTTTCATGTGATTCACTTTCAACTTTCATTTTACCTTCCTTGGATCACACGAAATATATATAAGTTATACAATTCTTTTTACTTCAAGGAATATCAAATTATTTAAATTACATTTTAAAATAAATAATATATTTTTATCCATCGTTTCTGTCTTGGGTATGTGTGTGTATGCTGTGTATATGTGTGTGTTTCCTGGGCTCTAACCAAATTTCAAATTACCTGTAAATTTAAATAGTTGCTCAAACTAAAAAACCAAAACTAAAAAGTTTTATACTAATTATGAACAAGGCCAAAGTTCTTTGTTTAGCATTTGAGAGTTGGTCGATGTATCTCCGTGTGTGTGAGTGTATGTGTGTTGATCTGCATGTGTGGGTGTTGTAGAAAATACAATCAAAATAAATTAATTGTAATTTTCATCTCTATGGCGACTCCTTTGCCTGATTTATACTGTATTATTGCAATGCACTCAATTTTTCTTAATTGGCCTGGCTACGTCTTTTCCTTGTTATTTCTGTTGATGTTATATCCGATCGGATCAGACCTGGTATTCTATTCAATTCGTTTTTTTTTTTATTCAATTTAATGATCTAATCTGTTGCTGCATGCCAAGCTGCCCATCCAATCGCTGCCTGCTGCTGTCTCCTGCTCACTGGAACATCAATTTGACCAGTTTGTGGTATAATTTGCCCATGGCTGCTATATTATAGAAGAAATATTAGAAATTGAAATGCAACAGCAACGAAATGATGAAAGATTCAACTTACGTGTTTATCGTGGTGTTCCCACATCTCCACTTTGTCAGGCAAATGCGCTGAAACATCGGCTGCACCGTGGGCGCCCACAAAGTGCTGAAAGCCATACGACGGTGGCATCAAATTAACATGCTGCTGCTGTGGGGGCGGCGGTGGTGGCTGTTGTTGCATATTGTGATAGTCCATTGGCATCTGTTATAAAACACAATTTTTAAAATATATATAATAAATTTGAAGTTATAAAAAATAAGTGATTAAATAACTTTAAACTAAACTTCAATAAATTGCAGTTATTAAATGACTTTAAATTAAATTAAATTCGTATTTTCAGTTTCGATTGGACTTACATTTATTGGCTCATGCTGTTGCGGATAGGGTCCATTGTTGTATGGTCTGTTGTTGTATGGCTTTAGCCAATTGGGCGGCGGCTGCTGTTGAAGACCAGGCGGCTGTGCCTTGGGCTCATGCGCCCATGGTGGCATAGCGCTAGATAATGCATCATCCATGCTAAGTGCTGAAGCGGCCACATTAAAGTTATTATATTTCCAGGAAGCCGCTCGCTCGGTGCCAATGGGCCGCGGCATCTTGCGTATGTCATCATGATTGGGTGACATGGCAGATGGTGAGCTTAGGCCAGCCAAAGCACCCCCATTCTCTAGATGCAGCATATCGCGTCCACTATAAGCTGGATATTCCAATGTGCCACCATACCAGCGCTGCTGTGCAACAGCAGCTGCACCACCCACCGGCTGCTGTCGTCCTTGGCCAGCTGCTTGTCTAGCTTGGTTGGCATACATATTCGACTGCTGTTGCTGCTGCTGTGCGACCTGAGCCTGATTGCCACCAGTTGGTGGCTGCTGTGTCTTATTGTTGCCCTGCCCAAATACGTCTCCTCTGGCTCGAGGATTCAGTCGCATCATGCCATCCACCATATAAGGCGTTGAGGGTTCCATGGGATAGTTAAGCGGCTGCTGTTGCTGCTGAGCGCCCACTTTATCATAAAGCAGACGCTGCAAATTCTGCTGTTGGCGATCAATCATTGCTGCATTGACCGCAATTGCTGCTGCTGCCGCAGCAGCTGCTGGTCCAAAATTGCTGGCAGCTGTTGGCTCCGGTGCATTCATTTGCATGGGCAGGGGTGCTGGACGTTGTATGGGCGCTGTTGGTGGCTTAATAATGCTTGGCGAGTGTGCGGATGCCGCATTATTGCCGCCATCGACATGTCCCTGTGTGCCATTAACAGACGCAACTCCCGATGTTATATTTCCACCGCCTCCTCCTACTCCTGCTGTTGCAGCATCCGCTACAAGCGGTGATCTGGCTGCGGTTGCATTTCCACCAGCTCCACTGGTGATAATGTTCAGAGCTTGCTGCACATTTTGTTGGTTGTTTTGCTGCTGCTGCTGCTGTTGCATGCCACCTAATATTACAGCGCCAGCTGCTGCATTGCCCACTGGTGGCGATGTCGAATGATTCGATGAGGCCTTTGAACTGCCCACCGGTGAGCTGAGTATGTTGCGATTATAGCCTGGCGCCTTAGATGCATCCGCCTGGGGCAGCACATCGCCCACCATTGTATGTAGAGCACTGCCAGCAGTTGTGCCGCCAATACTTGTGCCGCCAGCAGCACCAACGCCACCATCAACAGCCAATTTGCCCCACTGTGACTGCTGATAGTCGCTAAATAGGGAATAGGCGCTGGATAACTTGGCGGCTAATTGTGCACTGAAGCTATCGGCGTTCATTAGATCATTCATTGTATTTATGACCAGATTCTGATGTTGACCATTGTTGTTGTTGATGTTTGTGTGCAACTGTTGCTGCTGCTGCTGTTGTTGCTGCTGCTGTTGTTGTTGCTGCTGCTGCTGTTGTTGCTGCTGTTGTTGCTGCTGCTGTTGCTGCTGCTGTTGAACTTGTGGTATTGGCGAACTAATGCGCTGTTTACTGGGCGGCGCAATGGGCGTAACTGCGCGCGGCTTTCCACTGTTGTTATTACTGTTATTATTGCTGTTGTTGGCAGCAGCAGCTGCTGCTGCGGCGGCATTTACAGCCGCCACATCAGCCACATTGAAAGTGCCAATTGGTCCAGCCAATGTGTTGTTGTTGTTGCCTCCCAGTTGGGAAACTGTTATAGCTGCACCACCCACGGGTTTGCCACGGCCAAAAGGCGCCACAACAGCACTTCCACTGCTTCGACCACCTGGTATATCTAGTTTTTTAGGGGATTGTGCCATAGTTGAGGTTGCCTTGATGCCACCATAATTCTGGCTTGTTATCTTGCTGCCGCCTTGAGCTGCACCAGTTCCTCCTCCCAGTGCTGCGGCTGCTGTTGCCGAGCTCTTTTGGCTGCTGCTGCTGACAAACGTAGCTAAAGCGGATTTTAGTGTGGTTGCATTTTCCTGTTTGACCTTGGCCGGTTGGGTGGATGCAACACCGTTGGCTGATGTACGTGTCGACTGTGACGATTGTCCACTGTATGTTCGGCTGCTGGGGCCACTGCCACGCGTTGAGCTTGACGCCTTGCCGCCGGCGGCATTCGATTTAGACGCACCACCGCGTGTGCTTTGTGCCTTGCCCCCGCTGCTGCTGTTTGACGGCTGCTGCTGCTGCTGTTGCTGCTGCTTAGCATTGTGTGATTGTGCATTACTGTAGGCTGCAGCCGGAGTTGAGCTGGCCGATGAGCTGGACGATGTGGAAGTTGTCGATGCAGCCGAGGAATAGTTACCTACACCCGTTGCGGCTGTAACACCACTGACATTAGCAGCAGTGGCCGCAGTGCGATTATCCCAAGTGCCCATAGTCATGGGCGTTGATGAGCTGTTGATGCCACTTGTTGGTGCTGCTGTCGCTGCTGTTGCAACTGGTGTAACAGCACCAGCCTTAATGCTGCTATTGATGCGTGGCAACATTTGTAGTATGTCCACATCGGGATCCTTGATCAGCGATAGTATAAGCATGTGCGCCTGCTTGGTGGCATCGGTTAAGCCCTTAATGGTAATGCTGCGCTCCGATTGATTCTTGCCCTGCTTTTCCACTTCAATGTGAGCGCCAGTTGTGGCGCGTATTGCGTTAATGTTGCTGCCAGCGCGTCCAATGACACGCGAAATGGCATTCACCGGCACCTGCACCTTCTTGCAGGTCATCTCTGGCACACAACTGGCTGCCAATGAGCTTGAATTGGAGCTGTTGATCGAGTGATGATGATGCTGGCCAATGGCACCGCCATTGCCTCCTGCTCCAATACTGCTGCTGCTCACACTCGTTGCCGATGTGTTGGGTGTCACATTTAAGCTGCTAACAACGCTGCCAGCGCCAGCCAACGATAGAGTGCCAACGCCCGACAATCCAACCACAGTTGTCTGCTGTGTGCTACTCTTGCGCACCACTTCCTTCCAGCCGTCGACTTCGCTGCGTTTGCTGGTTTGAACCGAGCCGCTGCTGCTTTTGTTGCCGGCATCTTTCCGTGTTGCAATATTGCTGACAGATTCGTTGCCAACTGGCTGCAATTTAGATGAGGCTGTACTTGCTGCTAAGGATGTTGTTGATGACTTTAATGCTGCCATTGATTCCTTGGGCGCCAGATTTTCCTTTTCCCGTTTGTTGGTCGTTGTTTCCTTGCTGCTTTTCTTGGCAGTTGCTGCTGTCACTGTTGCTGCTGCTGCTGCTGATGATGATGATGAAGGTTCCTCACGCGCTTGACGCTTCAATTGCTGACCATTTGATTGGTGATTGCTGCTGTTGCTGCTGGACGGCAGTTTAACGCTCTCAGTGGCTGCAGCTGCTGCTGCTGCTGCATGCTTTTTAATCACGATGCCACCAGATTTATTAAGGGGCGTTGTTGCAACTGGCGCTGGTGTTGCAACGGCTGGTGATGTTGCTTCGCTGGTTGCAGCATGTTGTTGTTGCTGTGCTTTGTTTTTCTGTTGCTGCTGTTGCTTTTTGGTCTGCTTTTTGGCTGACGCATTGGCATTGGCATTGACATTATCAGTTTGGTTGCTGTTGGTGGATCGTGCTGCTTTAGTATCACCGCTGGAACAGGATCCCTGATCAATACCAGAGTCTCCTTCTTCGCGGGCTGGCGGCGCCTCCTCGTCATCGTCCTCCTTGTCAGTGTCATCGTCCTTGTCATTGTCATTGTCACTGGCATCGTCATCGTCGCCCTGCTGATCATCGTTGGGTCCATTGCTGACCTGTTGCTGGCGCCGTTTCTCTTCCTTCTTTTCCATTTTCTTTTTCTTCTTGCGCTCACGGCGACGTGCAGCGGCCGCCTTGCGACTCTCCTCGCGCGTACGCTCCAAATCCAGCTCCTCCAGCAATATGGAAGCATTTTTATTGGCCTTGACCGCCTGAGCTTCCTTGGCAGCGCGCAGAATTTTCATGCAGTCATAACACTTTTCGATCAGCTCCTTATCGCTAATGGTGCCAATGAAACGGATCATTTCCTGATCCGATGGAAATTGTGACACATACTGAACCATCCATTTAACGATCTTTGTGTGACCCTTGCGAAAAGCGGCCATCAGGCAGGAGACGCGTCGATTGTCCTGCGAATCAATGTCCGCATTGTGATTATATAGCAATTCCACAACACTCAAATGACCACCATGTGCCGCTAGCCAGAGTGGCGAGTTGCCCTTCTTGTTTTTGACTTCAACACTTGCCCCACGCGACAACAGTAGCTCTACAAACTTCTGATGACCCTTGTCGGCGGCAATTGTCAATGCTGTATCGCGAGACGTTGGAACTGGCGCTGCATTCACATCGGCACCCTTGTCGAGCAGCACACGACCCACTTCAATGTAGCCGCCGGATGCGGCTTCCATTAATGGCGTTAGACCTGTTTTGGCCCGATGTTCGACATTGGCACGGCGATCGAGCAATAAACTGACCACCTCATGACGCCCCTGGAAGCAGGCGAGCGTTAGTGCCGTATTGCGATTTGTCTCAATCTGTGCATTTATATCAGAGCCCTGATCCAACAGCAGTTTAACAGCCGCCGTATGCCCATTCATGGCAGCCAGCATCAGTGGCGAGATGCCCAGTTTGCTGCCGGTGCGCGAATTAATCTCAGCGCCATGATTGAGCAGCAGTTTAATAATATTCACATAGCCACCGCTGGCGGCCAAGCTAAGTGGCGTATAATCAGAGACATTGCGATGCTCCTTATTGGCGCCAACGCTGAGCAGCAGTTCGACCACTTCGTAACGGCCGCCGGAACAGGCCAGTGATAACGGTGTATCCTTGGTGCGCTCCGATTGTGCCTCCAATTCAGCATTGTGCTTGAGCAGAATATCGACGACCTTCTCATGACCAGCTGTCGCGGCCAGTATCAATGGCGTGAATCCCTTCTTGTCCCGATGCTCAATGTTAGCGCCGCGACTAATAAGCAGCTCCACCAGCTCCTCGTGTCCACCAGCGCATGCCAATGTGAGTGCTGTATCGTGATTTGATTCAGTTTCAGAATCAATCTCAATTGTTTTGTCCACGGCAGCAGCTGCTGCTGCAACAGCCAATTGATTTTGCATTTGTGCCTGTTGCTGGGCAGCCGCTGCTGCTGCTGCCGCCGCCGTTGCTGCTGTTGCCGTCTGCTGATGTTGATTGGTGTTAACTGTTGAATAAAATAATAATTTACAATTAACATTTAAAACACAACTTTTAATAAAGATTAATTTTGTGATTTATTTTACATTGCTTAGAAATAATATTTATTACTCGTTTGTTTGTCCAACATAATTTAATGTGGCTATTTAATATCTGAAAATTCTGAAAATTATTTTGTTGCCTACCTTGGCTTCCAGCTGGTGTCTGCCGAAATCCGGAACAGCGACGATCCTTGCGAGATTGCTTATCAATGGCCTTCTTGGCAATGCCGCCGGGCATTGATTTGGGCGCAACCCCTGGTGTTGTTGCTACTGCTGCAGTGTTGGGTGTGGCCATGGGCCAAATGGATAGCTCATTCTGTTGCTGTGCCTGCTGTTGTTGCTGTTGCTGCTGCTGTTGTTGCTGCTGCTGCTGCTGCATGGCAAACTGTGTATATTGCTGAGGTACTATGACGGTACCAACATGAGTCTGTGTGGCCACCTGGAAATGTTTGGAAGTCTTTAGCTTGTCTCTGCTTTTGTTTCTAGTCACTGGACATCTCACATACCTGATGCTGTACGCATGTGGGCGCCTGCATGTGCGGCGGAGGATGTATCAAGAGCTGTTCCTGCAAATTAAAATGTTTTTGCTTCAGGTTCTGGGCCATGGGCAATGCCTGGACACCAACAACGGGACCAACGGCGGGTGACTGTCGCTGCTGCAGTAATAAATCCTGTGCTACCTGCTCCAATTCATTTTGTATGGGCGGTCGCTGCTGCTGCTGCTGTAACAATCGTTCAGCACGATGCTGAAACATATGGGTCTGTTGCTGCTGATCTGCGTGCGATAGTTGTTGTTGCTGTTGCTGATCTGCTGCCTGATCGCCCATCTGATGTTGCTGTTGCGCTTGTTGTGACATAGTTGGTGGCAGCTGAAAGAGCAATTGCACTGGCGGCGTATTCTTATCTCCAGTCTCCACATTATACACAAAATTGGTGGCCGGCTGTTGTTGCTGCTGCTGCTGTTGTTGTTGTTGTTGGCCGGTAGCCGCAGCGACGGCTTTAATAATGCGCGCATTCGAATGTTGCTGCTGTTGTTGCAAGTGCTGCAATTGTTGCAGCTGCTGCTTCAACTCGGGATCACCTTCCAGCGTCATTTGCTGCTGCTGTTGTTGATGTTGCTGATGCTGCAGTTGAAACTCGGTGTTATTGGGCAGTGCTGAATGAATTTGTTGCTGTTGCTGCTGCTGCTGTTGTTGTTGCGTGGCAACAACAGCGGCGGCATTTTCAGCAGAGAATGGCAGCAATGCAACAGGAGTTTGCTGGTGCTGTACATACAATACAATACCAAACATAATAATGTTCAGGTTTTAAAATTTTGGCTAGTTATGGGGACTTACCTGCATATGCTGCTGCAGCTCCTCGGGATCGAGTAAACGCTGCTGTAATGATGGCTGTGATTGCATGGGATAGTCGAGGAGCACGAGATTCGCTTGACGCTGCTGCTGTGCATCTGTTGGCGTATCGCTGGCATTTAATAATGCTTGCGAATGCTGTGCCGCTGCAACTGCCAATAGCTGCTCCTGTCCACCCCATTTTGCGGGCGTTTGTGACCAGTGTCCAGAAAATCGGCCCTTGCACATTTGATTGAGGCTAAATTCGGCCAATTCCGGATAATGCAGATTGTGGGCTAACTCCTGCAAAAGACAATACATACAAATATTAATTTGGTTTATTTTTAATTAGACTAGCTAACGGCCAAAGCAAAATATGTTTGTAGAGGCCCCAAAATTCATAAAAAATTCTTGGGGTAAGTCTTATTGCATTGGAAAATCTAAGCTTTTGTTGCAAAGTTTTGTTTGTCTTGTGAATCTATAAGTACCTGGAATATATCCTCCATTTCACCAGTTATATCATATTGTGATCCATCGACACCTTCGCTGGTAAAATGTTCCAATCCGGCATACAACTCAGTTGTTGTTGCTACGGCCACTGCATCATCTAATTAACATAAAAATAAAAATATATATTACATTTTATTTTAGTCTAGTTATCATTAATCAATAATGTATAAAATTTTTTTTTGACTACAATCTCTTACCACACTGTTCGGCATCTTGTTGCTGTTGCTGCTGGTTATGGGCCTTGACATGCACTGCTGCCGCTGTGGCTGCTGCCAATTGTTGCTGTAGCAAATTGTTCAACGCTACATTGTTGGCGGCCGCTGCTTTAATTGGCAACATGTGCATTAGCTGCTCCGCATTGGGCAAATCCTGGCGAAACTCGCATAACGATTGAGACAACACATCCGGCTTGGTTAATATTAAATTCTCCAGTCTCGTTGAAATTTTGCGCTGCTTTGGTGGTAGAGCGGCTCCAGTTTTAGTATTATTGTCGCCACTCTGATCACCAACGGCTACATTAACGTCCAGGAAGAACTCATCATCGTCTTCATCATCATCTTCGCCGGCATCATCTTCATCAATGTAATCAACATCGGCATCCGCATCATCATCGTCATAGACAATTTTCTCAATTTCACCGCTTTGAGTATCCTGCTCATCATCATCCTCATCGTCATCATCCTCATCATCTACTTCCTCCTCTTCAATGATGGTATCAGTCAGCTCAAAAGGTTCCGGTGGCAGTGTACTTTCTTCACCCTCGGCCTCATCACTTTCGATATCCGTAACAATTTCATCGAGCTCCTTAGTGGCAGCGGTTACAGCAGCCGCCATCGCCGCTGCAGAGCAGAGCGTGGCCAGATTCTTCATTTCTGCCCGCGTCTCAACACGTTCCATACTTGGCGACATAATGCTTTCTTCCATTTCAGGTGGCGTCTCAGTTGGCGACTTGGGTTGTTCGCCAAAAAAATTATGCATTTGCCAGCCCTCCTTGAGGAACTTTAGTTGCGGCGCATTGGCTGATAATGTTTTAAAGTTGGCCAATGTGGAATGGCTGGCCCTCGACTCAATGGCCGCTGTTTCCAGCAAACCGCGTATATCCTCTATGGCAGCCTTATGCTGCATCACCTCACTGCCGGCACCTTCCATGGGCGGCTGCAGTTGCTCAACAAAGCTGCTGCCTATGCCGATGCCGCTGCCGCCAGTGGGCGAGGCCATTGGCGAGGCTGGTGAATTGGAGTAGTCAACAACAGAGGAGGCGGCGGCGGCAGCCGCAATACGCTGTTGATGATGAAGTTGCAGATGTTGCTGTAATTGTAATTGCGTTTGTTGCATTTGCTGCTGCAATTGTAGCTCCTGTTGCTGCTGTAGTTGCTATTGAGGGCAAATAATATAATTAATTAATTAGCTAAATTATAAACTGTTAAACTATTAACTGTTAAATAAATAAATGGGATGAGTGATAATATAAATAAATATAACAATATACTAACCAAATTGTTATAAATGGACACCATTGTATTTTGCTGCATGGGCAATACCTGAGCCTGCTGCTGAGCTGCTGCTGTTGAGGCAGTTGCTGCTGCTGCTGCTGCTGCCGCCGCTGCAGCTGCTGCGGCCTGTTTACGATTATTCTTATTGCTGGCCTTTACCTTGGGTCTATCGCTAATTGCAGTACTTTGCAGAACTTCCGAGGAGTGGGTAATGGCGCCAGAGCCACCAGAGTTGCGCTACAATTAAAAAGCACAAAAAGAATTAACAATAATGTAAAAGTTTGTAATAATTTTATTAACTTACCGCTACAATTTGCGGGCCATTCTCGGCAGCAGCAATGGATGTATTCTGATTGATATCATTGGCTGCAGCCACTGTAAGTAAAAAGATTATATTTAGAATTTTATAACTACTTTTTTATTGCATAATTTTAATACATACCTTTCTGATGGGCGTCGTATGTTGCCTCAATGTTGCTATCGATGGTCTCACAGGGCACATCGAAGCCACGTCGTCGCTGCAGGCGCTGTGGTTCCTCACCAGCACAGACAAAATGCTGCTGCTGCTGCTGTTGTTGTTGTTGTTGTTTGTCATCCTCACCCAATGGCTGTGAACGAACTTGCTCGGAATGCTGTTCCAGCGGCAAATCAATTGCCTCCAGCGGTAAATCAATGGCCTTCAGTTCGTTTAATAGCTGACGATTTTTGCGAGAGCCGACGCCTTTGAGCTTTGGCTGTTGTTGTTGCAGTTGCTGTTGTTGCTGTTGTTGTAAAACGGGCTGTTGGCAAACAGTGTGAAATAGAACGGGTGGCGCTGGTGGTGCCTTTTGGGGCGGTGTTAGCGAATTAATATGCTCCATATCTAGATCAAAGTGCTTGCAAGGCACCAATTGTGCCCCAGCTGGCGGCAGTGTTTGTGTTTGTTGCTGCTGTTGCTCAAAGCCTGGCTGTAAATGAAACAGACGCGATTTGGCAATAAGCCCCTCCTGCTGTTGTGCGCTCAATGTTGTCAGATCAATGCCACCTCCGACTCCGGCACCGCCCACACCCACACCAGAGACATACTCGTCAGTGGAGGGAACATCACCGGCAACTGTAGCTGAAGCCGCTGCCGTAAGCTGTAGCTCACCAGCGTCCAGAAAATCGCCAGTACCAAGGGCCACAATGTTATTGTTGTTGTTGGGGGAATTGCCACTGAACTGTTGCTGATGAAACATTTGCTGATTGTTAGCGCGTGCCGCTTCAGAGAGCTCGTGTAGGCCGGGAGGTGCATTCAGTTGTTGCAACTGATGCTGTAGCTGCTGTTGCAATAACTTCTGCTGCTGCGTATTGATCAAACGCATTTGATTAGCGGTCTGAGCATTCGCTGCTGACTGGGCAGAATTTGCACCACCTGAAAGTTCTGGTGAAATGTGCGGATAGCGAAAGAGCAGCTCGACAACACGTGTGTGGCCACCCTTGGATGCCTCAATCAACATTGTGCTATTATCCTTGAGCTTGTGAAAGGGATCGGCATTATTTTTGAGCAACAACTCCACCACAGACTGATGACCACCGGCGCAGGCCAACGAGAGCGGAGTGTGATCATTACTAGTCGTCTGCTTGTTCACATGGGCGCCCTTCTGTATAAGGAACTTTACGGTACACAAGTGACCGGCGCGACAAGCCTTCATCAATGGTGTACGTCCTCCCTCTGACTCGTGCTCCAACTCGGCACCATACGACAATAATACACCGGCAGCATCTGTATGACCATTTTCGCAGGCATGCGTTAATGCCGTATCTCCAGTTTGTGTCTCGGCATGGACATTAGCCTTGTTCTGCAATAAAAACCGCACCAGATCGGTGTGACCCTCCTGTGAGGCTTCCATGAGCGGTGTAGAGGCGCCCAGCTCTAAATTGGCACCGCCATTAATCAGAAAGGCGGCCACCTCGCTAAAGCCGCCACAGCAGGCAAGCGTCAGTGCCGTTTCCTGTGTCTCCTCGGTTGTGGCATTTATGTTAGCTCCTTTGGTAAGCAGCAATGCCACCATTTCCTCGTGTCCTTCACGTGCTGCCTCCATGAGCGGAGTGTAGCCCTCATCATTGACCTCCTCAATGTTGGCACCACGCTCAATTAACAGTGTTGCAAGCTCCACATGACCGCCACAGGCTGCCAATGTGAGCGGCGATTCAAATGAATCAGTTGGCATATTAACCTGCGCTCCAGAATCCAATAAAAGGCGTGCCACTTCCACATGACCGTCCATTGAAGCCTCCATTAGTGCGGTGTGCATTTCATCAGTTTTATGCTCCTGATCGGCGCCAGCCTGTAGCAGGAAACGCACCATATCTAAATGACCTTTGTAGCAGGCTAAAGTTAGTGCGCTCTCCTTAAACTCATTCGAGTGGGTGTTGATGCCAGCTCCATGTTCCAGCAGAACCTGCAATTAGGTTAACCATCGAGTTGAACATATGTTTAGTAAGGTTTTTATTTAGAATATAAATTGGTGGAAAATAAAACACTTGTGCATCAGATAAGATCAAACTAAATCACGTAAGTTGAGCCAAATATCGATATCAGTAACTCGATTAACGATATTTTGGCAACAACAACAATCAAATCTCGGATTTTAATCACTTGCCAGTCAGTGTTCTTTATGATACTTTCTATATTAAACAATTGTCTACATTTTTTTTTTTGCTGTGCAGTTACCGGAAATGTACTGCTTGCTTGAAACTGAACGTCTTGA
The DNA here is from genome assembly GCA_035043045.1 of Hirtodrosophila alboralis. Classification (NCBI taxonomy): domain Eukaryota; kingdom Metazoa; phylum Arthropoda; class Insecta; order Diptera; family Drosophilidae; genus Hirtodrosophila; species Hirtodrosophila alboralis. The sequence goes on along the minus strand of JAWNNH010000518.1, from coordinate 593,280 downwards.
CTGCTTGTCCGGTGTAAAGCAGTTGGATTTGACAGCTGCTGTCAGTTATTTCCTTTTTTTTAATTTAAGATATTTTGTGATATTCTACTCTATGCTTATTAATATTTCAATCTCCAAAAATTAGAATTTTTTTTTGAATTTATAAAACAATTAATAATAATTATTTCAATGTAATAAATCTTATTTACACTTTTTATATTAATTTTATATTTGCGAAACATGTGTTTTTAAAGTCTTGCAAGACATTGGTTCACCACTTATTCATTAATGCAATAAAAAAAAACATAATTTTACTATTCATTTTTAAAAGTTTATACTCAACTGTATGTCAAATCAAAACAACAAAAAAAACAGCTGATCAAATGCTAAACTGTATAGTGTAAACATATGTTTCAGTATTTAACACCAAGTAGTGTAAACAGGCTAAAAAATCTCATATTTGGTATTTTAGACATTCATACAGGAAATTGTGTGTTCATTGCAAATAGTTTATAATTCAACTGTCAAATTTGCTTGCTACTAATGTTACTGTCACTGATAAATAAATAAAAAAAAAATTATAAATATAAGACAATAATAATAATCACCTTGGCAACTTCCACATGACCAGCAGAGGCGGCCTCCATTAACGGTGTATGTCCGTTCTCATTCTGCTCCTCAACGTTGGCTCCATGTTTTAGCAATACTTTCACCACATCCACCTGTCCTCCGGCACAGGCAAACATGAGTGGCGTATTACCGGTGGCACAGTGGGCATTTACATCAGCATTGTGGCTGAGCAACAGCTTAACAATATCCAAATGTCCAGCCGAAGCAGCCTCCATTAGTGGTGTTGAATCCTTTTGTCCTTTGTCCTCAACTTGAGCTGCTGACATGGCGAGCAAAACCTTTGCAGAAGAACAGAATATACAATTTTTTGCGATCAGTTAAATTAGTAAATTAGATTAAAAAAAACAAACAAACAAAATAAAGTGCTATCTGTAAATTATTTGATTTATTTTTAATGACAATTCTGCCAATTTTATCTCGATAACTTGATAACTCAAAATAGCAAAACTTCACCAACTGAAGTTGCCACCTGGAACAATAAAAATGATATTGCCACCTAGTCAGGTTTCTTTCAAATTCCAAACTGTCAACCAAATATTAGAATTATGAACTATACAAAATTATTAAGCTATAATATGCATATATATATATATATATATATATATATACATGTATTAAATTTTATAATATTGATTATATATGCACATATATATAATTGTGACTTTGATTATTAAATTATGATATATTTTTAATTTAAAATTATTTTTAATAATTTCGAAAAAACTTATTTTATATTTTGTATTTTTATTTATGATTATTCTGTATACATATATTTATGATTAATAATCAATGATTATTATACAGTGAAAACTCTCCTAACGGACACCTCCAATAGGCGAGTTTCTGTATTCTACATTTCTTTAAATTATTGTATTTATTTATAAAATAGACCAGGCTTAAAAATTCTATAAAAATAATTATATGGAGGTTAAGTTAATAAGTTAAAAATTAATTGTAGAAAATTATTAACTTTTCTGAGAATTTCAAACGAAATGTAAATTCAAACAGACCTAATTTTATATATTAAATTAAACCTTTCTAACCTATTTAAAAAATGTATATACATATTTGATTTATCAAGTTAAAAACTACTTTTAAAGCTTTCGAAGCAAGTTTTATAAAAGTGCAACGTTACTTGGGTTCATTACATTTCATCGGTCTTAAATTGTTCTTTGACGATATTTTCTTATACAATTTTGAAGATATAGAAAGGATTTATTTTATTTTTGCCTGGTCTGCAATACCCTATCCCTAGTCTATTAAGCTCAATACATACCTGTGCCAACTCATAGTAGCCCGCAGAACAAGCCATCGATAGTAACGATTCGCCCTCATCCGTGGAAGCTGCTGCATCGTTTAAATTGCCCTTGCAAAGCAAACGCTTCACAGTGTTGACATCGTTGTCCGCGCAGGCATTGGCAAGGCTACGCGAGAAACCACCACCACTGTAAAATTGCAGGTTAATCAAATGGTTATTAATTTAATACACATACGCACACTCTTTAATCAGATTGTGATTAATCTGACAGTTTTATACTAACTTTTTATCTCGCGGACTGTTGGCACAACGCATTTTAGTTAACGCCTGCTTGGTTTCATCGATCGCGTGGGTGGCATGACGGAGTACGGGAGCTTTATCATTGGCGGCTGCCTCGAGCAGGGCGGTAAGATTACTTGAGCGCTTGTTGTTGGGTTCAAGCAGAAAATTCTTAACCTCAGGCGCATCCTCGTCATCATCCTCATCGTCTATGTCCTCATCGTCAGCATCGTTATCCTGCAGCACGTCTATTAAAATGTTTCAAATAATATATGTTAGATATAATGGTAGATAAAGGTTTTTTATATTATTTACCTATCTCTTCGTCTTCTTCTTCATCTTCGCCTTCAGATTCATCAGAATCTTCAGATTCCTCCTCCGTCTCGTCTTCATCTTCACGCACCTCACCCTCCTCATGCGGACAGCTATCGGGATCAGATTCCGGTATATCATCCTGAAAGCAGAAATTTGTCAATTTGTATTATAGCTATAATATTATTTATTAAAAGCTCTATTAAATGGGTTAAATGTATTTTATATTTATTCGTGCTCATCGGTTAAGGGGGTGAGTAAAAAGAGGTAGCTGGAAATTGTATTAAAGAAGCTAAAACAACTAATCAGTAGAACAATTAAAGAGCACATTCTTGTTGTCTAAGGCCAGCAATGTGATGCTTTGTGTGTTGTTACAGAATCCAAGTGGTAGTAGTATTATTATTATTATTTAACAATAACCCATCATTTTGCTTGTTCTTGGGTTTATAAACTATATAAAAGGTAAATTTAATTAAAGTGCGTACAAAAAATAAAAAAACATGTAAAATCACATTTTGTCCAAACTTTCAACACACATTGCAATTGTGTTGTAGAGTATATTATGAAGCATTTGATTGAAATTTCTTTTTTTGGTTTTAGTTTGGGTAAGTAGTAGAACTAATTATAATTGAAAAATTTGTTTATTTTTTTTTTTTTGAAAAACAATTGGTCAAAATATTGCAAACTAGTTTTGTAGCGCTTCAATTATTGTTTTTAGAGAGGCACTTATAACGCGTAACTTACCAGGAGATCTGGCCTTAAACACAAGAATGCCAATAGGATCTACAAATAAAGAGAAACGTAAGAAACATACATAAATAATAAAAAGTAACTGAAGCTTAAAATGCATGTATGTAAATTAAACCCAGTTTCATCAACAATCAATATAACGAAATTGACTGTTTTGGCTTGAAACTCAAGGAAACACATGTTGATATTACTTGAACAAAGGACTGCAACAACAAATCCACCGTAGAAAACACACACCGTACCAACTCTTTTGCACGCATAATATTTTCAATATATGTATAATAGAAATAATGTTACAATTAAAAAAGTAGTTATCCGATATATCAATCGAATGCAATTAGAACAAGAATTTATTGTCTGTAGTTATTTTAATTGTCAAACTTCATAAAATGTGATGCCATTTCCAAAGTGTACTATGTTACATTTTAATTTACTGTAAAACACGCAAATGTGCTCCGACTGTTTTTTTGCTCAAAATGTGCGGCAAATCTGAAAGCTTGGCGTTGCCAGATCGCAACTAAAACAACAGCAGCAAAACGAATCAAGTTATTGTTGCCTCGTATGCTTTTTGCTTTCATTCATTACCATTTCCATTTTTTATTTGATTTCAAAACCAATACACATGCAGCAACGGTGTGTATGCGAGTGTGAGTGCGTATGGTGTTTGCTAGTCTCTCTGTTGGTTTTTTATTTCAAATTCGCAAGTCAAGGAAAAACGAAACGGTTTCTTTGGAATTTAAAGAATCGCATGAGTCATGCCATTTGGTTGCACTGTGATAGCGCTATATGTACTGACGTAGATATGTAAATATGTATTGTAATTACGTACTGATGTATGTATATACAAATATCAGCGAGTGTTACACCCACGCCTAAAAATTCATGAAAGTTTAAAAACCCATTATTTAGAAATATAATAATACACGTATACTCCAAATACACAAAATATATTTACATAATTAAACTGCTTGAATTTTAATTAATGAACAAGGTAAATGCACACATATATATATGTATATACGTGTATATATAATGCATAAATATCTGCGAGAGAAAAAATAAAGAACAAAAATTCACAATCGAGTTCAATCGCCGTTGCTGTCGACGTCGACGGCGCAGCCACGACATGCGTTTTCTGTTACTCGTGCGTTTGTCTCTTTTTTTGTTGGTAATTTTTCTCGTTACGGGCGTTGGAAGGTATGTGTGTGTGTGTGTGAATGATTGCGAAAATTATAAATTCATACACCCAAAATTATTACAAATTGACCTTTTTGATATATAATGTAATTATTAAACATACAGTATATATTGAATAGGTCATTACACTCTTTAAATTTTTTACCATGAATATTTTTATTATTATTGTTATTTTTCGTCTTTCTTTTTCTTCGGTTGCTTTGTAGTTTTGCGCATTTGCTCTTCACACACGATTTCACTCGAAAACAACAACAACAGCAGTGAATGCGTCTGGTGTTGCCAGACTATAAAATAGCTAGTGTAAATTTAACCTGCAAACACTGCGGCATACAAAATGTATGAATATACATACATACACTTTTAATTCATTAATAATCCATGAAGACAAGAGAGCTTATCCGTTTGGGGGTCAAAATTTTATTTAATTGAACATTACAAATTTTCTTGAGAGGCTAAAACATGATGAAAGAGTTGGCTAACGACCTTAGATTTGTTGAGTAGACGCATCTTATATTCATATGTATGTACGTTTGTAATGTAAAAATGTATGTATTTGGTACAACAAACACAAAATTCGAGACAAAGAAATAATTACACACACACACACGCACACCTACAGATACAAATCACCAACAGCAGCAGCTGCACAGCTGATTTATGTATATACATACACATGCACACACACACACGCAAACGAATGTAATTCACGATTTAGCTTCAAAAAGAAAAAGACTTGCCAGACTAGAGTTGTAATTTCTAGTTCCATATGAAGAACAAGTTCCGTGCTAAATTTATTTGAACAAGTGAACTACTGAACACTGATACGTAAGCAGTTTCGTTAATGTCCCTGTTAATAACAGTTAGGCAAAATGTTACGTTTTGTCTGCCAAAAAAATAGAGCGTAACTAGAGTAGCTGAACCATACTTGTTCGTTCAAAAAAACGATAATTATGAACGAAACGATTCAACTCCATTGCATACATTTTATAGAAAAAACAACAAAATAACATACTCAGGTGAAAGATACATTTATAAATTCAATGGAAAATCTGTAAATAACGGGTATTGCACATTGCTTAACAAATTTCAAATGCAAATGGCAAATGATTGCTAATGAAAATCGTTTTAAATGTGCAAATGTGCGCACACAACATTTGTGCGTTCTAAAAATAATACTACGTACAAAATTGTTTTTATATATTTCTCTTTTCTATCTAAGCAGCTGTTGTGGTTGATAACAACAGCGGCGAGCGAGCGTGCATTATGCATGCAAATTAATCGCTTGTCTCTTATCTAAATTAAGAAACGAATGACATTCTAGGAAGCAACACAGGAGGAGCAGGGGGCAGGCAGGCCGGTCACCTTTAAGCACACGTTTATATATTTTTATAACAATTATGTTTTTTATATTAAAATCAAATAATCTACCGAAATAAAATAAATTAGGTGTGTCTCAAGGGCTTCTAGCGACTGTTTACTTGTTATTATAAAATAATAAATATCTATGCCCTATTATACCATATACTAAAGCAATAAAATTAGGTAAGTTGAGGTAAAATTGGCAATTAGTCACTTCTGAATAAATTCGTGACTTTTCAACAAAAGTAAATCATCCCGAAGTTGAGTTGTAAAATCTAATTCTGATGCAAGAAACTCCATAAATCATCTATAATGTATTTTAAAAGTGATTAAACTGAAAAGAACAATGTATATGTTGCCAACTATCGATTGTCAAAACAGGACAAAGCGACTAAAAATTGACAATAATACAGTAAAATGAATAGAAAAAAATATATAGTAGTTTTTTTGTAACAACAAAATCAATAGTTTCAAAGCAATCGACTTTATGTGACGTGTTAATAACCTTATCAATTATTATTTTGTATCTTTTTTTTTTTGATATATTGCTTTTTTAAATCGGTTAAGCTATGCGCAAATTATGGGTGAAAAATATGATCCATCCAAAAAAATCACTATAAAACTTTAAATACTTAAAAAATATATTTTATCGTGACCCTATCAGCCTTACTACAGGAAAAGGTCAAACTTTTGGTGTATAGTGTTGGCTGAGCAGTGAAATTCAAGGTGTAATCATATTAAATGATGTCTCATTGCACTCATCAATAAATCTAATAACAATTATTTATCTGTTACTCTTCTGTCGCTGAATTAAACCACATAATATAATGTGAACCTATCGATATATAGTATCAAGCACTCACCTCTGATACAGACTCCTCTTCCGATTCCGATAAATCTGTTGTAACGGGCTGTGGATAAAATTCGGTATCCGTATCGGTGTCCGTTGTGATAATGTTCTGCAAGGCCGATGAAATGGCATTCACAATGCCCGCCGACGATGACAGCGGCGATGAGTTCGATGACGTTGACGATGCCGATGCTGATCGATTGGCAGCTGCTGCGGCCGCGGCAGCAGCGGCGGCAGCATTCGATATGGCTCCAACATCTTTTAGTTTTTGCTTGAGCACTGCAACAGCTGTTGCTGCATTGCTAGTCGTTTGGGGCGGGGGCAGGGTTGCGACGGCTGCAGTGCCACCAGCATTGTTGCTATCAGCAGCAGCCGCAGCGGCGCCCATTAACAATGTGGTTGCGGCAAATTTTAAATGCGCCGAATCTTTGCTGCTGCTACTGCTGCTGCTGCCGCCTGTTGCCTTGGTGGCAGCAACTGTTGGCTGTTGTTGCTGTTGCATGGCTACTTGACGCTTTAAGGCTGCGTATGCAGCGCGCGTCTTCTTCGAGCTGCTGCTGGGCGTGGGCGCTGAGGCAACTGCAGCACGAAATTTGGCAGCTGCAGCGGCAGTTGTTGTTGTTGTTGTGGGTGCATTCATTGTTGTTGTTGTGGTTGTTGTTGCTGCTGCTGCCGTTGCACTTGCTGTTGTGGCGGGCATGGGCGTTGCAGCTGCTGATGCTGCTGTGGGGGGCGTGGCTGTTGTTGTTGTGCCAGCTGTAACAAATGCGGCTGCTGCAGCGGCGGCTTCACTTGTTGTTTTGCTGGCAGCAGTTTTAGACATTTTGGAGTTGTTGTTGTTGGCAGTGGTTAGCGCGCTACTGTTGTTGTTGTTGCTGTTAACTTTTAATCTGACGCTAGTATTGTTATTGTTGCTGCTTTGTTTTTGCTTCAATTTGCAATTCTCTGCTGCAGCTGCTGCTCCTGTTGTTGTTGTTGCCGTAGTTGTTGCAGTTGCTGTTGTCTCATGCTTCTTAATAACGCTACTGCTGCTGCTGCTGTTGTTGTTGTTTTTAATATTATTCGCAATTAAAGCTGCGGCTATCGAATGACGAGCAGCTGCAATACGCGAACCACTGTAATTCACCTGCCTAACAATATTGTTGTTGTTGCTGCTGTTATTGGTGTTCTTTGTAGCTGCAATTCTTTGTGCGCTTTGATTAGCTTTAATTTGAGTTGTTGTTGTTGTTGTTGCTTTTGCTGCCACTGATTTTGCAGTCGTTGCTGTTGTTGTCTTTGTTGTTTTTTTTTGGTTTAAATACGCTGAACGCACATTATTTAAATTAACATTCAAGTTCAAGTCATCGCCATTATTATGATTTTTCTCATCATTATTCATTTTACTCTCCGATTGGGCTGCCTTTTAATTCAATTCACGCGTGCTTTATTATCGTGTATAAAAATTCAAAAATATTTTTATTATAAATTACTTAAAAGAATTTGACATTTTGTTTTTTTTTTTGGTTGCAATTGACAAAAATGCCAATCGCATTTTATTTTTTTTTGTTATTTTTCTGTATATTTTTACAAAGTGTGCTGCGTTTTTTTATCGATTTTGGTAGGGAATTAGAATTAGATTATATATATATATATTTATACATATATATATGTACAATTTCTAAGAACACACACCGACACACACACACACTCAACATACACACTTCACGACCATGTGGCAACGCTATGCATTCTTTCACTTCTTCAGTATTGCACACTCATTCGTCGTTTTACATATGTATGTATGTATGTGCATACATATATACTCGTTTTAATTTTCCGTTTCCCCAATTCACGTTTTGGTGTAGAAACTTATTAATAAAAAAAAAAAGAAAAGAAAAAGCAAAGAATGCACAGCTACTGTAGCAGTGAAGAAGCATATATAATTTTATTTATATATTTTTTTTAATTTAATAATTTTATCTTTTTTTTGCATTTGGCAATCGATGCGCAATTTGGTAATTTCAATTCGCTGACATAGCGTGCTTTAATGCTTTATATAATCGCGGCGAATACACAGTGAATAATTGACAGATAGCTTGCTGCATTTGAGGACGTTTAATTTCTATTGAATATATTAAATTGCACATTTGATTTATACAACTTTTTCAAACATTTTCGACTTCGCCCTAAACGAGCAAGCGAGCACAGGCAAAAATCACTTTACACATTTTACAGCGAACGAAACCGAACGAACGAACATCGCGTCGAAGCGAGATAACCCATAATAACCAGTCTGTCAGCGGCACGACATTGCTTTTGCGCAAGCGAGAGAACGCTATTGAATTGACCACAATCACACGCACGCCAATGTTGAAAAGCAGCAGGCGGACGACAACGAAGGCAAATGAAGCGACTAAGGGAAAATTTTTCTTCGCTTCTATTCCGATGCAATTTTTCAGCATTCTATCGCTTCGTCGTTTCTTAAAAACATTCACAAAATATGCAGCACATTATGTGCAACATTTTTTTGTACGTTTCGCGTATTACCGTTGCAAATTTGTGGCAAATAAATTATTTTCTCAGCAGCATTAAAATTCACTGTCTGTCATTCAGAGTTTCGGATCGCCATATTATTCCCGGATATTGAATTGAACTAGAACGGAACGTTAAAGATGAACCAGCAGTTCGATTCATTTACGCTACGTATCGTGCTACGTTACGTTGTATTTGTGAAATTTTTGTTTAAATATACATACATTAATTTGTGCACATAAGTATATATCTATATATAAATGTTTTACAGCGCCTTAATTCAAAATTAAAAAGTAATTAATTACACGATTTTCTTCCTAATAAAACAAAACGACAGACATTACTAAAAATATCTGTATTGTATTTTTAATGCATTTTAAATTTGTCGCTGCTAATGCAATTTAATTATTTAATTTTATTTAACTTAAGTAATTTAAATTAAATGTTTAAAAAAAATATATATAAGGAAAATAAAAATATTTTTTCAAATTTTTTTTATTATTTGGGTCTCCGTTTCAGCAGCATGATATTCTATAAAAAAGTATCTGAGATATCGTTTAAAGTGTATCTTGCAATATAAAAACAATCGCATAAGCTATCTTAAAGATACGCAGTTATTTTTGTAATTCATCTGCGATAATTTAACTAGCCGTTGTGAGGATCTGGCCAGATAAGTCAAGTGAAAAATATTCTGTTATATACATTTTCAATAGGGTATGCTAGGCAATAATATAAATAAGATAATTTAAAAAAAAAACACGTAGGATTTTTCTACAGATTCCTATGAACAGCTGATCTTATCGATAACATTTAGTTCACATATTGTAAGATTTTGCACTTTTATTTTGTTGTACACCCAACTTACCTTAAAGAACGATAGTAGCTTTTGTTTCTGTATTCTTGTAATATATTTTGGTTCTTAATTAATTTTTCCAAATTTACCATTATAAGAAATAAGAATAAGGGTAAGCAAAATGTTGCACTTTATTTTTATTTTTTTTCATTTTTATCGAATATTATTAACTAACAACTTTTTTTAAAGATATAGTGCATTGGATATTTTTATCTTTTATTATTGTTGTATCTGTAATGTGCCGTATTGATGGATTATAAACACACCTCGACACAAGTACCGGGTACCGGCAATTTACCAGACGAATTTGGTGATTTCTGTTAATAAGATGAACCAGTTAGATGAATAATAATCGAATTTGTTCAAACGTTAAGTAAATCGTTCATTTGCACTTATTCCGAACGATTCGATATAACGCCAACTACGTGTCCACTTTTATTCAATCTCAGCAATAATCAACTAAATAAAATGCATACGGTTTTGACTAGGGGAAATGCAACAATTGCATATTCCTTAAGCGTGTTGGCGTGCCTAACATTCTGCTGTTTCATATCCACAGTTTTCCTGGATTATAGAACCGATGCCAACATCAATACTGTGCGGGTGCTCGTGAAAAATGTTCCCGACTACGGTGCATCGAGAGCAAAACAGGATCTCGGTTTTCTGACATTTGATTTGGAAACCAACCTGACGAATATATTTAACTGGAATGTGAAGCAGCTGTTTATATATTTAACGGCCGAATATACAACACCATCGAATCATTTGAATCAAGTAGTGCTCTGGGACAAAATCATTTTGCGTGGCGAAAATGCTGTGCTGGACTTTAAAAACATGAACACAAAATATTATTTCTGGGATGATGGCAATGGTCTCAAGGATAACAAAAATGTATCGCTATATTTGTCATGGAATATTATACCAAATGCCGGTCTGCTGCCATCTGTGCAATCAACCGGAAAACATATATTTAAATTCCCATCGGAATATTCCTCATCAGCTTAGAATCAATTTAATACAATTGTATTTAAATGTACATGTACTAAAATAAAAATCCTTTTTATTAGATACATAATTTATATTTATAAATGTATATGATTTTTAGGGTAATATTAATGGCTTAAATTAAATTCAGGGAAATTTTAAAATTTAGAAATAATTGTAAACGAAAGAAAAGCAAAAATATCAATTTGTATTTCCTACAAAAGAACTAGCTTTTAACTCAGCTAATAATGCTTAAAATTGAATCATTTAAGGGAAATTTACTTTCGCCAAATCTTTAAGAAAGTGAATCCGATAATTACCTCCTAAGCGGCGTTTCCATGCGCTGAAAATTTTCTTGGAATTTACTCTTGGATGTTAATATCTTGTCGAATAAATTTTATCAAGATCGGATAAGGGCTGGGCTTTAAGGCTGGGATAATTTAAATACTGCACAGCTTAATTCCAGAGTTTATGTATGTATTTATGATTCCTGCTATTGAATTGGATATTTATCAAATTGTTTTGCGACTCAATTTGATTGAAATTAATGGCCGGTGGGGCCATAGATTAAGATACAGACGAGCATTGACACTAAACGTACATAAAACGTACTAAAATTTTTACATAAATTCATAGCCGCCATCGTCGAAATTGCGATTGCCCACCATGGGGCCGCCGGCACCCATTTGATTCGGTTGTCCGCCCATTTGCGGACGAAATTGATTGCCCGGCGTCTGATGTTGTAGCAGCTGTCGCAGACCCGGATTGTTGTTGCCTAGCATGGGACGGACCATACGTTGTTGCTGCTGCTGCATGGCGGCCACGTTTGGCGGCACCTGTTGCTGCTGCTGCAGTTGCTGTTGTAGGTTGGGATTTGGGCCAGGCACGCCAAGTGGCATGCGCTGCTGCTGTTGTTGTTGTTGCATCATATTCATTTGCATTTGAGGTTGCATGGGCATGCCACCGGTGCCATTGCCTCCAGGACCAGCGCCCATTTGCATATTGATCTGTGCATATTGGTTATAATGCGGCTGCTGTTGTTGCTGTGAGTTGTCCTGTTGCATTTGTTGTTGCTGCTGTTGCTGTTGTTGCTGCTGCTGCTGTTGTTGTTGCAACTCCATCGGCGATTTTCCTTGCTGCTGTAGCATTTGTTGCATCTGCTGTTGTGGAGGCATTTGCTGTTGTTGCTGTTGCTGCTGCTGCTGCATGGTGCCGTGCGATTGCTTCTGTTGTATAACCTTGCGCAAACGCTCCACAAACATGGTCTGATTATTGGGTATAAAGCCCAAAAACGCATTGCGATCTGGTGTATATAGCAATATGAGAACTTTAATATCGCAGGCAGGTGCATTGGGCAGCGCCGAGAAATGAACGCAACCAGCAAAGCCGGAGGTCATCATTTTGGCCAGAGAATCAAGCGCCTCGCCGGGTGTTGGACGAAACACGACCATTTTCGAGTCCTTTAAAAATTGCCCACCAATATTGCCCACCAAATGTTTGGGCATCAATTGCATCAACAACTTTGGTGGCCAATTGTCTGCCTTGATTTCGGGCTCGCCATCTTTGATGTTGGTGCAAACGGTGCACTGCAATGTGTGCGGAATTTTTTGTTGATCATTTTTGGCCTTCTCAGCCCATTCGAGTACACCAGTCCAGATCTTTTCACGCAGCGATGCTTGCTCCTGTGGTTGCTGTTGTTGTTGTTGCTGCTGCTGCTGTTGGTTTGCTTGCTGTTGCTGCTGCTGCTGTGGGACCGGCTGTTGCTGTAGATTGGGAACGTTGCTAGCATTGGGTACAGCTGGCATCATGTTGGCATTTGTATTGGGATTAACCTGCTGCTGCTGTGGATGTTGTTGCTGCTGTTGTTGTTGCTGCTGCTGTTGTGCCAGATGCTGTTGCAACTGATTGAATTGCTGATGATTTAACATTTGTAGTCTTTGCTGTTGCTGCTGCTGCTGCAATTGTTGTTGTTGCTGCTGCTGTTGTTGTATGGAGCTGACAGTTTGACTTGGCGGCGCATTTATCCGCGATATAAGCGCCGAGTTGGGATTCTGATTCTGTTGCAGCGGCATATTGCTGCCAGTTGCCTGCATAAAAGGCGGACGTTGGCCAGCCTGATTGGGATACATCCAGCGATTCTGACCGGTCACAATATTTGGCTGAAAATTTGCATTCTGCATTTGGCCAGCAACAAATTGATTCTGTTGCTGCTGCTGTTGTTGTTGTTGCTGCTGCTGCAAAAGTTGCTGTTGCTGTTGGGCATTCAATAGACCAGCCTGCGAGCCAGCGCCCGGCTGCTGCTGTGGTTGCTGTTGTTGTTGCTGCTGTATGGAATTTATATTGAGCACCTGCTGCTGCTGTTGCTGTGGTGGGCCTACCGGTTGCTGCTGCTGTTGCTGTGCCGGTGTCGTATCCATGGGCATGTTCTGTCCCTGCACCGATTGCTGACCATTTTGATTATTATTTAATGCTGCTGCTTGTGCAGCATTGGGCGGTGCGACCATTTGACCAGCACCAACAGCCATGCTATTTGGACTTGGCGCCCGCTCCTTCAGACTGTAACCCTTGAGCAGCACCAAATGTCTTATGTTCTTGGCATAGTTTTTGCTTGTTATGGGCTGATCGCCATCGGCCTTCATGAACAACTTGAACAGTACAGGCATTTTGCGTGGCGCAATAATGGATAAATTAATTTTACGCTCATTGAAGAGTGCCGCCAACTGTTCACATGATTTGCCCTTATATTTCCAGGATTCATTAACAGACATCTGGTACGGCGGACTATTGCATATTAGTATGCAATGGCGCTGTAAATTGGATTGTTCGAGCATGTGTCGCTGTTCATTGATCTCATCAAAGCATCCATGAGCAGCAGCAAAGCCTTCCGCCAGGTGTGCATGTGATTCCATGCCACCACCGACCAGGGGCAAGCGTTCGATCGTCTCTATTACTTTCTGTGGCTGCACAAAGGGTCCGTACGTGGCGCAAACAGGCTCCAATAGATTCGCAGCCGTGCGATAAGTTACAATTCCATAAAGCGTAGCATAACGTTCGGCAATCAGAAATTCACGTTCATCAATCGAGCCTTGCGTGAAATGCTCCAAGGTGGGCAAAATGTAATTGGTTTTCAGTTCGTTAATGTATGCTCCGTTGATAGCACTGCATTCAATGACGAACACCACATCGGCCAGGGTCAGCTGATCCACCTCCATCTTGTACAGAGGACCAAGAATCAGCTTATAGGCGAGATTTACAAACAACGTACACAATAAACGGCTATGGCTGTTTCTTTTCGTCCACCATATCGATATTAGCTGTTCGATAAGCGATATGTTTTCGATAGTGGATAGCTAGAGATGAGCGGATTACTACAGATATTAATGAAAATAAAAATTATTAATAGATTTTACTTATTGTTATAATTATTATTGTAATTACACTTATTATAATTATTATTTTATTTTATTTTATTTATTTGGAAGAAAATTGCTATATAATAAATCAATACATTTGAATATTTAGCTAATTGACAGAATAAAAGATTTAAATTTATAATTTTATACCCAATAAAGAAAAACCAAAAATTCTCATAATGAGGTCATTTTATTTATCAGATCAGCTAGCTGTCCCCTATGCACACTGTGAACTTTACATAAGAACCTGTAACTAAATAGAAAGAGTTAGTAGTAAACAACAAATAGAAGTTAGTAAACAGTTACCTGTCAAATGACGGCATAATTTAATATTAAATGGTACTTTACATTTTGATCATTTCGAGATATGATGACAGAAAATCTAAGTTTGTAGCTTATCGGTCAGGGCCGAATATATAATCATTACGCCGCATTACTGTAAAACAGATCAAATTAAATATTAGTTCAATAAAATGTGCGCCACTTTTCTAAGATTTGAGAGGAGAAATGTAAGTTCTTGAATCGATTAAAATATAAATGTGTACACACGGCACCGATAAATAAATCAATACATTTATATAATCGATAGTATTTTCGATATTTTTACCACTTTTCTGCTCATCTCTCTTTCGCGTTTATGTTTGTCAAAACAAAATTAAAAAAAATTAATTTTAGTTGTAAATTGGATTAATTAGTGTCAAATTAAAGTGTTTTGGCACAAGATGCAAATGTAAATAACGCCCTACAGTGTTTATGGATGTGTATGTCTTCATGTGCTTTCTTGCATGTAAATTTATTGGGTCGTCTGAAAAGTTGTCCCCTGTGTGAAAAGAAAAATGTACAATGTTCAAATGAAATGTTCATTATGCTCTTGTGCTAACTAAAACGCGATAAAGATATTGCAACGAACAGCTATTTGAAGTGCACC
This sequence comes from Hirtodrosophila alboralis, assembly GCA_035043045.1. Classification (NCBI taxonomy): domain Eukaryota; kingdom Metazoa; phylum Arthropoda; class Insecta; order Diptera; family Drosophilidae; genus Hirtodrosophila; species Hirtodrosophila alboralis. The sequence goes on along the minus strand of JAWNNH010000518.1, from coordinate 577,977 downwards.
CAACTAATAAGCAATAATGTTGCAATATAAAAACGCCAGCACAACCGTTGCAAGTGTGGTCAACAACAATAACAGTGGCCAAGCAAGCAACAGTACGCCCACAAACGCAAAGGCAGCACAAAATGCGTCTACAGTGGCTGCTGCTGCTGCTACAGCAGCGCCCGCTCCACAAATGCAGCAGATCATTAACATACATCAAATGCCATCACAGTTTGTTCAGGCAGCGCAGCTGCAACAAGCTGCTGGCGCCACAATGCCCCAGAATATGTTTCAAATCGTTCAGCCCATGGCCATGCAAACATTAAACATTGATGGGCAGGAGGCCATCTTTATACCCAATCTAAATGCACAACTGGCCACCGCACAGGCAGTTAACATTAATGGACAGCAAGCGTTCATTACGCCCAATGGCCAAATTGTACGAGCCCCAACCCACGAACAGTCCCAGCTATTCACCATACCCGGCACAAACATCCAAATACCATTGGCAAATATTGTGCAGCAGCAACAGCCACAGCAACAGCAGCCTCAGCAATCGGCCACGCCTGCACTTGCGCTTCAAGCCCAGCAAAATCAACAACAGCAGCAACAGCAACAACAACAGCAGCAGCAACAACAACAACAGCAGCAGCAACAGCACAATCAAACAGCAGCGGGGCAAACAATTACCATACCGGGCACCAATATACAAATACCCGCCTCTGTGGCAGCTGCTAATGGCTTGCTGGGCAACATTACAAATCTGCTGGGCGGTGGGCCAACTACAATTAAACTGGAAAATGGACAAACGCTGCAAAATATACAATTGCGTGCTGCATCAACGGGTGCTGCGGGACCACAATTGCTGCAATTTCCACAAACGGCAACGGCAGCAGCGGCACCAACGCTTCAACAAACTGTGGCCGTTCAAATACCCGTACAAACGGCCTCTGGACAAACCATCTATCAAACAGTTCATGTTCCAGTGCAGGCCGGAGCAACTGCAGCGCCACCAACTTTGTCAAACCTAACGCAATCTATCCAAGCATTGCCAGCTTCAATGCAACAGGCCGCCGCCCAGATGCAAATAATTCCCCAGTTTGCGCAAATCGCGCAAATTGTAACGCCCAATGGTCAAATACAACAGGTAAAGAGCAAATATTATTGTTAAATATATATAAATGTTAAGTATTTATATATAGTTTGCTATATAACGAATTTTAAAAATTTTATTTTATTTTTTTTGATATAAGTTATGAAATAACTTTTAGTTTCAGAGTTTTAAATACAACTCTTGGGCAATAATAATTATTTTTGAGTATTTAATATGTTTAAAAGTCAAAATCCTCCAATTTTAGCTTATAGTTTTATTTTTTTGACTCCAAATTATTATTATTGCCTAAATTTAATTCAAAATTTAATAAATATAAAAGCTATTTCATTGTTTATGTAAAAGAAATAAACGGTTGTATTCGGCATACCGAAACTATGTATCCTTGGATGGTCTTCTAAAGATCTTCTAATTAGATTATTTATGGGATAATTAAACTTAAAATAACCAACCCCAAAATGAGTTAAAACTATCATGATACCGCGATAAAATTAATTAACTGCAACTAAATAACAATTGCACTTAAATTTTTAACTCCCGAAATACGGTAAAACCCGCTATTAATTAAGTATTATTATGCTTAAAGTAAAATTATGCTTAAATGCCAGCAATACCTGTACTATATTTAATTAAATTTTTTATTAACAGGTGCAATTGGCTCCCTTAAATGCGCTCAACTATTCACAGCTGCCGCCAAATGCGAATATTATTCACATACAGAATGCACAGCAGCAGCAACAACAGTTTGTGCAACCGCAGGCACAACTACAGCAACAGCAGGCACAACAACAGCAGCAGCAGCAGCAGCAACAGCAGGCACAGCAACAGCAATTGCAACAGCAGGCACAACAGCAGCAGCAGCAACAACAACAGGCGGCTGCAGCAGCAGCAGCTGCTGCTGTACAACAGCAACATCAACATCAGCAGCAACAGCTTATAAATGCAATCAATGAGGCTGGCGGACAACTGCCAGCGAATCAGCCTATAACCATAACGAACGCACAGGGGCAACAGTTGACAGTGATACCAGCACAGCAACTGCAACAGTTGCAACAATTGCGTGTCAGTCAAAATGCAGCAGCTGCTGCTGCCATGCAGCTGCAATCGACCAATCTGCAGGCGCTGCCCATACAGAACATACCTGGTCTTGGTCAGGTGCAGATTATACAAGCGAATCAATTGCCCGCCAATATGGCAGCCAATTTTCAACAAGTGCTCACCCAGCTGCCAATGCCCAGCATGCAGACCACGACAACAACAACAACGGCGAGTATTAATCAAGCGCAGAGCTCTGGCAGCAATGCTGGCACACCTATAACCATGCTGCCCAAACAGGAGCCGCAGAGTCCCACTCAGCTGATAACGAATATTAAACAGGAGCCACCAGACACATGCATTTCCAGTGGTGCCTCACCATTGAGCACAAATCCGCCAAATCTAGCGCCCACAACAATTCAATTGCCGCCGACACCACAGCAACAGCAGCAGCAGGCACAGCAGCAACAACAGCAGCAGGCACAGCAGCAGCAGGCACAGCAGCAACAGCAGATTAAGTTTATCATGCCACAGTCGCCACAGCAGCAACAGCAGCACCAACAATTGCTTGCTGATGTCAGCAACAATTGCTTGCCTACAGTTACCATACCAGCCTCCATACAGATAACCGCCTTGCCGCCTCCATCGTCGCCAGCTGCGGCACGCAGCACGCCAAAACCGAATTTATCTGCTTTAGGTAGCAACAGCAGTAGCAGTAGCACTACGCAGATAACCATGAGCTCCGGTGGCCAAGTGTTGGCCGTAACGACGCCAGCACGCCCAAAACAGTTGAAGCAATCTCAGTCTCAACAGCAGCCGCAGTCCCAGGCAGCGACTAGCGTCAATGTAAACATTAATGTGGGAGAGAGCCTTACGGCCCAGCCGGAGATAAAACCGCGACTAAAGCGTGTCGCCTGCACATGCCCAAATTGCACGGATGGGGAGAAGCATTCGGATCGTAAGCGACAGCATATATGTCACATACCCGGCTGTAGCAAGGTATATGGCAAGACATCGCATCTGCGTGCGCATTTGCGTTGGCACACCGGTGAGCGTCCCTTTGTTTGCTGCTGGGCGTTTTGCGGCAAACGCTTCACACGCTCCGATGAGCTGCAACGTCATCGGCGTACACATACGGGCGAGAAGCGCTTTCAATGCCGCGAATGTAATAAGAAGTTTATGCGCAGCGATCATCTGTCCAAGCACATTAAGACGCACTTTAAGTCACGGTCTGGCGTTGATCTGATTGAGCTAAACATTAAGCAGGAGCAGAAGATGAATGCACCAAAAAGCATTAGCACTATGAGCGGCATTGTGACAATTGAGCTACCATCAAGTGGGGCGGCAGCTAATGGCAGTGGCGCATCCAGTGTGGCGGCAACAGTTGCTGGCTCAACTGTAACGGCAGCGCCAGGTGGTGCAACAATTGTGCAGATACCACAGCTAAGTGGTGATGATGTGATTGGCGGCGCATCTACAGATAGTTTTGGCGAGGATGATGAAATGGACGATGAGGAATTGACCGAAGAGGATGATGAGGAATTGACAGAGGAGGATGAAGAGGATGAGGACGATAGTGGCGATGAGGAGAAAATGACCATCTCTGTTAGCGAAATGGGTGATAACTCATCCAACTAGCATTCGGAATCACTGTTCATGGAACAGTTCATCTTTGATCACTTTCCATAGCCATAGCATGCCCATAGAACGGGCCAGGTAAATCCCTTTCAAGCTGTACAGATGACTCTCCCTTCATATCCTGTTCTCGTCAATTCCGAGTATTAGGCTAGAAATTGCATGTAATGTGTTAAATGTAAATCTTTGTACATAATTCAGATATATAATAAGTTAATCTTCGGCACGTCGAAGTCTATAAAACCTTGCAGAGCCTGACAATTAAGAAAGAGAAATTGTATTTTACATCAAATCAAAATATTCAAGTTTATATTTTATCATCTTAATGTGGAACACAAATTGTTTAATTTAATGTTTTATTTTTAAAAAGGTTCATATTTATATAAAAAGTTTTAAATATAATCACTATATATCTATTGCAAGGATATTCATAATAATTAATTGTATGTATATTTTTGTAGAATAAGTTTTAATTATATACATCCCTTGGTAATCCTAAGATAATAAAAGAAAAAAACCTATGCGATTTTAACTAAGATATAAGAATTAAAAATATATACATAAACGATGTTTTAAAGAATTTTTTATACTCCAAACGCACAAGAGTCGAGTAATCGTGTAAATGTTTAATAAATTGCTAATTAAATTCTTAAAATATGTATGGATAGAATGTTTATCAGTGTATATATGTATACTTCACAGGAATGGCTCAGAGCCTTGAGTTTGTGTAGATGTGGCCGGAACTTGGGTATCGAATAGGTGATATTCCTCTGAAATTGGAAGAACGGGTTGACTTGGCTCTGTCTCTTGGGTTTCTAAATCAATGGTCATGGATTCGGTATTAATTTGTATAGCAGCATCGGCCCAGTCGGGAATGGATTCATTCGAACTTGAATTTACCACAGGTTCAGCAATAGCCGACTTTTGGCTGTCATCAGAGCTCCAAACTTCTGGCTCAGTTGATAAAATTCCCAACGAAGGCGCTGGCAATTGTGTTATATTAGACACTGGAAAATTCAATGCTGCCCCTGACGAATTCGCTTTGTTTGTGGACTGTGCCTTATCGGGAATCTGCGCCAGCATCATTGACTGATGACTACTGTTGCTTCTTTCTAGAACAGGAGACTGCGAGAACTCATAGCGCCAACGATTGAGGCGGCAATTGTTCGTCTTTTTCAATTGACATTGCCGAATGTGATTGCAATGGTCAATTTCTTCTGCAGTATACGGAAACACCATTTTCTTGGCAACAGCCTTGACAAACATGGCATTAACAAAGCGCTCTGATCGATTTGCCAGGCGTCCCTTTTTCTCCAGCCGCTTCTTGGCATCCCAGACGCAATTGAAAAGGGTCATATTAACACGAACTTTTGTGCGTAAACAGAGCTGCCGAACTTCTGCCGGAGAGTATTCTCGGCTCAAATCCTCGCTGGTTATCTTCTGCAAATGTTCGTGTATTGTTAAAGGGCGCGATTATTATATGCGTTTGTACTTACGAGAGGCTCATACAATTCGCGTACAAGTTCTTTGCCATCACTATCCAGATTATCAGCAATGCTCAAGACTTTGGCTTCCTCTTCATTTTGATATTTAATGAACGTTTCAGATAAAATACGTGCCATATTAAAATAAATAATGAAATTGAAATTTATGAAATGGCACTGCTTTGTTTTTGTTGATGTGACCGGGTGCGAGAAAGTAAAAATTACTCTAAACAACTGAGTTAAAAATACTAAAATACCAGCTTTGACGTAAGAGCAGGACATTGACGTAAGCAAATCTAAAGCGTTTTGTTGGGAAAATACATTTACAATTTAAATTCATTTGAGATATTGTTAATTAAAAATGCATATTATTGTTTTAATGTGCAACATCATAAGTTTATTTATATTTTGCACAATTTATCCATAAAATTTATCTAAATAATAAGGACACACATTTGTTAGTTAGTTTTGCGATCCATATTAACTCTTATCTGTTCGGGCTTTCATTTTCGGGAAGTTAAGCCAGTCAAAAATTCCAGATCAACAAAGTTAAGCCAAAAATAAAGTTCTTTAAGGGAATTTCACCTCACTTGCCGAAAATGCCAACTAAAACAGGCCTGTCCGTATATTAAGTGTATAGTCTAAACACTATTCTAAACAGTGCCCTTAAGCAATCTGATATTTTCGGGACTTCGCTCTTTGCGAGCCTGATAGGCATCCCTCAGTTGGACTAGCACATTGGCAAAGAGTATGGTTCCCATGAAGACGAGGCAAGTGCCAATCCAATGGTTGATCGTAAATGGATTCCGAAAATAAATGATGGAGAACAGCAGGGAGACGAATTTGCGAAGTGTAACCACCATGGTGACGATTAGCGAGGCACATTCTGTGGTCAGCACATAAACTGCGGCAATGCAAATATACTGGGTTATCACATTGCACAGCAAATAGAAGAGCATCAGGGGAAAGGACCAATTAATGCCCAGGTATTGAAGCAGCGGTATGGTAACATGTTCCGAAGCGACAGCAATCTTCCAGTGTGGCACTATATTGCCAGCCATAGTAAGGAAGAAGGGTAATGGTAGCAGATGCGTGTAAAAGAGCGCCTCATTAGGATGTTTGCCATAACGCTTATAGATGACCTCCTGTGAAATGCCCATATAAGCTGTCACAAGTAACGCAATTGAGAGTAACGCAATGCCCACGCTCCACCAGAAAAGATCCGAAAAGGATGTCTCTACCTTTAGCATGGGATGGGTTTTATCTTTGACATCAGTACTTGAGACCAGTGTGCATAATATAATGCCCGCCGTTATCATTACCACCGAGCTATATTGCCTTAGATTATAGCGTTTCTTCAAGAGCACAATGCCCATGATCATGTTGGCCATTAGGGAGCCACTGCGAAAGATCATATGCAGCGGCATGGGTATATTAAAATTGAAGGCATAGTTATTGCACACATTTGCACCAAAGAACAGCACCACCAGCAATACATAATCCTTGATTGCTATTTTGGGGCTCACAGTGAAGAACTTTGATGTAAAGATGAGTCCAATGGATGCAATAAATAGAAACTGCAAAAATGTGATTAGATTGCCCGCTCCCGGATCGATTTGTATAATAAGTTCCAGGAAATACACATTGCTACAGCAACCAATAAACACAAATAACATAGCCAATAGGGCCTTTACACTAGTCATGATAATATATATTTATGTAGATCTGTATAGATCGTCTGAGTTCACTTAAATGAGCAACCTATAGAGCCTCTTACTAGGTGACAACTGTGTGGCTTCTACTATGTCTGTCGGCCTAAAGCATTTACTTACCATTTCAGTCAAATAAATGTTTGTACAGCTGAAAAGTTGTTAACAAAAGTCTAAAAGCAAATTATAGAGCTTAGGTTTGCAGTGTGATATGTATATAATTACACAAATGTGTATATATGTACATACATTTGTTCTTTAACATATTTTTTTTAACTTAAAAATTTAATTGAGACTACAGCATAAATAGTTGAGAAATACCTAAAAATACAAAATTCATGAGCTTAAGTACTTTCATCAAGGGAATAGTTAAGGAGAGCTGGGTGGGAGCTTTTACACAATTTTAAAAACTAAAAATTATTTACAGCATTTAATTTTTTTTTTTAAATTTCGTATTTGTCTAACTGAATCCAGTTACTTTTAAAACTTTAAATTAATAATGTAAAAATAAATAAATAGATACACAACTTGTCAATAATTTACTGATTATATTTGGAAATAAATAATAAATATATTTACATGTTTAAATATAAATTTGTCTTCTCTTTTATATTGAAACTGTAATGTGAGAACAGTTTTAAAAAAAAGATCAGTATTAAATTAGTGTGAACACTTTTCAGTGTGATCGCACAAATATGCAAATACTGGAATTACGCGTTTTTGTCGTTGCACAGTTGTGGTCACACAGTGAAGAAGAGCGTGTGCAAGAGATATGCAAAAAAGAAAAGTTTTTCTTAGCGAAGCCACGAATTACAACGCAAAATCCTTTTAAGCAGCATAAAAAACGAATTTAAAATTTAAAAATCATCTAAAGTGGCTGGCAAAGCAAATAGTACGCATTTCTTACGTGTTTGTATGTATATTTGCATGCTGTATCTAGCCGTGACTGTGTGTGTGTGTGTTGGAGGTGCTCATATGCGCTTGTTTTGTTTTGGTTAAACCACTTTGTTGTATATATACATAAACTTGTGTACAGAATAACAATGATTAAATAATATTTGAAATACAAATCAAAATATTCAACAAAAATTATTAAGTTTAAAGTACAATTATAGATATACAATCATTATTCTCTGGACAATTAGTGGCAACTCCAAGCCAACATGTATACAAAAACAAGAAATGACGATGAAAACGAATCGCGCAATAAATAAATGGAAGGCAAACGCACAAAAAAGGAAAACGCGACCCAAAACGAGAAAGAGAATAAGCAATTTCATCGCTTTAGTACAAAATTTGTAGTTACGCGCACTTCACTTTAAGTTAATAAATATACTCAATTAACAATTAGGAAAAAGAAAAAAACAACGTATAGTATTCAAAATTGTTTGGTAATATATATAGTGAGACGTGAGTGAAGGAGAGGCGGCAAGAAATCAAGCAGAACTAAGCAAGACAGAACTCGATATTAACTATATACATACAAATATATATATATATATATAGGTAAATAGCGCCGCCGGGCACATTTTGCAGCTATCATCGCTCCATTACTTCCTGCAGCTGATTAACAATAACGTGGGCGAGCAAAAACGCTTGATTGTGTGGTAAAAAACTCGATGCTATTTGCCGCTTAAGCCTAAGCCTTGCTACAGTTGCATTTTACTCGCATCTACTCTCGCCGACCCCCCCACATACCACACTACAATGTTTACCGTAGACGTTTTAACTGTAAATACGTATATATATGTATATACATAATTATCGGATTAGTCCGCTCTACACTTTCGGCGGGATTTCTCGGAATCGAATTTCCACTAAATTGCCCTTAAGCTAAGTTTTGGTAAATAAGGAAGAAAAAGGAAATTATTAAGGGAAATTAACTCGAAAGTGAAAATAAGAACAGACCAGCATATATATATATTTATATATATAGATAATTATGCTTGTACATAGTATATTTTTGTTTAAAAATGATTATTATTTGCATACTATTTATGATTTTTTTTTTTTACTAATACAAATAATAATTCAATCACTTTAATATTTTGCAGAGACGCTTAAATCATCAGGCGGTTATTATGAAAGGTTATAATTTGTTTCAACAATTTCTCTATACTCCATTTCCCACATACATAAAAAATAAACAATATACAGTGTACATTCGATAGAGTGTCTAATGAAAGCCAAAGGTTGTTGCACTTTAACGATAGAGTATGTAAAATATTACTTTCATTTAAAAAGGAAGTTCGCTCTTTCGAGCGTGCACTGTATAAATGTGCATTTTGCACGTTATTTTTGTTGCAGTTGCCTAAGCCAGGTTTTGTCTCCTAACATGAGCCCTAACTTGCTATAAAAAATAAAAAACAACAGCCAAACCCATTTCCCACCCATCCATTAATTTATCACATACACAGAGATAACTAATATATTTATTTTATATACAGGAAATTACTATAAAATGTCTCGTAACAAAGACAAATATGACAGCACGAACAGAAGACAACAGATCTTTCTGTCTGCGGAGGATATCGCTGCAGGCAAGAAGACAAACTGGAGCGGTCTAGAGATAACGGGTACGCTCTTTTTTTAATATATATTTATTATATTTGTTATTATTATTAATTTTCATTTAATTTTTTACAGGCTGCGTGCGTAACATTAGCCCCTCATTGTGGGAATTTGAGCACCTGACCGCACTCTATCTGAATGACAACCAACTGTTGCGGCTGCCAGCGGATGTGGGCATGCTGGTTAGTCTGCGTACATTGGATTTGTCTAGCAACAAGCTGCGTAGTCTGCCAGCGGAATTGGGCGAGCTAATACAGCTGAGGTGTGTAAATTATTAGCACTATAAACCTAGCATATTTTTATACTCTGTTTCAAAAGAGAGAATGTCCCCATAAAATTAGGCAGTAGAAGTGTTTACATATTTTTTGCTTTTAGAATTCTTCAAAAACCTATATCTAAACCATTTTTTTTTAAGAGAAATAGAAATATTTGTATTTAATATTTTTTTTATTATTAAATATTACTGACTACTTTATCTATAAAGTGTTCAACCTGACTGACTGATGGGCGACTCACGAGCACTCTGTTTCAAAAGAGAGAATGTCCCCATAAAATTAGGCAGTAGAAGTGTTTACATATTTTTTGCTTTTAGAATTCTTCAAAAACCTATATCTAAACCATTTTTTTAAGAGAAATAGAAATATTTGTATTTAATATTTTTTTTATTATTAAATATTACTGACTACTTTATCTATAAAGTGTTCAACCTGACTGACTGATGGGCGACTCACGAACAGGTCAAACTGTAGCAGCTGGAAACCTAAAAATTATACAGTAACTTGCTATTATATCGTAAATTAAAACTCTAAAAAAATGTTATCAAAAATATATTGGGAAGTCATTGCAATATGCATTTGAAAATTGTATGAAAGTGTCGTGATTTTTTTTTAGCGTTATTGCAGTTACGCGCGCCATGAGAGCTAGTACATATAATATAATTTATTTATAAAGAAAGGGCACAACTTAAGCTATTTTAATTAATATTTACCAATTTTTCTACAACATATAAATTTTTACCTTTTGTTAATTATAAGAAGAAAACCTAAAACTAAAAATCTATATTATTTATATATATATATAGCAAATCTTATCAGATGTGCTCAAAATATGCCTTTCCCATTTTTTATGGCTTAATAATATATATGTATATTTAAATTACACCGTTCACTAACCAGACAGCTAGACCTTTCTCTCCCACACAATTTGATAGCTAGTTAAATTTTATATAGCTAATAAAAAAGATTTTTCTTGGAAATAAGGAAAAACTCCTACGCTCTCTGCAGCGGTCACAGGAACTTTGCCGACTGTAATTTTATAACAATATATATAAATAATAATCTTTATGTTTTGCAGGGAGCTGTTACTAAACAATAACTATCTGCGCGTGCTGCCATATGAAATTGGCAAACTGTTCCATCTGGTCATACTTGGTCTTATGGGCAATCCGCTGCAAAAGGAGTTTATGAACATTTACAGTGAGCCAAATGGCACGCCGAAACTGCTCACCTACATGCTGGACAACTTGTCATGTGAGTAATGGATTCTCTCTCTTTTACGCTCTCTATTTCTATCAATATCTCTGTGAGTGACTGTGTGTGTGTGTGTGTGTGTGTGTGACAGCTCCTGTTTTGTGCACAAGTGTGTGGGCAAAAAGGAAAGCTCAAAAACAGGCGTATGAAAAGAGAAAGTTCTCTGTCGTAAATGTCTTTTTTCTGTTCGATTCGTTTTCAAAGTGAATTACGAGCAACGCGCTGTGTTCAGGATTTAAAAGCGTAACCGGTTTACGGCTGACGTTCAATTGGGTAATTAAAGTTCAAACTCATGGTTTTCCATTAAGGCTAATAACAACAAACCATAATGCAAAAAACATCAATTATAATTTAATTGAATGCAAGCGCCAAAATTATATGCAACACAATCATATACATAATAACAAAAACAACAGCAACAAAAGCAACATTGCACTGCACGACCTCGACATGCAAAGCCGCTGGACGTTGGCCCGAAGCTGTCGCAGCAGCTCCAAAAAGAGAGCGAGCTTAAACGAGAGCAAACAGACGCGAGAGCTTGCAAGCGCGAGAGAGTGAGAGAGTGCCGATCAAGAGCGAGCTAGCAGCGGGAGAGCGGCATAACGGCTTCAACTGCGTTTACTGTTAGCCGTCTGTAGCCGGCAAAGCTCGTGCGCGAATGAAATTGAATTTGCTGCCATCAGTTCAGTCTGCCACAAGCTTGGCTCGCGTGCGGACGCTTTTATGCAGCAGCAGCTGTCAGTCGAAACAAGTTTTTTGTATTAAAAGCTGCGTGACGCGCCGCCTCGTCTAGTTCTCGTCGACTCCGACTGTGACTGCGACTTCGACTGCGACAGCGACTTCGACTGCGCCTGCGCAAAGTGTTTCGTAATTTTCAACTGTTGCCGCTGCCACTGCCACTGCAACAGCATTTGCGGCCAACAGTTTGTGCCAGTTTCTTTAGTGTGCAGTTCGCTTTTGCAGACGCTTTTCATTTCGTACGAATTTTTGTTGCAAAGTGGCAAAGTGGAAAATGTTGTTTTGAAATGCTTTTTTGGCCACATATATATGCATGCATTAACGTGTCTTGAGAAATTCTGCAAACGCGGCCAAGTGATGTGCGAAACGCACGATAAATTGGGACAAAAGACGCTGCTACCACGTGAGATTAGACCAAGGCGTCAACAGCTACAACAGGATTATGAGATCGCATCTGGCCGTTTATTGTGCGCCAGACAACGCCAACAGTTGCCAGTACGCTAGATACGCGCCACCCACACAACAGCAACAGCAGCAGCAGCAACCACACGCACTGTGGAGCGCTGCAACATGTTACAATCTACGAGCACAGCTGCAACATGGCCTATACCATCCACCGCCAGTTGCAGCAACAGCAGCAGCAGCAGCGGCAACAACAGCGCCACAGGCTCAACAGCTTCTGGTTAATCAGCAGCGCATCAATGAGTGCGCCGGCATACCGCTCATATCGAATGCCTGTGGCCACTTGACCTCCGCGCAGCGTCAGCGTTTGTTGCGCCACAAATCAGCCAAGCCTTGGCCAGCCTCCGCCGCCCACTCCATGTCCCAATTGGCCGCACATGCGCAGGGACAGCCGCTGTTGCAGAATAGCAAACAAAATCAACATCAACATCATCATCATTCCCATCAGCAGCAGCAGCAGCAGCAACAGTTGCAACAATTGCAGTTGCAGCATCTGCCACAGTCCAGCTGGCCAGCTCATGCTGCCAATTATCATCCAATGCGTTTAAATAATTTTCAATTAATGGATAAATCACGCACACTACGCTATCAAAATTCCGCTCCAGCGGTGCTTAGCTCACAGGAGCACCAAAAGCAGCAGCTAAACAGCAGCAGCAGCAGCAGTAGCAGCAACAATAACAGCAACAATAGCAACAACAACAACAATAATGCGGCACAGGAGGCAGTGACGCCAGACAGTTGCTTGCCACGCATTATAAAGCCGCGCAAGCGTCGCAAAAAGGATCGTAAGCCGGCCAATGGTGTGTTGCTCAAAATGGAAGCGGAACTGCAACCGCTGCAGCAGCAACAGCAGCAGCAGCAGCAGGCAATCAACTATGCGCAGTTGCTGCCTTTAAGCAGCGGCAGCGGCAACATGCAACATGATCATAGTCATGGCGTTTGCTTTTGCCGTGACTGTGATCCCTTGCGTACGCTGTGGGATTATCCCTTGCGTCGCTCGCTTTCAGATGCCTCATCTAGTGGACAGGGCAGTGGCAGTGGCAGCGGTTGCTCCACATCATCATCATCCACACGATCGGATAACTCATGCGCCAGCTCGATTTGTTCACAGAGTGTGCCCAAGCATATGGAGGAGACGACGGAACATTTTGCGCCCATCACTGGCGACAGCAGTCGCGCCGAAATAGTGGGCGTCATTGGATCACAGCGTAGTCATGCCCACGCCGCAACAGCAGCAGCAGCAACAACAACAGCAACAGCAGCAGCAACAACAACAGCAGCAACTGCAACATCCGCAATTGCAACAAGAACAACAGCAACATCAGCTGCGGCATTATATTTAAGCGACTCTAGCGATTCGGGCTATGGCGACATTCTAAGCGGCATGAACATTGCCAATGATTTGTTTGCCAGCTGCTTTGGCCACAGCGCTGCCACTGCCACAGTCCCTGCCTCAGTCACTGCCACAGCCAACGCAGCAGCCGCGGCAAGCAGCGCCGAGACGCTCCTTAACGAAAGCATCAACGAGATTTCACGCAAACTAATCGAAACGTGCGCCGTGAATGAACCAAGCCAGGGATTGGCTGCCACTGAACCCGATGCAAAACGCGTGGATGATAGTTGCGACAGTTGTTGCTCCGCATCTGCGGGCAGCGATAGCGGATTGGATAGTGCTGGCAGCTATAATTCCGAGGCGCTTGTCTTTAACTTTGAGCATTTAAATCTCATGGATACAAATTTTGTGACGCCCACGGGTTTGGATTTTCTAGTTGATTGCAACAACAACAGCAGCGTTAGCAACAACAACAGCAGCCACAACAGCAACATTGCTCGCAAAGCGACATTGCAGCAACAATTTTATAACAATTGCTTTGACTTGGTGTGGCGCAGCAACAACAACTGCAGCAACAACGACAGCCAAGTGACAGCTGGCAAAGGCAGCGACAATGTTGTTGCCACACCCACAGCTCACATATTGGGCACAGTTGGAAAATTGAAGCCAGCATTTTCCACCATCTCGTGACAACAACGAGGCAGAGCAGCAGGAGGAGCAGCGAAATCTTTGACGATATAAAAATGATTTGCGATCATAATCAACGCACGAAATATAGGAACTGTAGCCCCTATTATTATTATTTGCCTTAAAAAAATGAAGGGCGTAAACTTTTACAAGAAAGTTTTCAAATTTTATATCATGACGTCGCATTGGAAATTTGAGCTAATTGCTAAACGGCGTGGGCGTAAGCTCGAGCGGAGTGTGTGCGTGTGCGTGTGACTGTATGCGTGTGCATATGCGTATGCATTGCATAACTAAAAGAAACACAAAAAAAAACCGTTAACTCACGAAATTAAGCGAATCAGCGGGAGAAGAGAAAACGGAATATTGAGCACGGCAAAAGCAAAGGCAGCAAAAGGCCAACACAGACATTGAAATTAAAGCCCCATGGGCGCACACAACAACAGCAACAACCGCAACGATTGGCGATATGACAAGCAGCTGGATATATATATATATACATAGCTATATATAAGTATATATATATTTATACAAGCCACAACTTTCACTTTCACTGCGGCAGAGTCTCTTTTGTTTTTGCCCAGACAACCAGACGATTCAACCACAAAAGACAACAAGACAACGAAAAGTCTTATGCAGATTTTTTTTTTAGCTTTTTAGCTTTTTTTTTAAGGCAGGCAAAAGTAATAGAAATCGTTTTTTTGCGAGATGCAAATATACAGCCTACAGCTACTGTAGATATCAGAGATATAATTATATATATACATATAATAAGCAAACATTTATTAACAATTTTTGTAACTAGTTATTGTTATTTGTGCATTAACGTTTAGTACTTAATTTTATTTGAAAAGGGTTTTATCTAAACTATTTGCTATGGGCTTACAATTTAAATTTTTTAGACAGACTAGCAAATAATTTGCCAAAAAAAAGGGGGAAAAAACTAAATTTTTATTAACATTATTCCTTAGCAAATCAATTTGTTTCACTTTCTTTGTGAATTGTGCTAATTTTTTTTTGGTTTTGACCTAAATTATTTGCCTGTCTGCGTTTATAATATGTTTTTAAGCCACGTTCCTAATTAACAAATGTTTTTTTTATAATTTTAGTTTTTTGGGTTTTTTATTTAAATTTTTTGTGTTGGGTTATAGGTAAAAAAAAAATAGTTTATAAAGCGCTACAAAGTGAACTTTCTTAGCTTTTAAGTTATATACATATATTATTTATATAGGTATTATGTTATCTAATATTGAGGCAACTTAATAACATTTACAAGAAAAAAAATAGAAAAAAAAAAACGCAATGATCTCCGGCAAGTGTTGCAATCGTATCAGATCATAAGTTTCTTGAAATCGATATTCAAATTTTTTACATTTTGTTTGCGTATTTTCAAGAATTTTACACATTCAAAAACATTTCACGAAAGCTCAGTATGAGTTTTATTTAATTTTTGAGAATTATTAAGCATAAATTAAATAGGAATTCTTACATCAATATGCTTCAATTCACTAGATTATAATTTCATTAATTTAAAACATTCGTGTGGTTTATTTAAATAATATTTTGAATTCTTGATAAATTTTGACATTCTTTTATATAATTTTAATTTATTGATTTTTTATATATTTCATATGCCCTTGTCATATATATTTATTGCATTCTAATCAACTTTTTTTTATATAGTGCACGCTCATAAATAGTGAACATTTTTCTTTAAAATTTTTTAAATGCTTTTAGCTATTTTATATAGATATAAATAATAATAATTAGGCAAAACTCATTTAAAAAAATTGATTTTCTCTGACATGCATAGATTGTTCAACTTTCGTTATAGCCTATAATCAGTTCACTTTATCGAGCATGCACTGTACAAATATTTGTTAGCTTATTCAACTGACTGATTTTCCATTCGCTTCAATTCAAATTGCTTTGATTAATGCGGCTTTTAGCGGGTTTTCCCAAGGGTGATATGTAGTATATTGGGCTTAATTTTTTTATTTTAGCTATTTTGCCCTGCTTTGGTTATATAAAAAATCATTTAATCTGTCACATATTTATTTGACATTCTTACAAGATTTAACCAAAAATATTTATGTCCGAAATTTAGGAAACTAGCATATGACAGTTCAGATTGTTTCTTTTATTTTTATACCCTTGCAAAAGGGTATAATAATCTTGTCTCGAAATGTGTAACGCATAGAAGGAGACGTCTCCGACCCCACAAAGTATATATATTCTTGGTCAGGACGAAGAGCTTAGTCGATATAGCCTATGTCCGTCTGTTTCTTGGCTTTATCTTTGAGCTATCTTGATGAAACTCGGCACAGATGTAGCTTGATAATGTATGTAGTTTGTATGTCAAAATCAGCCCGATCGGACCTTTAAATCATATAGCTATGAAGGAAAAATCGAAGAAACTTCATTTTCATGAAAAGTGTTTGTATAAAAAAAACCAAACTTGTCATATCGATGTAGAATTACAACCAAGTTAAAACAAAATTGAACCACTATATCATATAGCTTCTATAATATGTTTTACTATTATTTTTATTTAATTTATTGGTTCAGCTTCTAAATGCTGAAGGTTAAGGTCGCCCGCTTATCAATGAAGCCGCGTTTTCTAATTTGTAAGCAACTTCCTTCTAATTATGCCAAGCTGATCACTAAGCATAAAATCTAAGACAACAGCAGAAACAGCAGCAGCCCTAGTTACCTGCTTATTTAGTTGTTGCCGGCGAGTAAAAGTTTTCGCCTTTTTTAATTAAAAGAAACTCACGAGCGAGCACAGAAATTGCATTGGTTGGTTGTCTCTAGTTTTCCATGGTTATGCTGTTGCTGCTGTTGCTTGGCATGCTGGAAAATTGTCACAGTTTTCCATGATCACATCGAGTTCCGGGCCCGGTACGGTGTCGGCGGCTTTTGTTACCATTCCCCACATAGAAATTATATTGCTCGCAACTAATTTATTTAATTAAGATTTTCACTAGTTGTAATTGTAATTGTAATTGTTTTTCTAAGCGCAATTTATTTTGTATGTATTGTATTGTATTTAACTCTTTGTATTGTCTGGCTAAGCAGGCGTTTTTGCACAAATAACAAAACGGAGGCGTTCTTTATTTAAGTATATATATATGTATTTGCACATATTTCTCATTCCATTTAACATTAAGTATCTGACTATTAAGTTTTATTCTTTTTGCTCGCACAATACGGCAATTATTATTTATTTTCATTAAGCGTGAACGAGAGCTCAATACTAATAATAAAAATAAAAAACTATATATAAATACAAATAAATATATATACACAAAATAAAAAAAACACGATTGTTCGGAAAATTTATAAAAAAAAAAAGCGAAAACCTGATTACTATTTTGATAGCCCCGAAAAATGTTTGTTTCCCTCGAATGCGGCGGCTGTGTGGCAGCCAAAAGATTTCTAATGGGGCACGTTCGAGTTGTTTGTTTGAAAAATCAACAAATAAAACAAACAAACAAATAAACATACTCTACTCGAACTTTTGGGTACCAAAGTGTTGCACTTGTGAATGAACTTTCCAAACATTAGCCAGCCCAACAACAAGAGCCACCCAACATTGAATTGCTGGGCAAACTTTGAACCACCTTTTTGTGGTTGGATTTGGTTGGGATATATGTATATATAGTAAGTATAGTATAGTATATGCCGCTACCTTTCACCTGATGTGGTTTGAAGACCTAAAGACTCTGCGACTTTGTGTATTGAAAGATGTTCGCAGCGATGACCGCTGTAATAACCGTAACTGGCAAATTAATTTCTTTTTGTTTTGGCCACAAATTGCCGGTCATTTGGCTAATTAATGTCTCTATTTTAGGGTATCGTCATCTACCATTCATTTGCATCAGTTGCTTGTTGCCGGTTGCCAGTTGCCGCTGACTTCTGACCAGTTGACCAGCGTTGGGAGGTTTAAGAGCTCCGCTTAGTTAGATTCTATGTCGACTCTTTCGTCGTACACATCTTTTTCTTTCACAACTCACAGTACCCAAGTCTGTTCATAGTCAAACACAGAGCCGGCAATCGTCCAACCGTTTGGGACGCGCGTTGAGTGGGTCAGTGGATAATTGGGTCATTTGCAACACTGTTTGCGCCATCACGCCGGCAACATAGCCGGAGCTGACGACAACAACAACAACAACAACAATAAAAGACGGCAACCAGTGGCTAATGTGTTTGGCTACATCAATAAGTGCGTCGTCGTTGCTGTCGTCTTTGTCCACGTCCACGTCTGGTCCAATTCGTGTTGTTCTCGCCGCCGCCGGCAAACAAAGTATTCCAATCGTTAGCTTCTGCTACAAGCCATGGTTTTTTGATTTTCTTTACCATGGCAATTTAATTGTTTCTTTATGCCCTTACCACCGGGGTTAACATAATATTGTCAAGCAGTTTGCAAAAGCTGCAACAAGTGAAAAAATCAAATGTTTGGGCATTTATTTAAAAAAAAAATTAACCTTTTCGGTATTTCGAATTTATATAAACTTGCAGAAAAGTTTTACTTATTTATTAACTGCAAATATAAAATATTGATATATGATTTAAATTTAATTTTCTCTACTTATAAACCATTTTACATGCAAAATATATATGGTTTTTCATTTTTTACAATCAATGCTAGAACAGCTATATGATATAATAGTTTGATTTGGGCGATTAATTCCGAGATTTGTGCATAGAGCAATAAAATCCATCTATGCCAAATATTATAGGGAATTCTTTCAAACTAGATAAGATTAGTTTGCATCCACTGATCTCGTCGTGTTGATCAAGAATGTAAGTATATAACTTAATGAATTAGGAGAAGGCTACTACTTCATTGTCTTAAATATAATATACTCTGCCAGGGTATTATAAGCATAGATTAATTATTAAAATATAAAGTTTGCTTAAATGTTAAAATTCAATTAAAAACAGAATTTTGGTAATATATACAATTTCTGTTTCTTTAGGCTTTATTTGCTTTATACTATTCTTCATAGACGTCTAAATTTTTATTTTTTTTTTTTAAGTCCCAATGCTGTCATGTCCTTTACAAAATAAATTCTGTGATATTTTATAAAACATCATAGTAGAAATCTGTTAATATAATAAATGATTCCCTAGAAATATACAAACAATTATATTAACATAATAAATGATTCCCTAGAAATATACAAATAATTATGTCCATAATTTCTTTATATATTCCATAATTTCTTTATATATTCCAAAACACTATAAGCTTAACAATCTAACATACTTAAGATTTCAGTTAGAGTATTTAGGCCTGTGCTTTGTTAATTTTTATGTATATTTATACATTATATTCAATTTATTTTTTATTTTATTTATTTTTTTTTTTTGCTTCTCTGCACATTTTTTGTTTTACCTTGGTTTATTTTTTCGCTTTTGTTTTTTTATTTTTTTAGTTTGCATTTTTTTCCAACTAGTTGCATTTTCAATTTGTTGCTTCATTTGATTGATACTTAGTACAAACATTTTCCATTGAAATTGAAAGTTTTGTTTTTGTGGATTTTTATATTTTTTTTTGCCCAACTATGAGGTTCAGTCCGTGGTGCCTGGCCCAATAGCCCAGAGTCCCAGTTTCTCAAAAAAAGGCAGCCGAACCGCAAGTGTCTTCACAAAACCAAACAACAAAAAAAAGGCCAAATGTCTACGAAAAAGGTTACGCAAAATGTCAAACAGTTAAGAATCTAACGGCCACAAATGTCATTATTACATTTATTTTCCACTTTTAATGTCGTCTGCTCAACTCGAACTCAACTCAACTCTATGTCGGATCGTGTTGTTGTCTTTTTGCCATTCTACCAGTTACTTGGTTTTAGATTTTTTTTCACATAGAATTTGTTTTGTTGCTTTTGTAAGTAACAATACCCATAAAGTGCTACTTAGAAGTAGTCGGTCCGGTACTTCACTTAGCTACAAGAGACGGGCCAAAACATCTTTTTGTCACTACAGTCTGTCTGTCTGTCTATCTGTCTGTCTCTGAAGTGTTGTTTTTTTGATGGTTCTTTTAATTTTCTTTTGGATCATAGTGCATAGTGTCAGCTTGTAATGTAGGTCGTATGTGAGTGTCTATAATATATTGCATACAAAGTAAAATTCAAAAGTGTGAAATCATTGATTGTAAAATGTAAAATAGAAAGAGATTTATTCAATATGAATTTAAAATTATCGGCAATATGCATTTGCAAATTAATAGCAGTAAAAATCAGGAAAAACTTTATAAGTATTTATGTTTGAATATAATACTAGTTTACAAAATTTGAATTTAATTGAGGTAGCAGGGTTCCTATAGTCTTTTTTTTTTTGGTGTATTTTGAGCCGCTGAATTCAAAAATTAAAACATTTTTTTTTCTTTCAAAGAGTAGTTTTTGAGAATATCTATATATATTTTGTTTTGGTTTTTTTTTTTGTGATTTTATCAGATAGTTTTTGAGAAAACCGCAATTTTTTTGACACTATTTCGACTTATTTGTTCGTATCTAAATTAGATCTTATTCGATCTTGAATAATTTTAAATATTTCAATAGGTAATTGTATTCTCTTTCTAACGATAGCTGTTTATACGGATTGTATAAGAATTAAAAGGAACTACATGCCATTAAAGTTGAAAAAAAAACTATTTTTTTTATTTTGCATTTTTAAAAAATCGCTAAATTACACTTGTTATTTTTAAACTTTGAAATGAGAGCCCAGCTCCTATATTTTATTTTTTTTTGTAAACTAGTGTAATTAGAAACGATTTCTTTACAAATTAATTGTTAGAAATATTCAATCTTAAATACGAAAAATATGTATCAAATAAAGTTAAATAAGAAAAATATTACCATATAAAGTTTGACTTTTAGAACGTTCGTCATTTATGACAAACAAATGATCAAATCAAATCATTAGATTAAAATCTGTACCAAATGTTATTAAAATATGTTTAATACTAAGAGAACATAATAAATTCTTTTCTCCAAACATTAAAAAGTTATATTCGATTCGTAGTTGTCAAAATTTAATTCTCTGCTGATTGTTTCTTTTTTAACAGCTAGATTCGCAAAATTTGTGCCATGTTCTTTTAAAACAGTTCAAAAAGACAAAAATAAGCTAGTTTAGAAATAATCACTCAAACAAACACTCAATATTGACTTCATTATTTACTTGGTCGTAAATATTTAATTCGCTTTTATGCGTTATAAATTTCAGCTCTATAAAAATTAGTTTCTTTATTTAATTGCTTTATTTTTAGTATTAATATTTGCTCGCATTGAGCGATTAAATTACACATCCTAATCATTTCAAATTTCCAAAAAAAAATCACGCCTGCTTTATGTAGTAGGCCGAAAATTCTTAATTATTTTTATTCATTGAAATTTTTAAGTCTAAAAATTAGTTGCTTAAATACATTGCATTATTTTCACTATTTTCAATATTTTTTAAATTTTATTTATTTTATTTTTTTTAAATCACACATTCAAATCATTTCAACTTTATATTTTATGAGCGATTAGATGAAATCATTTGCATGAATTTGTAAGATCTAATATCTTCATCTCGGCCCGACGTAAACTCGATAAAACTTATAGATAAATGTTGTGGAATATATATATAAAAAAAAGAAGATGTTGCAGTCTTTAGAGCCATGGTGAATAAAAGTATAAACGGCCGTTGAGAGCAGCGAAGCGAATCTTCCCTTTTAGAGATGGTGTTAAAACTTTAAAGATCTTGAGTTTTTTCAGCTATTTGTGCTTCATTTGTTGCTGTTGTTGTGGTATTTTGTTGCTGTTGTTGTTGTATTTGTTGCTGCTGTTAACGAAATGAGCACAACATGAATTAATTTTTTACGTTTTTTTTTCTTTAATTTTGTTGTTGTTGTTGGTTACAACGGTGGCTGTACAAAATTTTGGTTTCTTTATGTAGGTTTATAGCCAGACTGGCAGCGTTTTGTTGCCTTTTAACTGTTACCTAATCGTTTAATTGGCTTAAGCCAGTTTTGTGCTTTTATTTAATTTAATTTTGATGACAATTTATGCTTTGTAATGCATTTTAAACGCGTCGCGGCGTCATCAATTCCAAGTACCTGTTGATTTACTTAGCGTAGAGTGAGCAGCACATGGCTATGAACCGGTATTTAACAACAACAAAATGATATTATGTGTGCCAAAAAATAAAAAAATAAAAAAAAAAAGAGTTAATAGAAGTAACAACAATGGTTATAAGTCATAAACAGCTGTTAAATGAGTCATTAATTGGAACAGATTCCCCCTTTGGCAGCTTCCCTAAATTTTAACTGTTTTTTTTTGTTATAGCCCTTGTTTTTTTTCCGATTACGAAACAGTTTGTTTTTTGATTTTCTGCTGTGTCATTGCACACCTTATATTATTCCGTTTTGATTTCAATTTATTTATTTTTTTCTTCTTTTTTTTTCGACGCGTTTCCGTTTCGCATAATTGGCCCACATTTTTTATGAATATGCAACAAAAATCGGAAATGTTTGTTTGCACATATTATATATTTTATTATTTTTATTATTATAATATTATTGTGTGTTTTTTTTTATATTTTTGTGGAACGCTTTGTGTGTGCTGCGGAAGTGGCGCATAGCCCGTTTTTTGTATTTTTTGTTTTCATTTTCATTTTTGCTTTTGTATGCCGCCTTGGACTTATCAAGGTTGTTGTTGCGTAAAAGGAAGTGCAAATGATTAGAAAGTTGAATGGGCAGAGCCGCTATAGGGCAATATACAAATGTGTATGCATGTATCTACATGAGATGCATACGAGGGTTACATTAAAAGTTTCGTTGAAGCATAACAGATTTTTAATTGAAAGAAATAAAGCTGGAAATGTATGCTTCTGGCTTCGCCAAGTATGAGTACAATTCAATACGACTTAATGTTGTTATATCAGCAATATCAAAGATCATTTAAAAAAAATTTAAATGCTTAAAAATTTCAAAACATAAAAAAAAATTCTTCATTTTTATTTTTCAATTTTTTAGCTTAAAAAAAATATTTTAAAAAAATTAAAAAAAATTATTGAAAAAAAAAAAACAAATATATGAAAACTTAAAAACTGTATTAAAAATGTTTGCTTAAAAATTGCCTTGCTTTATATTCTTAATTTTAAAATTATTTTAAATAAAGTTAAATAAAGTCTGCCAGGCAATAATTAATAACCAAAAATGAAATGGGTTATTAATTATTGCCTGGCAGATTGTCAAAATCAAGAACTGTCGATCTTTCTTCGACTTTTAGCTAATTTTTACAAAATAATTTTGAATTCTATTTTTCACAAGGATATAGTAGAATGGCTGTGGTCTCTCAGATCCTCTTGCGTTTTTGCAGTATAGACAAACATATTTTTGGATCATTCCTCGTATAAAAGCTACTATGATTATATTATATACTGATCCGTCAAATCATTGTATTTACTTTAATCAGTTTTTTTGTGCAGTTAAAATTTTTTATTTTTAAATTTCAAATGCTTTTTTTTCACAATCTCAAAAATTGATTAACAATCAGAGCATTAAATATTTATTATGAATATTTAGAGCATTTTCACTATTTAAATTTGTCAATTGGGATAATGATGAATGCTAAAACAAAAAACGCTGCAATTTACATAAATGCATATTTTTGTGACGCTCAATTTTTGCAATCCTGAGAATGCAAGTCAAATCTACGACTAGAAACTTGTAGAAAGTAGATAGAAAAAATTAAAATTAGTTAAATAGATTATTATATATACTTTCTAATATATAATGCAGTGCATACTGAAGCTCATGTAACTTTAAGGGTTGCCCTCGCTGATTGGGAGTTTGAAACAAACGGCAGGCTGGCTGTTTCAATGTCAGATCCCAGTCCCAGTCGCAGTCTCAGCCTCATCGCTGTTTGCTTTCCAACTGGGGGAGAAAGTACGCGCAAAAGAGCTGAAAGTGGATCAGCGACAGAAAAAAATGAAAAAAAATAAAAAAAAATAATAATAAACGTAACCAAACCGCGTGGCAGCATCGCGTGAGCTCCCCAGACTCAGATGCAGCCACCGCAACAGCAGCAACAGCAACATCATCTACAAAGATGCTATGCTGCTGTCGAATGGAAAGCCCACGCCAATGCGTCGTCCGGCTGCCTGTGTTGCACCACCAGCAACAGCAACATCAACATCTTGGTAGCTGCATCCTCAATCGAAGCAGCAACTATCATCCACACCGTGTCTGCATAATCATGGTGTGCACTCTGGCGCGTATTTCAATTGATTTTCCATGTGACGCAGCACAATTTGCAGGCCCCGGCTTATTGTTAGACTTTTGAATATGGCGCTCACAGAGTCATCAAGTCTAAATAGTTTTTTTTTGTTTTTTTCAGAGTGTCAGCCAAGTCAGTAAGTCACCGGCCAGTCAGTGTACGAGGGGTGTTCGTTTAGTATAACGCCAATTAACTAATACTACAATACATTATATTCATTATTTCTTTAGGCTGACATATTTAAATTGACATATTCAATTGCACAGTTGTCACATATTCAAAAAAAAATAACAAAAGACCTGAGTACGTCATGAAGTTGACGGCGTCTTACCATTTCATACAATGACTCTGACTTCATAGACAACTTTCATAAATTAATGTTAATTTGTGCTATAAAGCTATCCATAATGGGTTCAACTCGACGTTTAGCATTTACGATGAATACTATTTATATAATTATATATTATTGAAAGTAATTATATTTCTTAACTATAGAGATAAAAATATAACATTACTTGGAAAAATTGGGTTTTTGAGCTGTCAAAGATTAACTACACTTGCTTATAAAATTTGATATATTAAACAAGAAAATTGTTTATACAAAAATAACATTTTTGATTATTATTCCTATAGCAATTATATACATACAGATACACGAGTACTAATCCGATATGCATATAATTAAAAAATAATACAGTATTCAAATTATAATATTATAATATAATAAAATGTAGATTTTGATTGAGATTTTTTTGAATTGTTTTTATAATAACTTTAAGATATATTAGTTAAGAATTGTTAATTAAAATATATATAGACCATAATGAAATTTGGTTTAAATATGTTGGAAAATAATAATGTCATAAATTTTGAATGCTTTATAATAAACTTTATTATTATTATTCATTTAACAAGTCTTTGGTTATAAAACTTGGTTTTATGTAAAAATTATCGATATCTCATTATTTTAAGATCTTGTAATATTATTTATGCTCTATAACTCTATGGCAACTGTATTATTGAAGTTTAAACGGTTTGCTAAGAGATATGATACAATTTGAGTGTTCTAATTGATATACTACGAGTGTTTTAGTCGTTTAAATTGATTTAAACTCGTTGTTGAATGAATAACCCCTCGTTTATGGGAGCTGTGGCCATTTAACACTCGAAACTGCAGCCTCGATGCAGTTCAGTTTATATAGTATAGTATTTATTTGTACATGGAAAAAAAATGCTGTTGAACTGGTTTGAGTTTTGTGTGTGCGTGTGTAGTGCACCTTAAATTCAGTTTCATTATTATGATTTCAATACAAGATTGTTTTAGTTGTGTAGCATCGAAAACGACAACGACAACGTTAACAACATCGATGCAGTCTTTGAGTGCAGCGACAACATTGCAACAACGACGATTCAACTGGCGGCCAACGCCATTGAACATTGGCAGTCATTTGCAGTTGGTTGTTGCCACAAAAAGTGGTGCAAATGAAACGGGTTATCTAATTGCGGCTTAAAGTGTGGCACAAACGGCAAGTGTTGAGTTGACTTTTGTTTTCTATTCAGAGCAGTCAGACCTTCTCTTCTCCTCCATTGGCCACGTCGTCGTCGTCATCGGAGCAACATCGTCATCGCATGTTGTGCATACGAAATATTGGTTAAGCCAGCAATATGAAGGGGGAGCAGACGGGTTTGGAGCAGGCTCTGACTGTTGGTGTTGTTAATCGCACCAAATTTCAATTTGAATTTCACTTTCTTTTTCGATACGCTTACTTGGTTTTTTTTATTTTTTTTTTGCCTTTCGAACTTTTGTTATTTTCTTTTGTTTTTGTTTGGCCAACAACAGGCAACGACCATGAAAAATTTGTTGTAGAAAGGGCCATGGAAATAATGCCTTGCTATATATATAATACTTATGTACCTATATACCATAAGATCAGATAACTATTAATGAAATCGTGTATCAAATTGTTCTTCAAATGCGAGAAGAGAGTAGTAACATTTATCAGATTTTAAATAGTCGGGCATGCTTTGTTAAGTTTGATTTTCTCTCTACAAAAAAAAAACAAAGAAATAAGTTAAAAAAAAGTCTGTTCCCATTTTCAAGCACTTACAATTCGATTTTAAGTTATATTTTTTTTATTGGAAATATCAATAGTTTTTCACAGCCTTCTTTACAAAGCTAATTTTCAATTTTATATATTTTAAATGATTGAATCTGATTGGGAAATCGGAAAAGATTTGACAGTGATTTGACTAATAAATTTCCGAATCAGAGTCATGTATTGACTAAATCGTTTGTCGTAAATAAATTATATATTTTAAACTTCAGTTAAGTCAGTTGTATTATTTAAAATCAGTTAAGTATTTTCTACAAAGTTATAAAGACCAACTTAAGCTTATTTTTAGTATGACACTTCTGTACACTGTGAGAAAATTCTATTTAAAAAATAAGTACGATCGCTGATTCCTGATTTATACTCTGAAAGTATGAACAGAAGCTCAAATTTTACCATAGTTAAAATTATTAAAACAGGGCAAGTAACTTATTAATTAAATTAATTAATTAATTTATTAACTTAATTTACAAAGCACTCCTAAGCTATTAATACACAGATTAACATAAATAATTAAAATTATAATACGCCGTTGTAAGGATATATAAAGAGGTGGATACTTATGGGTGCGGTTTTTGTACATTTATGTGCAATTAATTATAATTCTCAATCGATTTTGGCTGGCAGAAAATAAGGTCTGTTTTGATTTTCTATATTCAACTTTTTTATATAAGTGAATAATTCATTTATTTTTTTGTTTTAAAATGAAGTAATTGTAAATAAAAATTTTGATAAATAAATACAATGTTTATAAAAAATTAACGAAATATTATTAATGTTTTTCATATAAAAAATAGCGTATATAACAGACTATTTTCAACAAATGGTTATGAGTTTGGTATTATTACAAAGAATATTTTTCTTATTGTAGACGGTATTATTTTTGACAGTTTTGTAGCGCATATACTACTTTCAACAAGTAATACGTATGTACTTAGGTTTTTTTTTTTTTTTTAGCTTTGGGGTCTGCCACTTCACACCCAATTCCCCTGCTCCGATAACCGAAACACTTCCCCCACTTAAATGCGCACGCTTCGTTGCCTCAACTAATTTATTTTCCAAAAAAAAAATAAAAGTAACATATTTTGGCTGTCGCTTATTTGAAGTGTTTTTTTTTGTTTTTCTTAAGTACCAGCATGGTAATAACTCATATATTCGGCGAAATTATTGACTCAAGCTTTTGGTCGTGTGGGTGCGCAGGCGTCTCAAGTAAAAGTTTCGTAATTGAAGGCCCACCTGATCCGTACCCGCCTGATCACCCTCCCCCCTTGATCATTAAAAAAAAACATATTTGGCATTGAGTTTATTGCTTAATTTAATTGTCAAATGTTTTGTAATTTTTATTTAGTTTACTGTCTACATTTCTATACACATACAAAAAAAAATACAGTTTAGTTCTTTTCTTATTGAATAATTTGTTGCACTTTGTGAAGCAATTAAAAAAAATATATAAAAAAAAAAGATAATAGTGTGTGTAGTCAAAACAAATTGTACAATTAAAATGCAATGAAAATTTGCTAATGTGGTCATTAAAGAAAAGCAAAAGCAACAAGTTTCCGAACTATAAACAAAACACACAGCCCAACACAACAGTACAAATTATGAAAAATCACAAAATTTATTAAGAAATAGTGAAAGTTTTTCATCGCCGCCATTCGTGCGACGTTTGCACAAAATTAACAGAAAAGCGAAATACGAAAAACGAAAAACAATCGTCGTGTCTTCCAAAAAAACAAAACAAAACAAAACAAAATCAAACAAAACATAGTAAACAAGGGGAGACAAGGCAATACACCGCCAGAAAGAAACAAAAAAGAAAGAAATAACAACAACAACGAGGCACGTTCGTGAGAATTAGCTGAGCACAAAGAGAGCCCGATCAGCTGCTGAGCGGCTGAGCTGCCGAGCTTTCGGCAGAAACTAAGCAACAACAACAACAACTACAATACGTTGAGCAGCGGCCATAATAGAATCGGCAAACAACAAAAACAACAACAACAGCAGAAGCAGCGTCATCAAAAGAAGACGCAGCAACAGCAGCAGCGATAGCAACTAAACTAACGGCAACATCCTCAAAGAAAATGTTGTAAGCTGTAGCAGAAGCAGCAACAACGGCTAATAACAGGATCGGCAACGGCGGGGTGGCACGCTTTGTCGTTGCTCATCCACACCCGCAACAGAAATCACAAACGATGCTGTGCTCCCAGGGCCAGGTCGTCCCAGCTTGGAGAAATCCAGGTACAGCCGCAACACTTGTCTCATCCCAGCACCGCATGCAAAGTAGATAGAGAGACAACAACGAAAGCCACACGTTGGTATCACCTGCCTTTGGTGGCAAACCGAAGGCGGAAGCAAACTATTTGATTGCTTTTGCATGTCACTTTCACCCGTTTGAGGCGAGCACAATCGCAATTACAACAACACAGACGAGGCAACAGTGTGTCAGTGGTGTATGTTTGTTTGTGTGTGTATGTGTGTATGCGGGTGTGCGCTTACGAATTTCATAATCGCTTAAAGATAAACTTTTTATTATTATTATTTTTTAATTAAACTAACTTTTGCTCTATTTGTTGCAGTTACCGTCAATCCACCGCCCCAAAGGCCATGGTTACCTCTCGCCAAACCCAACAAAACGAGACCAGCCTGTAAGTATTTATTACCAATTGAAGAAATCATTAATAAGCTGTACAAACTTGAAATTTTAAAATTTACTTTTGGTTTAACTTAAAATAACGTACACATTGAAATTAAAAAAATTCACATTTTTGCGGAATTTGATGACAATTTCGAAATAAAGGGGATAGGAAAGCTTTTCCGCATTTGCCTAAGATATTGAGATTTATTCCGATACCGATAAACTTTTGAAATCGATTGGGCTACAATTCTAATATCATGATCAGCTTTATTTATATCCATATAGCTATAAGACTTCTGTATAAATCATTTAATTCGAAAATGCATAAACATATCTTATATCAGAAATCTGACTTATAGACATATTAACTTAAACTTGTTACTAAATATTATAGCATTCTTTTTTTGGACTGCAATTAAGATACTATTATCAAACAGTAAATAAAGGATTAATCAAATTACACCTAATATTCTTTGCAATGTTTTGTAAAAAATTTGAAAATTGAAATATATTTTTAATTTATTTTTTCAGGCATATTTACGGTTATGTGCTACAATGTGCTATGCGATAAGTATGCCACGCGACAGATGTATGGTTACTGTCCATCATGGGCATTGTGCTGGGAATATAGGAAGAAGTCAATTATCGATGAGATACGGCATTATGCAGCGGACATTATAAGCTTGCAGGAGATTGAAACGGAACAATTCTATCATTTTTTCCTACCTGAACTAAAGAATGATGGATACGAGGGTATATTTTCACCCAAATCGCGAGCCAAAACAATGTCGGAGCTGGAACGCAAGTATGTCGACGGCTGTGCGATATTCTTTCGAACATCAAAGTAAGTAGCTATAAGGTAGATCTTTTAACTTGTTATTCATAAACGAAAATTTCAAATTTGTTGCAGATTCACACTTATTAAGGAGCATCTAATTGAATTCAATCAGCTGGCAATGGCTAATGCAGAGGGTTCCGACAATATGTTAAACCGTGTAATGCCAAAAGATAATATTGGCTTGGCTGCTCTACTGAAGGTGAAGGAGACGGCCTGGGAGCCGATGTCAGAGGTGACACAGATCTCACAACCGCTGCTCGTGTGCACCGCGCATATTCATTGGGATCCCGAATTTTGCGACGTCAAACTAATACAGACCATGATGTTGAGCAATGAATTGAAGACGATAATTGACGAGGCCAGTCACAGTTTTCGGCCGGGTCACAAGAATGATTCGAACAGTGTGCAGCTGCTGCTTTGCGGTGATTTTAATTCGCTGCCAGATTCGGGTGTGGTTGAATTTTTGGGAAAGGGACGCGTCGCAATGGATCATTTGGACTTCAAGGACATGGGCTACAAGTTGTGCCTACAACGGTTACTCTCCAACGATACCAACGAGTTTACGCATTCCTTTAAGCTGGCCTCCGCCTATAGCGAAGACATTATGCCGCACACCAACTACACGTTCGATTTTAAGGGCATCATCGATTATATTTTCTATACAAAGACGGGCATGGTACCACTCGGTCTGCTGGGGCCCGTTTCCACCGACTGGCTGCGCGAGAATAAAGTTGTTGGTTGCCCACATCCGCACATACCCTCCGATCACTTTCCGCTGCTGGTGGAACTGGAGCTAATGCATACCGCCAGTCAGCAGACGCCACCCAATGGGCTGATCAATCGCCGGTAGCAATAGACAAGACGTGGCAGGCCTGCGATAACAGTGACGACGACAACGACCTCTCGGACAGCTACTGGCGGTGGAACGTTGCGCTACAGCTATAGGGGACGTAGCAGTAGTAACAACAATAAAAACAATCAAAACAATATTGGCAACAACAGCAGCAATAGCAGCAACAGCAGCCTCCGACCAGCCTCTCATGGATCATTACGCAAACCTCAAAATAACCCATCAAACTAATGAGCCCAAACCACCTTTCCCATGTATAACCAAATGACCAACGTCGAAGCCGACAGCGCAGCTCATTAATAATTCAGTTTTTAGTTTAGTTCTGATTCTGGCTTGATTTAAATCCCTTATGAATTCTAAGATGACCGTAGATCTTTTTGAGGATCCGCTTTTTTGTGCTCTGAATCGTTAAGTCTGGATAACATCATTCAACTGCTTCTGATATCCAAGTGCTTCTTCAAATCTTTCTTTCATTCAATTATGCCATGCTATGGATGGTCTATAGCTCGCAGACATGGCAGCGGATTATCTAATATACAATTTACTTGCTGCTCCTACACGCCGCGTTTCTCGTTTAATTTTATCATTTTTAATTTCAGGTTTAGCATCGAATAAACTATATAAATACACATAATTAACTTACGTTCTTGTAAAACGGCAACAATATAATACATGTAGTATATTTCATAAGTTGACTCAACACACAAAACACAACAAAAACAAAGTAAGCTACTTTTAAGTATACAAAAAAAAAAAAAGAAGAAAAATGGAACAAATCCTAATTTGTAGAAATTAAGCAAAAAACAAGAAACAAAATCCGATTCAATATACAAATTATTTCGAAATTGCCTTAATTCGCAAACAATATCTGGGCCAGATACATATATATCCATATATGTATTACATTAAATAAATACATATGTAGGGCGTAATACGAGTATAAATACCATACATACATAATTGTTGAAGAGCTGCGTTCTCATACATAATGTACATTCAAATGCATCCATATATAAAATAGTATATCTATCTATATAAACAGTCTGATTAAGTGGTTGATGCGATGAAGAAAGGATCACACCACTCAGATGTTTAAACAGTTACAAAGTCTGCAATTTTGAACTAACAATTACAATAAGGGACTAATCTAGACGATGAAAGTATGAAGAGTTGAAACAGGACAAAATATAAATATGTATAATACAGTATTGCATTATTATTGCATTGTATAAGAAAAAAAAAACAACGTGAGCAGCAACAAATTCTAAATATTGTTAAAACAGTATATAGTAGTATCGTATAATCAAAGATAGACACCAAACAAAACTAACAAACAATGTGCAGCATACGTACAATTTTAACAAAAAAAAAGAAAATATTAACGTAGCAATAGTAACAAAAAGTGCATTACGATAAATCGGTTTGAGAGCAACAAAAAACAAATTTAAAATTCGGTGTACAATCCTGAAAAAAACAAATTTCATTAATTTCGTTGTCTTGCGGTAAATTACGATTAGCAAACTCATCTAAAAACTGAGCAAATAGATTAAAAAACAAAAATTACAAAAAAATAACAAAGTTTCATTTATTTTCAATATAAGGAAGAATATACAAAGGAAGTTGTATTATTTACAAAGGTTTCTATTCTTTAACTTTAACATCGGTAGACTTTTTGGTTGAAGGAAATGCCTCGCCAATTGCATCAGCTGCTTGCAGCTTGCTATTGATGGGTCCCCATAGTTTAGTATTGCCCTGTTGCAGCGTCTCCATATTGCCAATTATGTATAGGCCAAAACGGGCACGCGACAATGCCACACAAACCCGATTGGGCTGACGTAGAAAGCCAATCTGACCAGCCGGATTGCTGCGCACAAGCGATAAAAGCACAATTTTTGCCTCTAGACCCTGGAAACTGTCCACACTAGCTACCAATATGTTTGCACGCTTATTTTTCCTTAGAAGTGTCCTGATGTATTCGACCTGCGCATTGTACGGCGAGAGGATGACAATATCCTTGCACTTAATTAATAACATAATCGCAAGTTTAACCAATTCCACAGCTTCGTGCTTGTTAATAAACGACATGTCCGTCTGAAAATATAAATCAAGTATTGTTGTCAGTTGGAATATATTTATATGTATATATAGTTTAGCTTACCAGTTGCTCCTCAGACTGATTGTGATTGACAAAGTACAGATTGCTTGTCATTCCGTCAATATTACCGTAGGCCTTCACTGAGTCATCACTTATCAATTCATCATAGAAGCTAGGCACAAGCAGTTCAGCAATGCAACTGCGCATGCGATACTGTATATTGAGCACAGTAGCAGGAAACTGATTGGTAATGAGTCGCTCGAAAAGCGAAACTTGTAATCCCTGTTGCGTATGAGTGCCTGTGTAGGGCTTCAGTTGCTTGTGATCACCAATGAGCATGACATGCTGAGTGTAGGGCGTCAGGCAGGCCAGCACATGCGTTTCTGCTGTCTCTGCGGCTTCCTCAAAGACATAGCATTTGCTCTGCAGCAGGCGAAATAAAAAGTTTAGTCGTGCCGCACATGTAGTAGTCATGGCTAACAAAGACTTGTCCCGTGCCACATAATACTGAAATATTGTGCGCAATGTGTTAATCTTTTCGGCCACCTGTTGCAACTGCTCCTGTGCCGACTGTATTTGCCTATAGCTCTCCTCAGTGCCATCAAAGTTCGTATGCATTGTCTGCAAACGCTCAAAATGTTCCTTATATTCACACTTGACCACCCACCAAACGCGCTTGAGCCGTGGCGGCACCAGCTGCTCATCGATCATTGTACGCACATTGAATTTGGCAATTTGTGGCAGTCGCGTCTGGTGGCCAAAACGTAAAATGCTGTCCGTATGCTGAGCAGCCTTCAGCAAAAACTTGTCAAGTGAATCATTTGTATAGGTAATCACTATAATGGGTCCAGTTTTTAGGCCAGCCATGTTCTGTAACAATATGTTGATCAGCTCAACGGATAAATGCGTCTTGCCAGTGCCAGGTGGACCTTGAATAAGGTAGAATTCATTGGAGAGCGCGGCACCAATGGCAGCTCGTTGCAAATCATTAAGTTTTGTTTCCAATGGTGGCTCAGCAGCCATAAACGATTTTCCATTATAAATTAGCTTGGCATCTGGCTTAATATAGGCGGGTGGTCGGACTTCTAGCTGCAAAATATATATTTATTTTATTATTAATCAAGTAAAAGATTATATATTATAAATATATTATTTTATTTATATGGTCACTCACTTGATCTTCGACAATGTAGCGATGCATAGGGAAGTTATCAGCTCCGCAGGTGCTCAGATAGTTGTGGACACGCAGATATGGTTCAAAGAACACTGGCGTCTCGAACATGATCAGCGTCTTCCCGTACAAATTTCCAATATTGT
Source organism: Hirtodrosophila alboralis (assembly GCA_035043045.1). Taxonomy (NCBI): domain Eukaryota; kingdom Metazoa; phylum Arthropoda; class Insecta; order Diptera; family Drosophilidae; genus Hirtodrosophila; species Hirtodrosophila alboralis. The sequence continues at coordinate 543,593 of JAWNNH010000518.1, read as the reverse complement.
ATTGCTTGGCTATTTCCACGCTTAACTAAGGAATCAATTAAAGTGTTTAAGTACAGGTAAAAGTAAATTTAATACGTTTAATCTTACATAGCCCTGCCTTAACATTTTTGTATCAGTGTATCCGACCGTGGCTAATACAAGATAGTCAAAGTCATAGCTGCTGGTGAAGCAGAGCAAAGCGCCCGTTTTAATGTTCTTTAGGAATTCCAACTCCATATCCGTTGCCACAAAAGAGCGACATAGTTCATTACTCTCCCGCCGTGCCGATGGCCGTATATCCATAAATATTAGGCTATGTCGCTCTGCTTCGGCAAACTCTGGGTTTAATATTAGCTGTGTGTGCGGCCAAAGTAAATTCTGCTCCTCTAAAGCATTGATATTGCTTTTGGAACGTAGGCGCTGCACAAATTCACGCAATGGCTGCGCAAAATCCTCACACAGCAGATGACGCTGCCAATTTATATAGGCAGCAACGTCACCGGTTTTGGGAGGCGTGATATTCTGATTCAAATCGGGTGATTCAGGTCGGAGTAAATCATCCAAAGTAGGATAAATTTGATTTTTTACATAGGTACAATTTGGCAAGACCTCCAATTCCTGAGCAAATTCAATGCATAATGGATGCTCTAAAAGTTGTGGCAGCTGACACCGGTTGAGTAACATTTTGAAATGTTCGATCAGCTCGTAGCCCAATTCTCCCAATACCCCGAGCTTGTGTGCGCGTATCAGCAACCACTTGATGCCACGCAACATTATCTCAGAATCAGCATCCAAGTTGCCTTTAGATGAAGGCGCAAAGAGTGCCTGAGCAAAATGCTTCACTTTATTCAGCAGCACCGATTGCCTGGCAAATCCAGACAGTAGCTGCTCATCGAAACCGCCTAGTTCCAATTGGCCTAGTCTTGTCAACACTTCTATATACTGTAGCATTCGCTTCTGGGAGTCATTTGATGCTATCTGGTTAACATAGAGATCCCGGTGCTCCGACATGAAATATAAGAACATTTCAAGTGGCGTCATTTGTAGCGCCTTTGCAAACTCAGCTGTGGTAAAGCGACCCGCAGCTTTTGATTCGCTGGGTTCCAAGTTAAGTTGCGTAAGTTGTTCATCTACTGAAATTATATATTATTTATAAATATACCACATTAACTAATTTTGTTAGCATATTTACCGTGCCTGCTGCACAGTTCGATGCGTTCCTCGTGTATGTCATTGACCACTTGTTCCTTTACATGTTCCTGCAAGCTTTGTAATATTTCGTTTTCATCCTTGTTGAACCAATCGTCATCTGAGTCAGACATTGTATAATTGTTTCTTTACGCGGTTGATGCGTTTTGCGAATTAAATGGGAATACCGGCTCTCGGTTGCACTAATAGTGCTGTTTTTGTTTACATTCTAGAGATGGGCGATATATTGATACTTTTCACTGTTAAAAAAATATTTTTAAAGTACTGGTATATAATTTTTTGCGACTGTGACTGTGACTTGCATCAGGTAATTCAAATAGTCAATTGTTTAAACTAAGTAAGCCTACCTAACTAATCATTCGTTTATGTCAGTATTAAATAAAAGTTAGCAAGACTAAATACAATTAATACATTTCGTTTTCTTTCTTGTTCGTATACTTGGTCACACTTCTCGAAAACATTTTGGATCTTTGATTGGTGCGCGGAATAAAAATTGTGTTAAACTTTTGCTCAGCTATTGTTTACCTTTCGCTAAAATCATTATAATATACATATGTAGATGCATGTGCTTGTACGTACATCTGTAATATCCAAAAACAATATACAGGCAAGTAATATCAACGAAAAGCTATTAATTATTAAATTTGACACAAATAATTTGTTGACGTCAATTCATTTGCTTTTATCTGTCTTGTCTCTGTCAGAACGTAAATTGTTTAATTTTTGAATTTGGGGAATTACAGCAAACTTAAAAATGGTTGAACTACTTGATGAAGACTTTGACTGCTGGGAATGGTTTCAGGCAGATAAGGAGAATATACTGCGCAGCTTAACGCGCAAAATTGCGACAAGTGGGCGCCAGGCGCGGCCGGTTCGGCGCTTTAAATACTGGACTCGTGTGATAGCGCCTACACCAGGCAGAATTTCAAACGAACGTCTTAAAGAGATCCTTAATCTGCAGCCGTTGGGCATGTTTCTATACCTAGTAACTGAAACTGAACTGGAGTTTTTTGTCAATCAAATTGGTCCGAACGATGACATGGAGCGCGTTATGGTCTATACGCGAATATTGGTAACATTGTGTGAGCTGGAGCTGCCTGGCTTCCACTTTGATTTGCTGAAGAAAGTGGCGTCCTGCACACCGCTTCTTAAATACTATGAGGAAATTGTGCGTAAACTGTGCACAAAAAGCTTCCGAACTATGTGGACCGATATGAAACGTGTCGATACTATAATATGCTATATGCAGACACTGTTGCTGCAGGCCCAACGTGCTGATGTTTTGGACAAGGACGGACTTGAAATACTTTTCAACATGTGGACATTACTAAAGAACAATAATAATCCCTTAATTAAAGAGCGTCCGGTATGCTTGGAATTTCTACAGCAACTGCAAAGTATATTTAGCGTTGAGCAACACGTTTTAGCCGAGCCAAATCCTGCAGCTGAAGTAAGTGCTCTTGATCAGGATTAATGCACTTTTATATAAATATGTTAATTTCAGATATATCCTAGCCTAGAGGAGCTTAACACGTGGCTTCAGCAAGAGGAAGACGCTTATATCTGGGCTCCAAAGCTAAAAATTAGCTACTTAAATACAACCCAGTACATAAATAGTCAACGCTTGTTTCTACGTCAGCAGTTTTTGTTGCCACTGCGGGATTTGGTACGCACGATCAATAAGAAGTTCAGTCTTACGGATATAAAGCCAAATCATTTCGCATTTGAGAACGTGCAAATTAGATTAAACCGACACTTTCCCGATGCACATAGTAGCAAACTGATATTTGTTGATCTATTGGCTTCGCAGCGCAAGACAAAAGATAACCGAGATTTGCAACTAGATAACGACAGCGTGGAATCTCTGTTAAAGCTTAAAAATGGTGCCTTACTGTGTTTTAGTACCGGCTATGATTTCCCAAATCTTATACTGGCTACAGTTGCCAGTTCTGATGTCAATCAGTTGCGACGGGGCTATGTGAGTCATTATTATAAATATATTCGAATTTTATACGCTGATGTATGTACTCTCTCTCTTTCAGATTGCAATCACCATAGTGCGGCAGTTCAACATTGGCAACATTTATGACAAAATGCTGTTTGCGTTCGAAACTCCAGTTTATTTTGAGCCCTACCATAAGGCTTACAGATACCTAACCAATAGCAACGTTTTAAACTTTCCCATGTCAGATTATATTGTTCATGGACTAATTAGAACAAAGTCACCTGATTACTTGAATCATACACAGCCGCGAAATGTATATGAAAGTCAAAAGTTTATAAACAAGATGCGTCAAATGCCTCTAAATATGTCGCAGAGTGAGATTTTTAAACATGTGCTAAAAACGAACTTTAATCTTATACAAGGCCCTCCCGGAACGGGCAAGACACATCTATCTTTACAGTTGGTAAAGACCATTGTGGAGAATGCAAAATTATCTACGCCCGTTGTTGTTATTACCTATACCAATGATTCACTGGATAAGTTTTTGCTCAAGCTAAGCGCCTTTACCAACAGTATTGTGCGCTTTGGTTGCCAGTCACGCTTACCAGAAGTTGCTAGATTTAATGCACGTGCTGATACCAATATGCACATGATAAATCCCCGGCTAAAGCGTCTATACTGGATGGTCAATCTGGAGATCAAGCAGCATTTCAAGCGCCTGCAGGCACTCTATGCAACCTTTAATGACACCGATTTGGCTTATGAAGACATTTTGGCCACACAGCGACTTGTTTGGAATGCACAGGAGAAACTCAACTGTATTCGAATGATTTTTCAACACTATTTAATTGTCAAGAAGAATGTACTAGCTATGACTACCACATGCGCTGCGCGCATGAATTTTGTGTTTCGATTCCTTAAGAGCCGAGTTGGTAAGCCCAATTAGAATCATACACGAGTATTTACTACTTAATATTTAAATTCCTTATTAGTTATCTTTGAGGAAGCTGCTGAAATTCTGGAATCGCATATTTTGCCTTGTCTGACGCCCTACACGGAGCAAGTAATTATGATTGGTGATCACATGCAGCTAAAGCCATACACAAGCTATATAAAAGGAATGAACAACTCCTCAGAGTGTCAGTCCTTGTTTGAGCGGCTTATTCGCGCTGATTTTCATGTGAACGTATTGACTATTCAATATCGCATGCGTGATACCTTTGCCAATATGCTCTGTCCTCTCATCTATCAAAAACTTTGCAGTCATGAGTCAGTTTATGATTTTCCCCCCGTGCGCTATATGTTAAAAAATCTTTATTTTCTTGATCATCATGAGTTTGAGACACAAATCCATGATGGTCTTCTGTGCAATAATTGGGAGTCGCAAAAAGTGACGGAATTAGTGAGTCATTTAGTAGAAGTCGCCGGGTATAGAGGAAAGCAAATTGTTGTCCTATCGCCATATACACATCAGGCTAAAACAATCAAAAAAATCGTAAGTTATGAAATAGTTTAAATTATCTAATGCTTATAACCTTTTTGTTCTGAAGATCTCAAAGAATTCCAATTTAAATGATGTTTACATTACCACTGTGGACAGTTTCCAGGGTCTCGAAGCAGATATAGTTGTGCTATCGCTGGTACGCAGTAATCAACAAGCAAATATTGGTTTCCTTTCGGAACAAAGTCGCATTTGCGTTGCAATGTCTCGCGCCCGCTTCGGATTTTATATGATTGGCAATATGAATGTTCTTACACAAAAGTCACCAATTTGGCGTGAAATACAGAAAAAGTTAAAGCGACAAAATGCCATAGGATCTGAATTTCCATATGAGATGAATAACAATTCAATATGTTAACATAATCTCTCACATTAACAACTAATAAACGTGTTTTTGATAAATTTTACGAAAAAATCGTAAAATTTTAATTTAATACAAGTCATTAGAATGTATTTAAAAAACCAAACGAAAATAATATTTTTAAAGCAAGTTGTTTAACAAATTTGGTAATTAATAATTGATTTACCCTGGAAAAGTGATTTAAAATAAAAGCTTTATGCTTTCATTTTTGAATAAACATATAAATGTATGCGGAATTTTCAGTATTATTTATCAAACTTACGGCTAATTAGGAAGCCAGATCAAAATATGTATATATAATTTAATACAAGTTATGTAAATCTATATCTATAGAAGTCGAATGATATACTAATCGAAGTTTAATTCTAATATTTGATTACACCCTGTAACCACTAAAAATTGATGAACAAGTATCATTAAAAAAGTCGATTTTCAGTCATAAATTTAAGGACATGATTTTGACTTTTGGTTTACCTAAAATGCTTTTATACATATATAATCATAACGAAAGGAAAATAAACACTAAAATTATTTAAAAATATATATAACAGCAGTGCAGGCGCTATGGTTTAAATTTTAAAATTAAAATATATAAGTTTTCTGAGTTTTGGCTGGGTACAGTAGTCGGGTATATACGACTAAAGTACTTTGTTTTGATTTTATTTAAAAATGAGAAAATTGGAAGTGCAAATTATTTACATATGTACTTAGTATTAAATATATATAAATTGAAATTTTATCCGGTTTTTGGAAATAAGTAGATTAATTACTGTAAAACATTTTTATCACAATGAACAATTTAATGAACTGTTGTTTTTACTTTCTGCTTATAATACTTAGTTTGTAGTAATCTCAATCGATCAAATCAAGTAAACCGGAGCGATCAAAGGTGGGTAGCATTTGATTTATATTTGCCTGAAGTTTCTTATTCTTGTACGTTTGCTTTCTAAAGTTTCGACCCCGCTCATTATCCAACATCAAGGAATTAAAGTCTGCATCTGCATTCTCGTTGTTAAGCATGACTGCTTGGGATGTCAGAGAACAGGTCACAGCTGCAAAATGTTTATTAACGATTATTCTTATATATTTCTGAGCTCACTCGTCAATTTACTTACCCATAAATTTACCCTTTTCAAGTTGCAATACAAGCTGCCTCAGCGTGGGAATGTAACCGCCAAAGTTTAATGATTGCAGAGTATCGACCAGAACACTATGATAATACTGGATGAGGGCATCTTGGTGCTCGATGCGCACCTTCGGTTCCAGCGAAGTACTGAAGAAGTAAAAAAGATCCACAGCCGGTGAAGCCCAGGCACAGAACTGAAAGTCAATCAACAGCATGTCCAGCTCATTGTGTTCGGTTTTGTTTCGCAGCATAATGTTATTTATCCACAGATCACCGTGAGTTAACGTATTGAACTCATCTGGCTGAGGATCATAAACCCGTTCGGTGTACTCCATGACGTACTTCTGTAGTCGCCAAAGCTTCTCTTCGTAAGCTCTGCCCAGCTCAGGACATTCGCCGGCATACTCTGCGGCCACGCCCATTAAATTCTCAAATAGTGGAGCAAATGCTCGTGTATGACGATTAAAAATACCATGATCCAGCTTAGTCAGGAAACCAGGTTGGCGTTCATTAAATACAGCGGCGGCAGCATGCATCTTTGCTAGCTTTTTGAGTGCCAACTGTGTGCACTCCAGGTCAAAACCAATCAATCGATCGCCCAGAACATATTTTAACACGGCAAGATCTTCAAAAATAATGGCCGAGTGTTCATGGTCCACATGCAGCGTCTTGGCAAATAGTTTCTCCGACTGTTCAGTATTTTCCAGAATGGCCGTCAATTGTGGTAATATCTTCTCATACATAACCATTTCCGTGTTGCTTGTCTCGTATCCCGCAAAGATATTGCTAATATAGGGATCATTCTCATAGGTAGTCTTTACAATAAACATTTCCGTTTCCGGCAGTTTAGAACCGCTTCGCACATAATCCACTTTAATCCTGGTCATGATGCTGGCGTAATTCTCGCCCTTGGCCGTTGCGGGCTTGATAATCAGGTCGGTAATGTTTAGACCCATATCCTTTTTGTAGTTGCGTATAATGGGTTCCAAATAGGACACAGTTAGCCACTGTGGTGCTGGATGAAAATCCTCGTCACGATTGCCATTGCGTATTTCTCCCATGGTTGCTTGATTCTTTCTGAACAATTCAAACAGCATTCGCAATTTATATACCCACAGGCCCGACAACTGTGCTATACATTCATATAATTTTGCATTATCATAGTCGTAAACCACGTAGACTTAGAAAATCGTAGTATGAGTGTGACATAACGAATTTTCCCGTGGCACAAGTCTGCAGCTGCCTATTTAAATACTTAAATAAATTAAATTAGTATATAATCGCCAAGCCGTCTGTCGCACTTCATTGTATTTATATACATATGTATTACTATATATATATAGTTAGTTAGTTATTATGTGTTACAATCTTGATTATTTTGCACGGTCATCTAGGAACAAACTACTAAGATAGTAGTTCCTAGCAAAATAATATTAAATTGTACGTGTGTCGTCTATAAATCAAATATATCTTGGTTTGTTTTATCTGCTTGACAACTGATAAGCATCTTAACCTATTTGTATAATACAAGTAAAGTAAATATTATTTTGATATCTTTGTTTGTTTCCCACCATATCAAAAATTTGATGACGTCGCAAAACTTAGTAATTTAATTTACTTTACTTGATAATTAATATATATAAATATTTTTAAGCACGAGACACGCGTGCAAGTTGTGATGCACATTGTTTATGGCATTACCTTAACTTTGTTTACAATCTTTTAATTTCTTTACACTTAAAATATCTGTTGATAAAGCATGACGAGCTAAATTGTAAGAGCCTCTTTTATAAAGTTGGTACACGATTTTCCTTAGTTGAATAAATTTTCATAATATGATGAAATTATTTCTATCTCAGACCGAATGTTCTACATATTAAATAGTATATGTATATATATATATTTCTTTATAGGAGTTTTTCTATTTTTAACTAAGTATTTGTTATCAGTAATCAAGTACTGATTAGTGCTATAAATCAAATATGCATTGTAATAAAAAGCCTTGTTAAAAGTAGTGTGGTATAACGAAAAAAAAAAAAAAAAATTTTATAATTAAATTAATATTAATTAGATTACAACTTCCTATCTTGAAAGTAGATAGGACAATATCGTTTTAGAAGTCTTGAATTTTCTGGATTTTACTGTGCTGCCGTGCTTATTTAGCTGTTCGTCAATTAAAATAAAATAAAGGTTTTTTTGTAAACCTCACGAAACGTCCTTACGTTTTATTTTTTCTTTTCATCTATTATATATTTATAGATATGCATAAATCAATTAAAATCGTAATTAATTCCAGGCAAAATATATAGATTACTGAGAATCCTGGCAAATTAGTTGAGAGCTAGTTAAGAGACAATATTTAGTTTGGAGTTCTGACTTAGTAACAGCTTTATTTTTACTTTTAATGGAATATAAAGTTTATAATGTATTTAATGAAGGGATATGTTGACGTTATCCTATATAGCTAATATAACTATAAAACTGCATATAAGGATACACTCCAAATAACAAAATCGAGTAAACCAAGAAGTCAATCAATCCGAAACAGTGTCAAAAGTACAAAACAGATGAGAGAGGAATAGTGGATAGACAAGGAGTAAAATTTAGAGTGTGCAATAAATTGGGGATTATATATACATATAAGTGTTTGTAGTTGGAACTTAAAGAATCACTAACAACACAGATCTCATATCATAACAGGTGTATAAAATAGATTAAGAATTACAGACGCACCAATGTAAACTAACAGACTTATATTTATAAAGATTGTTTTGTATGTACTCAAATTAAGAATTTATTACTCATCTTAAGAATTATCGGAATTGAGTTCAATTTAAATATTAATTAGTAAATTAGATACATGTGTATATAAGTAATTAAAATATAATTTTATTTGTAGTTATATTTACAATCAAATAGATTTTAAAAGCTAATTGTGTATTATTCACATTTATACGAGTATACGAATATCAACAGCATTGATTAACCTCCAGTAGTCCCTTTCTATCAAATACCGGCATAAGGTCCTTGAGATATTGCTGAACTGTGGGATTTGTGTAGAGGCGATTCTTGAAGCGAGTACCGCGCTCATCATCGTTCATCAGAGCATTAAAACAGGCATCTGTGGAATCCTCGCTGATCATAACCGGCTGTGGTACAATCGCCGAGTGCATAGCTAAATATAAAATAATCATATGTATATTTAAGAAAATCAACTTTATAAAGAATATTTATGCTTACCAAAGAAACGCTTCTGTTCGGCCTGTAACTGGAATTTGTGCAAACTGGGAATTGGATTCTGTTGGTAATTTAGTTTTGTCAAAATGTTTGTGAATATCTGATGATAGTATTTGGTTAGCGATCCTTGCTCTTGCCGACGCAATGGCTCTGTCAGCGATGTATTGAAGAAATGATGCAAATCGATGGTGGGTGATCCCCAAAATGAATACTGGAAGTCAATCAGCAGAATATCTACTGGACTACCCGTAACTGAATCGTATTTGACCATAATATTATTAGTCCACAAATCGCCATGCGCCAGGACATTAACTGACTGATGAACAGGCTCAAAACACTTGCGTCCAATGTCCATGTAGTGAGGAGCTAAATTAAATAATTTCTGTCCATATCGAGCGATTTCAGGTTCCTGGCTCATCCAGCGAGCTGCGGCCAACATACCGCCAACGAAATATCCGCTATAGGCGTTCGTATAACGATTAAAGAAACCACGATCAAATTTCTCCAGTCTACCTGAAGAGCGTTCATTTAGGATCGCAGAAGTGGCATGCATTTTGGCCAGTTTGCGCAGAATCAGATGAGCATGTTCCTTATCCAAGCGCTTAACTCGATCAGCCATAACGTAATTGGCTACAGAGAGATCCTCAAAGATGATGGCCATGCGTTTGCGATCCACAAAGATGGCTGTGGGAAAAAGCGGTTCAAATTCATCAATTTCTTTGAGAAGCTCGTTCAGTTTGGGTAGAACTTCCTCATAAATTGTCATTTCGCGATTGTATATATCATAGGGGGCCATCAGTTCTTTCGTTAATTCATCATCATCAATGGCTGTCTTAACGATCAGGTTCTGGAGCAGCTGCTCTTCTGGCTTTTTGGAGAGTGTAAAACGTACTCGCACCCTAGTTAACACTCCGCCATAATTCTCGCCAGGTCCCAAAGCCGGATTCAATTCAAAATGTTCAAGCTGCAGATTGCTATCTTTGTAATGCGTTTTTAAAGCGTTCTCAACGTAGACAGTTGTCAGCCATTCAGGTGCCGATGCCATTTTATCTTTTTAGAACAAAGCTAAAAACTGTAATGATGCATTTAATGCAAGTTCAGTGACTTTTATACGATGGGAATTATATTTACATTTAGCGCCTTTGGTGAAGGTGAAATGCATACATCAAATTTAAATCACACTCGCTTTATCAGAACAAACGTTTGTTTTATTTGTTGCATCAGAGCTAAGCGTGCAACAGATCTACATCTCGAATTGTGTGACGTGTCCCAGACGAACTGTAGATAAATGTCGTATGGCAACGTGTCTAAATCTGCATGTTATCGCAAATGATATACTGTCATTGAGATTGAGTGTCACCAGAATAATTTACTCTCTTTTTTTTAAATATATTTATTTAATTCTTATTTACTTTTATTTAGGAATTTGCGTAATGATCATTATCGGGTTAAATAGGAAACTGTTATGTTTATGAAGTGTGATAGTGAATTTTTTACTTTTTTTTGTAACAAACTTTTTTCAAGTTTTTGCTAGAGATAGCATATTTCTCTGTATTTATTTATGTATATAAACATCTCTTGGCAACGAAAGCTAAGAATTTTAAATTGTTTTCTTAAATATTATTTATACTGTTATTTAATTTGGTAGGATTTATTTTTAATTTTCATGTTTAATAATGATATATAAATAATAAATCAAAATTTCCTGTGTAGGGATGCGAAACACTTCTTCAATCTCAAGTTCTTCAATCAATTTTTCATTTTTACTTCCTATTTCTACAATGCTTAATTGTCGGTTTTCCGAACTTTTCCTTATTTATAGGGAAGTTTTTTCAGTTTAATAATAATAAAAGGAAAAAAAATACTTAAATAATGCTGGCCAGTTAAATAATAATAAAAAAAAATAAATATATAAAATATGGTACGTAAACGAATAGTTAATTTGGTTAAATAAAAATGGTAAGATAACGAGGTTTATTTGTCCAGACGCTTCTATGTAATATTACATATTTACAAATATAAATAAGTATACTAATTTTTAAAGGTTGTGTGTACAATGTAAAACGTAATACAACGACTTTAGTCTTTGACTTTACAATAATCCCAATAAAAAATTTAGATAAAATTTACATTTATCCAATTGCCCAATTAGTATAACTTCTTTAACAAGTTTTTGAATTTAAAATAATGTAGGAATATATATGTTAAGTATTCATATAAGTGTATGATCGAATTTTATTTTACAATTTAAAAATGTGAAATATTAAATCCTGAATTTCTTCCAACTGGCTATACCTATTAAATATTAATGTCTTAGGACAAAGTTGACCCAAGGCAGAAGTCAGCTTTCCACTGAGGGGTAAGGCTAAATTGTTCTGTATATATAAACATCTTAAGAATAAGATGAAAAAAATTACAATCTTTCTTTGTATTCTAGCAAATTTTTCCAAAAATTAGCTGTTTGAACCATGTTTTACTAACGATCCCCCTTAACTACGCCCTTAGACCTATTAAAATGTATATTTGTGTGCATTCCCTCAGTTAGACAGTAGCAACAGTAAGGGAGGCAGTAGAAATGATTTTCAGGCGTCACAGCTTATAAAAGCAATTATATTTCAGTGAGGTTTATCTATATTTACACAGATATATGAACATTTAATCTGCATTTTTATAGCCAGTTAAATTACAATTGTGCTAAGAAGACGTCGCCAGCTACTGCAGCGACATATAAAAAGCCAAGCGACTTGGAAATCTGAACATTATATTAATATTCCTGAGAAAGCTCATTGTTGAAAGTCAGATCGAATATTTCTTTCACAAAATGTCAGTTTCGGATCTGATAAGCGCTATCGATGCTATTCCTAAGATATCGACAATTAATCCCGATTTAAATGCCAGTTTTCTGAATGCACCAATTTGGCTAACACAAGACTATGTTCAGGATGTGTTATGCAAATTCTACAGCGATAAAAAACTAAAAATCATTGCACTGGATGGCCATCCGGCATTGGGACGAGGTGAAAACTATGGTGGAGTCCTAACACGTATCAAAGCGGAATTTACCAGGGGCGATGGTAGCCTACAGATCGGGAACTATATAATAAAGACCTCATTTGAGAGTGATGAGTTTTCACGCAAAGCAATGGCGCCCTATGATATATTTAATCGTGAAATGTCTATCTATGAGCAGATCTTGCCCAGGCTCAACTCTTTACTGCTGGAAATCGAGGATAAGGAACAAATTTTTGCAGATATATTGTCCGTAGACTATGATCGCTCAGCACTGATCTTTGAGGACCTCAATGTGCGTGGCTTTGTAATGCCTGATCGTTTGGTAGGTTTAGATTTGAAACTAGCTCGACTTGTGCTACGCAAATTGGCCAAGATGCATGCCACTTCGGCAGTGTTGAATGAACGAGAATGTGGCATACTTGAGGAGTACGATCGTGGCATGTTTAATCGACATACCGATAGCTATGCGCCCTGTTTTCTGGGCATGATACAAGCAGCCAGCAAACGTGTATCCCAATGGCCAGGATATGAAGAATATGCCGAGAAACTAGAAGCCCTTATACCCGTCTACATGGAGTTGGGCAAACGCGTATTTGATGTGAGTCCGGGCATTAATGTGTTAGCTCACGGCGATCTGTGGACTAACAATGTCCTTGTCAAATATGATAAGGCAACTGGGCAACCGGAAGATGTCATCATTATTGATTTTCAATATGCCGCCTGGGGCTCACCGGCCATTGATCTATTCTACTTTTTAAACACCTCGCTGCAGTTGAAGTTTCATATACATCATCAAGAGAAGCTCATCCATTATTATTTTGAAATATTTTCCGATACGCTGAAAAAATTGCGTTATAAAGCGCATATTCCCAGCCTGCACAATTTTCACTTAGAACTTCAACAGAAATCCTTTTATGGTAAGTAACAATCACATATAATTCCAGATTTTATATCAATAACCTTTACTTCAATTAAAACATTTTAGCCATGCACACCAGTGTGAATATCTTTCCCATTCAGCGAAATGTGGAAACAGAAAATGCGGATTTTAACGCCCTAATGGAGACCAATCAGCGGGCGATCAACTTCAAGAATGGTTGCTATAATAATCCGGTGACTCAAAAGGTTTTACGGAAATTGTTACCCGTATATGACCATGAGGGCTTGCTGGATGCGAATCAGTGATTCGCAACAAAACTTTTGTGATATTTTCATATTTGAAATCTTATATTTTATTCTTTATTATCATTTAGTCAATATATAGCTAAAAATTAATTTTGTGCACAATCTACAATATTTGTGCATGTTGTACCCAATACACGTTAAATTATATGCATTAAAAGGGCCGTTAACGGTTCAAGTAACGGCTTGGAGATATTTGAATCTATTTATTTTATTCAAAAATAATAGATTAAAATTTATAATATTTTCAAAAAAATACTTGCAATTCAAATAATACACAATATATAAAACATACTTATAATTAAGATTACAAAAAAATCTGTGAATATTTGGAATATTATATATACATATTTTTAAAAGTATAATTGGATGCCAACAAAAGTCGCAGCAATATCAATAAATTATTATTATTTTTATTAATTTTATAGTTTTAAGTTGACGTACTTCGCAATAATCGCAAAAAATAATTCTATTGAGAATATCAATGAATTAATCGATTGTTACCAGAATGAGAAAGCTTTAAAAGCTTTGTTGCTGCTTGCCGGTTCGCGAGCTTTTTGTGTATTTTCTCTCCATTTATGATAATGCCACACTAAAAAGTTATTTTGTAAACAACACAAAGCTTCCGCATGATATTTAACTTTTTAAGTTTGCTCTTAAAGCCGATAATGCACTGTACAATCTGTCATAATAGTACATGCATTATAAATAATAATATCGACATTACCAAACGTTAAAAAAATGTATAATTCTGAAATGCATTTAATTTATTTCTTTGTTGCTTTTTCTCTCTTAAGCAAATTGTTTACAATATTTTCGTTCTCTTTTTGTGAGCTTTTGAAAGCTCTTAATCAACATAAAAGTGAAAAAAATATTTAATTGTGTAGAAATTTGTTTTAGTCAGTTCTTCTACGCACCGCTGTTAAAGGGCAATTAATACCTTCGTTAAAATAAATACATAATGTCTTCAAACTATAATGCAGATGAATTGGATGCACCAGAATGGCTGAACATAAAATTCTTCACAGAAATATTGAGCCAATACGAGATGACACCAGAACTTAAAGTGAATGATCTTAAATTAACTCCAGCAAGTGTGCAGGGAGATCACTATGCAAGTGTTATGTTCCGTGCGAATGTGGACTATTTAAGTTTAAAAGGTAGTTTTTCCAAGTCTTTCATTATCAAGACAATGCATGAGCAAGGTGGTCAAAAGAAAAAACTGGTGAATGATTCACAAATATTCCAGACTGAGATTGCCATGTATACGGAAGTGCTTCCCAAGTTCGAGGCTATACTACGTGCTGCGGGTGATGAGACGTCTCTGTATGTGCCTTGTATCTATCACAGTTTAGAACCAAAAAAGATTATGATCTTTGAAGATCTGATACCCCAAGGCTATGATATAATTCGCAACAGATCTGCCAACTTAGACGAACTGAAGGGAGCATTGGAAAAATTAGCGAAATGGCATGCAGTTAGTCACAAATTGTTAAGGGAGCAGCCGGAACTGTTTGATAAGTTGCAATATAATCTCTCCAGTCTACCGAACTTTCAGAATCAGAGCTTTCTAACAAATGGTCTGCCAAACTTTATCTATATGCTGGACGAGGTGGAAAGTTTAAAGAAATACAAAAAGTATTTTGAATCAATGCGTGGAAATTTAATTCAGCGCTGGGCAGACACGCTAGACGAGTATCGTAAGAATTTCCAGGAAAATTCATATTATGTTGTATGCCATGGAGATTTTCATATTAGAAATTTGATGTTTAAGAATAACAGTTGTATGTTACTGGACTTTCAACTCTCCCATGTGGGGCCCATGGTCAACGATTTCCTTTATGCGATGTATATGTTCTTTGATGTTGAAGGACGTGGAAAATATTACGAAGAACTGATAAATTTTTATTTAAAAATATTTGACGATACATTGAAAAAGATTGGATATCAAGGCAAGGCGCCTAGTTTCGAAGATTTTCAGAGTCAGTTGGTCGAAAAGAGATATAATGGTAAGTAGATATGTTATCAGAAAATTTATTTTTTATTTAGAGGAATTTTTTTATTCTTTAGAGTTCCTGCTGCTCACAACATTTTTGCCCATGCAAATTGCATCACGAAAGAATGCCATTGATCCGTTTAGGCGTCGCACAAGCATGTACAAGGATCAGGATTATCAAGAGGAATTGAAATATTTACTAAATCGAATGGAACAGATGGGGTACTTTAAAGAATTATAAAATTAATTTAATAAACTCTATAAAATTGCTTAAACATTTACCATCGGCTACTTTTCGGTGATCATCCAAAATCCATAATCATTGTGTTTAGGGATCTCGGACTGGAACAGCGTGCTTTGTAGACGGGTATACTCGACAACAGTACAAGTACTTGTTTTGAACTTATCTACATGTTTGCTGCTACATTTTGCCTCTAAAAATTTGTTAAGTCACCAATATTAGACAACAATGGTTTTTTGTGCTATTAGCAATTTCTTTAAAGTGTTTATACACTCTTGACAATGAAAAGCTTTCAAAGCTTTTGATAAGAAATGAACGAACATATAAATTCGCAAGTTATTGGACGCGCTTTTAGTCAACTTTAAAATAGGCTAGAGTCAAGACACTTGTTAATATTATACAAAATGTCAGACAATAATAATGAGATCTGCAACAAGGACGAGATGGAGGCACCTGAATGGCTCAACAAGCATTTCTTCACCGATGTGCTAGTTCAATATTTGAACGAATCTAATCTAAAAGTTATTGATGTTATAATGTCTCCAGCCAGTGCTAAGGGAGATCACTATGCGAGTATCATGTTTAGGGCTGGCGTTGAGTATACGACAGAAAAGGGAAAGTTTTCGAAATCGCTGATTATTAAGACAATGCCCGAGGCAGATGGCATGAAAAAGGATCTTCTGGGTGAGGCGCATATATTTCCCACAGAGATAGCCATGTACACTGAAGTACTACCCAAATTCGAGGAAATCTTACGAGATGCAGGCGATGAAACTAAATTGTATGCAAAATGTGTCTATCATAGCTTGGAACCACGACAAGTGATGATCTTTGAAGATCTAGTCACACAGGGTTATACCGTGGTACGCAACAGATCGGCCACATTAGAGGAACTCCGTGTAGCACTGGAAAAACTGGCCAAATGGCATGCAGTTAGTTACAAATTGTTGAAGGAACAGCCAGAATTATTTGAAAAGTTACAATATGATTTAACGACGCTGCCAAATTTTCTTGAACAGGATTTCATGACGAGTAGCTTGCCAAACTTCATAAAAATGCTGGGAGATGTGGAGAGTTTAAAAAAGTATCAAAAGTATTTTGAGCCAATGCGCGATGATTTATTAAAGGGTTGGGTGGATATAGTACGGGAATACCGAGAGAATCGCCAAGAAAATGGTTACTATGTCTTATGCCACGGAGACTTTCATCTACGCAACATGATGTTCAGGAACAAGGAGTGCATGCTGATAGATTTTCAGCTGTCATATGTAGGGTCAATGGCTAATGATGTGATCTATGCTATATACATGTTATTCGGAGTCGAGGAACGTCTAGATAAATGTGATGAACTTATTTACCACTACTTTGATGCCTTTTTAAAGACCTTAATCAAAATTGGCTACCAGGGAAAAATGCCCAGCTTGGTGGAGTTCCGAAAACAAATAATCGATAAGAGATATAATCGTAAGTTGACAAACAAATTAAATTAATTTCAATACTAATTCTGCTTCTATATAATTTGACTTATAGATATCTTGCTACTGACTGGATTTTTGCCTACTATGACCGTCATGCGGAGAGGTGTGGATGCTAGTGAGCTTGTAGAGGATCCTGAACGGCGAATTGAACTGTATTACGATACAGAGTATGTACAGCAATTAGAAGATTTACTGCCTCGAATGCTACATTTAGGATATTTTGAGCGACCTGAATAAAATGTTTTTTTTATTAAAATAATTTATAACTAAATGAGAAATTTTGGAATATAAGTATTAAGTTTTGTATGTTTGCAGGGTAAAAGTTTTTGTTATTGTTGTAAAAATACATAATACTATATTGGTCTTTAAGAACAGATTAATAAACACTGCGATAATCTATTGTTTTATCGGTTGTTAGACTCTTGATTGGTTTATCTCTAAACAGACGTCAGTACGTGGTGATATTTAATTAAAATAATAGTACTCGATTATACGATAGTGCTCTAACATACATTCTTTATAAGAATTTCAGAGGTATAGAGAATTTTAAGACAATAAGCATATTTTGTGTTCACTTTTTAAGATACAGATATTTAGAAAAATATGTGAATGATAATTGAAAATAATATGTACATTCATGCATATTTTAACAATTTGATGGCATTCTTAATGCCTTTTTATCTTATAAGTACAGGGTATAAGTAATATATTTGTGTAGATTTATAAATTATATAAAAAACCATAGAAATAAGTAATTGAAATTGCGTATCATGCTATCAATTTAATCATGCATATTTCTAATACCCAGTATTATTAAATGTACACACTTTTAACTGGAAAATGAATTTGCTTTTAACAATGATTGGCTTACAATATGCTTTTTCATCATGACAATAATAATAAGCATACAAAAGCTTTTTTCAAGCTTTTTAGCAAATGGTTTCTGTCTTAACTGAAACTGTTTGAATATGAGGAAAAGATTAAGGTAACTAAGATTTACTAACTAGATCATGATCAATTTGATGTGGCACATGTGTTTGTAATGACAAAGCAAAAACAAGATATTTAAGATAGGAATTATCTAAAGAGGGTATAAAGATATGGCATATAAAATACTGTTTAAACGTAGAAGGGCGTTTGCCATTTAAGTACATCGCAGTAGATTCTTTTAATTTAGTTGTCTTCTAAAGCTTCAGCTATCGATTCGAGTTCAGAATGCCACCACATAGTGAATCTTTCAATAAGGATGAATTGGAGGCACCCTCATGGTTAAATTTTGAATATTTCAAGGAGGTATTAACCAGCTATGAAAAGGATGACGAAGTGGAGGTGGTCACATTAAAAATCACACCTGCCAGTGGCAAGGGAGATCATTATGCCAGTATCATGTTCAGAGCTGCTGTGGAATATAAAACCAAAAAGGGCAAATCCTTCAAGTCCCTGATCATCAAGACAATGCCCGAGAAAGACGGACATAAGAAAGAACTGCTGAGCGAATCATACGTCTTCGAGACTGAGATTGGCATGTACGCGAAAATCTTGCCAAAGTTTGAGTCAATATTGCGGCAGGCAGGTGATAAGACGACATTGTGTGTGCCATGTATATATCACAGCTTAAAGCCGCGACAGGTGATGATCTTTGAAGATCTGATGCCACAAGGTTACGCTGTGATGCGTGATCGTGATCCTACCTTTGAAGAACTTTCTTTTGTCTACTCAAAACTGGCCAAATGGCATGCGGTAAGCTACAAATTGCACAAAGAGGAACCCGTATTGCTAGAGAAGTTTCAACACAGTTTAATGGATCTACCCGGATTCGATAGAGATTCTTGGGTTGTTTCTGGTATGGGAAATTTCATCAAATTGTTGGATTCACTGCCAGACCTAAGAGTCTATAAGCCGTATTTTGAAAAAATGGGTCCAATTTATATGAAACGCTGCAGAGAATCTTTTAGCGAGTATAAGGAGAATCCTCAGAAAAACACTTATTATGTTTTATGCCACGGAGACTTTCATCTTAGAAATTTAATGTTCAGACACAACAAATCAACCGGAGCCTTCGAAGACAGTATGCTTCTGGATTTCCAGATGAGCAATGTGGGCCCAATGCCCAATGATATAATTTACTCAATTTATTTGATGATGTCTCCTGAGCAACGACTGAATAATCGGGATGAATTGATTTACTTATATTTTTCTACTTTCACGGAGACATTGAAGAAAATTAATTATGAAGGTGCGCTGCCTACATTAATCGAGTTTCGTCAGCAGTTGCTCCGACATAAGTATTTTGGTAATAAGATACATAAAAACTTGGGTTAACTTTATAAAATCCATTAATGAATGTCTTTTTCTTATAGAATTCTTTTTACTTACTACATTTATGCCTCTGATAAGAGCAATTAGGAGCGGCAACTTGGAGTTATCTGAATTGATTGAAGATCCAGATCGAAGGACGTCCTGTTATCGTGATGAGGTTTATATTCAGGAGGTTAGAAGTCACCTGAAACGCTTCTTACATGAGGGATACTTCGAGGAGTTGCAATAATTATTTAGAAATATATCAAAATATTTGTGTATGTATATGTGTATATTCGTTATTGTATGATGATGAAATATGCTAATCTTAAATTGATCTGTATATGTGAGATTGAGATAATTTAAAGTTGTTATAAAGATGCGACACAAGATAATGTATACTACTTATCAACAAAGACATACAAATTCGCGTGTGGTTATTATCATATGGGCTGATTTTTTATACATAATAAAAGAGAGTGTAAAAAAAAACGATTATAAACGTACTGATGTCTGAGAGCTTAAAAAAAATCGCAATACAATAAGCAGACTATAGTTAAGTCAGTAAATCATATCGACATACATACAGGCACGCTCTAATCATGAACAGCTTTCTTTGGGAGAGTGAAATTAAAATATTGAGAACTGAAATGAGCGTAACATACTTAATAGACAGACATCAAGAAACACGCGTTATTATTATCATCGTTAATATTTGTTATGACTTTCATGCAATAAAATAAAAATAACCTGCGCAACAGTTTTGTGCTTGCCGTCTAAAAATATGATTATGATAAGACGCTCTCCGAAAATTGCAATTTAAGTACATTGTGGATTGATTGTTATTGGTTAGTTTTATTTTGAACCTGAACCCAGCTAGTTGCAACAAGAATGGATCCAGAACTTTTCAATGAGGATGAGTTGGAGGCACCCTCATGGTTAAATTGCGAATATTTTAAAGAGGTATTAAGCACCTATGAAAATGATGACCAAGTGGAGGTGGTGAAATTAAAACTCACACCTGCCAGTGGCAAGGGAGATCATTATGCCAGTATTATGTTCAGAGCTGCTGTGGAATATAAAAGCAAAAAGGGCAAATCCTTCAAGTCCCTGATCATCAAGACAATGCCCGAGAAGGACGGACATAAGAAAGAACTGCTGAGTAAATCTTACGTCTTCGAGACTGAGATAGGCATGTACGCGGAAATCTTGCCAAAGTTTGAGGCAATATTACGACGGGCAGGTGATAAGACGTCATTGTGTGTCCCCTGTATATATCACAGTTTAAAGCCGCATCAGGTGATAATCTTTGAAGATCTGATGCCACAAGGCTACGCTGTGATGCGTGATCGTGATCCTACTTTTGAAGAGATTTCTTTTGTCTACTCAAAATTGGCCAAATGGCACGCGGTGAGCTACAAATTGTACAAAGAGGAACCCGCGTTACAAGAAAAATTTAAACACAGTTTAATGGATCTGCCCGGTTTCGATAAAGATCCTTGGATACTGTCTGGTATAGACGATTTTATTAAATTGTTGGATTCACTGCCAGACCTTAGGGTGTATAAGCCGTACTTTGAAAAAATGCGTCCAATCTTCATACAACGCTGCAAAGAATCTTTTAGCGAGTATAGGCAGAATCCGCAAGAAAACGCTTATTATGTTCTGTGCCACGGAGACTTTCATCTCAGAAATTTGATGTTCAGACACAACAAATCAACCGGGGCGTTCGAAGACTGTATGCTACTGGATTTCCAGATGAGTAATATGGGCCCAATGCCCAATGATATAATTTACTCAATTTATCTGTTGATGTCTCCCGAGCAACGACTGAATCAACGGGATGAATTAATTTACTTTTATTTCTCTACTTTCACGGAGACATTGAAGAAAATTAATTATGAAGGTGCGCTACCTACTTTAATCGAATTCCGTCAACAGTTATTTCGACACAAGTATTTTGGTAAGATTAACATGCGATCATTGATTTACAAGTCTATTAATAGCCTTTTGTACAGAGTTCTTTCAACTTACTACTCTAATGCCTGTGATAAAAGCAATTAGAAAAGGCGGCGTACGGCAATCTGAATTGATTGAAAATCCAGAACAACGGTCAATGTGTTATCGCGATGAGGCTTATATTGAGGAAGTTAGAAGTCACCTGAAACGATTCTTATATCAGGGATACTTTGAGGAGTTGCTATAATTATTCAGAAATTACTTTATGTTCTGTAATTAAATTTACCTAAACTTATATTTTCGAGTAAATTATTTCACATTTGTTACCTCTTCTCAGAAAAATATAATTTAGAAATTTTAAAAATAATCATTTATTAATATTAATTTAATTAAAAAACTACAGCGCTTCGATTAATTTAAACGAATTGTTTCATTTTGGTTTGAAAGAAGTCGAATAGAGTCGAATACAATTTTTTTAAAATTGATATTAAATAAGTTTTAGGAATACCTATGTTAATGTAATCAACAATCTGGCTTTCATCGCTAGTATCGATAACAAATGTGCAATCAGTTTTCGATTAAGGGCTAAATAAGCCTTAACGCGTTAAACTGTGTTATTTTCTACAAGTAAATATAAACGATGCAACTTTATAATTTATAAACTATAAGTTGTTGCAAGGACATGATGCTAGAGTTAAGTGAACTACTCTGTCGTGTTTGCCTTAAACAGGATGAACTTATGGTGGACATATACGAGCATGTCGATGAACAGCAAACGGATCTGTGCACTCTGCTTGAACGCTGTGGCGACATTAAAGTGAGTTTCTTGAAATATTTGTTGTGTTTTGTAAGATGATCTATGAATACACGCTTGTATGTCTTTCAGGTGGAAAAATTTGATATATTTCCAAAGCTATTATGTCAAGAGTGTACGAAGGAACTGCTGATCTCTGCCAAATTTCGCGCAAAATGTGCAGCAACCGAGCAATCGTTAAGGAGCATGCAGTGCATAGCGGATGATGCGGCGGAGTCAGCTATCAGTGAATTGGCCAGCGAGGAATTGGTACTAGATGATAAGAAACACGACCAGGTGGAGGAGGATAATATAATTGAGTACGATCCAAGTGAGAATGTCGAAATATATGAAGAATGTGAGACCGCAGTGCAAGATGAAGAAGCGACGTCGACTGTAAAAAAGCGTGACGGAGCCATTTACAACTGTGACGATTGCGGCGCCGTCTTTATTCAGGCGGGTACACTAGAGCGGCACATTGCAAAAGCACACGGATCTGCAGACACCTACAAATGCAATCTTTGTGGATATAGCTTTACACAGAAAATAAACTTACAAAGTCATAGTTGCGCCGGATCGCTTGTGTCTGTTCCGACCATGGGTATACAGACCCGGCCAGGGCGCCATCGTTGCCAGCACTGCGGCAAGTACATGAATTCATCCGCAAGCCTGGTTATTCATCTACGAATTCACAGTGGCGAACGACCATATGCCTGTGACGTTTGCCCAAAGACCTTTAAATCGAATAGCGGGCTTGTAACTCATCAGAAGCGACATCTCAAATTGTTGGAGTTTGAATGTTCATACTGTGGCAAAGGCTTTGTGGAGTCTAGCAACTTGAATCGTCATATTGCATCATTGCATACTGCTGACCGCCCTCACACTTGCACCATCTGCCAGCGCACATTCTCCCGCGTATATCTTCTAGAGCTACACAAGCGGACCCACACAGGCGAACGTCCGTATACCTGTACGATATGCGATCGTAGCTTTGCTCAGTTGAGCGTTCTTCGCTCACATGAACGCATCCATACGGGAGAGCGGCGCTATCGCTGTGGCGTTTGTCAGAAAACTTTTGGCCGTTTGATTCAGCTAAAAAAACATGAGCGCAAAGTCTGCTTATCCGCAAATTCGAATACGACCACATATGTAACTGGCGAAGTTATATTGTAATATTCAAATATGACACCAGGTTAAAATTATAGAAAAATTAAGCATGAATTGCGAATAAATATACATATAGGTTTTCTAAACAGTTTTTCTGTTTATTCAAGTAATTTTAATTTTTTAATTCTTACCTTTTATATTCTTTGTAATATTGTATTTGTCTAACTGTCAAGGTTGCTTCTCCCGAGGAGATTTGATAGAGTGATGTCCATCTATACTAGCGGGAATACTTTGGATCATATAGGTTCCAGCAAAACAAAAATTACAAACGAAGCTGTTTACAATTTCTAGATCTTAGTAAGTTCTATGGAATAAAATCTAAAATTTGTACAACTGGAACTGTCCTCTGAAAGCTAAGCCGGCTGGCTTGGATTGATTGACTCTTACACCATTTTGATAAATTAAAAACACATATGATATTAATTTTCTTTGTTTATTGCATGCACATAAAGGTTTAGAATTTTTTTTTTTGTATCCTTTTGTAGTGGTTTACACTTGTTTCAGTTTTTAGCCTACAAGTTACAACAGATTATGTAATTACAAAAATTACGGTTATGTGCCATACATTTGGCTACATTAGTAAGTATTTATATAACGGGGTGTTTATTATATGTATATATGCGAACATATGTATAGTACATATAATCATATATATAATCTTTGATTTTCTGGAAAAATGACGTTCGTAACATGCATTAGTTTGAGGGCACAAATTCTCATTTGATTTCAAAAATTTCCATTTTGTACATTAATTGTTATACATAGGTTTAATAATCTTTGGGGTTTTATAATTTCATTTTTGCATGCATCTTATATATACATACATACATATGGTATATATATGTATATATGTGCGTGTATAATTTTTTGTTTACATATTACTGCGTTTATACGGAATATATGTACGTATACATATATATATATATCTATGTATGTATATATGTACTTCATAGCTTGTGACTTATAAGAATTTATTTATTTATTTATTTTTCAATATTAACGAGCTTTGCATAAACGTAGTTTGATTATATTTTAGCAGTGGCGCGCGCAGAGGGAAGAGCATTTTTGGGATTAAAGCCCACCTCTGATTTTTGGAAGTTTGGAGAAAGAATGATAAAGAAGTTAGCGGCAAGCTTCAAAACACACTTGTTCCAATTTTAGATTGTCAGGAATTGGTTGTAAAAAACTGTTTATATTGTATTTATATTAATTACTTATTTTTTTACTGTAAGCCCTTACAAAAAAATTCTGCGAACGCCACTGTATTTAAGTATGTACTTATTAACGTAGATTTTTTAATTAGCTTGTGCTGGCAATTTCAATCCAATTATGGCGCAAATCTCTTTGGGTTTGGTTTTGCGGTATTTTCCGTTTAGAGAAACTTTTCATCCTTTATGGCGGCGGGGGAGTTAACTACGCTCGTTCCTCATTGTTATCGCTATCGGTATCGGTATGTAAATCGGAATAGTTAACGGGTTCGTTTATCGGGTTCATTATCGGGGGTAGGGACAATTAGTCTACAAAAGCGTTGCCTCTGCCAAGAATTGAATCAATAAAAAGTAATTACCATTTAAAATTTAAAATTTAAAGTTTAAAGTAACTGCATGGGTTTGAGTCAGAAAATGGCAATTAAAAGGTGGGTAAACGGTGAGCAAAGGTGTGATTAACGGTGCTCAGCCTTAATTAAATCCTTAAACCGCTGCGCTATGCTCTGATCGGCGAAAATACTTACGCGCCTGCACATTTAGATCGTCAAGAAGCAGTTCATTGGAGGACTTGGAGCGTTTGGGAAAGATCAGAGCATTGCGCAGCGGTGTAACATGCGCCACATTGGATCGCGGCTTGGGCGGTGGTGCGGGCGGCGCCCGTTTCTGCTTGTGTGAGACTCTCTTCAGCTGGTGGACAAACGATTGGCTTAGAGTGGAACCCCGATTGAAATCTTCAGCATTCAGCTCCGGCTGTGCAGCGTATTTGTGCAGCTGCGTTGGAATCACACCAGACGCCGTTGGCGGCTTTAAATGCTGCTCGGAATGCGTTTTATTCAGCGCACGCCGAGCGCCTGCCGCCATTGTGGAGCTGCTTTTGAGGCGCTCAAACAGATTGCTGAGCGTGCTGGAGCGCTGTTGAAGGGGTGGCGCTGGCGCTGGATATTTTTGCAATGGATGACTGTGCTTGGGTGTATGGCCAGCGGCCATTGTGGTGGGTGTGGTACTGGCCGTTTGGGCCCTGCTGGCAAAGACATCGTCGTCCAGTTCGCTCAGGCTAACCAACATGTGCTCGTCGTCAAACAAATCATCTCTGTTGGTGTTGGTGTGACTTGTCTTTTGTTGCATGTTGGCCTCCTCCTCGGTGCGCTCGCCCTGCTCCTCGTCGTCATCGTTATCATAACGTGCAAATATTTCATCAAAGGCTGCATTCACAATGTACGTCTCATCCTGTAGCTCCTCCTCGCTGGACTGCTGACGCCCAAGTGTGCCAAAGAGATTCTTACGATAATCCTCCGCTATGTTGCCGTAGGCCAGCTGCTCCGTTGAATGTGCAGCTAAAGGGCGTGGCAAAGTGGCCAATTGGCTGGCCAGGCTCTGGCTGCTGCGACTACAAGTTAACTGGCCGGGTGCGGGTGCGGTTAGTATACATTGGCCGTGATGTGACTGTGCCAGTGCCAGTGCCTGTGCCTGTGCCTGTAGCTTCTGCTTTTGGCGGTGCATTTGCTGGAGTCGCTGTCGCAATTCCTGAGACTTGCGTTTCACTTGGCTGTATTTGCTTTGACTGTTGCTGTTGCTGTTGTTGTTGCTGTTGCTGTTGCCGTTGTTGCTGTTACTCGTACGCAGCTCATACTTACTCTGCTCACGGTCTCGCTCCTGCTCGGCCTCGGCCAGCCGGCGCTGCAGTGCCAAGGTCTCAAAGGTGTGCACAACACTGCCCACATGTGTATTGATCTCCGGTATGCCCAGATCACCGCTAAACATGTCACGCTGGTGGCGTTGTTGTGTCGACAGCAATTGGCCGCCACCGTTGCCATGGCCATGTCCATGGGCGTGGCAGTGGCGTATGGGCGGCAATGGGCAGCGCTGCTGCTGCTGAGCTGCACCACAGGGGAATTGCTCAATGAATTCGGTGGCATCCTGTTGCCAGAGTAGATTGCCAAGCTCATCATGGGCGCTGGCGCTGGCGAGTGTTGTTGACTGTATGGGAGGGGTTTGTATGTTGTTGTTGGTTGTTGTTGTTGTAGTAGTTGTTGTTGTTGTATGTGTTGTTGTTGTTGTGTACAAGTTGTTGGCAGATTCGAGTATTTCAAGCAAATCGTTAATGAAACAAATAAACAAAATCTGATTAGCTAAGGGTCATTACAGAAAAGCGTCTAATTGTGTTTTGACCGACTTTGCCGGGCAAGTGGCTGTTTGGTGAGCTCTGGGGACAAATTGGGGGCCTGGGGCAATGGGGGTTTTGATGGGTTGATTCTTAATACTAAGCCTGTTGAATGTATATCTTAAATACATAACTAATATTATAAGTACTATAAGCTTAACATTTCTATGTACACATTTACCACATTGAACATTAAATTACTTTCGCTTATAAACGTACAACACTTGAATTTAATAGCGTTAATTATTTTGCCATTAAACTAACGTAGATGCTCTTTTAAGTTAAGTATAAATATTTCAGCTTGTTGTCAAACTGTGTAAGTTGGAATTTAACTACGCACTAATTTAGTTTATAAACTATTTAAATTGTATTCATTCATTTAAGCTAAATCCTTTTATATATATATATTTATTTTTTAATGTTTTTAATGTTAAATTCAATAGAACAACAACACAAACAGTTGCCGACAGCAGAGCATCGGTTACTTATACGCACGTGTGTGTTGTATTTATGTGTATATAAGTGTGTATATATAAGTGTATATATATATGTTATATGTATGTAAGCAGCGCAAAAATACAAGTTCTTTAAATGGAAAACATTTTCCGAACTCGAGCAAATAATATTTGTTTCTTATACACAAATTCATGAGTTAAATCCAAATTTCGAAAACATGAAATTACTCCTTTGTATTTGTATATTAAAAATGTAATGTTAAATACCCATGGTAACTTCAATCTAAGTCACATTCGTCTAGTTATTCAAATCCGCAAAACTATCTAAAATTGTTGGAATATTTATGTAAGAATTCATTAATATTCTAAAATTGATAAAGTTTAAGAATTCGATTGGAATCAACGCATGAGTTTGCAGCAAACATCATAATTATGCTCAAGCTTCATTGTATGTGCAAAACTGCAATAAAATAACCAATTTTTATTTTTATACACACAATGGGTCAAATTTGTCGTGAATAGAAGCAATGAAGAGCATCATTCTTTGATTGTGTAATCGACACACAAAAGTATGGCATATTGCGTATACGCAGGGCTGTAGGATGTTTAGAATCATTTGAACTGCGACAAATTAAAGGTAAATCAAATTTAAAGCAACAATTTAAGTTATTTTGTGCAATTTAAATAATTTGTGAGTGCGTTATGAATGTGCGCTTTAATCAATTGTGTGTGTATAGGCAACGGCATTTACATGTATTTTATCTGCGACCAACACAGTTTTTAGCTGAGACAACAATAAGTGAGTGTGTGAGAGTGTGAAAGTGTGGTGTGTGTGTGTGTGTGTGCACTATTAATAATAGTTATTATCAAATGGTAAACTATCACTAGAGCTTGAGTAGTGCTGCTGTTGTGGCTGCTGTGGCAGCAACTGATTGTTGCCATTGCGTTTAATGGGCTGCTGTTGCTGCTGCTTGTTGCTGCTGCTGTTGCACTTTTGCGGCTGCTGCTGTTGCTGCTGCTGCTGCTGCTGCTGCTTGTGCATGACCTTAAAGTCATCCTGAGACTTGCTGTTCTTTGAGCTGTGCTTGCTTTTGTGGCCCTTGCTGTGTTTAGTGTGTTTCAGACTGTGGTGTTGGTGGTGTGTTACTTGTGACTGTTGATGCTGCTGCTGCTGCTGATGTGGGTGGCTGTGTTGCAGATAGTGATGCTCAATATGGGCTATATTGCTGCTGCTGTGATACTGTGGATGCTGTAACTGTTGCTGCTTGTTGGAGGTGTCGCTGGCGGTACCGCTGCTACCATAACTATAAATCTGTGACTTTGACTGACTGCGATGCGGATGTGGATGCAGATTTGCCACGCTATAATGATCCTGATCAAGACTGTCAAAGGTCTGCAAATAATGCGGATTAATCTGAGTGCAGTAGTCACCGCCAGAGTCGCCTCCACTGTGTTGTTGTTGTGGTTGTTGTTTAATTTGCTTGCGATCGAGTGTGTTGTTGGATCGTGCGGCATGAAATTGATGTTGCTGATGGTCTAACGAGTTAAAGTGTTGCAAGTGTGTCATGTTGTAGCTAAGGTGTTGATAATGCGAGTCTGCGTTGTGTTGTTGTTGCTGTTTGGTACCGTTTTTCATTGGCAACGGTGGTGGCTGTTGCTGCTGTGCATTGGGCGATCTTCTGTGTGTGTTGCTGTTGCCATTGGATTTGAAACTGTTGTTGCCGCTGTGCAACGTAAGACTATTGTTGCTGTTGTTGCTGTTGCTGTGGTTGCTGCCGCCGTCGGTCTTCGTTTTGATTGCTATAAACGTATTGGGCAGCGGCGGCAATGGTGGTGTGCCTGTTGGCGTTGTTATGGTGGTTGCCGATGACGAGCATGTGGTTGTTGTTGTTGTTGTTGTTGTTGCTGTGTTGTTGATGTTGATGTTGGTGGTGCTGGCCACAGTAAGTTCCCGCTACGCGATGTGATGGCCGCCAAATGTGCGCAGCACTGGCACGCTCTGATTGTGGTTGTTTTTATTGGTGGTGGCGGTGGTGGTGGTGGTGGTGGTGTTGGTGGTGTTGATATATTGGTATTGAAGGATAACACATATCAATTGTTGATTGTTGTTGTGTCATGGATTGCAATTGGTGGTGTTGGTGTGTGCGTGCGTGTGTGGTTTGTTGTTGTTGTTGTTGTTAGGCGCATTTGTTGTGGTTGTTATCGGAAAATGAAATTTCAGAGCGTTAAAAGAGACGAAAAAAGGAAAAGAGTAGACACTTATCATATAAGTTGTGTATGATATATATAAATATTGATTGCTTATATGTATAGTGTATCTGTGTGTGTCTGTGTGTGTGTCTGTGTGTGCGTGTCTCATCTTCCTCTTAATCTTTAAACGTGGTGCGTCAGTTATGGTGGGGCAACAATTGCCCACGGGTCTTGGAATGTCTCTGGACGTGTCATGGCATGTCTGAGCAGGTGTCGTATATTAATAAATATATTCTATATGCATATAACTAATTGATTAACCAGTTACAAGTGCTCGATAACAAAAGGAATGAGTATATAAATAATTAATTAAAGTAAATAAATAATCAAAAAGTATTAGTTTAACTACATACAGTTGCTTGACTCTACTTAATTATGTACACACAATTATTTTAATAAACATTAATATATATAGTTACAGATGAATATATGAGTACAGAGGTAAACGATTTATCGACAAGATGGAAACGAACTTTCGGATGCTTGAGATTAACATTCTGAGGATAAATTCCAAGCGAAGCCAAGCGAAATTTCATGCATCGATGCCACAGACGTGGCAGCATAAAGTGGCGTGTAAAATTTATTTAATTCGGCAACGGGCCACTGGCAGACTTTGCAACCAGCACGTTGCAAATTAAGCAGCCCCCAGCAGCAAAAACAAAAAAAAAAAAAATAAGAAAGCACAAAAATTTTGCTATACTACGAAGAAAGCTAATTAGCCGGGACAATTTGGAAAAAGTGAGCATAAGTTTTAATAAGAAAGCGAGCTGTGGCACGCTAATGCGCAGCAAAATGGCTGGGGCGTGGCTAAAGATAGCTTGATGAGTAAAGGATGGTGGGTTTTGGGGTTAAGAAGTTGCCACATTTAAGTTTTAAATAAAGGGCAAACACAAAAAACAAAAATAATTATATACATATATACAGACAGAGGCGTCTTCTTGTTGCGGTATGTGTGTTTGTGGCTGCCTTGGTAAATTTCACATTTAAATTTAAAAACTTTCGCACGGTCTTTGACTGCAAACATGGCAGGCACTCTGTCTGTGCTTCTGCAATTCCATGTAAGTGCAACTGCAACAGTAAGTGGAACTACAACTGCAACTGCAACTGTCACAGCCACTGCCACTGCCAGCGATGCCCAAAAAATTGTCGAACACTGCAAATTGAGAATTCTGGATTTTTAATTCTACTTTTAATGGGGATAATGAGTATAATGGTTTGAATTAAAATTTGTCGTTCACATTATTCAATTTACAGACATTAAATATGACACACATATTGGTATATATATCTGTCAGATAAAGTGTACAGATTATTTTCCGAAATGACATTTATCTTTCACAATTTAAAGCCCTGAGTCGAAGATTTTTTTAATGAGAACTGAAACTCCCAATTTTGATTAAAAATATTATACTCTTTCGATGTTTTTACTGTTTTCATTTTTATTTTGAATTGTAACCCCATCTATCTATAATTTATCGGTACTTTGATTTAAAGACAGTGTCGATAGCGAAATGATATATCAAATGATATTTAATTGATTCCTAATATTTTTAACATTTTTTTTTAATTTGTTAAAAACATACATAGTAATTTCCTATTTTTTTTCCATTAGAACCAAATAATAAGAAAAATGTTGCTATATTTCTCAACTAAATAGATGATTTTGCGTTGAATTATTTAATTAATTACAGAAACTATCCTTGTCAATATTAGCAAATATATTAACGAAGATAATTTTAGAGGATCTCAACTAACTTTCAACGCCTTCTACAGATATTGATGGTTTTTATTAAATTATGAGTACCATCATCGTAGTTTAACTTAAAGATTTTGTACTTTATTTTGACGGCTTGTTCTTAGTATTTTTTTATTTTTTAATTTTCTATCTAATTCATGTGCAATCTGTTTGATATTTGAGTCTCTTTTAACCATTTTTTGCTACTTAAAAGTTGGCAACACTGGCTGCCACTACACTCTTGACTTATGCTCAATAAAAAATGTTGGCGACCCACACACCAACACCCACAACCCACACACACACATACACGTTGCAAATATGGCGCCGCAAAAAAGAAAGTTTCATTCATTCACTCAATGCACACTCAAAGGCACTACGCGAAGCACTTGGAGGAGCTTTACTGCCTGCATATAAAAGTTGACAAGCGTTGACATAATTTTACACGCAATGACAAGTTGAAGGAGCCGACAGGATGTGCCGTCTTGATGCAGACCCTCAAGTGCCGCAGGCAAATAAGCGCGTACGTAAGTGCCAGGCCGATCTCACAACCCGAACATGCAACTCGACTGTGTTGCAGGAGCTTCTACATGCTACAAGCCCGCAAAGTGCTGCCGCATTTTCTGCATCATTTACTAACATGCGCACATTGATGGAAATTTAATAGACTTGCCACATAATTGCGGCTTACATTTGTGCTTGACTGCTAATGATGGATTGCTGGGTGCATGCCACTTACTGTTCCAACTGCTGCTCCTTCTCCTGTTTGTGCTGTCCAGGCAAATGGCAGCGACAATGTGCACTTCATTGAAGGCAGAAGCCGCAAAGATTCTTAGATTATCAAATGGCAAAAAGGACAAACAAAGTGTGGGCGTAGGGGTTGGGGGTAGGGGGTGTAGTTGGTTTGCAAGTAACATCATCAACAGCCGGAAGTGAATGTCGCTTAACGTGGCAGGCAACGGGCAACAGGGGCAACAGGGGCAGCGCAGCGTTACGGAAGTTCAACTCAGTGCCACAAAAATTTGAAAACTTTGTAAACAAAACTTTGCGCTGTGCACTTTGCTCCTGGCGCGAAACGAAACGAAAAACATCAGGCGACGATGCGCAGGACCTTTTGCTTCAGCAACAGAACAACACAATAAAAAAAGAAGATGAAAAGAAATATATATATATTATATATATATATATATATATATATGTGCATGTATAGGCGAACACAGTTAGCGGAACCGAGGCTCATCCTGCCAGCTGAGCTGAGGCAGTCGCTTGTCAGCAGCTGCACAAAGTTTTCCACACGGCAAATGGTTGTTGTAGCAACTTACTTCGCCAGTAGCTTAGGAGTAATACCAGGGAGGTCTGGGCTATATATACATATATATCTGCATACAACAACAAAGCTTTCATCAATTGTCCAGCGGATGTTTGGCTCAGCAGTCGTCAGCGTCAGCAGCAGCATCAGCGTCCTGACTGAGGCAACGATGCTTCCGCCGTGCTGGTCTACATCCGCGCCCACAAGGTTACGCCCATGCGCCCGATCAAAGCTAACTGCACTTCAAAAATGGCTTCTATCTTCAACATGCCACAAAAAAAAGAAAACTGCTTTGTAAATATTACTCCCTGACAAAAGGGGGGAGGGCCAACGCAAAGGCAGAGGGGGTCTTTGCGTTGCTCGTTTTGCATTTCATTTGAAGAAAATGCTGCAAGTTTTTCTACATTATTTGGCCCCCGTTGGCCTCCCCGTTACTCAAGTTATTGTTGTTGTTGTTGCTGCTTTGTGTACAATTGTAATAACTATCTCAGCGAGTGTTTGAAATACGTTTACCGAAAACTTTTACGGCTGCCAGTGCAAGAATGTTTATACTTTTTGCATTTTTGTGTGTGCGACTTTTTGCGCATAAAATGCTCCTCGAATGCCAGTTAAGAGGTGGCGCTGGGTAAGAGGGGGTGAAGCGTGGAACAGAGGCAGATAGCAAATGCTCTCCGGCACGTACTTATGTTAGTTGTAAATAAAATGTAAATTGTTATATTTGTGTATCGCAATGTTGCACAAACTGTCTGTGAAGAATATTTACTTGCGCACCCAAAAGTATTCAACACTTATTAAAATTCTGCCTTGTGTTTCCTTAGTAAATGCTTTATAATACTAGATACCGGTGTGTAACACTATACTATATCACAATCTAATGATGACAAACTGAGCCCGAGAGTTTCACGTAAATAGGCTTTTACAATGACTTTTGTTTTGATTTTGTTGTGTATTTTGGTGGATTAAATCGACTACAATCTGCTGTATTTGATTTAAATTTAATCTCCCTTTATGGAATTTGATATATATGGTATATAAGCAAATGTCTGAGAGATGACTTCGGCATATCCTTTTTGGGATATATACACTTATTAAAAAACACCAAAATAAACCATACTTTATGCGCAAATTTGATTTTTGAAGGCTTAGAAATGGCTGCTTTTAATTGAATTTCGCACTAAAAATGAACTTTTTTTTTTTTTTTAAATGACTATTGAAAATTTGCTATGGAATATAATTAATTTCTTTTGGTTTTATTTGAAGAAAATGTCTTAGCGTTAAATTGAATTTCGCTGAGTGTTTAATAATCTAATTAACAAATTTCCATAAAGATTAAAAGTTCCCTTGAGCGGGTTTTCTGGGCTCCTACAGAAGAAAAATAAATAAATGTACTCTATAGCAGATATTATATAAATATACGAGTACATAGAAGCACACAGAGAATATTATATATACATAAAAAAAGACTATCAGCGATTGCTAGTATTTTAATTGCAAAAAATTAAATAAACGTTTTATATAAAAAATCCCATTAGATTCAATTTAGGATGGGTTTTGCCTGAATATTCACTTTCCAATCAATACCAAATTCTTTTCAAAACATTTAGTTTTATAATATATTAATTTCTCGTTTAAATGAACCCAAATGTATACCTAACGTATAACATTAAATATGTTTAAAACTTGCTATGTGAAACAAACCAGTTTGTGGTTGCAAATACCAAAAATAATCACCTGTGCATTTGTGTGTATTTCTAATGTTGCTCATACGCCCCATGGCCCGCAGACATTTACCCAAATATAGCACCCAAATGGTACACATAATTAACAAAAATCAGAGGTAAGTATAGCATTTAAATTTAGCCAATAGCTTTGGTTGTGCTGCCAGCCCGCAGGATTCATATGTTTGGCCGGGAGCAATCAGCGGAAAGCAAATCACAATAAATTACCAAAAGGTAAACCCAAAGCCAAAGCCTTTGGCCTGCAGGTGACAGCAGCGCCAAGTTACGCGTGAGCGATGTATTTATATTTGTGTGGCAATTTAAGGACTATGCTTGTGTGTGTGTGTGTCTGATGTTGCTACACAGTGGTAAATTGTATGTGGTGGGGCATATCATATGCTCGTGCTTAAATTAAATGATTAACATGGTTATTTACGGCCAGCTGGCCAACTGGCCAACTTGCCAACTGACCAAAACAAATGCCGCTTACAGCCTGACAATGTGTAGTTTCAGCTATGTACAGCTGGTGGAGAAGGAGGTTGGTTACATGGTGGCACACCTGCCTTTTAAATGTGGCACAAATAACGCGGTAAATGCGCGACGCACGCTCGACAGTTGCCGCTTCAAGGACATGCGGAAACGGAAGTACCGTTGCTTGCGGTAGTGCTGCTGTTGTTGCAGGTTGTTGTTGTTGTTGTTATATGTTGTTATGCGGCTGGTGGAGTTGGCGGTGCTTACACCACGTAAATTGCCGTGTCCAGGGCCAATGGTCAATTGCTTTGCTCAAACAGACGACGGTGCGGCGCTTGTTTTGTTTGCTGATTGCGCAAATATTTGCGCAGGCATTAAACGCAGAATTGATGGTCAAACACGTAGATTGCCACGGACGGGTATCAAGGATCGAGAGAACGCGACAACGGGAACAGCGGGAACAACAAGGGCAGCGGCGTCTGTCGGCCGCAATATAAATTTAAATATTAACGCCGACTTAACGGCCAATGAGTCTGTGGGTTATTTTTTTTTTCATTTTTTTGTTTCAACCTCCGCTGACTTCTTGACCGTCAAAGCAGCGATCCAAGCGTTTGCCTTAATGCTAACAGCCTCGTTACTTTTTATTGCACGCACAGCCCAGTCAGAGCCGGAGTCAGAGTCGGAGTCAGGTTGAGTGTATAGGGGCAGGAATTGCTTCAGGAATTCTGTGTAGTCATTACAAACCACACCAAAATAAAAAAGGTACCACAATTGTGATTATGAACACAAATTTGCGCTTAAATTGTGGGGCATTAGTTAAACAACAAGGGGGTGGGTGGTGTTACTGGCGCATTTTTATTAAAAAGCGCAAAGTCATTAAATTTTATTACAAGCTAAATTTTTCAATAAGGCAAAGCGAAAAAGTAACACAGCATTTTTAGGCCAATTAGATGGTTTTAGCCAAGTTAGAAATAACTCAGCAGAATAGTTGTTCAATTTCAAATGAATGACATTTAGGCATTTAATTGAATATTCTATTAAATTGAATAGTTTATGAAGGTTTCTTCATTAATTTAAAATTTATAAGTTTTTTTTTAATTTGTAGCATTTCAATATTTCAAATAATCTTAAATTGCGCATAGCAAAATTATTTTTCCTTTGATACAAATTTTTTCAAAAGAACAGGTGGATAAGTGAGTTGAAAATGAAGTGAAAGTTTAAGCACAATAATTATCCTTTTACGGGTGGATAACTGAGTTGAAAAGGAAGTTATAGCTTAAGCATAACAATTATATTACCACTAGAAAAAACCTTAAAATGCAAATGATTAACAAGAAATAAATTCAATCGAATTGTATTGAAAATTTCTATATATTGAAAAATATTGTTGCAAAAGTAAAATATTTGCCATAATATTTCAATAGAAAGCAACAACAAATTAAAAATTGTATTTGCTTAGAATTCTCAATGGGTTAAAACACAGACTTGTTCATGTTGTTATAGTTTTTCTAAAATTACAGCTCGAATAAGTTTTAATAACTAGTTATTTTATTCAGTCATAGTTATTTGGTTTTTTATTGAAGTTTTTTTTTTTTTTTTTTGTGGCAATAACCGACTTAAGCGTGTAGCTATCAAATGCAAATTTGTATTGTGCTTAAGCATATTAAAAAATAAAAAGCACCTTCAGATGGTGATACCCGCTGCACAAATATAAGTATTCGAGTGTATATATATACGTAAATAAATTATATTTATAGTGCCTTTTGGTGGAAAACTTTAGCGAGCACACCTACACACACACACACACACACACACTCGCAGGGCACATACTTAAGCCCCTTCTTATGAAGCATGCCATTTATGACATCCGTGCACCGAAAAGGAGCAGACAAAAAATCTGAAAATGCTGAAAACAAAAAAGAAAAAAGAAAGAATGAGAAGACAAAAAAAAAAAAATGGCAACGCATAAAAACCATATTAAATGCCTTACTCTCGGCGCTATTGTTTTTGGCTTGTCGGTGAGCGTCCTGGGCCAGGACTATGGCTACGGCTTTCGTTTGTCATCTTTTAATGGTGCAATTAGAGCACACAAAATGCGTTTGCTGAAAGCTGAGCTGCGGTTGCTACTGCTGCTGCGGTTTATACTGCTGCTGCTGGCATCATAAAGGATTTTTAATAATAGCGCAAATTACAATAGGCAGTCACACACACACACACACACACACACACACACACACACTGACACATGTGCGTTATCTATCTGTGTGTGCAAACAAATTGCGTATACGCTGTGGCACTTTGAAACAAAAGCCACAACAATGCGAAGTTGTGCGGCAAGGATTTTGGAAAAAATAGTGGGAGTATCCTTGCTATTGCTGCTGTTTTCTTCTGCTGCTGCTGCTATTGCTGTTGCTGCTGTTACTTCTATTTCTACTTGTTGTTTGTTGTTTGCTGTAATTTGATGCGCCATTGTTTTTAGCTTGCGTTTTTCATTGTCTCCGACGACACTTTAGTGTCAGCCGAGATTTTGTTTGTTGTTCTTGTTATACCCTTGCTAAGGGTATTCA
This sequence comes from Hirtodrosophila alboralis, assembly GCA_035043045.1. Classification (NCBI taxonomy): domain Eukaryota; kingdom Metazoa; phylum Arthropoda; class Insecta; order Diptera; family Drosophilidae; genus Hirtodrosophila; species Hirtodrosophila alboralis. The sequence continues at coordinate 506,235 of JAWNNH010000518.1, read as the reverse complement.
AATTTTGTCACACACTGAAACCAACTATTTTTTGTACTGAATTAGATCAGCAAAGTCAATATAGTCAATATTTCTATGCAAACAAGGCTATCAGTTTTTTGAAATATTTTAAAAAGACTTTTGATTCTTTTTGCTGATTAAATCTTAACATATTTGGACTGCTATATCTTGTAGGCTACATTAAAAATTTCTTTGTTATTTTCTTATTCATAACACTATATTAAATAGCTGCTATATAAAGTGTATCTTATCTTCGATACAGGAAGATAGTAATATCCTTCTTCTTCTTTTTGCTTATGTTCAGATTTTCTGTATTTGCATTTAGTTTTCGCTTAGCCATTGCCTTGCAATATTTGTTGTAATTTATGCGCGTATTGTTTCTTCATTTTGAGAGCATTGTCATTAGTTTTGCATTGCTGCCACAAGCGGCAGCTGCACGAATTTATGAGCGCAAGTTGCATGCAGCATGTTGCTTTGTTTGGGCTTATTTGCTGGCCTCTGACTTGGCTGCCACATGCCCCCAAAGGGCAAAGTTTTAAAAGCCGCAAGTTTATTTGCAAAAACTTCATTGCATGGAAATTGTTTTTGATGTCTGCCATAATTTAGTTAAAATTGCTTAAAGGCGGTTGCCACTGTCCAGTAATGTGGTGCACAAATTAAATGCAAATGCAAAAATAATTATTATCCCTCTTAAAGACAAAACGTGCCGGAAATGCATTGAAAGTCGAGTCGTTTGGTCATGGAGCAGCTCAATGAACTCATTCAATGCGGAAATGCGAATGCAATAAATTATTGCAGTGTCGAATGAAGCGACACACGGAATGAACTCGAGACTCCAGAAGAGAGCGGAAAGGGAGCTGAGGACTCTGGGCAACATAAATCCTTTTCGAAATTTATGGTGCGTTGAACTTAAAATGAAATACAATAAAATGTTCTGTATGCAGCTGCAATGGATTGAAGAAGCGCCGCCCAAGAATATCCACACACACACACACACACACACACTGAAAGAGTGGGAAAACAAAAGGACACATAACAATAATAAAATTTATTAACGTTGAACAATTTTGCATTTCCTGGCCAAACGATGTACGAGTATGTAGGCAAAAGATGTAATAAAATTAATGCCAAGGCATTATATTTTATATGCCCAATATGAATATTTGTTTATGTCCCTGTACTTGTGCACGCAATGAGGCATTCAAATTGCGCTGAAAGGCGAATAAAAAATGGGACCAAAGGACATGAGAATTGTGTTAAGACAAGCCAGGAATAATGACATTAAAAGTATTTTGTATTGCCAGATTTAAGCTTATCAACACAGATATCAAGTTAGTTTGATATATGGGCAATCCATTTAAAATAGAAACAAGGGAGAGAAAAGTACACATTTCATTAAAGATTTATAGATTTGTACTTACTTTGTATTTGTTTTGCTTTCTCACCTACTGAAAAGAAAACCTACTTGAAGTTAGAAAATTATCAGGAAAAATATATCTTGGCATGAATTCAGTCAGAAATATAAGATAGAAAATATTTACATAGAAGCTGTTTTGTTTATACACAGAGAAAAGCCTATTTTGATAGAATTGAAATTATTTTCACAATATAATCTTTCGGACATTTCGCATATTGATTTTTAAAGCAACATAAAAAATCTAATATAACAATTATACTAACTTTATCAGCCGCTATTTCTCTTAAAAATAATTTTAAAAAAATGAGCAAATTTGGAAATACTAATACATATTAAATTTTCAGTTCAATTATTTTATTTTAATTTTAATTTTGCTGTCGAAGACTTGCAGAATACTTTATTTTCAGTCTGTTTTTTTTTTTGTTTCTTTTCCGGGAAAAAAATTAAAAATGTTTGTTTTTAATTAAAAAAATGTCAAATCGGACAATCAGTATACTCCTTTATTTCATATTTTGCTATCTTTTATTTTCGACTTTATTTTACCAAGATATTAATTTTCAAGAGAGTTTTTTCTAAATATAAGTGAAATTTTTTTATAAATCCCCAAATTGACTATTGTAAGCCGCAGCTCTGTTCAAGTTGCATACAACAAATTCAAATTTTGCAGCCATGCTTGTAGGTTGCATTATTATAAAATATTGAGCGAGCGATAAATTCAATAAATACATTTAGATTGTCCCCAAGTTCATACGAGTATTTCATATTCATATAGGTGCAAGCGATATACAAAATTGTTGGTGCTTCGAGCTTATAAGTGCAAATATTCTAGGATGCAAGGGGGCATGGGCGTTACTTGCAGGCATTCAGGCGACTTTCGAGCTCAATTCAATTCAATTCAATTCAGGCGATTCAAGCGATTTTAGATTAGAGCAGACTGTGAGTGCACTGGATATGGCCAAGTGCAGTTTTGCATTGTGAAAATCATAATTTAACTAGAAACTCATAATTAGTGCACTTAACGAACATTAGTTAGGTGTGCCAACGTAAATGCTGAAAATAAATATATATGAGAAAACGAAATGAGCGTGAAAAATAAATGAAATAAATGTTTATTTTGTGCTGCAGGTGAAATACTTAATTAAAGTCTTGCTAGCTATACGGTTTTTTTTTTACATTTCTCATTTTTGATTGCACTCAAAATGCTGTTAAAAAACTTAAATTATATTTAAAAAGTTTCTCAAACTGTGCTCTCTAGTTTCACATATACGAAACCAAAAAAAAAAAAAAAAATAAAAAATAGAAAGAAAAAGAAAAACAAACGCAACGAAACGCAAACTTTGTTGTATGCAAATTACTTTAGGGTGCACATTAGAAACGCTAAGGGTGTAAAATTTCACGGGTAGTTATGTATTTGAAAAGCTACGATGCAAAAAAAAATATATATATAAAATATTAGAATAGAGACATGAGAACTGTGCGGGAAAAACGGGGGATTTGCTCTGGTGCTAAAGGTGTTAGTTAGCATTTTTGCTATTGTGCTTGCTATTGTTGTTGTTAGGCCGTGTGTGTTGTTGTTGTTGCTGTTGTTGCTGTCTTTGTGGAGTATATTAATGAATTAACAAACTTAAATGGAACGTGAAATTATTAATTGTCGGATTAATTAATTTATAATGAGTTTTGCGCGGCAGCTGTGCCAAGCCATAAACCATTAAATATTATGGTTTTTGTGGCAAAAGTAGATCGCAGCATTACGTATACGCAATGTTGGTGTGCGTGATGAATGATCGTGAAAAAAAAAAATAAAACAAAACGTGCTGATGTGTGTGTGTGTGTGTGTGTTTGTATGTGCAAGGGACATATAGGGCAGAGGCTTAAGGCTCTAACAGAACTGTACATAGTGCGCACTAAGTATGTGCGTATGTGTGTGTGTGTGTGTGTGGTGTGTGTATTTCTGGTGTGTGTGAATTGGTTTCTTAAGTGTTTCATTGCCTGCTTGAGTGAGTTTTCCTGCGAGTGTTTGAATTTTTTGGGCTGTGTATATTAATATATATATATAAATATGTTATATATATTCATTTTTTTTTTGGTTTTGTTGGTTTTTTGTTGGTGGGATCTCATTTTGCGTTTCTATGGTTATCACAGAACATTCAGTTAAATATTACAATATGCATTGGATGATGCGTACACTATAGTATGACTAGGTCGTAAGTATATAATATATTTGTTTGTAGTATAAGGTTAATAGGCAATATATATATTGTATACAAGTACAAGTATATAAGTATTAAAAATAATGTAGTATGTGTATGTATTTGATATCAAAAGTAAATAAAATCCAAAGAAACGTTCGTATATACTCCGGTTGCACCACAAAATAAATTATGTTCATATCAGGTCATCAAATTAGCTTGGTACGAGTACAAGTACATGTAGTATGTAATTATGTAATTATGCTTATTAATTGGTAATTGGTAATTGTTAATGTTAATGTTAATGTTAAACTTTATATGCGCAAATCACGATCATCAGCAGAACGAACGAACGAACGAACGAACGAAGGAACGAACGTAGGAATTTCAGCAATTTCCGGCGTTCTTTACGTATAGTTTGTATATATATATATGGATAAAGATATATATTTATATATATATATATGTAGATATATAAATGACAATTCAATGTACATATCAAAGGAAAAATTCAATCAATTCAGTTCATTCGCTTATTATTACATCATCATCATCATTAAAGGTCATCAAAAGTAAGAAAAATAATCATATACATAAATATATATTCATTATTATTTAGATATATGTATATATAATTTATAGGTATGTAAGTGTATATATATAGTTAGTTAAGATTCAATTCATCAATCCATATCAATTAAACAATTTACATGTATGCGTATATATATATATATATTGAGAGAGAGAGAGAGAGAGAGGCAAGAGACAAGAGAGGAAAAAGACGGGGGCGCTCACCAAGTCCACGTAAAGCAAATGAAAAATTAAAAAATATATATTTAAATAAAATATTATAATTATCTAACCTTTATGTGCTCTGCGGAAATTCGGATACTCAACTTGCTAATATGCTAAATATTTATTAATAAAAAAACTTATTTAATTTTGTAAACTTGTTTTTTTTTTTTTAGTGTTTCTTTTTTTTTTTTTTGAACATTTGGTGTCGCCAAAGACTTTAATTTTGGAATAATTAAATCAGAGAAGTTTTCGTTGCCTTTTCTGGAAAGTTTTGTGTAAAATTGAATATTATTTTATGGGTGGTTGGGTTGCTAGGTTTCAACATTATATGGGCAACGTAGAAATTATATAAAGTAATTATAGTTTCGGGACAATATGTAAACTGTAAACTGTAAGGTAAGAATTTTTGCCAAAGTGTGTGTGTGTGTGCTATGTGGATGTGTGTGAATGTATATCAAGTTGTATCATAGTATATTTATATATATATCGATTGCTCATCTCATCCAGTTAATGCATATTTTTTGTTTTATTGCCATCGATCTCAAATTGCAAGTATTTTTGTGTAGATAAATGTACGAGTATATATTTATATTGTTTGTCTTTATATTTTATATATGTATTTTGTGTTTTATTATTTATTTATTTTTCAATCAACTAACAGTGAGCACATCGCTGGGCACATGAATAAATCAGAAACTGAAAATGTTTTATTGTTTCATCCATACAAAGAGAGAAATTATCCAAACGTTTGCACAAGTCATTCAGCGGCAAGGTGGAATGCAACAAACAAAATCAATAATTATTAATAATAATAATGCCCAATGTAATATTAATGGAAACTGAACTGAACAGTATTAAGGCATACATACACAAATGAATAATTATTAACACACACACACACACATACGCAAATAAAATGTATTTTTTTTTTTTGTATTTTTTTTTTTTGTTTTTTTATTTGTTTATAAATTTGTTCATGGTTTAATGCGGTACTCAGTTTTTTTTTTCTTTTCATCTCTGTTTTGTTTTCTTTTCATTTTGTTATAAATTATTTGCTCTGCATTATCCATAATTATTATATAAATATTTATGTAACTTATTTAAATTTTCTTTGTTTGTCTTTGCTGTTTAAACTGCAATGAGGAATTTTCTACATAATAAATTGTACAAATTGTTACAAATGGCAATTAACACATGAGCTAAATTGAAATGTTAAATAAAACTTTATTTGATTTATTTTTTTTTTAAATCTTCTATGAAGATTGAATCTGTTATCGAAATTAAAAAAAAAAATGTTCAAAGCCTCTGAGCTAAATTTTGGACTTATCCAAATTCTACAAATCGATTGGCTAAATATTGGAAATAACTGCTAAATTTTCTTAAGACTCGATCTAGGCATACATATGTAATTGGTGCTCTATCTAATTGGTTGTTGTAGTTGTAAAATTGTTGATCCGCAATTCCAAATCGCAAAAAACCGAAAATATACAAAATGAATATGTTTTTTTTATTGAAATCAACACAATGGTTGCTGTGGGCGTTTCAATTGAAAATAAATTAGGCATAATAATAAATTTTATTTAATACACACTTAATAATAAAAATTAATTACAAGGTGCACACATTTACATTGCATTTTACTTGAGATTCATACGTCATCATCATTGTCAATCAACATCATCATCATCATCATTATCATCATTATCATGTGGCGGGGCAAGTCGCCCAACGGGCTTTATAATTTCAATTTTAATTGGCGTCTGCAAACACGCTGTTTCGTATATCTTTACTTTTAACTAAAATTTATAATATGCAGCTCAATCATTAAATTAAAACATCAATTAATTATATGTAGGTATGTATGTATGTAAGTACTTATAAGAGAGATGGTCTAACTAATTTAATAAATACATGTTAATCAAAACAAATAACCAAGCAGAGCGCAACATAATATATAAAGTTGAAAAATCAAATTCAAATCTTATGCAAAATAAATAAATATCATTGGAATCATCATACCATATGCAATTGGTTGCTTTTGTTACTGTAGTTTTTCTGGCGCCATTTTGTTTTTGAGCACACACACGTTAAGACATGTTACGACAAGCAAACAAAAAATTAAATGTGACAATTGAATAATTAATTAATCGTGCCGAGTGTAATTAAATATAAATAAATTTTGCAGCCGTAACAAATCGCAAAAAGTTTTACGTCCATTTGAGCAAATGAGTTGAAAAGTTAATTGTAATTTGAAATTTTTGTGAAAAATAGAAAACCCTTTTAATAGGCTTATATTTAAAAATATTTAAAAAATTTTTAAAAATTTAAAAGCAATATAAAAATAGACCGAATGTTAAGCAATATTTTCTCAAATTTTCAAAGCATTTAAAATCGTAAATAAAAGGTAAAAACTAAAGTACGACTGTTAATTAATTGTTGCCAAACTATATTTAATTTCTAAATTGTTGCATTTATTTTTCCGTACATGATTTTACTGTTTAATTAGTTTCGTAAACTTTAGTAATTTTTTTTTTGTTGCCTTTAACTTTCGAGTTCTGTTAAAAACATAATTGAATAAAAAATTTCTGCAAATGCATGTATATATATTATTTTAATAATATTTTTGCTGTGCGAAATGGAAACCAATTTATGACAGACAGCAAAATGAAATTATAATAATAATATTATTATTGTAGTTGCTGTTGTTGTCATTGTTTGCGTTTGATTTGTTTGCACTCTCGTTTTGTGGTTCGAGCTGCTGTGGGGGCTGGACATTGCACTAGAGTGGGTTAAAGTGGGGCTGAAGTGGGTTAAAGTGGGCTAAAGTGGGGTTAAAGTGGATTGGCAGCGCAATGTTCCTACTATTTAACGCTATCTGTTCGTTGCTTTAATTGGCTGTAATTAAGAGCTATAATTGACGTTGACATATTTACTTAATGCACTGTTACGGTTTGATAGCGCGTGAAATAAGAACTTTAATGCATTTGCAATTTTTTTTTAAAAAACATGATTTCAAAATGTGCGGAAAATATAGTATTTATTTTAAATCGGACCAAAACGCCATAAACAACAACTTTGTAAAACTCGCAGACTGTGAACTTCAATCATTCAAAGAGCAGAAAAGTGCGCTTTAAAGTTTGCAAATGGTTGTGCCAAGTGGGTTGCGGGTGGGGCATGCTCTATGTGTGTGTGTGTGTGTGTGACACTGTGTGTGTGTGTGTGGCTGTGAGTGTCACTGTTTGTGTGTGAGTGTGTTTTGAGTGCGCTTAAGTGCTGGCCATAATATGCATGAAATACCTGACATCTGAACTTGCTTTTTAAATTGTCGAATTATCGTTTAATTTGGCATATTTATTTAGATTTGTTAATCTTTAGACGGGCTTTTTTTTTATATTTATTTAAGGACTGTGATGGCTAAAACTGCATGAGAAATTTTACAATCTATATTTAACTGTTTATAGGCTAAAATCGATATTATATGCGCTGAATTTGAAAGAAATATTCAGAATTGTTTTCATTTTTGTTTTCCTTCAAACCTTTCGAAAGGGAAATAAAAGAGATTAAATTGTTCGTTTTTCTACTGCAAACTGGCCAAAATTTATAATTTATAGCTCATTTAAATGTTTATGTTTCTGTCAAGTATTTTTATTTTAATCTTTAAATGAATGTCTTTTGAAAATTGCTTAGACACGAAAATTGAATAAAAATACAGACTTGAATATTCTGGTATATATATTTTTATAAGAGGCCATAGAAAAACTATTTGTTGATTGGGATTCGAATCAGAAACTTTTCTGTCAACGCCTATTACTACACTATTCTTTAAAATTAGAAATGATGGCCATTAAAACTCCAGCTCAACTATGAATTTCGGTAATATAGAGACAACAAAAACTCCGATAAAATATCGAAATTAATAAATGTATTAACAAATTATGTTTTCCAACTGATAGTACAGATAAGCAGTTTAATATTACTTGCTTAATTATGGATTAGTTTTAACAACTATTTAATCTGCATCCTCATTTTAACCACATTATTTCAAAGTGTAGAAAATCATATCATTATTACAACAAAACTTGTGTTTTATACTTCACTTTAGCCCTATAAATGTGCAACAAGCCAATTAGGATGTCTATTGAAAATTAACACATTTTGCTGAAATCTGAGTTGGCAAAAGTTTTTGAGTAGTTTTTAGCCTTTTTGAACAATTAATTGGATTATGTGATAAGTCGTCATAACAAATGTGCAACTCAACTGACTTGACTTGGCCTTCATAACAGTCTCAATCTTTAAGAGCTGAGCAAGCTTTTGAGTTAGACTTATCTTTAGTTGAAGAACTGGGTCACGAATTATGTGCCAACAGCTGGTGAATTGTTTTTGCATTTCCAGCAGCTGACAAGTGCCAAAAAGTTGGTATAAAATTTGTAAATAGATGCGGGAATAAAAGTTGACTCGCATGGAATGGTTTGTTTGCACTTAATTGTGTAATGATGCAATAAACTGCTTTTGTTGATTGCTGCGTTTAACAAATTGCACGAAATATTAAAGATCCTTTCTTGGCCAAGTAGTTTAACTGCCTTAAAGTTGGGGTAACTTGGTTGGGTTGTCGACCAGGCCAGAACTTGAAGTTTTGATTTATGTTTTGGCAAGTTTGTGGTGCGTGTCTGATTGGTTGGCATTTATTTATGAGTCTTTGTTGGTATTTCTGTAAATATTTTGCGCAAACAAACCAAAAAGTATAAAAACAAACTTAAGATATGCTTTAAGAATTAATGGCTATTCATTGCATGGGATTAATTGAATGCAAAAATTCTCCGTTTCGCTTGGCCAACAGTCCAATGAAATTTTCTATATATATATTTAAAATTATGAAATCATATATATAAGCACACACACACGCACACGCATGCCCCATGAGCAGATAAATATGCAACAACAAAAAAAAGTAAAGGAAAAAAGAAATGTTGTAAATATGTAAGCATAGTAAACAAGTAGTAAAACAAGGCACAGGACGACGCTTCCTTTTATGATGATGTATGTTTTTACTTGGGGCTATAAAAAGACAAATGTTTGAGGGGGGGGGGGTTGGGTGGCATATACAGAATTTAAGTTATTCACTGGAATTATATAAGTAGTAGGTGTTGGTAAAAATATAAAATTGCAACTAAATCAGACGCATAAACAAAATGAAAAACATTTTGGCAACAACAATAATTTGTAAGAAAATCAATATAAAATGTGGTTTTAAGTTACATTTGCAGTTCATGGTTACATTTGGTTTCAAAAAGTTCCTTTTTGTTTATTTTTTTTATAGTTTTTTGCAGTCATCAGGCCCATAAAAAACATGCCTCAACTCATTTGCACACAGGTGACAACACTGAAAAGTCAGCACAAAATAAAATAAATAACTAAATAAACAATAAAGTAGTTGAAGGTTGGTAATCAAACGACAAACATGTTGCATGTTGCATGTTGTACAAAACGTTAGTGTAAATACGCTGTTAAAAACGCGCGCGACACGCACAAAAGTCGCGTGCAAGGCAAGCAAAAAAAAAAAGATAATTTTATTTTTTTTTTAAATCTGACTCAAATTGGTATTGGTATTGGGTTAGGAATTGGATTTGTTTTAGCTTGGTTTTTTTCTCTTGTTGCTTATTAGACACAGAATGTTATTTAAAAAGTGGCACAAGTGTCAAAAAAATGTGTGAACAAAGTTGAAATAAAATAACAAACAAACAAACACAAAAGCAATAAATTTTTGTAAATTGATTTGAACTGGAAATAACATGAAAAATAACGGTACGAATCGAGTTTAGTTACCAAAAAAAAGGAATGCACAAAATGCACGAAGGACATAACATTGTTACGGATTACTGAGAATTATTATAGATTTGTAGGTTGTTGTTGTTTTTGTATGTACTATGTACTATATGTAGATTACTGGTTACTTGCTTTGATTTGATGTTTACATGGTATTTTGTTTTTGATTTTTTTTTTTTGGGATTACACATTCCGTTGGCAATTCATATTTGGTGTTTTTTTGTTTGGGTTATGTGAGAGAGAGAGTTGCTTTAAGAGTAGGCATAATTATTACAATGTATGTAATGTATTTGTGTGTGTGTCTGAGGACGAACGCCCATTAGAATGAATCTCATTTCATAAACAAAAAGTCCAAACTAATGAAATTAAGTGTAAGTAAATATATGAGTAACATTAACATAAACTAAATTAACATTAGCACATTTAAATAATAAATAGAGACGAATGCATCAAGATGTCCTAAGTAAAAATACTAAGTATCATACGATCATACTTATATAAATTTTAGCAGCTTAGGCTGCGCTTTTTGGTTGCGCCTGTTGTTGCATACTTATAAACAAATGTAAACACGAACATAGGCTTAGGCATAGTAGAAAAAATGGGATAAAATATGGAATATTTTTTTTTCTTTTTTCTTTTTTTTTTTTTTTGTTATAATGTATATATATATAGTTGGTTATTAATAGCGCACATGGCGACACAGTTTCTGTTAAGTCTCGAGTTTAGTTGTGGAACAGTAATATAGCAGGTAAATCTCTATGTAAATAGTGTGTAGTATGTTCGAGTGTCAGCTGTCATGTGTTTTATGTGTATATTATGTATTTAAAAAAAATTCAACATTATATATAAATATGCAGCTGCAGTCTTGTTGTTGTTGTTGTCGTTGTCGTTGTCATGCCAAATCAAATATCTAAGTAAAGCTTAATAAATCCATTCAAATGTTGCCTCAGTTGATAGTTGATAAACATAAATCTCTATCGGATTGCACAGATTAACATAACACATTTTATCAATCATTGTATTTGCTGTTTTTTATCATTTAATTGCAACAGTAAATGATAAGTTATTAATGGGTATGTATGTATATGCAACAAGCGACTGTTGCACTATGTATTTCAATGCGTTCAGGTGCAACTGAATTGACTTTATTGCCAGCATATCAAAGAAATTGTAATTTGACTTTCATTAATTTATGTCCTTGCTGTGGCCCGTTGATGTGAGCGGCTACAACTGCCGATAAGTTAATGGTCAGCCATAAAGCATGCCATGAATTATTGTTGCTGTTGTTGCTGTTGTTGTTGTTGTTGCTGGTGGTGCCAAAAAGGAAACAGCAGAAATTGAAGCGGTTGTAGCGGCACCACTGCAACAACAACGCTGACAGCAGACAGTGAGGCAACCTACTATACAGAGCCAGGATCAACAGTCCGTAAACATGGCCCTGCCATGCTGCCTCCTTTTTACCCATATGCATTATGCAGCAATTGCTGTTGTCAACCGGCAATGCTACTGTGGCATCTTCTTTGGGCCAACATTGGACATCGGGGCCACGAAGGCAGCTGCCAGGCAGTAAATTAAGCGGAAAAGTGTGTTGGCTGGCCAACAATATCAGCAACATGCGGTTGCTATGTGCAATAAAAACAAACAAATAAAAAATGTACGTACGAAGGTGTAGGACTTTAAGTTACCCTGTAGACAGACTAGGTAGTTGAAGGGCTTTGTTATATTTTATTTAATTTCCGAAAAGTTTGGCAATCTACTTTAACTTGTTTTGCAATTTTAAAATATATACAAAATATTATTTTATTTTTCTCTTCTCAATTAAAAGATTTTTAATACTGTCCTTGGGCTTTTATTGGTAATTTTGGAAGCCGAAATAGGCTTTAAAATCTAAATTAATCAAATATAGTTGAAATATAAATTTTTATTATAAGTCGATACTCTCAAGAGAGCTTTCGTGGACTCCGAAAGTAATTTAGACAAAGATTAAACAACTTTTTAATATTAATGGAATTTTCAGGCTAATTCAATTTTATAATCTCTTCGTTTATAAAGACAGACAAATTGTTGGATATTGAAAGCAAATATATTTTTGGTGGTTACATTTATTTTTTCTATTTAATTTTACTCTCTTTGCCACATGTGAAGGTACAGGGTATTCGAAAAAAGAAAAAAGCGTTGCACACAAAATACAAACTGGGTTTTGCGGCTGGTAGGTGTGGCATACAGCCTGGCAGGCTGGAAGGGTTATGTGCTGCAGTTGCAAATAACTCAGCCGCAAATGAGATAAATTGCGCGCACAGAGATAATTGCATGGACGGGTGCAGGGGGGAAAGGGCACTGAGTAGCGTGAAATACATGGCATACGTAATAATTGCTATATAAACTTATATATATATATACATATATATACATAAGTTCAAAAAGTAAGTAGCAGAATATTTGTTATTATTATATTCTTTTTGATGTTGTAAAAATATTTATGCAGTCGCTGGAAAAATGCATATTTGGTGAATGATTGAAAACATTGCGCATACGCAACGTATGACGCAATGAATAAGAATTTAATGAGTGTCGCTTGTTGCATTTAGTTGTAGTTGTTGTAGTTGTAGTTGTAGTTGTATTTACAGTTGCACTTAAATTTAAACACTTTATTGAAGTCATATATAAATGCGGCGCCAGCGAGTGAACCGCAAGCTGAGCCGCAAACATCCTTTCATTTAAATCGCTTTTGCCGCATAAATAAATAAATTTAATATGTTGTTTCGCGCGTTTTTTTATTTGCTTTCAGCGTAATTACAGATTTTCATATTTTATGCGCTTTGTCATTACATTCGCCGCACATTTTTGCAAAATTTAGTTGCCTCTGTCCTTTAATGCAACGAACAGTTTAATTTCCTTTTTGTCAACTGTAAGCTCAAACTTGTTGTGAGTTTTTGTTTTGCTTTTATTACAATTTTCAATTAAACTTAATTGCTTTGCATTTTGAAAACTATGTTGTATTTTAACTATTATTATTGCAGCATTCCATATATTTAAACATTTTATGTACTCTAGTATTGGTATGGGATTATTTATGCCAAAATGAACAAAACTTAACAGAGTAGAGAATGCTCTTTTAAAGGTTGTAACGATTAGCTGGAGATTTTTGAAAATTCGATATTTATATGCAGGATAAATTTGGTTTACAAGGTAGATCTTACAAGTACGAGGAGTATGCATATGATTTGATGTAATTATAAATTTGATTTATGCATTTCATTAGCAATTACAAGTACAATATTTTGTAATTGACATTAATTTAATTTAAGTTAATCAATGTTAATTGAATTGTATTATTGTCAGTAGTTTACGATAATGTATAGCTATACATATATATGTGTACTATATGTATAATGAAATTGATTTACTTTTACACTATTCAACGGCAATATTATAATATTACAAGTTCTTACATATAGCATACATTTACAGCACACGCCAGTTAGATGGATAGATAGATGAATAGTCTTTCATTTTTTGTATAATTAGGACAAGCAAGGATATTCTCCTCCTTCATATGTACACATTTTGGGGCAACTGATTGGGCCAAGTTAATCCAATCAGTGGTGTTAACAATTTGTAATTGTATTTTTGGCAAACGAAATCAACAGACAAATACAGCAAACGAAATATTTCACTCCATTCGATCGATAGCAATTTAATCGGGCGCTAACACTCATATTCCAGTATGAAACTCTCATGTTCGCTGACAAAGGATGTGCCAGCGGATGTCGATGCGGATGTGGTTGCGGATGCGGATGAGGATGATGCTGCTGCTGCTGTTGTTGCTGTTGATGCTGGAGTCATTGCTGTCGTTATGCCATGTTGCTGCTGATGCAGCGCTGAAGATCTGGCCAAATTTACTTGTGACAACATTGCGGTTGCCGATAATTTGCCATTGTATGTGAGAAGGTTGCTGCTGTTGCTGCTGCTGCTGTTGCCGCTGGGCAATCCGTGGCCATAATAGTTGAGCGCCGAGATTAGCGGAGTATTGCCAGTTGCAGCCTGATGATGCTGACTGCGGCGTTGCTGCTGTTGTTGCTGTTTGGCTGCTGTTGTAGGCGTGCAACTCGTTGCATTGCCTTGCCGCAGTGCTATGAAGGTGTCAAAATTGTCGGCAGTCGAGGACGCATTCGATGTGCTCGAATTGCGGCGTGGCCCCAAATGCAGCTGCTGTTTTGAGATATGTGGCTGAACGGTGGGCAATAACAGCTTTTGCTGCTGCGACATGGATGAATTCGAGGATGATGAGTTGGACAGCGAGGATGAGTTGACCGAGTGCGAGGGCGGATGTTGTTGCTGATTTGCGTAGTATTTGCGCAAATTCTCCAACATGTAGCGATTATTTGCACTCGTATTGGTGTTTGTATTTCCAGCTGCCGCAGGCACAGCTGTTGTTGTTGCTGCTGTTGCAATTGTTGTTGCTGCTGCTGGCAATAGTAGCATGGGCTCATGTTTCGTTTGTTGCAACTGCTGCTTACTGCTGGTGGCATAGAGCGCATCAGTGGTTGGTATAGTCAAAGTAAGGCCGCTATTGGATGTTGCCGACATTGTGGTTGCTGCTGTTGCTGCTGCTGCTGCTGTTGTTGCTGCTGTAGGTGTGGTTCTCAGTGCATGGCCTCGTTTGTAACTAGCAATGCCCCCGCTGCCTTCTGCCTCATCGAGCAATGCATCGCCGCTGGGCCTGAAGTAACGCGTCGCTGCCTTGCTGCCACTTGCCTGGCTGCTGCGCGCATAGTGCGCTTCCATGAGATCTGCGCGTCGTTGCTTGGTGGCATAAAGGACCTCGGTGTCGCCACCAAAGCCATAGTATTCGCCATGGGCATACAGCTGCTGCTCCATATCTTGATTGTAACGCTGTGGGGTTGTCCGCTCCACACGTTCGAAATCGCTGCGACTGCGTTGAAAGTGGGCCAAGTAGTTCTCACCGCCGCCCAGAGGCGCCTCCTCCGACTTATTCCTGTCTTTTTGCTCGTTACCAGGCCGCCGCTGTCCATCGGCTGCGTGTGCCTGTCGCTGTAAATGCTGATTGAGCGATTGATAGAATGTGCTCTCGGCAAGATTCTCATTATACGATATCGTTGCGTGTCCCTCCTCCTGATGCTGCAGCTGCTCCTCCTGCTGCTGCTGCTGGCGTTGATACCAATCAGCGTCCTCGCATTCGTTGATATTGACGCGTATGCGTATGTCACGCGGTATATAATCTGGCTCGTTAGTGGCCATGACTGCCGCTTCATCATCGACACCATCATCGACATCATCGTCATCATCTTCGTCATCCTCGTCATCGTAAAAGAAACGCGCTGATTTGGCGCTTTCGGCCAAAAGCAAATCCTCGCTCTCTTCCAATGCCAAAGCATAACTGGTCAAATTATCAAAGTAGTATTCACACATTTTGTCGGGGTGCTCGTAGCGCAATTTGAGCACAGATTCCTGTTCCAACTCCTGTGCCTGTTCCTCCGTTTGCGGTGTGGACTCCCGTTTTGCTGCGGCCAATGTTGGCCCACTGAACACAGAGGCGTAGTCCGAGCTGCTCAGCGAATCTGACTTTAGTGCACTCCTGTTTCGTCCTGCTTCACGTGCTGATATTGGCAGTGTGCCCAGATTTTCATAGTTGGCCGCTTGACCATTGTTGGCCTGCGATTGACTGCGCTTGTGGCGTCTACGCGGTGTGCCCGCCATTCCAGTCTTTGTCTCTATTTCCGTTTCCTGTTGTGCGCCCAATGCTCTACGCTGGGCACCGCTGATCCGACCCACAGAGTGAGCGGACTGCTTGCTGTTCCCTAGCTGCTGTTCAAAGTTTTGCTCTAGATAATGCTCCAGATAGTGTAGATTCTTGCTTAGATCGATCTCGGACTTGTAGCTCTTGTAAATGGTGGCCTGTTTGACCGTTGCATGTGCGGCAGCGCAACGAGACTCATAGTTCGAGATGTGCGCCCGATCGCTGATGAAGCGGAAACTCTCATCCTTGGCTAGGGTGTGAAAGCCACTAAACTCGCCACCCACACTGTTGGCATCGCTGTTCGTCTTAAAGTTGCGACATTTGTCTTTTATCTTCTGTATGCCCTGCTTGGTCTTGGCCTGCAAACGCTCAAAATAGTTGGACTTGGGCGTGGTGGATGCCAATCGCGGCCTGTAGGCTGTGTGCTGTATATCGTAGCCACCGCTGCCCGCGGCTCGCATGCTCTGAATGCTTTGGGTGCGATTAGGATAGCGATAACTAAGCTTTAGCTTGGGCAGCACAGGTGGCTCCTCCGGTTTGTGCAACTTGCGCAGCGAGAGTTGCTTGAATATGGCCTTGGTGCGCTTGGGTTTGGCCGTTGTGCCCGTCGTCAGCACAGAGGCTTCATTGTTGAAGTCCTGACGCTCAAAGCGACGAACTGGCACACCATGCAAGTAGTGTGGATTGGCCGGAATCTGCTGACGGCTGCTCGAGCTCTCGAAGAGCCTTCGTAGTCCTTTGCTGCTGCTGCGTTGCGGCCGTGCGGCAGTGCGTATGGCAGCTGCAGCGCTGTTGGCGCTACGCAGGCGAGGATTCACGCCAAGTGTGAGTATCTCATCGTCGTGAAAAATGGAGAACGGATTGGTTATAACCGTGGAACTATCGCCATGTCCATACGGTGTCAGGCTGCTTACAGATCTAGTCTTAATGCTATTCGTACTTTGTCTAGGATTACTTATGGCTAATTGCTGCTTACTGTCTAATACAACTACAACTTTGGCTTCATTGTGTTGGTGTTGTTGCTGTGAGTCTGAGTGTGAATGGGAATATGATTGAGAATGCATTTGTCTAGGTTGCATTAGATCTGCCTCCGATCTGTGTCGCCGCAGCTGACGCCGCGCCCGACGTTGCAAGCGTCGCAGCTCCCTCAACGAGTTGCTTTGCTTGCAGAAACGATAGAATGGATTGTTAATGCTCAGTTTCTGCAACAACAGTTGCGTCTCTTCGGCGCTCAGCTGGCCAGAAACTGTTGACCTATTGTCAGTTAAAGCCAAATCAATTGGCTGACTCAACAATTCCTCACTGGTAACATTCAAGTTGAGCAGCTTGGCCTGATTGGCCTGCGGCTTCAACTCACAGTTCATATTGTTCTCTAGTTGCTTATTGCTACTATTTCTGCTGCTACTCGTATTTCTGCTACTATTTTTGCTACTATTTAGCGTACTGTCTAGGCTTAGGCTATTGGAACTGTTGCTATTATTGTGATTAGCTAAAGTTTCACCCAACATATTGTTCTCACTGCTATTGTTGCTGTTGTCGCTGCTGTTGATCCTGGCAGGATCGGCGTCTCTGTTCGGTGTTGTCACTTTGGTTAATTCTATTGTATTGTTATTACTAATATTGGTCAGTGTTGTTGTAGCAGTCGTCATTGTTGTTGTTGTTGTTGTGTTTGTATTATTATTAGTGTTGCTGTTGTTGTTGTTGTTTTTGTTAGTGATATTACTATTATCATGTTCATGTTCATGTTGTTGCTGTGGTTGTTGTTGTTGATGTTGATATTGAAGCTCGTTGCTTTCGCTATCAACTGCCTGCTAGACCCTAGTGGGCGGTTGTAATATCATTGCAGCCATGCGTACCTTCATTGCCTCCGGCGATCCATGTCCTGGATATTGTTGCTGTGGATGCTGTGAGGCTGCGTGCAATGCGGCCGCCGCCGCAGCAGCTGCCTGCTGCTGATGTTGCTGCTGTTGTTGCTGCTGTTGCTGCTGCTGTTGCTGTTGTTGCTGCTGTTGCTGGTGATGATGGAAGCCGGCGGGCGTTGTGTAAATTGAATCACCTTGGGGCCCACTTGTGCTATCCGAGCGAGATTTCAAATCAGCCTTTTCGCTGCGGGCGAAACATAACAAGAGAATCATGAAATTTGTTATCAAAAATATAGCGAATTGGTGACAATTGTATGTTCGGGTGTGGATTGTTGTCGTCAGCGGCATAGATAGCTCCGCTTGCCTAATTTTCTGCCATTGATTGCCAAATTTTATGCCAGAGACGCATATCTAAATATTCATCTATATTTCAAATGCCTGGCGGCATTTGTTTATTTGGGGGGCTTAGAGGATATTAAAGCTAGACAAATATAAACTTGCGTTTTATATATTGCGTTACGCTTTGATTGATCCCAACAAATTTTTATGAATTTTTTTTAATTTTCCATATTTTTTCTTGCTTGCGTGTGTAACTAGTTTTTGGGGCTAGTTTAGCAGGGCAATCGCATAAATAATGAATATTGTGGTGTATGTGGCAAATATACTTATAGCGGAAATTCAAAATCCATTTCCGCAGTGCCCGCACGCACACACACACAAACACACACATACGCTCATACACGAAAAAGCGCATGCAAATAGTGTTCGGGCAAAGCGTTTCCATAATGGCGCGCCCCAAAATCTATGCTATGCAATTTTTGCTTGTATAATATATAGAGCGCTTGTGTGTGTGCATGTGTGTGCGTGTATAGTTGGTGGTGTGTATGCAGCATAAACGAAATATGGTAATTTTTAAATGGGGAAACAAGACAACGAGGGCCGGCAAAGCGGCGAGCCAAATAACCACCATGGCCTCATAACTCATGTCAGCCAAAAAGAGGCGGCAATGAGCGATTGTTAATGGGCGTGGACGTGTGTTATATATATTTGTGTGTGTGTGTTTGCTTGAATGTTGAAAATTTTGCAAACAAAATGCGCGCTCGGCAAAAGCCGACTGTGCAATATTGAATATATGAAAAACGCAAAATATTTCATAAACTACACACACATGCAACGACGGGGCGCATTATTCATTGGGTATGTGCAGTGTGTGTGTTTGTGTGTTTGTGTGTTTGTGTGTGTGTGGTTGGCCAGTCGGGACGCATAAATTGGCACGCCAGCGCCACCTGTTGGCTGTTCGATGCGCCATTCATATAAATGTATCATAACTTGCCTTTTGTTCTGCGTGTGTGTGTGTGTGTTTGTGTCTCGCTTCAACTTACCTGTCCTTATCCGATGATTTATAGCCCGTGGAACCTGCGAAGGGCGAACAAAAATAATATATGTAACAACTCTTTCGTCTCGCTTTATAAAAAAAACTCCAAAATTTAGTAATTCCCACACTAATAAGCTAAAAAAAAATATCCTAGATGGATTGATGGATAGACGAACGTACAGATACATTGGTAAAAATTTATTTTTTACTTTATCTGTCTGCAGTTACGTTTGACAAATGAGCCGTGAACTTATTGATGGCAAAAGGTGTAAAGTTGCCTAATACCAATACCCGGTAAAGTGGTAACCGGGTAAAGAGTGAGGTAATTTTGATGGATTTCAACTAGATGTTGGGTAGTTTCTCACTTGAGGATCTGTCAAATGCCGTTTGATGGCCCGGCAGCTGAGCCCTTGTCAGGCCATCTCAAATTTTCCCACATTTGCCACGACGGCGCAAGGATGTTTGGCAAAAATTGACATTTTGATTGACAACTGAGAAATTGTACGCGCTAAGGATATAGCCTCATCCTTAGCCAAAAACAGTTGGCCAAATGGCCAGGCCATGTGGTACAGCTGCTTGGTTTGGAAGATAGAAATCCCTGAACGTAATTTCTTTTTAAGCCAGCCACAAACTTTGGCAAGCGACATGTCCTTGAGCAAGTTGGAAAAAAGTTGTTTCCTTTTCTCTGTGTACTTTTTTTTTTTTTTTTTTTTGGGCAAATTGTTTTCGAATGCTCATTTTGCTGTTTGTAAATTGTTTTTACAAATGTGCATTTTAATTGCGCGCCGAGCAAAGTTTTTGCCGCTTTGCGGCTGGATTTTGATTTCTAATTAGGCGGGGAAAACTGCCCACAAGTTGCTCATTGCCCCAAATTTAAGGATTTAAAACAGACGCATTAAAACGCAGAGATTCTATATTAAACAGAAGAAAAAAATATAAACGCAAAAAGTTGTTCGAAATGGTTGCTGTCCTTACAGGACCTTAACCCTTTTGTGTTGGCCAAACTGACCGCAGGCCTTGGCGGTGTAAAACGCGCTAATGAATATTTTATGAGATTTATTTGAGTTTGAGTTTCCAGCGGAAACAAAGGTTCTGCTTCTGGTCTATTTTTTTTTTGTTTTTTTCATCTGCTCTTCTCGTATTTCTATGTTTTGACTTTGCTTTGTGTGTGTTTTCGTTGCAAGTTTTCTATATTTTTTTTATTTTTTGTTTTTTTGCAATTAGTGTGACAGCAACGTGGCATGCGGCATGAGGCATGAGATGCCAAAAGTTCGTCGCCATCTGGCTAAATAATGAAGAAATGCTTTAATTGTTGCGACGCTTTCGCTTTGAGGCGCCTGTAATTAATATGCGGCGTTGTTTGAGTTGGTAATTGTTTGCCAACCATTACCACAGTTGCTATTGTTATTGTTTTTCTGGTTTCTTTTTATAAAATGAATTCAATTTTTTTTAATGAGCAACTTCCACTGCAAGTGAAACTGGACACACTTAGTATTCTGTACCTATCTATTAAGTCTATTGTGCTACCTCGGGCTCAAAGGCTTCCCCTTTGAGTTTGAATTAAATTGGTTTTTAGGTTCTTTAATGCTCTGTTTATTGGCTTTAACCTAGACAGATATACTGAGGGCTCTTGCTGATTCAATGAGTAGGTTGTTGTTTGTCAAAGGTTCAGCAGGTTTTTTCTAATTAATATCTGTTTGTATAAGCCCCTTTATATTTAAATTTGCACAGGATTAAAGAGCAAATTTGTCACAGATTATCTTTGGTCTGGGAAGCAGACAGATGCCTTTTTTTTTAGTTAATGCTAGGTCAGTGAAGTCTTTGTCAGTCCTATTCTAAATTTTAATTTTTTAAATATTCCGATAAAAAATCCCGATTCTTATTAGCTTATAAACCCTATATACCCTGTTTTTAGCTCTGTGATCAAATATTTCTGGTCTTTTTACACTTACCCTTGAAGCAGCACTTCTTGCTCTTGATGGCATAGATGCAGAGGCAAATCAGGATCAAAATGGCAGCCATACATCCTCCGGCAACGCCGAGTAAGTAGCTCATCTCCAAAGGTTCTACGCATTGTGGGAAGAGCATCAATTGACATTGTCCAGTTGTCCCAATTATTAATAATAATATTATTGTGGTATACAGAACGGAAGCGATGATAATGCAGGCATAAAATGAATTTTAAATTTTATATATGTTTGATTTTAATTGAAGTAATTGATATCTGCACAATGTATTTTATTCGCACGTGTACAAATGGTAAATGACTTTTAATGAGTCATTTGCATGCATTGTGCAAATATTTTATTGCATTTCAGTAATGATTGGCCGGCAAGTCAAGAGGTTACCAAACACTTTCAGATACCCATTGGCATTTGGCTTAAATCGTGCAATGTGTCAACTTAAATTTAGGTGATTGGAAAAATAAAGAAAACCGTATGCACCTGCAAACGTACCCTCCACAATCAAATGAATGGCATGGCGATCGGTGCCCCGTTCGTTCTCCACCACGAGATAATAGGGACGCGAGTCGTGCTCATCGGTGTGGTGAATGTGCAGCGTGGATAGGTAGCAATCCTCCCGTGTATCCTGTAACATATCATCGGCACGGAAGCGATCTAAAGCGGGAGTAGCAGAGAGGTAGACAGGTTTGTGGTCATAAATAACAAATTAATGGTCACTTCCGCTTAATGGCATACATTTTAATTACGTTTCTTGTGACAAATAATTGCACTAAAAATTATATACAATTTGTCGATGCGCCGTAAATCAATCCACATATAAAAAAAAACAAATTTGCACAATTAAAACCGCACAACGGGGCGTATGAGCAACAAGGAGGAGCACCCACACAGCAAGCAGGTGTCAGGACACGCGCTTCGTTTGATTCTTGTCAGTGGCAAGTACGCAGGATTACACGCACGAGGAGAGAGACAGACAAATGGACAAACGGACGGACGGACATTCGGATAGATGGACTGACAGCCGGATGCGAACGCAGACAAGCTGAAAATGAAGAGTAATGCGCGAGATTTGTTGGTTGCAGCTGCAGCTGCAACTGCAGCTCCAACTGATGTTGCTCCTGCTGCTGGCCATACCACAAAAGATGCAGTTTAAAGTGAAAAACGAGCTACATATGGCCTGGCTTGCAGCAGCGTGTCGCTGTCTGTTGGATTCAGGATTAGCGGCGACTGACAAGCGTGGGAAGCTGGGTACGATATGCTGGAGTCTGCCAATGCTAATGCCATACTAGAGGAACATAATGTTGGCATTCGTCTGATTTTGGCGCCGTCTCTGGCCATGTAATTTGTCTTGATTTGTACGTCCTGCCGTCCACAGTTTTGGGCACACGTAGCCACGTCCAACGTTTGTTCAATGTCAAAAGGTTTGTTAATGAGCACTCAAGCGTGCAGCAGACCCAACAGAAGCCAACATATTTGCTGTTCTTGTGCGTTGAGCTCATTAATTAAGTTTTCGCTTATTGAAAAACAAAAAAAAAACTACAACTAAGCATCTAAGAGCATTTTCATTGGCTGCCCAATGAAGCACATCAAGTATACGCACCTATGCCCGAACCAGCCTCCAGACGCAACGAGCCCCATTCCCATGCCACACGCTGTGGCCGCGGATCCGCACAAACGACCATCGTAAGGCTGGCGGGTTCTCCGCGCTTCACGGATACGGTGTGCATGGAGGGATGCAGACGCAGCACTTGGGGTGCACCTGCAACAAGAAATAGGAAATTAAATAAAAATCATTTAGTAAAATAGAACAAGAACAGCTTAATAAACTGAACACATTCATCCATGTCTACCACAAAATATTCCGAACTTTGCAGGTAGTGTGTAGCATTTAAATAAAACTTATTTTAAGAAAATGAATTTTATAAAATTCTATCTTGAAGTGAATTTATAGCATATCAAATGTTACTGGAAATAGTATGCAACTGACAAATAACTGGGACACATTTTTTAAATGTAAGTTAGTTAGTCATAAATGAATATTTGGCTTTTATACAACTGGAGTAAAATAATTTACATTTTCTGCATTTCTACATTTTCTGCACTAGAAAGCAAAGAAGAACTACATTCTCAAACAGAGAGAAAAGTTTTGTTAGCATTCGTTGAATATTTTTCTTTAAAATGCAAATATATATTTAATATTGTTTACCTTAAACCAATATTTAATTTAAATTTAAAAATGAATTTATGAAACTAAAAAATCAACATACAGAAGGTTGAACAACTTGTAAAAGTAAACTTATATTTTTCAGCGCGCTTTTTTATTAAATAAATTCTGTTTTGTCTAGTTTTGCTTTTCTTTAATATATTTTAAAGCCATTAATATATATATATAGCATCAATAATGGCATTTGAGAGCTCTTTGAATATATAAGAGATTGCAATAAAGGTATTACATTAGTTATATCTTTTATTAATTTTGCATTGCTTTTTATGTGTTTCTCAATAAATATTCTGACCTAAATAAACACAATCCTATTATATAAAATATTTACATGTTTATTATGTAAATTTGTTACAACTAATAATTTCTCGTAAGTCCATAAGCTGTTAGCCTTTGACTGCATGAAAGCTCTTTCTTGTTATTTTATATAAGTTAATAATGAATCAATAATTAAATAAATATGCACTGGCCGTGTTAAGCTGCTCAATATGTAAAAATGTGAATTTATTATACTATTTTGTTGGCCATTAAATATACTATAACTTTTCTCTGAGAGTGTTAATTTTTTTGTTATTTTTAATTTGTCTGCAGGGTATTTGACGGTCGCAAAACTCTGCTGCGTCACATAATGAGCTGTTTTTTTATTTTTATTATTTATTTATTTTTTTTCGCAGCTGTTGTTGCTGTTGTTAGTTAACTAGTTCGTTAGTTACTTTATACATATTCACATACAGAGACAAACACACACACACACACACAACATTCTTCTTTTTTTTCGCCAGTGCATATAACACACAGCAGTTTTTTCCTGGTTGGCTCTGCTAAATTGCTCGTGTCCTTGGTTGGTCATAAATTATGTACGTGCTGTGGTATTCAGCACTAAATTTAAATATATATTTTTTTTTCCTCATTCTTTAGCTGCTCGTCGCTAGCCCACGGCACACAGTGGTCCAGAAATGTCATTCTAGATGGACACAAGTCCAAAATTATTTAGCTGAACTTTTGAGGTATTTAATTTGGAATTTAAAGTTCCAGGCAATGTTTGGGCTAGTTAAGCTTTATCGATTTTTTGCACATATGAAAATAGGGGAAATCGCACAGCAAACAATATAAACAAAGACATAAGACTCTAGTCCATAATCAGGGTAATTTTGGTATGTAAAACTCTTATGTGGACATTAATTTCGTATTAATAATATTATATAATTTTCCTTTGTAATACTAAATCATACTGTGGACTGATACTACAATCTTTCCTTTCATATCTCTGTAGTCACTTGAAACTTTGCTAAAGTTTCATCAATTTTAAAAAAGAATTTAATTGTCTTTGTTAACGAAACAAATTTGCTTTTCTGATGCTTCTTGAAATATGTATTGATTACACAGTTTCCATTAATGGACTCTATGAATATTTAATATCAACTTGATGCACATTTGGAACCACAGTGCATCATTGGCCAGGACTCTTGTTCTGTGTTCTCCCCATTTATGCCACGCCTTTTATTTTTATTTTTTTTTTGCTAGCTGAACATTTTTTTTTTGAGTTTTTTTTAGTGTGGTATGGTCATAAGTTCATTTTGATTTTGTGTTACATTTTGGTTTAGTCTGTTGCCTGCGCCAGTTGCCGCTTGCTAAATTTGCAGTAAAGCTCGCGGCGCCTGCAGGCGTGCAAATTGTATGGGGAGCAGCTAGTGGCAAGTTGGCGAGTTGCAAGTGGCAAGTGGGAAGAGGCAAGTGGGAAGAGGCAAGTGGGAAGAGGTAAGAGGCAGGCGGGAAGTGGCAAAATCGCAGGCGCTTAAAATGTTTTCGACGCGCTTTCCGGTTGCAGTTTTTAATGGAGTTTTGTGTTATTTTAAGTGAGCATTAGTTGCACGGGGAGAGTGTGACTTAACCCAGCACTGAAAACCAGATATTCAGAGCAAAAGTAACTTTACTACACTTCATGCCACTCCACTGCCCTTCACTCACATGGGGCACACGTTGAGCTATACTTTTTATCGTAGTCGTAAATTTGCAAGTGGCCATTACTTTTATGTTGCACTGTACTGCTACTGCAGTTGCTGTTGCTGTTGTTGTTGTTGCTGATGTGGTCATCAGCTTGCCTAACAGTTGCTCACTATGTTTGTCGACTCGCTTGGCATGTCGTAACTCAGTTTACACAGAATTTCAGATTTTTTTTTTATATTTTACACCACTTTTGGCTTTGGCGACAGTTTGCGGCTGTAGTCATATTTTGTGGCGCTGCGGCTTTTGCGGTTGCCCCCAGCAACATGTACATATAAAAAACATATATCTGTGAACGTTGTTGCACTTACCCACAACTTGCAGTGACACTGGATCCGATATAGATACCCGCTCCTGTCCATTGATATAGCTGGTCGCTCGACACTCGTACTCGCCCTGGTACTCATAGGTTACATTATCGATGACCAGACGGGGCTCGTTACCGCGCTCCACGTATTTGGAGCCATGTGAGATTCTGTAAGTTGAAAAATTCTCATATGAAAATACAGTGGTAGAAAGAAGGGTTCGCCCAAGCCGAGCGGCAAAGGTGTCTACAGTTTTTCTTCACTTTAATTTAACATTAAATATTGTTGTGAAAAGTACAATAATCAGGAACAAAATCAAAATGAAATTAAAAATAAAACCATCGATAATAATATTGATCGTCTTATAGGCTAACAACTAACCAATACGATCAATCAAAATAGCCATAAAGTTTATTGAATAACTTGCATAAGGTGGCATAAAAAGCATAGCATACTTTGGAGCGCTTTGCGTTTGGTTGCGTCAGCTTTTTGAACTCTAACCGATTGGGAAAAAAGAATGCAGCAGCCACATTGCAACTATGGGTGGGCAGCCAGTGTGGCAGCAACAGCGCCTGCCACAAGCTGCACAAGTTTTGCGAAGCAATATCGAAAATTGCGTATGTGGGCGAGATATTTTCGTTGCAAGCAAAAAATATTTGATACATATTTTTTTTTTTATATATTTTTTAATATGAGAAATGCCTTTTATGTTGCGAAATGCTTTCAGCTTGGCGTTCTTCTTTTTGGTTCGCTTTTAGTGAATGTGCACCCAGACAAATTCCTTTGATATTCGTGCATAGTTATGCTCGGCTTATGCGAGTGTTCGATATATATTCTTTTATTTTGCCTTAAGAGTGTCGCCAGCTTAAAGCGTCAATTAAAGTGAGATTGGCACAGAGCCGGAGGTGCAATTAAAAGTCATAAATTAGCAAGCCATTTAAATGCAAATCCTGCAAGGCAAATGAAGTCGCACAAATGCGACAAAAAAAAAAAATAAAAACGCTTGCAAAACGCTCGCTTACCGCTTTGGCTCTATGTTGAGGTAATAGCAAAATATTTTTTTTTACTGAAATCACGTAAATCAAAGTGGCATGCCTTTCCTTTGACTTTGGTCTTTGAATACACTAACAAAGAGTATTATACATTTTACAGCAAATGTGTAAATAAATTGTATTTAAATCAAACTTGGGACAGTTTGTAAAAAAAATTATATAAAAATATTTATTGTAAATACCAAATTTGGTACCAAACTGATAAAAAAGAAAATAAACAAAAACAAAAAAATAACTGAATATAGAGTTGGTTTTATTTAATCGAATTTGAATCACAATTTTGTATGTTAGTTAATAAATAAGTTGTATGAACAATTTTTATCCTTTTATAGAATTTCAGGCAATTTAAATGGATTAAATTGGGGTTTTTTATAATATAAAAGCAATTAAATCGATCGCTTATAAACTGAGTTATATAATTATTTTGCAGTCGCTTACTTAGCAGCAGCTCTGTTAGAGTATTTAAGCTTCGGCAACTAAAGACAGTTTTTTCTAACATGTTTTTTCTCTTAGTGGAGATTCATTTGCAAACTATGTAGTGGCCAGTTGTGTGGCAACATTTGCATGTGTTGCCCACAAGGACATTGTTAGCTAGCGACTTAAGCTCCTTTGGCATGCAAACCTCCTGAGCATAGGTAGGCTGTCAACGGCGTACACCATTGATTTATTACAACCTAAACCTCAAACCGACACACACACACACACATACTGTGGGTGCACAGTTGGTTTTGCATGGCACGCGCCATTTAATGTGTCTGGGGGTTAGGGGGAGAGGGTAGGAACACGCGTGGAAATTAGTTTTCAACAATTGACATTTAATTTGTGATATACATGCGCGGACACGCTTCATTAAGTCAACACGCTTTAACATTGCATGTGGCATTTGTTATTAGAACTTGACGCGAGAACGAATCAATCTGCTCAAGTACTCGTAGAATGTGCCACATTCATATATTGGAACTGCCATGATTGTCTGGGGAAGAAGTGCAAACAAATGGAATCACAAATCACGTACTAGCTGCCTGTCGGCTCTGTTGGCTCTGTCTGATCTGGCTTTGTGTGGCATGCAACGCGACGTGCATGAGAGTGTTTCGATTTTTCGCAACTGGAGCTGGGATGTGCCTGTTGAATGGACAAACGAACGGACGGATGAGCATGCCGCTGCTTTGCATACTAATGCAACGAAAAGAGTTTTGCCAGAAGAAGCTACAACCGGAAGGCTTCCCCTCTGTCTATTTTTGTGCACAATTTCCGCTCGGCAGCTAATTAAAATGACGCAAACATCAGGAGTAATAAATGGCAGCATTGACTTCATACTAGTAGCAGTTGTTGCATGTTGCATGTACGTGTAGTTGTGCCATGCGCAACAGGAAGAACACATTGCCACATACGCTGTGCAGGAAGGGGAAGCGGTGAGGCGGGGACTTTGCTAACTAAGTATATTACGATTTTGTCAGCCAAGGGAAAACTCATTAGAGTTAAAATTTTCTTAGGCAATAAGGCATCTCTGGTTGGTTATTAAAATTGCAACTTGCGACTATACTATTTGCACTTGCCGCAATATTACGTATACGCTGCAATATCAATGAAACAACAACAACAGTAACATAACGAATTCTGTTTGTATTGCACATATGTGTGTTGCGCATACGCAGCGTAAGCTGCAGTACCTTTGGGGCTTAATTAATATTAAGAAGGACATGACAGAGATACAACAAAGATAGTTCATGCAGCAACCAAAAAACGTAGCGAAAATAAAGCTTGCCCCAAGGCCGCGTTTCTGCAACAACCCAAAAGTGTGTGCAACGCAAAATATTTTTGTAGCCTTCATTTTGGTGCATAACTCGGCGGCTGGCCGCAGTTGAGGTCGAGTCAGTAATTTGGCATTGCACTTACCTCTGGACCCATTTGTAGGCCGGCATGGGATTGCCATCGGCCACGCACTCGAAGGCAGCGGGACTGAAGAGTGGCGCTGTGGTGAGACGGTCCGGGCCGGCTGAAATAATTTTCGGTGGATCTATGGCAGAATAAACAGAGAAACAGACGGCGTCAATATGAAATTAAGGAGAGAAGTTAGCCAAGCAAATGCAGAAACAACAACATTGCCAACACAGCCAAGATAAATACGAGCACTCACATTTCACGTCCAACTGCACAGACAGCTGCTCCGAGGTGCCCACGGAGTTCTGAGCCTGGCAGGTATATAAACCGGCGTCGCGACGTCCAACAGGACGAAGCTGCAGTGTTTCCTGAAAGTATACAGGCAAGAGGCAGATACCGGAGAGTTGGCAATTTAATACAATTACAAATTTCTGCTACACTTAAGATAAATACGCAGACCGACGGCGCAATTTTGGAGCAGCATAAGCAACGAGCTAAATTGGAGCCTGGTTGCCTAGCATTCTGGATGTCTGGATGTCTGTATATCTGTCTGAATATCTTGGTTGAGCTTACCTGCAAGCTGGCTATCTCGGAGCGTCCGGCACGTCGCCAAACGATGCTGGCCGGTGGATTGGCATCGGCCACGCAGCGCAGCACAAGCGCATCCTTATCCTCTTCCAAGTCGATTTCCGGTGAGCCAATTAGACGAATGGTTGGCGCGTCTGCAAAAGCAGAAGAACAAGTTGACTAAGTAAAAACAAGAAACAAGTGAACAAACAACCAAACAACCAAACAGCCAACGTAGTTGAAGTTGTGTTCGTTGTCGTCATCTTGGGGCCAAAACTCTTGAATTGCTTAACAAAACAGGAAATTGCTGCAAATTGTAGCTAATTGAATTGTTACAGCTGTTTGCAATGTCCTTTTTAGTTTTTAGTTTTTGACTTTAAGCCAAATTAAATGACTGCAATCAACTTCCTTGCCCAAGTTCTGAACGACTTCTCGTCTAGCCAAGTGTTTTCTATACTCTCATTGCTTTCTTTATAAATAAACTTACATTTGACATCCATGCGCGCCTCAACTGGCACGGACTTGGCCTCGTAGTTCTCATGGAAGGCCACACAGCGTAGTATGTCACCATGGCGCTCCCGCATTGCGGACACCTGCACCACCGATGTGGCCGACCAGGTGCGTACATTATCCGGTTCGGTGGCATTCAGTTGTGGGTGTATGGGTGAGATTTCCTGGTCGCCTGTTGTGAGCAAACGGTTGAGAAATTAATTAACACGACAAATGTCATTTGCAGTGCCAGGATAACAGATGCAATCAAAGGATAATAGCTGCACTACCAACAAGACAGCCAGACGACTAAAGCGTGCCAACACTTACCCAAATACCATTTGAGTGTTGCAGGCGGATTACCATAATGCGAAGCACATTTGACTGTCGCCACGGCGCCGGCGTCCACCGTGATGTTGTGTCCTGGCGGCAATGGTGCACTATCGTACTCCAGACGTGGCCGTTGTGGCGCCACTGCAATTGAAAGCGACATACACCGATTAGTTATACAGCTGGCGGTCGAGCAATAAATGTCATTTGTGCAAATTTAATTAAATGGGGCACGGAACAGAGTCTGCTCAACTTGTGTGCACTTGATTTAATTAATATGTTATTCCTGTTTTAAATCAAAACCAAAAACTAATTTGATTAGCTACCAGTTGCTGCGACGTCTAATAGCCGCAAAATTAATCATACGCAACGTTGGCACATTTTCTATGTAAACGGGATTGATTTCTTTCAGGATAGCATGGGATAACTTGGCACTTACCACGTACAACCAATCGCACCGGTTGACTGGTCAGCGCATCCTGTGCGGTAAAATCACTGGCCGTCACTTGGCACTCCCACAGTCCGTCATCAAAGTCCAGGGTGGCCGAGCGTATCCACAGGGAGCAGTCGCCGCCGATTTGCATGGGCGGCGGCGGATGTAGATCCAGATGTAAGACATTGCCATTGCCACTGAGTGGACGTGCGGCCCATTCGTATTTCTTGGGATAGATGCCCACAGGCTGTGAATGGGATAAAAGAAGCAGATGCATTAGTATATACTCCGATAGCTGTTGAAACAATGGAGAGAGCAGCAAAGGACGACGATGATGAGGATGCTGATGCTGATGATGATGACGTTGAAATGTAGTGGGCGTACTGTGGACAGAAGGACGCAGCAAACGACATGTTTAGCATGTTTAACTTTTCGATGTAGTCAGCCGTATAATTTCGTCTACGATTTGCCGCACGCGCACACACACACACACACACACACATACACATTCAGTGAAATAGAAGAAACACAGACTAACAGATATATAGAGACAGTCAACCCACCAGCCCACCTACCCTCAGCTCAATACTACCCCCCGCCCAGCAGCGCTGTCTGTTGCCATTTTCAACTACGTGTCGTTTAACTCCAGTTACAGGAGTCGTCTGGACATTGGAAGGCTGTTGTTGCTGTTTCTAAATTGGCATTAGTTTGTTTGCTAATTGGAAATTAAATTACAATTAGTGATCTTTGAGCATGGCATCGTTCGCATTTAAGTATTTATGTTCTTGCAACGCCCCCCCTGCCTCCCTCTAGCTGCTACCTAATTGCGTTTTCGATGCTCGCCTGTTAGCTAATTTAGTAATTTAACTGAATTATCCTTGAACTGTCTGTTCATTTAATGGGTTAAATGATCAGCTAAATTTCCAAACTATAAACACAAAATTCATATTTTTATGGCATTTATTTCAATGTATATTATTGGTATTCAGCATACGTAGAACTATGCAAATGTATACAATTTAAATGCAGAATTTAGCTTCGGGTCAAAGTCACGCGTATGCGAAATATTTAAAATATTATTTCATTTTAGACAGTTTTGTGTGTGTGCACGCTATCTTGGCCAACTATCGTCTGGTCAGAGCCGCAATTTTCATGGCAACGACCCGGGGTTAAGCGACTGTCAGGTTTCTATATGTTCGGGCCAACAAAAACTCAGATAGAACCATGTTCAATACTTGCGATTGTCAGAATAACAATTGCGAAATTTCCCAAATATTTTGTGGTTTGTGCCATGTCTGTGTGTCTGTGTATGTTTGGCTGCCGCCATCAAAGTAAGCCCAATCGTTACCAATCCACATAATCTTCCGCATTTGATGCTACTGGCACTGCAGTGCATACTGCATTGTGCTGTCTCTTTGTCTCTTTTATACCCTGTACTAGGGCGGAAACTATCGAACTTATTAAAGAAAATAGCAAAAAAAAACGATGATTGTTGTTTAATCACTATCAATAGTAATATTCGCAATGTTTTTTTTATTGTAAATTATTAAAAAGTATATGAGAAACATGTAAATTCGGACTAAACTCAATATAAAGTTACTTCCAATTCTAATTTAATGATGTTTGATTTATTTTAATATTCTGATCATAGGAATAGTTTAGTAGTAGTTTAGAATTTATTGCTTAATTATTTAAATTTTCTTATAACTTTCAAATTAATTTTCCAACCACTTCCCGATATATTTTTGTCAAGTTGAACTGTTTTATATTTATTGATTTATGATTTCCTTTGTGTAAACAGAGTATCTTCACGTTGGTCACACTCAATGGCAGTAATAATATTTGTTTATAAATTTCAGTTCATGTATTTTATATTTCTCTCAAACATCTAATAGACTTCAGGCATGTTTATAGAGGAGGTGAGCTTTCAAACTACTATCAAATGTGTCTCTTAATTTACATTTTGCATAGGTATTTATGGACTGAGCCTGGCCAAGACTGTTTAAGCCTCAATTGGAAATGAAAGCCCCACAGTTTTTGGGACACACACACACATGTGCAACACACACACACATGAAAATTATGATAACTGTACGAAAAATATATGAAAAAAGAAAGAAATTTACAAACGGCATACAGAAATGGGAAAGTTAGTTTAAAAAGCAAACACATAGTCGTATATATTGCACAACAACGATTGGTATAAATATGCAAAAGTATGTTGAATTTTAAATGAAAGCCAAACAACAGCAGCAGCGGCTGGCGGCAGGAGTGAGTCGAAGGACTCCTTTGGTACATGAAAAGGACACTCGATGCATGCAAATGTGATTCTTGGCCATGTTACTTTATATACATATAAATGTGTATATATTGTACATATGTGTGCTCTGCCGGCGACTAGTGGCTCCTTAGTCCTGGAGACACAAGGCATAGCCATGTATACATTTAAGTATATGCTGCAAATCGAGCCAATGAGATGCCATGCGATGCGATGCGATGCGATGCGATGCGATGTGCAGCATATGAAAAAGTGCATTTGAAATGCTTTTGTGATTTTTGTCATGCAACCAGCCCCCAACTCGGCGTGCATTTGATTTTGCATAAGCAACTACTATAAAGAACCTCAGCAAAGGACAACAGCATTAAAAATAGACTGGAGAGGGAGAGGGAGTTGCAAAAATGGCAAATAGAAGTTATGCAACAAACGCATACAAATGCCATGAATAACAAGCAGCCAAATTATGAGTTTCTCTCATACATATATGCCTGGACCATCATCATCATCATCATCATCATATAATGAGTCCATTCTATAGCCAGACCACTTTTGACTGGCATGCAAATTAGCACGGATGTATTTTCGAATCCAAAGGAGCCTGTACACAACAGCTTATTGATCCACAGGAGACTGACATGAGCATAGCTAACAAAATTTGTTTGCTTATAAGGATATGTGGAAACAGTCAATGAGCTGGCAAAGAAAAATCCTCTACGCCTTTGCAGCCTAAATTAAATGAAATTGCATGGTGCGTTCATGCAAACAAATTAGATTTTTCGGCATGGCATGTGCCCAAACAATATAATGCAAAATTCTGGTTGGCATTTTATGCAATGTACACCTGAACATGGTCTGTTTGGGAATGCTCATAATGGTCTTTCCATGTTGCTTTTTCCCACTTGCGAATCTAATTGAGTTCAGATGTGTGTGTGTAGGCATATGTATTTTGCCTGGGTGTTGGTCCGAGCTGTCACGCACTTTCGATTAAAAGTTTCGGCCAAGCCAATACACGGGGCCTAATCAAAGCAAGTCCTTGCGGCTAGGAAATGCCATCCAAAGGCGCAGAAAGACGAAGTCAAAGGTCACAGAGTTTCTACTATCAGCTCAACTAGCATTATTGGCTTGGCACAGGCACAGAAGCGTAAATTACTTTTGGCAGGCAGTTTCTGACCATGTGCTGCTGTTGTTGATAGGCAGCCAAAGGAGCCAGAGCACTTAATTGAACCGCAGAACGCGACTCGCATTCGAAATGACTTTCAGTTGTGTGTACGCAAAAGTTTACTTAGGATATTTATAAACTGCAAACAAACACTATAAAAGTTCTCGAAATGAAACATCGCATATGAAATGAATGAACATTTGATAAATGGCTGTTGTGTAAGGACTTACCTTGTTATCCTTTTGCCAGGAACAGGAGCCGCGTTTATCGATTACTTTGCATGTTAGCAACGCATCCTCACGTGGATTTACCTCCGTGTATTTGGGCTGCTCCGAAAATCGCTGAAAACACTCGATTCCTGCAATGACATGGGAGACAAAGAAAGACACAATATAAGTACAAGAATTTCTCACATGGGCATAAAAAATGAGTCCCAAATGGACTCAGCGCCTCAGCAATTTACTGTAATTCCCTCCAGTTCCGCACTGAAACCTGCCCGTAACGCTTAACGCTTATCTACCCTACAATTTTGGGCGCATTGTTAATAAGCAACGCGTTCACATTGCTGCATAAAACATCATAAACAAGCAGCAGCAGCATCCTTTCCCAGCTCCCAGCTCCTTTTGCACTGAGCGCCGGTTAGTATGCTATATTTTTTAATATCGCGCGCAGCGTCCTGCATTTGTCACGCACACACTGGCAATTACATATCGTCCTAGCAGCGTAGTGCCGTTACCATTTGCTTATCTTTGCCAGTTGCCACGCCCTCGTTGGGGGCTTCATTAGCGTTTCATTGCGCTTTTTTTTTTTGTTATACCCTAGACTAAAGATATAGAGTAAGAGACAATGCATTGCCCAACCGGAAGAGTATTTCTATATCACTTATTTTAATAATTATTTATCTAAAAAATATTTGTATTTATTTATCGATTTAGCTATGACTGTCTAACTACATACAATTTTGAATACCTTAAAGCATATTTCAAAGTAATTACAATCACATTTTTAATTAATTTGCGCATTCCAAATGGATTATAAATTCCAAAGCTTGTTAAAGGCAACACTCTTATTTTAATGCATTTTGCCATAAAGTAAATATAATTAATGTTTGGTATTGCATATAAAACAATTAATTAAATATTAAATATATGGGAATTTAATTTGTTATGTAAAAAATAAAAAAAACCAAGAAAGTACCACAAAGTTAAAATTTTAATTGAATATCAGTTTAGAGGCCAAATTATGAAACTATAAAACGTCATTTCGAGTGAAGATTGGATCAGTTTTGACCAAGCTATGGCAGTCAGAAAATAGCTAAGAAAGTTGTCTAAAATTCAGTTTCAGATTTAAATGGGAAATCATTGAAAATTTTAATATTTTTGCAATTGGGGTAATACGACCGATGTATTTAATTTTTAATAAATGTTTAATATTAATTAAAAATTGCCCCCCTAGTCTACGGCACATTTTGTACCTTTAGCAGGGAGTCTGTGGAAAAATTAAAATTTTTTTTAATTGCCTATTGAAATAATTTTGTAATTAATTTTTTAGATAATCAAAACCAGATTTAGTCGAAACTTTTACGCAATCACACTACACCTCTTTAATATTTACTACAAAAACTGTAAGCGAACAAAATTTATAGTGCAAAACATTGTCGAATTACACAGTGTCTCCAAGTCGAGCTCAGTCGATTGTTTCTGCTTGGCGTGAGCAGAGAATTTATGTTAATTGCTGGCATGTTGAATATTTTCTTTGCACTTGCACTCAATTACACCAATTACAGGTGGAAATTACACGCGTTGCTTGCGCACGATAAAAGCAGGTGCTGAATTCTGGGCTCGTAAGTTGAACTCGTTCTAAATGACTCGGAAACTGAAACTGAGATGTCCTGGCAGAGGAGGGAGAGAGTGAGAGAGAGAGAAGTGGGACTCCTGAGTTGGCAATTATGCTCTAGTAGGGCGCTAGAACGTTAACAACTGTCATAAGTTAATCAGAGCTTTTTTTTTTTGGCTTTTTAATGGGTGTGTTTGCATATAAAGCCAAAACACCAAACCGACAGCACCAGCAACCAGACGTAAGCACCACACAATGTTTCTGTTTTATGTGGTCTTATTTCTTTGGCCAACTTACCTGGCTTGCCAACTTCCGCTTATATATGGCCAATAAACAAGTATAAACAAACATGCTCATGCGTCATGTTGGTGTGTGTGCGTGTGTCTGTTTGGTGTAAGCCGTTGTTGTTGCGTGTGTGTGCTGACAACACGTGACCGCCGTTAGCTGCTGAGTTGCCGTCATTTTTGACATGGCCAACACACACACACACACACACACACACACACACTACACACACACACACTACACACACACACTACACACGTCCATTTATGCACATACACCCACGCAATGATTTATTACGCGTGATTGGCGTGATTGCCACTTTGTTGCTTTATTTCATCTTCCCGTTGTTATACCCGTTTTGTATCCATCAACATTGCTGCTCTTTGTGTCCTTGCCACTGCCACTGCATGCCCTGCACCCCCCTTCTGTTGCAGCCCTTTGAACTGTTTGCGTTTTATCGCTTTTCATGTATAAATTGGCTTTGTATTTCAATTACGTTGCGGCCTGCATCCCATACTGGCCAATTGATGTAGATGTCGAATACGTAGAATTTTCGCGGTCAAAATGGATTTACAGCATTTCAATTTGCCATGCTGCCTGACATGTTGTTGCATTTGATTTATATCACAGTGCAACTTGTGGTAAGTAGCTGCTCAGCGACATTTTTATTTACAATAGCCAGGATACAATGTTTCTAGAAGATTGCTTCGCGGTGGCGCTACTTAATTGAAACGCATTGTAATGTAAAGATTTGCTTTACAGCAGCCACAGACAAATGCGAGTAAATAAAGGCAATGGAAACAACCAAAAAAGCACCGAATGCCTATTTGCATGCGGCAAATGAAAATATTAAAAATAAATAAATCCCAACGAAATGCAAACTCACAAAAATGTTCAGTGCCATGGAATAAGAGAAAGCGCCAGCTGCGGTCGCTTCCCAAAACAAAAAAAAAAAACAGCAAACAAAAGCAGACGCACAGTGGGTAGAATAAAGAATCCATACAATTACAATTTAATATCTTTTGTCTTAAAGTTTTATTTATTTAATAACCAAAATTTCATTTTCTCAATGCCTTTGAAAATAAAATGTTTGTAAATGTTTAAATGTACATAAAAGTCGCTCATTTTCGAAATATTGCCTCCAGCAAATGACCACACTGTAGATGCTTTGCTTTTGTTATATATATATATTGCTGCTGTTCGTTATATTTGAATTTAAAAATATATTTTTTTTCTTACATGCAAAACAAATATTTGTTTTATTTGACACATCACAAATCAGCATTCAATTTAACGGGTGGATGAATATTGATCATCAGTTGATAAACAATAAAATGTAGTATTTGAAAACTAACCTTTTCTATTTTATTAAAAAAATAAAATCAGATAGATGTTATTTAAAATAGTATGCGCAAATACAAGCGTTAAATCTAATGCAAAATTTTGTTTTGTTTTTAATAACAATAACCATTTAATTTAATTAAATTGTACACAGACAATTTAAATTTAACTGCCGTTTATTCTTGTTAAGCTTGCCATAAAAATGTAAAGTAAATAGCACAATTATGTTACAACAATGTTATGCTCAAATGGCACTATAATTTGCATAATTAACAGCATCTGCAACTGATTTAACAGTGCTAGAAATACTTTAACAGCATTAGAAATATTAAATTTGCTTGTAATTTTATTTAAAATATTAATTTAAGTTGAAAATAAATGAAATTCCTCTCTACACACTTTTATAAAATAGTTTAATCAATTTTTGTTAAAAATTAAAGTGCTATTTGCAAAAGAGGGCAAATTTATTTTTGATGTAGCGTAATTCCAAATATAAATTACCGAAACACACAGGTGTATGACTAATTGGAATAGAAAGGAAGTGGCATGTTTTCCAACAGGAATTATTGAAATTCCTCTAAGTCAGCCCCTTTGGCCCACTGTTAGAAGGATGGAACAGAGAAGTCCTTCAGAGCTCCAGCTGCGATTGCAGTTTTAGCTGCCTGCCTTTGCCCACGTTGTGGTGCTCGTCCTGTAGCCTGGCTTCAAGTGCGTGCCGCTGAGTGCTGCTTACAGCTTTCTGTTGTTGTTGTTGTTGTTGTTGTTGCAGCTGCTGAATATGCTGTTGCTGTTGCTACTGCTGTTGCTGTTGCTGCTACTGGTACTGGTGTGTTGCCTCCTCCCGTGCCGCGCGTGCCACGCTCAAGTGCCGTTTGTGCCTTTGTAGTGCCCTCGTCTCGTGCGCTTAGTCCGCACCGGTTCGGCGCTCCACGTTTCGAGTGCGCGACGTGCCTGCGCACAGCCAACAAGGATAACAATTACTCTAGTAGCATGTCCGTCATTGAGTCCTGGCCGTCGTCCTGTACACTTTTCGTTTTATTTATTTTCAATTGTTTAGAGCTTAAATACTTTCGTCTCCCCTTTAAATACAACTTTTGTATTTCCTGCTCCACTTGCAGCTCGCTGTGCTACCCAGTGTGCCGCACTTCAACATGTCAGACGCATATTTGGCTGCCGCTCCGGGTGCGGCTCTGACTCTGGCTCTGACTCCGGCTCCATCTAGTGCCTGCTGGTGTTTACTTTGGATGATGCATTGCTGTGTAATAATTTCACGTAGACGTCCGCGGCACAGCCACAGGACAAATGGCATCGCATCAAGTGGGTTACTGAAAGCGGGTCAACTGGGCACAGCAGCGTCCAGTTCATGGAAGAGACTTTGGCTCGCCTCATACGCAGTGTGTGTGCCCCAGGGCAAAACGGCATTGCTCTGATGCAACTAGACAATTTAAGGCAATTCCCCCATGTGTGCAACTCTCACCTGAACTCTCCGCTTCTTTCAACTTGCTCACTCTCAATCAATGAAAGCAATTTGCGGGTCTCTTGTGCAATTCTGCGAAATACAAACGAGCTCACATTGCTGCTAAATCCGCACATGAGATTCAAGAGTTATGTATTGGCAGATAAGGTACAAAAAAAAATAGAATATTGTATGCAAATCAAATATAGACGATGATTTGTAAATTTTCAAATTTATAACTTGGTTTAAAAGCAGCAGCAACAGCAGCTGCTCTACCCCAAACATTTAGCAAGGACCCCGCACCAAAGAAACACTCTCAGTAGGTGCTAAGCAAACATGCAAGCCATGGGGATTATAACAGGGAATACTCGTTTGCTATACACAAAAAAGGCGAGCCAGACACACCCAAACAACAAAAGGAACAGCAACAACAACAACAACAACAACAATGCAACAACAACAAATTTGTTGCGACACAGCAACACGGAACATCAGGAAAGCAAACGCGCAAAACGTTTAGGATCCCAAGGCTGACAACGCTTCGGTCCTTTTAAGATTGTTGTTTGTGTGTGTGTGCGTATGTGTGTTAGGCTAAACTGGGATCCTTTCGTTATCCTTGTGGCTGTCGTTGAAGGCAGCAAGCAACCTTCAGCCAGTTATCCAGCCACCTACTTAAGCATAATGATATATTTAGCTTGCCAAGTGATTGTTATTTGATATTCAACAGATTTCTGCGACCCAATCCCGAATCCGGATCTTTATTTCCCCTCCCCCCAGCCCGACTATCCGGATGCCCTCCATTGTAATGCTAAATCGATGTGTGTTGTTATTATTTCATAAGCTCAGCTTCTTACACTTGCTTTGGCTGCTATTATGGCGCACATTAAGTTGTTTCCATCAGTCTGAAGTGTTTGTGTCAATAGTGCGTATACGTAATGTGCCTTAAGCAGATTTATTAACGCTATACACACATGTACACATGCATGCATATAAAGGGCCCAGTTGGGCTACTTGAGGCCACTCCACACAATGACATCGATTGTCCTCAAATTGTATAGCGTTTCTAGTTGAACTTGGGTAAAGGGCGTGTCTAAAATCTGCCACGTGCAACACCTTTTTATACTCTTTTTTTTTTGTAAAGGGAAAAAGAGTTTATTTATCAGCATAAGTAATAAGATTTTATTGAATATATATGATATATAAAAACTGATTAAAACAGTACAATTAAGTACTGCAACTGCATTATAAATAAAATAGGCTAACAGAGACAAATTCGACACTCTAAAATTAAAAAAAAACTCACTTGCTACTTAGATTCTATGCCATAAAACTTAAAATAATTCAAAAACAAATTCAATTTGAAATTAATTTTAATTTCTGTGATATCGTATCATCATTCAAGAATCTATTATCGACACTCTAATGTAAGCTAAGGTATATATCAAACATATTCCAGTCGCTCTGTGCATTTTTATTGATTTAAAAGTGCTTTTCAAATTGACACAGACACACAGCTCGGTTCCTGCTCCGCTTTTCAACTGTCCAACTTCTTCCTTGCTATCATTTTATGTATATACAGATTTATTTTTCATATTTTCATAGCTCATTGACTGGGCTCGCGAAATGGTCTGGAACGGTCTCACCTCCCCATTATTGTAGTTGTTCATCCTGTTGTTGTTTGGCACTTGAAATTTATGCATTTATTATTGTAGCAGAGAGCACACTGCTTGTTGATTTATTGTATTGTACTCTGGTATTGTAATATTTCTGCCCGAGTGTGTCGCACTCAAAGAAAGCAAAAAATAAACTGTTTGAGTTCTGAATGTGTGTGTTCTGAATTCATATGCCTCTCAAGTGGCCACTTTGGATTAATGCTCCAGCTCTGGTTTATGTGTAATTTTTGTATTTCATTTCACAACCAGCACCTACTCGTCGGTTGTGCCACTTGAGCTGTGACCAAAGTATTGTTTACTTTTATTACAAGTTTGAAGCACTTCGATTAGCAAAAATCCAACAGCTTTTGGTCAAGAATTTAAGGTGGGAATTTTAAGGTATTAAATACGTCCACATGCATGTCCTAGAAACGGCATAAATAAGGACGCATATTTAATCAGCGAAAATCCGACATCAAGCGAAATTGGTTGGCGACGTTGGAACGTGGCGAAAAGCCAGTGTCAAAGGCACGCAAAGCGCGAAAAATAGCTAAAAATGGACGGGGTAATCCCACAAACACATACACACAAACACAAACACACACACACACACACACATGTGCCGTGACGACATTAATATGCAATGGGGTTTGCCTATGTCATGGGCTACCTGGCGTATGCGCAACAATTAAAAAGGCCAACAACATGCTGCATAGCAAAAAATGACAATCTAAAAAAATGATCAGGTTACAGGTCAAAAAGCTTCCGGCAGCGGCATACTCTGTTTTCAATATCTTGTCCTTTGATTGGAATATAATAATATAATATATTAATAAATCATTTTTAATTACTGTAATTTTTGAAGGAGGTAAAAATCAGTTTATATGATTACAGAGCTTTTTAGAAGCTTGGTAACTATTAATTTAATATTGTGAAATTAAATTGCGATAATATGGAAGCATAATCGTACCTTGCCCAAGCCCAATATACTCTATTTAATGTTGAAAACACACCATAAAAGGTTCAAAAAGGGCGTGGAAACCGACTGTGTGTTAGATAAGCGTAATAACAATTAATGAAAAATGTATACATGTAGTAAGTAAGTATATCAGATGTGCTATCCATAAACGTTTGATATCTGATGTAACAATTAAACGCACATGCGTGTGGCAAGTTGTGATTGACCACAAACACACACACACACAAATAACCCAATTAAGTTGTATCATAAAGTGGGAGTAAGAGATTCAGGCACAATAAAATACTGTTCAAATATATATATATCCATATCACACGCATCATTGAAATAATCAGAGCTGCTATTCAGAAATTCATGGTACAGACAATGGCAGTCAATTTGACGAATATACTCTGCATGCTTGTTGAGCTAACAACTTTGTTGCTTATTAATTAAACCGATTAAATAGTACTTTATTATTAAATCATACGTTGTCTAATAAAGACGGATGAGGGTGAAAATGGGGCGTTGTTGCATGTGGCAACTTAGAAGTGCCGTCAAAGACACGCCGGAAAATTTGACTACATTTTTGATAGACAACAGTTTGAGGCTGTCGACACTTTTGTTTAGTTAAATGCACTTAGACAAAATAATAATGATGTTAAACAGATAATCAGGATAATATACATATTATAAAGGCAAATATTTCTCTCATATTTTCATAATACAAATTGAATAAATTGATTAGTGGTTTGAGACTTCCTGTTGCTTTCATTTTGTACTTGATTGATTGAATGTGAGCGTGTGGCTTTTGTGTGTGTGTGTATGTGTGTAATTGATAGGATAAGGTCAACAAGCTGATCAAGAGATCAACAAATAAGTCGAATCTGAGCTAATCACAGTTTGTTGGCTGCTTTTAATTGCAAAATGGGAGCATTGTCTGCTCACAAGATAAACGTGATTTTCTATGCTTTTTTCTATGCTCAAAAGTAAGATTACAGTTTTACTTGAATATTGCACACACATACACATACACATACAGTGTGCCACATAGACACCTACATATACACATATACACACCAACTTTTATAGCTTTTGAGCACTTGAGCACGTTAGCCGCTGTTGCACAGCCTTACCCCCAGGCCTTGCAACGCGTTGTTCACTTTTGTCGCGCGTCTTTTGCAGGCACTTAATGTGTCGCGCCAAACCTGCCCCCGCTGGCCCGCCCTCCCCTTTGCTGACAGCATTGTTGGACGAGTTGCCTAAAAACAATGCAGATGCAGGCGTCGC
This sequence comes from Hirtodrosophila alboralis, assembly GCA_035043045.1. Classification (NCBI taxonomy): domain Eukaryota; kingdom Metazoa; phylum Arthropoda; class Insecta; order Diptera; family Drosophilidae; genus Hirtodrosophila; species Hirtodrosophila alboralis. The sequence continues at coordinate 463,512 of JAWNNH010000518.1, read as the reverse complement.
ACATGCAGCAACAACAAGAACAATAATAACAACGAATAACGAGCAGGACGACCAGGACGACAGAGAGACAAGCAAATTTCAGCACGGAAGCGGAAGTCATTGTTGTCGCACAATGGCGAACGCGTCGCAATTATAATAATTTTGATTACATACCCCAGTCTATGCCTCCCCTCGCTCACTCACTCACCAGAGTACCAGCTTGTTATTGTTGGCAGTGGTTGCATGAATTATGCAGCTTCCTTGCCCCAGGGAGCTGGCTGGCACATAAAGCCCAGACACACACCACCATCAACAAAATGCCTGCTGGCAAAAGACATTTTTATTTGTTTCTAGTGGATTTTTATTTTAATTACGAGCACTCGACGCCTCTCATTTGCCTCATATTAGATAGATGGCAAACAGGATTTTACATGAAGCGAAAAGCTGTTGCAATTAGCTGTAGAAGTAGCGAAGAACAGTATTTTTGTGGCAAGCTAGTATTGTAATTCTCTACATAATTATTCTAATTGTGAATTTGAAATTACTGCATTGATATCTTGTCTATGCATATCTGAAAAATCCTATTCATGTTGTTACCTTCTGTTTCCTTTTGCTACTTGGAATGTTATGATAAATGTTGCAAAAAGGATGAATAGAGTAGAGTATAAAACCTTAGAAAAGATTGCCTTTGTGTAAAGAAAATACTAGAAAATAATTATCTTGAAAGCTGCCCAGTTACGCTTTGATTTGCCTAAGTAAACTGAAAGAAGTGTAAGACTGTGAGAAATAGAGAAGTGAACAAAATTGGTTGTCAGTCAGTCCGTCAGTGTCCAATCGGGTTGTTGGCTTGTGAATGTGGCTATCATGCTATCATTTGTTTTTTTAATTTAACTCGAGGGCGCAATTAAAGAAAAATGCAAAAAGTTCTTTGATTGTCAGCTGGGGGCTGTAAATGCAAATCACAGAAATGAAAACTAAAGCCAAGACATAGTTTTCAAAGCGAATTTAAGTAATGTGGTAATTGTTTCAAAGGGAAACAGCACAAACAGAGCAGCAGCAGCGGTCTCGATGCCTTAAAGGACATAAATTCCATTTAACCTGACGCTGCAGGCTCTGAAAGATGGTTCGAGTTGCCTTTCTGACTGCGCTGGCTGGCAGGCGCTGAAAGTCAGTAGACTCATCGCATAAATTTGCCTTTGTTTCAGTTACATAACACATCCTGCGACACACACAGACACACGCACACACAGGATACCGACACCAGTTACCAATACAGACAGATGCATGTGCAACTTTTCCTGCTGACTCGGTGCCACAGATGGGCCAAAAAAAAACACACACACATATATGTATATATGTATAAAAAAAGTGCCAAAACGCTTGCAAGTTTGAAGGAGCAGAAGACGAAGTTATGCAAACTCAGCAGCGGACATTGACATGGAGAGCATGTGTATGTAGGTGTAGGTGTGTGTGTGTGTGTGTGTATCTGTGTGTGTGTCTAAAAAGGGTGATTCAATTTGCAGTTTTGACATTGCAGCCAAACACACACACACACAGAGAGAGAGATAGAAATGCCGTCTAACTAACCCACACACACAGTGGAAAGTCAAATTGCCATATTTCATCTATGACTTTTATGACTTTTTCTTTTATTTTGTGTGCGCAGTGCAACGAATTTATATCGTATGCTAGCAAAACTTTATGAACTTTTAGACATTTCGTTTACACGTATCACGCTTTTGGACGCTGGCGAGATTCTCTCAGGTATCTCTACCCTACGAGAGATTCGTTTCAATGTCGCCCACGCACTGCGTAAAATAGTTTCTGGCCATTTGACACTCCGCGCTGTTCATATAGAACTCCTTGGGGCATTTTTGCATTGCATGGATGCGCACACAGATGGTCACGTGCAGGGCGAAGGGATTGCACGGCTCCTCGATGAATTCAATATCCGGTAAGTGAAGCGCAAATCTCGCTGGATGCTGAGTGCCTGCAAAACAATGACTTTAAGAATATCCTTCAGGCACACTACAAGGCATCTCACGAAAGGTTTCGCACTTGGCATAGGCGTCGAGCATAAAGGCCAAGGATATTTGCTGTGGCTGTGGCAATATGAGCTTCAAATTGTGCTTGACTATGCCCATGTCCAGGCGAAAGGGCGGATCGACATCAATGTAACCAGAGCCTATATAGTTGCACTCCTCAATGCACTGTGTGAGTTTATAAAAGCCGCAATGATTACGCTCTGTTGCAGTGGTTGCAGCTTACCATATTGATGGTATAGAGTTCGGCAAGAGTAAAGCCTCGATTTCTGGGCAACTTCAATGTGGCTCGACAATCTGCATTGCCCTTGTCCAGGCTGGGACGCGTCAGCTGACAACAGCTGGCGGCTAGACGCTGTCAAGTAAGTTACGGGCAAATTAATAGTCCTAAGGACCAGACACTGGCACTTACTGTGGCATTCAATTTCATATCCTTGCAGCTTAGCTCGCAGTACACAAATAGTTGAAGTTGAAGCTTTTTCTCGGAAAAGATTGCACTTTGTATATATAATATAGAAATTTGTTATAATACTCACAAGTATTAGGAGCGATTTAAGAACTAACTGCGGCATTGTCAACCCGTCAACTGACATTTGATTGAATTAATCGCTGTAGCATTCAAATGACGTACATTTCATGGACACTGCCCACACTTGCCATTACTTTTTGCCAATTAAAATAAATTAAATCATCAGCATGGCCAATTAGTGTACGCAGAATTTTCATTTGAGTGCCTGACAGGCAGCCCCACGGTCTGTTCAACGTTTGAAAACATTTTAATTGGCAGCAGCATCAAAATAAATTAAACTATTCACTTTGGCTGTCTTCTAATTTATGGGCGCTTCAATCAAACAAACACTCTACAAAAGGTCCTGGCTATGGCGGCTAGGTAGAAGTGCAGTTCAAGGACAGCAGCAGGACATCGATGAAGCTGACATAGCCATGATTAATAATGTCGACACGCAAACATCACGTATACACAGCGTTGGCCCAAAGAACTCTGAAGGTCAGAGTCTCACCCATTGAGCAGTCAAGTGGGGCGCTAAAGACGTAGCTTTTGCTATAGCTCAAGCCAAGTTAATAAATTGTTTGGCGTTGTTAACTAAATTTTGATTAGCAACAGGAGGGCTGGACGGACTCATGCCAGGCAACACTTTTTCTTGATTTATTGATATGCTAATTGAGTGTTTGCACGTTGGCCTTTTTAACTTGCAACATTGACTTTTGCCCATGCCACTTCTCTCCCTCTCTGTGTGTGTGTGTGTGTGTGACCGGTCGAAATTATGAGCCATGGCACGCAATTTGCATGGCAAAAGTGTTGTTGAAATTAATTGTAAATGGTTGTAATTTGCTGTTGGCGTTGCCGTCGCCGTCGCCGTTGCTTTTGCTTTTGCCAATGTTCACTTTTCGCGTTTACAGTTTAATTGCAGCTTACACGAGACCTGATTCTCAGCTAAAAGCCTTGGCAAGCCTTTGTGCGGCAGGTTTAATTAATTTATGGCCATGTCTGTTGTGGGGGCGTTTGTAAATGCCCGTCATTTGGACTTTGAGCGTGTTTAACGTGACGTATGAGTGATTTATGTTGATGGAGTGCACACGTTAAGCGTTGGCCATTTAAAACTGTTTTAACTGTCAATCGCCAATTGTCATACGACGTTGGAATAGGCGTTTTGCAATGTATATCCTGATATTCCTATATATAACTTTTGATATTGATCGATAAAGATATACTTTGCTTGTCATTAAAGCGTTGAGAATATTGTTTGAGAACAGGTCTTAAAAGGGGATTTAAATACTCTTACAGTTGAAGTTGTTATGCTCGCTATCTAGGTATGTTATTAGACGAAGATTAATCTTTGAAGGTTTCTGGGAATTCACATAATTATATAATATTTAATTTGATGAACTACGAAATTTAATAAGGTAAACATTTAGATTTGGCGTAAGCCAAGTAATTGAACAGGGTCAAATTAGTTGAGTTTAGTTAGAAAAGAATCTGCATTAATATTTCTATAATAATTTAATTATAATTCTAAACAATTGGAAAGACTATTCAGGCAGAGATTTATTAGATATTGACTGAATTTAAAACTAAACTTTTATTTCTATTATACAGCGACAAATATATATTTACATAGCATATATATATTCAAATATATATCTGCTTAAATCAACCACTTATTGACCGAATGGTAAACAATTTTCTAAATTAATGATTGTATTAATTTATTAAGCTGCCAAAAGTGTCTTGAATCATCAATCGATTTATCAGCTAGCACCATTCCCATGGTAGCAAATATAAATTTATCATTACTTTTCAGCAAAATGTGCCATTGTAATTTATTTTTCGTTTGGTTTCCCCGCACTCTGTTTCTTTCCCTATTAAAGATGCGCTCAAGTGCTTGCAAATCGGCTTAGTTCCTCTGTAATATACTGTAAGCTGAACGACAATGAATACAAGTATATATAAAAATTACATATATCAGCAGATACATTTATAGCATTCCCCTCTACAACCCCCAAAAGAACTCAAACACAGAAATTGAGTGTAAATACTTTAACGTACATTTGATTGCGCTGCGTGCAGCTTACTTACACACTCTCACACACCCACACACACACTCGCACACACCCACACACATGTGTATACAAACATAAATCTGATGTGGTTGTTGGGTTTTTTTCATATTTTATTTTTTTGCTGCTTAGGGATTTGCCTGCATAATTACTTAAATACAAGTGGGAATTATTCGGCTTCAGTTGGATTTTTATGCCTCGTTGCCTGGTTTATTGCTGTTGCTCCTGCTGTTGTACAATATACTATATAAGGTGTCCTGATTCGGGCTGCCTTGGCTCTTTTTTATACCCTTGCAAAAGGTTATTATAAGCTTGTCACGAAATATGTAACCCATTGAAAAAGACGTCTGCGACGTCCTAAATATATATACATATTCTAGCCATATAAACTATCGGAAGTAACTTTATTTCATCGAAATATATTTTTAAAAATATTAAAGCCAAATTTGTCAGATAGATGGAGTAATATTTCTTTCTATTTATTATAGTTCTCAAAGGACAAATTGATAAAAAAAAATGAACAACTTTTGTGTAATTAAAAATAAGAAACTTATTTTATCAATTCTAAGTTTAATTATATTTTAGATAATTTCTTGATGACAATATTTTGTAACTGCCATTAGAACGATCGCTTAAAAATTTTAATTTATTTAGACTGTCATTGCAAGGGTATAAAGGGTATATAGGGTATATAAAAGAAGATACTCGTTTTTTGTCCTTATTTTTAATGAAATTATTTCTATTACTATGTATGTAACATATGTATGTATAGGTGGCCTCATCGCCTGCCCAAAAAGCTTATACATATCCGGCCGCAACCGGATGTAAAGGCGCTGAGACGATGCGACGTTGCGCCTGGATGAGGCTGGCTTCGTTAGTTTTGCACGCAATTTAATTATACTTCCTACTTTATGGCAAGTGTATGTCCATGTGTGTGTGTGTGTGTGTTGGCTGCCAAAATTAGTAGGAAATTGTTAATGCGATAACAGATTTCCACAGTGTGTGAAGAGCATCGCTCGGTTGCCTGGCAGCCATAAAATAATATAAAAATAAAGTGAAATATTTAACGTTTCCTAGCAAACAAATTTTATTTCGCCCAACTGATTTAAGTATGCTGTAAGCTTCTACGAGGCAAGTGCATGATCTGGAATTCATTAAGTTTTAAGAAGAGTTGCAAGAACTACGAGTACTACAAGCTGCTGCTGGTTAGCAATTGCAACTAAAGAGAGATTCATTTTCCAGAGGCCACATTAATCCTGTCTCGGCCAGCTGATGCGTTGCCTCCGAGCAAGTGAGAAATTCATTGAAGACGCATTTGTGGTAAACGCCAAGGCGTGGCCAGTAACAAGCTTGGGAAGCTTTTCTAAATTAAAGATGCATCTCACGCGGTAGCTGCCGCCCTTTGCCACACATAAATCAGTTTTAAATGCGTATAAATAAATTGAGCTGCCTGCCGCAGGTGGGCGTTGCACACTGTACAGTGGCCACTGGCAGCAGCAACAGCAGCTGCCAACTGCCAACTGCCAGCTGAGTAACTAGAAAGCACCGCAAACAGTTTTGTTTCAGCGCCTGCTGCCAGCTGGAGAGTTAACTTTTCTATCTGGGTTGCCATCAAGGTCAGAAATTAGAGATGGGCAACTGTCTAAAACCGTTTGGCTAAAACCGATAATTAAATATTTAGGCGATATATCGAATACGAATAACATTACATACATTTTTAAACTGCTGCAATCCATCTCAATTATATAGTTACGTTCTAAAAATAAATATTTTTTTTAATATTTACACTTTTAAAGATAATTATTTATATTATTAAAAAAAAATGCTTTGATGGACTGATGTTTCGTTTAAAAATATTGTCAAGATTCATTTGACAATTATCAGTTTTAAAAATTGTTTCAAAATGTATTCCTACATGTTCTTTTTAAATAAATAAACTATTAATCAATAGTTTTTTCGAATTTATAATAAATTATCGTTATCGATAGTGTCATCAATATTATCCCATCTCCAACCTAAAGTCTGTTCCAACACACACGAGGCTCACACACAAACACACACGGCAGCTCGCTGCGTAATCCATTGTCTTCGTTTTGACAATTTATGCCATCCTGCCAAAGGCGCACCGCCGGGAACGCTCGCGTGTCCTTCGGCGTACGCCAGGGAGCTGCTACAGAGATGAAGAGAAAAAGCGTTGGGGATGTGGGGACATGTGTCGCCATGTTTGTCTTACGTTTGTTTTCTTAGCAGCAAAGAGTGTGGGCTTTGTTATTTATTCAAGCTCGGCAGCCAGAACTCTTAATTCTTCTCGGAAACTCTCGCCATTTTTTCTTCTTTGTCGCTTTGCCATGCACGCTAAAGAAAACATACTTGACTGCGTTTAATCAAAGGATTTTCACATTAAATTTAACTAATTTACTCTGCTTTTATTTGATTTTTCCTATGCTTTTATGCCCCTCGTTGCCTTTATATTAATTTATGTGTGTATATCTTTTTCTCATTTTCCTTATTGGAATTTCATAGTCTAATTTTGTGCGCAAATTAAATTTTAATTACGCGCCCTTTGACTCAACGTACGTGAAAAGAGTATGCTGTAAGCTTTTGTCGAAATTTGGTTGTATAATATGTATATATTGTATTTTGTGGTGTGTGTGTGTGTGTGTGTCTGGTCTTTGACAGCATTTATGGAGGATCGCGATATTAATTTTTATCTATTCACAACCAACAAAATTTACATACATCCCATCCAATGGCTTTGGGGTCACAGCTAAATGAAAAGCACTAAATTGAAGCACATGCAAATTGTAGCATACTTTCTGGCGCCACATAAAATACGTTTATTAAAGCTGCACTAAAAGTTTAACTTTTATATTTTATCAAAAAAGGAAAAAAAAATGCCCGTTGCCGGAAATTGTTGTGCCAGGCAGACTTCCACATTACACACACACACACACACACACATAGAAATACTCGCAACATTTTTGACTTTCTTTGTGGTTTTCTATGTCTGTATCTCTGCCCCTCAACCAGCCACAATGATAAGCTTGACACAGAAAGACTCCCCACACACACATACACCCCTCAAACACCCCTACATAAAATAACTAAAAATGAAAAAATGAAATGCAACCAAAAAAAAAGCAACAACAATTTAAAAGTTTCTGCTGTTGTTTTGGTTGCATTTGAAAATGTTTTGTTTTTTGCCCCCAAATGGAATGGAAGGTTTTCCACGCTCCAAGAACTTTGAAATTAAAATTATGTCGACCGAAAAATGCATGATATTTTAAGTAATTAATTTTGCATGAAGGTCCCAAAAGAGTGCAACACACATTTGCCAACGCCAATTGCCAGTTCGAGAGTTTGTCTGAACTAAAATAAATAAGAAAATAGTAACTAAATACCGACGGCGGGGTACTCTGTTTGCCGACAGATAATTCCCTCTGAATTCAAAAAAATTGAGAGACACAGTGATCAAGTATGCGGCAACCTTTAAAACAATCTTTTATTACAATTTAGGATTGCCACCAGTTCATTTAATCAATAAATTAATTATTTAAAAATTTAAATAAAAATTGTATTTACTGTAATCTTTTCTATAGAAAAAATCCTGGGATCCTGATAGTTGTCACAGTTAATTCTGAATTTAGACTTCAATGCATAAACCAAATATACACTTCTTTATTTTATTTTTTGGTACAGAGTAAAGCAAACCAAATAGATTTTATTTCGTTTATTTATATTTGAATTCGCATTCGAAATCGCATTTGCTCACTTGTTTTCTCATTAGCCTTGCATTGCATTTAATCAACGTTTTATTGAATTAAACAAATTTGTTTCTAATTTGTAACCCGGCAACGCCAACAGTTGCACATGTTCATTTAGAACACCTGCTGCCAGCCAGCCTGCCTGCCTGCCACATGCCACCAGGTGGCATAGTTTCGTCTCTCTGGACTAAAGCTTTCTCTCTCTCTCTCTCTCTCTGATGACAGATAGTTTATTTGGCATGGGCTCATATTTGCCAGGAGCAGTGGCAACATTTGCCTAGTTGTTTGGATAGCAACAGCAGCTGGAAAAACTATTGACAAACGAACTTCATGTGCAAATTTAATCTTTAAAATGTCACAAATTGGCCAGGTACATAAACGCTGAAAAGTTGACTTACTTTAATGGGGGCCAACAGCAAATAAAATGCGATGCAGAAAAAAATAAAATACTATAGAATTTCGGAAGTTGAATAAACAGAAACAAATACACTTATTTTTGTCACATTTTTTTTGTTACCATGTCACTCACAATTATAAAGCACTCAATCCCACTCTCAAATAGATTCCTCCAAGAGAAGTGCACATTTCCACATGTCAACTGCACTTCATCACGCATAATAAAATAAAATCAAATAAGAGATAGCTCAACTGACAGATACGCTGTACATGAATTGATATATAATACAATTTTCGAATTTATAACAAAGCTAAAATACTTTCGATATAATCGAAATTAAATAAAGTTTGAAAAATGGCAGTTTAAATAAATCATCAGGTAAATTTAGTCTATATTTCTACTTAATATATTTAGGAAAATAGAATTTTTTCATTTAAATAAAATTAATTTAAAATAAATTGAACAAAGAAAGCTTGTGCAAACAGAGTAAAAATTTTCCCAATCTTTTTATACCCGTTTTAACCAATTTAATATAGACAGGATATGTGGAATATAAATAATATAGCCTTTGGTATGTGCATGTAAATGTAAATGCGCTGTTTTTAACTGGCGACTAATGAATTTTCAATGCAATGACACTTGTTACACATGGTGAAAAGCCATCCAAAATGGCAAGAACAAACCCCTGGAAAGTGCATCGCTTATGCAGCTGACATTGACAAGTTGGCTGAAAGTAAAATGTAATCAATATGCAACTTTTATGTGAAGCTGAAGCCTCTGGGCCCTCACAGAAGCCCTCTCAATGCCAACGGAGTCGTTTGTCATGCGAAATGCGAATTTCAAATGCAACTTGTCAATTTAGCATAAAGTTGACAACAATACAAAAAAATAGATAAGTAATTGCAACATTGAGGTGTGGCTGCTAGACAATCAGCTGCTGCTTGTGCTACGCTAATACTAATAATAATCATTTCAACAATGTTGACGCATGCAACTTAATTCAGCTTGCCACTGGCCCTGCCCCCAGCCAACAGTACAACATGTGTCGCCTGCCTGGCAAAAGAAACAGCAGCAATATAAAATTTTACGAGTCGTTTACACAAATAGCAACACTGTTGCCAATAAACGCCTGCCCCCCATCAAAGGTCGTATGACCAGCTGCAGGACGAAGACGAGGACGAGCACAAGCACCAGTTCCAGCAGCAATTCCAGTTTGAGTTCTTGTCCCAAACTGGGCAGTCCATGCGACTGTTTTGTTACTTTTGTTTGCAGTTTTTATATTGTTGCAAAATGTTTTCGTTTCAACGCTCTTATATTTATTTTGCAAAAAAAAGAAAAAAAAAAGAAAAATAAAAATTGTTTGTATTTCTTTAACCAGCGTTTACCCCCTTTAACCCTTTCACCCTTCACCCGCACTGTCCAATTGCCGATGCCAATATTAGTTGCAGGGCTGTTGCCTTTATGGAGTACGCGTTCCATAAACTCGATATATGTGTGTGTGTGTGTGTGTGGGTGTGTGTTGTTGTGTTTATGTGTGTTGCTTCAAAAAAAAAGAATGGTTTTTTATGCACATTTTATTGGCAAGGCGACGGTAACTCTCGCGAAAATGATTGGCAAAATCAGAAATTGCTGGCAAAATCGTGCTAGTAGTAAAAACATACGATTTATGTGTGAATATAAGCCAGTAATAATGGTTATACTCGGGGGGGAAGGCAACAGATGGACAATGATGGTGCACAATGCAAACTTTACAGCAATTAAAAATTACTCATACGCAGTTGGCAAAATGAAACTGAAACTAATAAATAGGTCAATGGGTGAAAGTATTAATGTGAATAAGAATGAATACTAACATGAGTTAGTAGTAAACTCTTTTGAATTTCTACTGGAACTGTTGAAGACAGCATTGGAAACGAAATACAAGATATTGTTCATGTAAATATTTACTAAGAGCAAATGGAAATGACAAATGAAAACAACAATATAGAAATTGTAATGTCAGAGTTTGGCAGCAATGGGGTAGAAAACTGAGTGCTCTTAACCTCTGCTGTTTACACCTAGCTCAAATGTGTTTACAACCAAAGTAAATAAATAAATAACTTAAGAAATATTGTACAGAAATTTACTTTATTTTAAAAGCAACCAAATTGGTCAACTATTCTGATTGTAAGGGCTATAAAACTTTCGTTATTTTTATTAATAATCTCTTTTATTGCTGTTTTTTCATATTTTCCTGTATAAACAATATTATGGATGAATATAATTAATTATATTCAATGTCCTTTTTCTACTTAAATTAGATTAAAAGTATTTCAAGAAAATTTCATTTCAAACAAATTCCAAAAACATTATTTCTCTGTGAAGCTACAACTGCGGGTCCATAAAATAATCTTTTATGGCTGCTGCTCTTATAGATAGTGCAAACATTGATAAGGGCGCAGCAACACTTCTAACTACACAAACTACAAATGGGCACAGAGAACATAAAAAGGAAACCCGTAAACACATAGAAGGATATATAAGGACACGTCCATATATATTTTTGTTGGCATTTATTTTTTTTTTTTTGGCGTTACATTTTGTACCTTCGACGACGTTGTTATGTGTGGCTTTCACCTAGTTTACCACCTATTTCTATGCCCCTCTTTTTGGTGTCTTTCCTAACCCTATCTGTTCTGGCAGTTTGTCGAATACTTGGCTTGGGTAGTGCGGGGGGTGGTATATTACAACTACTCAGAAAACTGCTTTTCTAGATATACCCTAGCAAAGTGTATATTGTTTTTATGTGAGTTGAAAAGGCAGTTGTATAAAAATCAATTTTTGTATTTTAGATATTTTGTCAAATCTTAAAAAAATTAAATTTTATTATTTTTAATATACAATGATATTTTGATACCTTTAATTTAAAGCTGGCATTAATTGGTAATTTTATAAAAATTTATAAAAATATTCCAATTGAAATTCTTAATATGCTGCTCAAATTTAATTAAAATTATATTTTATTTGTAGTCAGCAATTTCTAGAGATTTCTTTTAGAAAGGGCATCAGGTATTTGGCATTAGAAAATGATTTTTCATTTCTGTTTTTCATTTGTTCGCCTTTTGATGTTTTTGTTGCTGTTGTTTTTGGACTTGGCTCGTTTAGTACAATTTTTATATGCATTTTGTGTCACATTTAGTTGTTGTCGTTATTTTTATTTTTATTATTTTTATTTTGCTGACATTTTTAGTGTACTGTCTCAAAGTCTCTGCGTGCGTGTGTGTTTCATTTTGCCACATAGTTTTTATGTTTTATTTAGCAGCCGACTGCTGCCACTGCTGCCACTGCTGCCACTGCTGCTGCTGCTGCCGCGTGGCAGCGTCCTTGGCACAAGCTGGCGTTCCTTGAAGCTTCCTTTGGCTTTGGTTTTTATGTGTTATCCTAGTGCCAAAACTCCTCGACTTCATCCTTTTCGACTTTGTGGCTTGGCGCTGTCCTCGTTCATATTTTATGAGTTTTCATTTTGCCGCTCAAATGGCGCTCATTGGCTGCTTGTTAGCAGGCGATATCCCAACATCCTGGCAAAGCGTTTCCTTCCCCAAATTCCAAAATGCCGTGTTTTAATTACTTATCGCCCTGGACAGCCATTGTCAATTTTTAAATGTCCCGCTTCGCTTCGCTGACACTTAACTGCTTTTTATTAGCCTCTCCCCCCATTCTCACAATTTATCATTGTTTTCTTTAGGCATTCGCGTTTGTTTTGTTTTATGTGGTCCTTTTTGTCCTGTTTTGCCAATTTTGTCATAAAATTATTTATGTGCCCGGCGTAAAATGTTTTTAATGACAGTCAGGCTCAAGCGTGAGCTTCAAGCTATTTATTTTGCTAATTAAATGTTAATTTCAATTGATTGCTACCATTTAGTTGCACTGATTGTCCAGATCTAGCTATATACATATATGTGGATATACATATATATTACTAACTTAAAGTTAACTGACATTTGCTAGTTAACTTGAACAGGAAACTCGGTCAGAAACAACAAAAGGACATGAGACTTTTTACAACTTAAACGACAGTTGAAACAAACGTGCACACGACAGCACGAGGACGAGGATGAGGACGAGGACATGATGTTGTGCTGTATTTAAAAGGATTATGTACTCGTGTTCTACTTAGGCTACAGGAAATGCATTGTAAGCAGCCGCGCTGTAAGCGCTGATAAATTGCCCCTCAACTCGAAAACAATTGAACAGACAGGCAGACAGGCAGACAGCGGGGGCATGCAACAGCACAAGTACACTTGAGCAGACTAGGTGGCACACACACACATACACACACACAGACACAACAGATCTGAGCCAAGCATTAGCTAGGACACACATATACAGCGTAAAAACAATTGCAGTACGAAAAACTTTTATTGAAAAACATTTGAAATGTATTGCAGTTTTTTGTTGCTGCAATCGCGACATCTTGTTGCATGGATTGTTGTTGTTGGCACTATTTGGAAATTGCTGTGACCAGGCCCTTAAGTTCGCAGTGTGGCAACATAAAAGCAGGCGACATTATTCATCAGCCTGCCACAAATGCAAACCCCATTTCACCCCCCATTCTTGACTCAGATTGGACAGGCGTTGTAGCTGTCTGTCTGTCTGTCTGTCGGACTGTCTGTCTGTCTGACTGTCTGTCTGTCTGTGCAGCCACAAAATATGCTATATGCATTTCCATTTGAAATTGTGTTTTGGTTTTGCTGAACGCTCAATCTGCAATGAAATGCTTGGTCTTGAGCTTAATTTCATTTTATTTGATTTGATTTTATATTTTTGTATTTTTGTATTTTTATGCTGACCTTTGGCTTTTTGTTTCCATCAGTTACGCCGCAATGCGTTGTAACAGAATTTTAATAAAATTAATTTTTGCATTTGTAGCACTTTGCTAGCTGCCAACTCTGTTGCATGACAATTTCGAGTAATTTATGCCTTCAATTACATATATATATATATTTGTAAATTATTATTTTATGCCACAGTCGGTCATAAATTTCAATTATTTATGCGAACATCTGAGCTATATGCTTTGCACATTGTATTCGACCCAATCAAACAGCAATCAACAAGCATTTGGCTCAGAATCACAACGAATCCAATCTTAGTCCCACTGTCTCCACATTCTCTCACATCATGTGCTGTAATTTTTGCAAACTTTGCCAGTTTTTAGCCAACTATCTGTTGTGGCTGTGACACTGGTTACAGTGTTGTGTATTGTGTTCTGGTTTTGGTTTACTTTGCTTTGCTTTGCTTTGGTTTAGCCATTGAGCTTTACTGGCATGAACTTGGGAATGCCATTTGGTCAACTGTGTGGCCGTCGGAGTTGGCCAAGAACGGCAAAGCCAAACTACAGTAACGAACTTCGCTTTAGTTTGCTTTGCCATTTGGTTTTCCGGGTGTGACATTTCTTGTTGCACTTATTGTTTTCATTTTACACTTCTTGTCTTTTGCATTTTATTACCTAATGTTGAATTGGACAAGTGTGCGCAATCATAACAAAACTAAGCCAATTGCCCTTAAAAGTTCAAATCGTGTCCCTTTGGCATTCAATGTACTTAATTTTTGTGGTTAAACGAATTTAAAGGTTAATAGAGATGTTCTAAATTGAGGGAAGTGGTGCAGAATCGAACCAAAAAAGCATAATATTTATTCTTGCAAATAATAAACTCTGTCGTCGCATATTTAAATATCTGACTATTTAACCAATTTAACTATTATCAAAGAAAAACCCACACAATCCCTATAAATGTACACTTTCTGGCACAACTAACTCACACTGGCATATTAATGAACTGAAGCTAAACTAACCGAAATGACATTAAAATGTACTTAGTAACTGACTTAAATAACAACAATATACGCTCTGGCAGAGCTCCGGCTCTTAAAGATATTACACTTTGGTTTCTATTTGCGTACCGAGATTCGGACAAGGCTCCAGGATTCAAATGCATTGGTGAAAGCTCACAGAGTAAGCGCCAGGAGAGGCAGGCTAAAAATAAACACACACACATACATATATGCAGATACAAAGAAGGTGTGCTTACATTAAAATGCTTTTTAAATAGCCTCAACGTAAAATCATACACACACACATACGCAGCGTGGTACGCAGATGTTGCAACCACAGGAACTACGCCAGTGCGGCTACAAGCCACGTTAGTTAGTTGGCACTGACTGTTCGGGCAGCAGGTCCATTTGCCCGGCGATAAATAACCAACAACTGGACTAAAAATAAAAGCTGGGGCACTTGCAACCTGTGTGTGTGTGTGGAATCAACCTGGAGCAGCCAGGCAACCGGGCAACCGACAGACAGCGGCCAGTCATAGTCATAGTCATAGTAATAGCCAAAGTCATGGAGTCAATGAATGAAGTGAAATTACTTAATGGTACCAAATTGTACTTTGCTTAATTACTTGGCCACTGACACTCCACCCACACACACACACACACTCACACACTCGCACACACACATAGACATTCATCGTCATGTCATTTATACAATCTGCTACGCGAACTGGGGGAAAACCGAGTCGTGGGTGCCATAAAAACAACGTTACGTATACGCCGCTCTGGGCGCTCGTAAACTTGCCTCTTCTGTGTGTGTGTGTGTGTGTGTGTGTGTGTGTACGCCTTCTTTATGGCTTGTTTCTTTTGAGCTTTGCGTTTTGTGTGCCTTTACTTCCGTTCCATATTCCAGCATTTGTTGTTGTTGCTGTTGCTGTTGTTGTTATTGGCGGTTGCTCGCTCGGTTGGTTTGGTTTTTGGCTTTGGCTTTGGCTTTTCTGGCTTTTCCTTCTTCGTGCTGAAATAATTTCCAGCTTCGTTTTAATTTACGTCGCGTATACGCAATATATGACATTTTAAATTGTTTATGACTTGCAAAAGGCGCCAAAGGGCAGCACGTAGATAAAGACAACTGTGGCAGCGGCTTGTGGCATTATCCGGTTTGCCTTTACACTTTACCCTGTACCCAGTACCCAGTACCCTTTACCCTTTATCGTTTTATCCCCTTGTCTATTGTCTAAATGGTTGCCACATTCCCCTCTTGGCTAATAGAATAAAACGCACTTTTGCTTAATAAGAGTGTGTGTGTGTGTGTGTGTTTGTGGTTTTTAGTTAATTGTTAAGAGAATTGTTGAATTGCCAAATTGCTGATTGATGCGTGCATGGCGTTGATTTGCTTGGGGCATTTGGGCGTTTTGAGCTATCGAGTTAAGCGGTTTTTTGGCTTATTTGAAAAGTTTGCCAACTGACCAGGTCGACAGGGGCCAGCAGCACATAGTTCACATAGTTGCTGCAAATGGTCCACTGTATTCCTGAGCCTATGTGTAAATATTTGTTTGCCTAACTTTCAGCACAGTGGACTGGAGGGCACAGGCATAGTGGTGGGTTGTGGCATGTCCTTCCGCTCGGGTGCACAGTGGTACGATAGTTTAGGTGTTGCACAGACACACTGTTTGCGCATGATTTGTTATACGAAATGTAAACACAAAGGTGGAGAAATGTCCGCCCCCCCACATAGTTTATTTAATATGCGATGGAAAATTTGAAAATATTTTAATAATCATGTAGTGCATTAACTTTTGACTGTTGTCCTTGTAATTGCATAACATCAATGTTGTTGCTAACCGGCGGCTTTAAATCATTTTGTGTGTGTGTGTGTGTGTGTTAAACCAACAATAAGCGTTCTAAAAGAATGGGTGGGAGAGAGATAGATATACACAAACACACACACACAAATTGCTGTTAATTTATTTAGGCTCCATGGCAGTGCATTTGTTGTTGTTGCTGCTGCTGCTGTCCATTGTGCCATTTTATTAGTTTTCAAAATTTAGGTTAATTAAAAACTTATTTGGGGCTTTGTGTCAGAATCAGGCATTCGTCTGTGTACACAGCATGCATTGAAACTGAACATACATATGTACACTATATACATACTCGTAAATATGTATTTATTTATATACACACACATGATGTTTGCTCATTACATATGCCTAATGGCAAATAATCCCTCTACAGATTCAACCAGGCTCAATCGTTGCATGTGTTATGTTGCAAATGTTGCAATTGCCATCGATTTTGCATTCTGCTCAAATTTATAACAATATATTGAAATAACTGTGCCTGTGTGTCCGATTGTATGAAAGTAATTAATATTAATTCATTGCAAATGTGTTGCATACTTAGACTCTGCCAGCAGGATATGCAGGATATACATATAAACAATTTGAGCATAAATCGAAGAGCATAAATCGCAATTTTATTGCACCAAGACATCTCTATCTTTCTATCTAAAAGAGAGAGATTGTATTGTATAATGTATCTGTGTTTATGTATGTGCATTGACAAATGCAAATTCGCTTGCACTATGATAATATTTTTCCAGCAAATATCACAAATCGGCAATGGCAAAATAAACGGCTAGCAAATATTTATAGCATTCGACGCGAATCGAGGAGCGCCTGCAATATTTATTACAAGTTGCATTCAACACAAACAACAAATACAATGTCTGCCAGGCGAAAACAAGCAGCTGAAAGGCGAAAGCTCAAGCTAGAGGCAGGAACAGGGGCTGGGGCATGGACAGAAGCTCAAGGCAGGACCTCGAGTCAGGCAACAATGCAAAACGACAAAGACTGAATAGAACAACGGCAGATGGCAGTCTATTGCCATTCAAGGATACAGCCCGACAACCCGACAACCCGACCAGCCAGGCCAACTAAGTAAAGTCGGAGTCGCTGTGGAAATCATTTAAATAAAAGTCAATGTCATGCCATGTAGAAAAGACAGCGAATAAATAGTCAGAGTCAGCGACAGAGCAGGAGCAGGAGGCGAGCCAAGTGGCTGGCACGAGCTGATGTTGGCCCCAAGAAATATGGGGCGTATGTGTAATATGTATAAGAAATATTGAAGCGAACGGCAGCAGAATTTTATGCGCCTTATAAATGCCACAAGCGCTAAGCCAGCCACAATGGCCCTGCTTGCAACAAGCAACTTGACGCAACTTGAAGCAACAGCAGCAGAAAAATCTCGGCAACTTGAACACATTTAATTTGGCATCGAAAATGAGCAGCGCGCTGACAGATGGCTAGGCAGATGGCAGGTAGGCAGTGTCCTTAATGTATTTTCGTTTTATGGCCTCATTAAATTACGCTTTATTGCCGTTAAAATAAAATATTATGTGATAAAAATGCCAAAACTGCGCCAAAGTCGCAAAGCGTCGACAGAGAGTCTCTCTCTCAGTCAGCGATTCCTTTTTTGAGCGCCAGGAATTACATTTTAAATGCGCTAATAAAAGCGACATTCGAGGCATGCGCTCAGCCAGCCACGTCAGCAAGGACTCACAGCACAAACAATATGAATTTTAAGGACATTGCACCACATACAAATTGCAGATGCAGTCGACTTGACTCGTTTGTCATTTGGGTTTGCCTGTCAGCAACTAGGATAATTGGCTAACAAACAACAACTGCAAATTAGTGCAGACAGCTGAAAAAGTAATGCAAAGCCCATAAAAAGTTTTATCTCTCAGATATATTTGAATTTAAGAAGGCTTAAGTCTTAAACTTGAATCAAAGTATTTTAATCAAATTCAAATTGAAGAAAATATAATTAAGGCAGTAGACGTTTTCCTATAATTATTTTGGGGCGCTGATTTTAAAAATGTAAGTAAATTAAGTAAAAAATGTAATTTTTTCTAATAATGATTTTCGAGAAAACCACAAATAGCTACTGTTTTTTGCCACTATTTCGACTTATATGTTCAAATCATTTTAAACAATTAAGATCTAATGTAAATTGTTTAAAAGTGATCAACAAGGCGAATTTTTTCTTATAGCTTTTTACTAATTGCTGAAAAACTATTACATTTAGACAAATTTATAATTTATAACATTCGAAAAAGTATTATCTAACATATACAATGTGAAGAAGTATTTATACGAATTTTTTTTAAATTTTTAAAAGAACAAGTAAAATTGAGCAATTGCTATAAAAATGCAAAAAAAAAGCTTCCAATGTTGATGGCATGTAGTTCCTTTAATTATTATTCGATCCGCATAAATGACCGTTAGGAAACAATTATCTATTTAAATAGGTTAAACTTTTTAGCATCAAATTAAATATTACGTATATATGAACAACATATCGAAGTAGTGCCAAAAAAAATTAGCTATTTGCGCCTTATATGAAAACCATTTTAAAAAAATAAATATAGGGTTTGCATTTTTAAAAGCAGCGCCCTCAAAATACATCAAAAAAAGTCTAGGAGAGCCCAGCTTCCTCTAAAAAATCAAATTTGTAAACTAGTTTAATTAGAGTTTAATGTATGTTACGCTGTTAACTTTTAATATCAGTTTGTTGTCTGACAAATTTATTAAAAACCCTTTCAAAGTCAATTCTTCCAAAGTCTTGGTATATTCGAGAATTGCGTGAAAACGCTTTTCCCATTAAATTTGCTTAAAGTTGTACAAAAAGAAAGTTTAGGCAGTTTCACCTAAAGAAGCTTGACTGTGTCTCACTTACAAGACTATTTCAACAGACTGCACAAATTTGTACCTCAACTTGGGCAAATTCATTTTTATGGCTCACTTTCGTTTCTAGTATTTTTTAATTATTGCATTTTGTTCGGGGGGATTTTTTGTGTCTGCCGTGGGAATATTTTTTTTAATTTTTTTGGGCTTGTCACATTTGAATAAAATGAATGAATACGTTGAGCAATAGTCGGTAACAAGGGTCGGCGGCAGTCTGATCCTTTTGCGATGTCGGCACTGCACTTTGCCAGCAGAAAATGTCAGCCAAACTAATCGGATTAGTGTGTCAGTAGTTTTTCCGACTTCATGCCACATGTGTGTGCCTCATTCTTTAAGCGTCTGTATGTGTGTGTGTTTGTGTGTGGGAGAGACGAATGGCTCTGTGGCACACGTCGTTCGTTAGCCCAAGTGACCTCCATTTGAGACTTTGGCAACGAGTCTGCAGCTCAGTGGGCAGCGTCACGTTTTAGTATAATTAAAAAGATATGTATGCATGTATATGTATATGTAGCAGCCACAGCCTGCAGGGATCTGTATCCTAGACTATACTGAACAGCCCGGGCGGATGATGCAAATGCGGTGCTACACAGGTGAGGTAAGCCACACCTTTTGCTTCTAAATCTGTGCCACTTGCCTTAAATTTGAATATCAATTCAAAATTAAAGAGATTTCACAGGTGCTCTAGCTGTCCCAACCAGGCTGCAGGACATGCGATGTCAGCGTGACACGAACACATCCTGTGGCTTGTCATTTCAAAGTGAAAGAACATAATTTTGACGTATGCGATTACAACGGCAAGCACAACAAAATACGACAACAAACAGTAATAACAGCACGTGCTGTAACCAGGACACACTCCGGCAGGACGACCCCCTCCACCCACTTCGTGGGTCATAAACAAAGCGACGCAAAGACAAAGACAAAGGCGACGGCGAAGGCGAAGAGCGTAACAAAAAGCAACGAGCAATAAAACTAGAAACCGCGCGTAAAGCCAAAAGCAGAAGCAAAAGCAAAACGCACATCAATCAACGGTGGGAATTGAAAAGGATACGGCAAAAGCAAAGCAACATCACGACGCCAGGATAAGCGTATTGTGTAAAGAAAGTGTTGTGTGCTTAGTTGCACCATCCACCATTTATAGTTACTATACTATACTATGCTTAGTTGTAGTTGTAGTTTCAGTTGTTGTTTTATGCCGCTCTGGCGACCACAAAATGCCAGCTAGTCACGAAGAGGTCAGAGGGGGGTTTCAACTACAGTCAGTCAGTTGGAGAGACGGACGGACAGCTACATGAGCATAAATATAAAATATGTAAGCGACACTTGTCTCACCAGTCTCCCTGTATGTCGTCTCTCTACACATGTGTATGTTTGTGACCGAACAAGATTAAAAGTGCTGCCGTGGCAAAAATAAAAAAAAATAAAAAAACAGAGAAAAAAAGACAAACAACAAAATATGTCCGGCAACTTTGTGTGTGTGTGTGTGTGTCTGTGTGTGTTTATTTGTTGTCAGAAAAGAGCCAACAAAGTTGGTCCTAACAATTAAAGGTGGCAATTTCATTTAGACAGTTTAGTACCCTTTCTAACTATGCTATTGTTGCTTATAAAATGTGTTCTAGAGTGCAGAGAATTGGAAACGTTGAAGCCCTGTACAAAATGCTATAGTTTATATATTTATTTCTTTATAATAAAACTGTTCAATTTAACTGACTGGCATATCACGAGCTGGCCAAAACGGTAGGAGCTAGAAACCTGCAGTTTTTACTGAAGCTTCTTACTATATCTAGTATATCACTTTGAAAAAATATTCTCAAAAATATATCAGAAAGTGGGCGAAAAATGCATTTGAAAATTGTATAAAAATTTTAGCTGGATTATATCAGGTGGCGCAGTAGGCTACAATAATAGTCACATTGTAGATTATGATAAGTTTGTTTTTTTCCTATTTTATTATATATTTATTTATATTAATTTTTTTTAACAGGAGCTGAAGCGAAGCAACGCACGTTTCCTTTTAAAAAATTCAGTTGAAGCGATTATAATTTTTTCAAAAATATTTAAAATATATACTTTTATATTTTTAAATTTTGTAAATTGATTATTTTTGATGTTTTAATATTCTAGTTTAATGCAAATTAATGCAAAATCTTATTATATTATTTTAAATGTTCTTTGTTCTATTGTCTAATTAAATTTTGACTAAATGAACATATTTTCCATAAATGTGCGCAATAAATAAGATTGAAATAATTAATCTGATAAAGTTTGATAGCAAAGTGCTGATGAATCATTTTAAACAATTATAATAATTACTTTATATGCAACGGTTGAGAGCTTTTGGCTAAAGCCATTTAACTTATTTTGTACGAATATTCCATGTGTGTCTGTGTGTGTGATATATGGCTTGATTAAGCTGAAAAAGGTGCAACAAAGCTGTCTAAATCTCTACCAGTTTAACTATATATACTATCACTATATATACACATATATAGTATGTATATATATATCGCTTGTTTATGTATTTACTAATAGATGGCAGCCGAGACCACAGTAAATCCAAGCGAGCGAACAACTTAACAAATAACAGCAACAACATTCCAATCTGAATATATGTATATATATATATATATATATACACTATGTAAGGACAATATAAATAAGTGAGCATGTTTGTATGCATGCGAATAATGAACATTTATGTATGTGTGTGTCTGTGTGTGTGTGTGTGTGTGCGGTATTATTTTATGGCTCATGGTAATTACAGGTGTCGCTATAATAAATTACCTTTGAATTTACTGTTTGTCGTTCTCAGCGCTGTTGTTGTTATCGCTGTCGTTGTCAGCGTCCTTGTAGTTTTGCTCGTTGCTCTTGTCACTACCGTCGGACAGAGGGCCAGGATCGCAGGATAACTGGATAGCTGGGATATCAGGGATAGCTGGGATAGCTGGGATAGCCCGACGGCAGCTGCTTCAGCTGCTGCTAGTGCTACTGCTGCTGCTGCTGGCAGCTCACATGTTCTGTCATTGATAAGCTTTATTAAAAAGGATAATGAGCCTGTGGCTATGTGTGTGAGCTGCGTGTGTGTGTGTGTGTGTAATGCGGTTTTGTAATAACATCTGCGAGTGGGTGTGCGTGTGTGTGTGTGTGTGTGAGTGCCTTGTTCATGTGTCCTTTATAAGTTTCGTTGTTGTTTACGAGTTGTTGCCGCTTATTATTGTTGTTGTTGCTGTTGCTGTTAATAGTTATGAGTTAATGGTTTTTTGTTTGCCTTCATGTTGTTTGTTATTTTCCGTTTTCATTATTATTTTCAGATTATTGTGATTACTTTTGTTCCGGCATATAATCAAATTAACTGTATGTATATCTGTGTGTTTATTTTCTGTTTTTATATTTTTTTACTGTGCCTGACATCAACTACTTTTTGTTTGAAATGTTTTATATATACAGTTCTTTTTTTTTTGCTACAACACTTGACCATTGTGTTATCCATATTAGATGTGCTGGCAACTGACGAGGGTTCTACGGAATAGATATATTTATATATAGTTCAACGCAGGTGGCTTCAACGGCCGCTACTTGAATGTTTGGCGAGAAGTTTCACTAAACGACTTTTTGATGCTGTTGATTAAGTTTTGATTAGTTTCTCCTCTTCTGATTTATACAGATACGCTGAAATTCAAACAACGCACTAAAGCAACAGCTGCTAAGGCAACTCCCTTTGAAACGAGAATCGATGCAATGTGAAACCTTTTATCGACTTGACTGAAAAGCAAAAATTAATGTTTGCATAGTGTCTCCAGAACTCGAACTCGAACTCGAACTCCAACCCGAATCCAAGCCCAGAACCCCTTTAAGCCCGACTGCACTCTGCCAATTTGAAACGCTGTGTGAATGCTTCCTAACAGGAAGCGCATAAAAATAATTCGTTATGTGAGTCGCTCCATTTCCCTTGGAGTTTTCGACTACGGGCCGAAAACATTTTGGCCAACGTTATCTGAACTGTATATTTGCTTTTAAGTTGGAATCCTGTGGCGGCTCCTTGGATCGTTGCAATGGGTGGGGTGGGGGCGTTATGTGTGAATGTGTTCGCATTTCAACTGCAATTTAAATTTTTTCTACTTGGTGTTTATCTTTTGGTTGCATCGTTGTTAGCTTATTGATTGAGATGCAGTGCACATTCGGCAGCAGGACTCTCTGTGTCCTTGTGGCGTATACAGTTCGTTTGTTGCTTGCAGGATAACAATGTCCAGTTTCGGGGCATTGCCTCTTGTCAATGTCGAGTCAGCTTCAGCAACCCAAACGAGCTTTATTCAGCGAATACGTAATACTGCAGATCCGTTTTAAATTTGCAATGGTTGGTAATGGACGACAGCAACACGATAGCATGCAATTGTTTATACACTACTTTTAAGCGAGAAAAATGGTGTTTTGGGTCTTATTGTTGCAAGAAGAAATTTTATGTTATTACAATTGCAAATTGAAAACAGAGTATATGGCAGTCGGATGCATGCCTCGTTAGCGTTCTTTCTTTTGCATTTTATTCACTGTCTTCGCGTGTGAAACGTTTGGCAAGTTAATGAGCGCCGCAGGTAAGTATAACAACCAGACTTTATACATTCACCCACGCTTGTATCCTTTCATATTCCCCCCCCCCCTTTCTCCCACTCCCTCTCTCCGTCCGCACACAGGACCAAGTGCATACATTTATTCGTAGCATTCCGCGCTGCGACGATGCGGCTGCCACTCGAAGCTAAGCAGGAAACGGAAATTACTTTGCAAACACTTTTGCACCAACGTTAGCAGCAAGTCGCGTGGCAAGCGTGGCGTATACGTAACGGCCATAGCGAAAAAGTCAAGTGAAGTCGGGTTAAGGCGTTACCTTACCCCGCCCACGCCCCCACTCCCGTTGCCTGCGATCCTTTTACGTCATTTTCTTACGCTATTCTTGGCATTTAGTCCCTGGACGCCGTTCCTTTATGGCCATAAGCAATGTGAAATATGAATTGCGGTTACTTGAAATCTCCGCAGAAAGCGGACAACGCCGAAGCCACAACCTCAACCGGGCCAACCGACCGAATGGCCTGTTGACTGTTTAAGCGACCAGCGCACAGTGGAATAATTATGACATATATTGCTGAGTTAATGCTTATTTATTTTAATAAAAAATTTTAATAAATTTTTTTAAATTTTAATAATATTTTAGATACTTTAAAAATACATAAAATAGTAAATTAAATAAATCAAAATTAGTTACACGAACTCTCAGTTAGGTCTTTTTTATTTCTAATACTAAAATTAAATTTATTAGTTAATTAACTGTCACTGTTACACAGTAATAAGCGGATAGGGTATATTCAGAGTTGTAAATTAAATTTTATTTTTTTTATATTTTTTTATGCCGTTTTCAAGTATATAGCCCACTGTGCCTGGACTGTTGGCTACTTCAGGACAAGACCACAAAAAGGTAACAACTAAAGCATCAACTGCATTTAACTTTGTTGTTGTTATTTTTCCGTGTGTTTGCGCCGTTGTGGCACATTGCCATTTTATGGCTAAATCCACTTTAGCTGCGGGCCAGAAATGATGTGTGTATGTGTGCATTAGTGTGTGTATATGTGTATTTGCAATTTCTGCTGACTGCCCCTGCCT
This sequence comes from Hirtodrosophila alboralis, assembly GCA_035043045.1. NCBI lineage: Eukaryota > Metazoa > Arthropoda > Insecta > Diptera > Drosophilidae > Hirtodrosophila > Hirtodrosophila alboralis. The sequence goes on along the minus strand of JAWNNH010000518.1, from coordinate 438,545 downwards.
ACGTCCATTGCCTGCGTTGCCTTATTGAAAGTTGTTGTAAGTTAAATTATGGCTAAAATGCTGTTGGCTCTCTTGCCTGTTGGCTGCTGCCAGTTTTAGTTTTGGACTGTTTTGTTCTATACATGCGAGTGTCTGTGTGCATGTGTGTGCATATGTGCGTGTGTGAGTGTGTGTGTGTTCGGGTTAAAATTACCTTTAAATTGAAAATTATTGTATAAGCGCGCACTCAACTCACGCCGCACCGCACACCTCTCTGTCAGCACACTAAAAACATAAATTTCTGTGGTTTCTGCTCAAAATTGCGGTAGCTGCTTTCTTCTCTACTCTCTGCCTTTCTCTGCCCCACCAGCCTGCCCCTGCCCCTGCCAGCTCTTTGGGGTGGCTTTTGCCATATGGCGGTGGCATCACGGTTGCTTGTGGCTTAAAATGTTGTCGAGCTTTGAATTACTTTTTCAATTTGAGGCTCTTGAGACCACAACAGCTTGGCAGGTAAATGAATTAATGTGCAGCAAGTAGCATGAGAGAAGTGTAGAAACTTGTATCAAGTTCAATTTGTATTCATAAACAAGGCAGAGTTATCTTTTTTAATTTTCCATGGCTATTTAAAGTGGCATTAATTTTGTTTACTAGAAAGTAGGGAAAGGAGCGCAACGTTTATACTATCGCCCCGTTGCTGTATAAGTCCATAAGAAAGACGTAGATATTAAAAATTTAAGAACTTTGCAAAGTTGTCTGACAATTTCAACAAACCCACACTGAGAAAAAATATTTATTCTTAAATTAGCGAAGTCTTGGAATGCCCTTTATTAATATCAAAAAAAATTGGTCACTTGCCTTAAATGATTTAATAAGATCGTCGCTCTGTTATTAAGTTTTTTTTAAATATTTATTATGACTATGAAACACCCTGAAACATACCCTATTAGTTGGGTACTATATTTTTTTAATATAGGTAAATTGGAACTTATTTTATTTCATATCCTTAGTGTATGAATTGAAAACTATTATTTTGTTTATTAACAATTATTAATTTAGAACAAAATATAATAAATGTAGGCAGATTTTTCTTCATTTTGAAACCACAAATTTATATTAATTTTATTTTTATAGTCCAAAAGTAAAAGAATTATTGGGCAGCATAGCAATTGAATTTTAGAGAAATTTTTCGTGGTACAGATTTAAAATTAAATAATGAAAAAGATAACTAAATTTATAAGCGATCTATTGGGTACAAAAGTATTCATTTAATGAGTTTTAAATAAGAGTAACATTCATATGCTGTTTCTTTCAATTAAATTTAATTTCAATGTATGTATATTTAGTTTTCAATTTTCAAGCCTGTTTAGCTGCCAAAATTATATTCCATTAGTTATAATATATTATAAGTCAAGAAGGACGATCGAAACATAGCCCTAAATTAATCAAATATTACAAAAATAATAAAATTAATAATACATTTATATAAATTTCCTTAACAATGATGTGACACACTTTTATAGACAGAATTGGGATAAAATTCGAACTTTGTATCTCTCTTCGCTACTTTTAAGGTAAACTCAAGGATCTTTTTAATCACATCTGTCTGGCAGGCACTTGTGGCTGTGGCTGGATTGTCAAAGTCAGCCGTTCTTTGGAGAGCAATATAAATCTGAAAATGAAACCCAAAAATGTGAGAAGTGAACGGTTTGGCCAGGTTAACTTGGGCAACTTGAGTTGAATCAGTGAGAGCCGGAGGAGAGGGGCGTTGTGGTCTACTTTCCGTTGTGAGCAACAATTGTTTGTGTTGTGTCAATTTTGAATGGGCTTTTAAAATGATTAAATTTCATTTCATAAATATTTTAAACTGACAGCAGCTGCTTGAACAAAAAGCGTACAACGAATATCAATTTCAGTTCGATTTGATGTTTCTCGTATGCACAAGTTTACCAATAACATTGATTGTCTCTTCCGTTTTTGGCAATTTAAAGCTGGCTTTAAGACTTGGCCAAGTTGTGGCTCTTGTTATTGGTCGACACGCCCCTACCTCCCCTAAAGACAAGGCGTACGCCTTTTGGCTATAATTCTTGTTACTTGTCACTGTCGCTGGCCACTTGTGCAAATGTGTGTCTCATCGGGACCTTAGCCTCGAGAGGTTCTTGGGTTCAACAATTTTGAACTTGTCCATTCTTCCCTCTCCCCTCCCTTATCCCTGGGTGTGTGTGTGTGTGTGTCTCTGGTCTAGTTACTATTTGGCACGCGTTTGTCGTTTCTGCAAATTGTCTTGCCCCTGTCCGATCTCTCGCTATTGTGGCTTGTTTGTTTGCCTAGCGGGGTCGTAAATAAATCATTTGATAACTTGACGGTGCCTTCAATTCGCCAACAATACAAACACACACACACACACACAGACAACACACACATATATAGACATGTCGCCAATATATCGATGCCCTCTGCGGTTTTGTGTTCGTTGTTTGTGGTCAAGGACTCACCTAAGCGCTGCCTGACTTTGGCCAGGAGCTGTCCTCTGCTATAAGATTTTGTGATTTATATGCTTTTCGCTTTGACGTGACCCCTGCTACCCCCAGCCACCCCCAGCCCGCTTATCGATTTTAGCCAACTCGCATATGTAGCCATTTTTGTTGTTTTGGCTTTATCTGCGGCTTCCCGGCCGCAATGCAAACTTTGGCCAAGCCAAATGGCGTCGTTAATTTTTACTGTCTGAACCCAACGAACCAGCCACAAGTTGCAAAAGTTGTAGTCGGACTTTCAATTATATAGTTTTTAAGCTGGCACAACACTTTCATGTGGCTAACCGATCTTACAGTAGCTGCAAACTGTCTCGGCTAACAATTTTTGGGGTTCCAAATTCAAATAGTTTAATTTCTCGAAATTGATTTCCTTTGTCACGTCAGCCAAATATGCTGCAAATCCGGCACTGACACTTCGCCGACTGCTTTTATGCAAATCAGCTCATTTAGGGCCAAGACAAGTAAACCTTTTTCAATTACCAAGCAGCTCTGGCCTGAAGATAGCCGTGACTGGCAGCGCGACTACGGAGCTTAGCCATGTTTCTGCCGACCTCATAAAACTGGAAACTTTAAATCAGTTTGGCTACAAAACATCAAACAGCCTCACAACACAGCCTGAACATGAACATTTACTTAGTCCTTGGTCCTGGCCAAGAGAGCTGAAGATGGTGGGCAAATTGGCTGCTCCTTTTGACCTACATAAAATCGGAATAAGGAATACTTGGGCATGAAGCACTTGTCTGCTGTCATAACTGGTCCGCGATGAGGTTCTCTTTAAGGATTTACTGTCAAACTCAATTTGTGACTGCCATGTGTATATATGTAGGTATGCGATTGTATCTGTATCTATATGTGTCTCTTTAGATGAGAATTCAAGCAATCTGTTATTAATAGAACTTTCGTCAAGTATACGAGCTGTAAGCGGCTCCTTTAAGTCGCCCAACATTTGCCAGATTGTGTATTGCTCTTAAGAATCAACTTAAATGCTTCACATGACAGACTCAGTTATAACAAACCTTTCACTGTCGGCACGAGTACATCAGGATTAGACAGAAAACAGAGAAAATTCAAGTATGAATGAATAAAAATATTATCGAGTATACCCTACTATGGCACACCCTGGCCTAGTCGCTGTATCTAGTTTATTATTTGATTGTTTAGCAATTTTTTCATCATATGCAGATCAGTAAAATTTTGTCTATAAATCATTTTTATTAATTAGCGGCTGGATTATTGGAAATTTGAAATAAACTTGATTTGTTTATGGTTTTTGGGAGCCTAAATACCAAATTTGGTATCTCTTGCTTTTATAGTTTCTGAGATCTGCGCGTATAAACAGACAGAAAGGCAGACAATTATAATCAAGAATATACGCTGCTCGCCATTTAAATAGGGCAACCCTTAAGTCGACTTTCAATCGTCGACCAATCCCAAACCAAACATGCAAGGAACTTATTTTTTTTTTAAATTAAAGTTAATTTAATTGTTGTCATTTAACAAGTTAAAAAATTGTTACCCAAAAACTAGATAAATTCGGGGAGCTATTTTTTCGGCAGTTGAACAGAACAATTTAACGAAAAAATTGTTTCTAGAGAATTCCGTTTTTTTTTAATACAGGAATTACATATATTTAAATTAATTGGAGTATTTTAAATTACTAAAAAAATGTTTTTAATAGTAATTTAGCGAAACCGAGTTTTATCAGTTTGATATAGAATTCCGATTGAAACTTAAGATTTTGCTAATAATATGAAAATGACAAATATATAAAAAAAAACTTGAAACTAATAAATCGGCAAAAAAACTAAAAATTTCCCTTTATTTTAATGGTTGTTACACAATTTAAGTGAAATTTATTATACCCTTTGAAAGTGCATAAAAAGGATTATAAATAATCATGCTCGGTAAGGCATTGAAGCAAGCACTCGACTCTCAGCCCGTTCCAAATTCGTAAGCCCATCTAGAGCAGCCTCCATCTACCATATAAGCCCAGCATATCATGGGGTAGGAACGACTCCATATCGCTGTCGTAACTGAGGCGCTTAAAATCTGCTCAGTTGCTGGCTCGGCTCACATGCATGGGGATTAGGTATTTGAAAAGTTTCTGACCCGCAAGGATTTTAAGACGGGGAGGAGGAAAGGGATGTGTATTGGAGCAAACACATGAGAATGGTTTTTGTTTGCTTGACTTTGTTGCCACTTGGCAACAATAGCAACATGGTTTTTGGGAGTAGGTCTGCCTATTTGCCTGAATGGCCATTAAGTTCATCATCATCATCAACATCATAGTTGAAGGGTTCGAGGGGCAGGGACAGTTTAGTTAGTGTTATTCCCCTTTTGGAGTTTTTGATCCAACTATGCCACACAAAAAGTTTGGGGGCGCCACAAAATTCCTGAATAGCGTTGAATGTTGCTCGGTTGTCAAGACAATTTAAAAGCCGATATTCAATTTGCCTCGCTGCTCATAATACTTGCTAAGCAGTTTGAAGTTTTTGGCCAACTTAAGTAGCCACAAATTGACGAAACAAATCCTTATTTATAGTAACTAATTTCATCAAGAAATGAATCAATTTGCTTGGAAATAAACTTTAGAGTCAGTTTCACAGTGTCTTTAATTACACGGCACATAAATTGCTTGCACTTTCCAACTGACAAGATTAAATGCAACTCAAGCCAAATTTGCAATTGGACTCGAACTGAGAATGCTGAACAATTGCCATGCAATTAAATTTATTATGTTACTTGAAGGCAGCAGTCAGACTGTTTGTGCTCGAGTCACAGCCCTCAGTATTCGAGTATTTCAAAGCTTTTTGCTTTAAGGATAATAACACGAAATTGTTGAAAAGCCGCTCAATGCCTTGTCAAGGACCAAGGGGCAGCTGCCGTAGGTGCAAGCATAAAGTCTATAAAAATTCAAACAATATGGCAAAGCTCATCAGGCGCATCAGCAGGTCTTAGCCATGCCCCAAAGCTGGCAGCAAATCCTGGCGCCAGATGAGGGGCGAGACTGTCAAGAGAAGTGAAATTTACAATTTAAAATGCATGCATAATGAATGTGTTTGCAGCCAAAGACTTTCCGTATACCACAACAAGGCCACGCCCCGCAGCAACTGACGCTTGTGGCAAAAACAAAAAAAAGAGGACACAAACCATCAAATAGGGCCACTCAGCACTCCTGGACCGAGTGGACTCACCTAGTCTTGACTGGCAAAAGTCCATAATCTGTGAGAGTTCTGTTTAAAGAGAGAGAGAGAGAGAGCAAAGGCGCCCTAGAGCTCCAGGATCTTTTCTGCCCCTGTGTAGTATCCTGTACTGTATCTGGTTTTGGCCTTTGCTTTGTTTTGGTTGCTTGTTTTGCATTAGAAAAGTGCTAGGAATACACACACACACACGCACACAGAACCTGGTTTGGGGCATGTGTACACACTTATTTGTTCTACTTTTTGTTGGCCGACAGACAGGAGTACTCAAGAGCTACATCTCTTTCAGGAATTTCGCATAATTTCGTTAGTAAAATTGTATGCTTTTGTGTTTTTGCTGGCAAACAAAACTAAATCAATGGAAATTACAACATGTGAGCACACAGCTCTTGACTCTACGGAGTTTGCCAAAGCATACATCCTAATTGAAATCGTATCCAAAAACCGTAACCCAAACCGTAACCGTATCGTATCCTCTCTAGCTATCAGGCAAAGGACTCTTCAAGCAACAACGTGCTCAAATTTCCGTTTTCTAATTTCTAATTTAATTAGACGCGTGCCACACAACGCAGCTCGCACAAAGCCCAGGACCAATCACACAATGTGTCCCTGTTGATCCATACAACAGCAAATACACACACACACACACGCACGTACACCCACGCATACAAGCAAATACACACACACACATGCGCGCATTCGTGTATTTTATTTACATATGAACAACATTTTCATTACGTGCAACAAATCGAAATTTCCCCCGTCCGTACGCCATCCAAAGTAAAAACCCGTACTTGCTACAGCGACAATTTTACACATTTTTCATATTTTCCCGTTTGGCTGTTTTTTATTGCTGAAGTTTTCGCTTAATTGTTGCACACGTGGCAGCATACACATGCCCCTGCCTTATTGATTGCTCACCTCCCCCAATTGCATTGATTAACTTTTTGGTTTATAATTATTTTAGTGTAATTAAAAGTTGCCCTTGGCAACCGCTGCCCTCACCTCCCCCTTGCCCACGGTGAGGTCACTTTTTCATAGATGCCTTTATCGTAACTGACCGCTTGAGTCCGGGTCAAACATTAAAGAGTCACAGCAAAGAATTTCCAAAGTGCGGCACTTTGCCAATATCAAAAGTTCGATTTTCACCCAACTTTCTAGGGGGCAAGAAGTGCGGGCATATTAGGTTGCATATATATATACTTTATGCGGGTTTTGGCTTAAAATGCAGTCAGGCCATCCAATGGTTCACACTTGATAAATGCCAGACTGTCTTATCGACCGTCCGACACCATAAAAGCCCATTAAACTCATTTGAAATTGAAAAGTCATGCTTTCGCTCATGTTTATTGTATTTGCATATGCCGCCCACACAGTTTGCATAATGTTTTACATAAATTTTGAGTTTTAATACTTTGCAAAACCATTCATCCTTTTACGTATTTGACTTTCTACATACTTGTGCCTGACAGTCTGTCAGTCGGTTTGTCTGTCAGTCGGTTTGTCTGTTTGACTGTCAGCAGCCATTAGGCAGAAGCTTTTATCAGCTTCAACCTTCTAAATGTGTGAATAACTTTTTCTTCTTCGATTACTCAACAATCTGCTTAAAGATTTAATTCATGTCATTTGGGTTAAACAAATGGCCAAAAGTAATCCACTAACAATTAAATACTGACACACACATATATACACAAACTGGGTTAACAACTATAAATGCTTTTGTTTAAATTGTTTGACCTGAAGATAAATACTTGAACATGATAACATAAAAATGAAAAGACATACAAGCACAATTTTAAATAAAATTGTATAATAATTTTGTTATTAATAATGTTATTCTTGATATAAAATATTAAACATATATTGTGAATATAGAAATATGAAACATTTGTTTTTCTGGTCGTTAAAATAAATGTCAGAAAATAATTCTCAATTTTGCTTGCAGCAAATAAAATACATTTCATTTGAAATAAATATTAAAAAAATAAATATTAAACAATTGTAGAAAATACAGCAGCTAATGAAACAATATGTAAACATTATATATATATATATATATTCATATTTTTTATATTAATTATTATTGCACTTATGCATATAAATTCACTATTAATAAGTTTGTTTTTAATTAAATAAAAATTTGTTTCAAAATTTCGGCTCCTTAAAAATAGGATGAAATAGCAAAAAAAAATAGATAGTCAGATCTACATATTCAAAATTCTGTTTTCTGAATTTAAATTATCACAAATTAAACAACAACTAATACCATTAGAGAATGTATAAATCACATGGCATTAGCTGTTGATTTTCTGTAATAAATATATAGTTCTTACTAAATAATTTATCTACCTTTTCATTAAAAAAAAATTATAAAATAATAATAAAGTGTTTTTTAAATGTGCAACGAAAAAGTTGAGTCACACTTGAATGAATTCCACAGTTAAAGCTTTTGTGGGTTACACACATCCCAAACAAATGCGACACTATTTTGAGCCTACTTAATGTGCATGCACACACATCTACACACACTCATACACCCACACACTCCTATATATACACACACATGTACACAAAACATGGCACGAGCCTTAATAATGGCTTGACCATTATCCTGCATATAAAGTTGTTCATTTCCTTGTTTTCGACTTTGATTTTCCCCCCAACACCAACACCAACGTCATTTTGTATGCTGTGTAAGTTTAGAGGCTTTTCAGTGCTACTACGACGATCTTAACTTTTGGCCTGCTCACATCGATTGTTGTTATAGCCATTGTGTTGCATACATAATAAATTTTATGAAACGTAAATTTTTATTGAAACCAATTTTTGGCACAGCCATAAAACGACAAGTGGGTCGCAATAGCGAACGAACTTCTTCTTCATCTCAACTGATGAATGGGCGTTTACAATAAAACTCAAATGTTTTATTTATGTGCCCTAGGATTTGTAAAGAATTTGTTAAAGAACTCACTCTTTAAACTATCTCGTAGTGGGACTGTTATTTAGGTTTTGATTTAAGTCTTATTTTTATCTATGAATGCACAGACACACTTGGAAAGAGAATCAAGTACTTAAGTCAAATCATATTTTCGCCAAATAAAATATTTGATAACTTCGTTTCACTGAATGTTCAATTTATTACATTAAATTGCTTTTCAACTGAACTGAAGTTGAAATAAAAGTAGTTCAAGCTTCTAAGAATCGATTTGTTAATTATAATTTTATTAATAGTAATATTTATCAAATAATGCCAATAGTGTATAAATGTGTGTCAATGCCAATTGATAAATGATTTTCAATAATTTTCATAAAATTGGAATTCAAGAAACGCCAATCAGTCTCAGTAGTTATCTAGATAGAAAATGCTTCACTTTATATGGAAACATACACATAAAAATACGTGTATATACAAATCGAAAACTAGAGACAATGTCAACATTTTTTTGTAAATTAAACAAACAAAAATATTGGAAAAAAAATAACGAAACTGAAAACCGTGCGACCAACTGGCACAAAGCGCCAGCCCAGCTGTTGATCTGGGTTTATTTATTGTTATTTAACTCAGAATCGAATTGTATATAGTACATTTAACTGTTTGCATTTTACTGTTGGTTGTGTGCACAACAAAACAAAACAAAGTAGTATATACACAGTGTATACATATGTATTTATATATAATTGCAAATGGGGTTGAAATTTTTTACGCTTGACAGGAAATGCGAAAATGTTTTAAATCAATTGAAGCACAACAAAATCGGCAACTGCTTGAAAAATACGCGTATACATATGTTTTAATAGTAGGTGTGGCAACAACATTCTGCATTACAAAATACGCATTACGTATACGACATTCGCAATTAGGGTGCTCACGGCCAATGATTAAACGGTTCTATCTACTGGTGAGAAAATTAAATTAACCTCTGATCGCCATTGGCAACCAATTTGCCAAATGGCTAATTATGTTGATTAATTAGCTGTTCAAACCGTCAAAGTTTTCTCAATTTACCACACATTTCTGTGTCAACTTCATTTTAAGCTGTTTTATTACAGTACAGCTTTGAAGAGTCATTAAATAGCCACACGTAGTATAAAGTTATCTATTAATTAACATGTAAAAAATGCCAACATTTTGCAGACTGAAATTTTTGTTAAAATTGTTTCCGTAGCAGAATGCTTCAGGAAATAACATTGTTATTGAAACTATAGAAATTGAAGTTCTTCGTATGGAATTCAATAATAGATCAATATTTGTAGCTACATATGGTTTATTTAAAACAGTTATTAATTCATTAAAGGATAAGTTTTTTTTTTTAATCTATAAATGTTACCGCCGGCCAAACTTATAAATTGATGAAAATGTATAAAAAATTATAGTTTGTATTTATTATTAAATTGCATATGACGAAAGTAAAAAATGTAATTAAAATAATTGCTATAGTATTATATTCATTACAAGCAGTTGATCGAATATGAGAGAGATGACTTAACCGTAGTTTAACGGCGTTGAGAATATTAATTTAAAGTGCATTCATTGAGCGAGCTTTTATTTTCCTGTTGCTGTAAATGCATCGTTAAAAATTCATTAACTTTATGAATATAATGAATTTAATCGAGAAAGTAAACTTCCGAATATAAATATTGATTAATATATATACAACATTGATTAATACACGCTCATAGTGTAATTAATTTTCAATTATGCATTACATAACTGTGACTCTGGCTCCTGTAGTTATTCTACTGCATAAATGCAGCAACTTCTAAGAACAACAAAATTTGCAGGCGTAGGGAGTGCAGTTGAGGCTGACCTAGTTCACCTCAAGCATCCAAATGCACCTCAACTAGGCAAATGCAATACTTGAGCTCAAGACTCGTAATAAGCAGGACAAAGGAAGGACTTGTCAACGTCATAATCGAAAGCAACTCATCAGTGTACGGCTCATTAACACGGAATCCCGCACAGCCGCCGACGCAGACAACTTGATTGAACTTCAATGGCCTGGGCCCCGACTTGATATGAAGAGCTGGAGCTGGTGAGAGCGTGGATGAACTGTGTTGAGATTAATGCTAATGTGACAACTTAATCGAAAGCCATTTATAAGTCATGTCAAGTGGGTGGCGAGAGCAGCTCGGCTCCAAACTTCCGCCTGTCAACGTTATGACGGCAGTGGATGTCAATGATGACAACGCCTAAATGTAGGCAACGGCAACGGCAACCAGTTTTGACTACCAGCTAAGAGCTACACTTGAAAAAATTAAATACCTACGGCCGAATATTTATATAGATTTATGCCAGCTTGGCTACGAAATGCTAAAATATGATTTTTTATAAATCGTATGCAATGTACGTTATAATGTTAAATTATTTAATAATTTATAATAATAACTAAATCATCCCGGCGTGCGTTGCTACGTCCTGCTTCAAAAAAAGAAAATAGGAAAAAGGAATATTTTTATACAATTTTTAAATGCATCTTCCGTCCACTTTCTGATACATTTTTAATACAATTTTTTCACCTATGAATTATAGGAGGCTACAGTAAAAATTGCAGGTTTCTAGCTTCTACCGTTTCACCTGCTCATAAGACGCCAATCAGTCAGGTTGAACAGTCAGGTTGAAATGAAAAACTAAATTAAATAGACTTTAAATATTACGCCCACTTAAGTATATTGTAAAAATTAGAATTCCGATTAAATATTCTTCAATTTTACCATATTTTATTTTAATCTAAATAGAAATTTCGTAATATGTGGGCTATTTTTTCGCAGTGTACCATCGGTACTAGCATGACAACGACAAATCCATAAAAAAAAGCACATTAAATATTTGCATTAATTTCGGGCATGCGATAAGTCAGCCAGGAAGATGGAGGAGAGAGAAAAACAGGAAACAAGGACACGGCGCACATTTTATTCGCCTGGCACTTACCCGGCAAGCTTGATGCGATGCTGATAAGAAGCAATAGTTGCGTTATCAGCTCTTTGATGCTCCTGGTACTGCTACTAAATTATCACAAATTAAACAACAACTAATACCATTAGAGAATGTATAAATCACATGGCATTAGCTGTTGATTTTCTGTAATAAATATATAGTTCTTACTAAATAATTTATCTACCTTTTCATTAAAAAAAAATTATAAAATAATAATAAAGTGTTTTTTAAATGTGCAACGAAAAAGTTGAGTCACACTTGAATGAATTCCACAGTTAAAGCTTTTGTGGGTTACACACATCCCAAACAAATGCGACACTATTTTGAGCCTACTTAATGTGCATGCACACACATCTACACACACTCATACACCCACACACTCCTATAGTAAGTATATTGTAAAAATTAGAATTCCGATTAAATATTCTTCAATTTTACCATATTTTATTTTAATCTAAATAGAAATTTCGTAATATGTGGGCTATTTTTTCGCAGTGTACCATCGGTACTAGCATGACAACGACAAATCCATAAAAAAAAGCACATTAAATATTTGCATTAATTTCGGGCATGCGATAAGTCAGCCAGGAAGATGGAGGAGAGAGAAAAACAGGAAACAAGGACACGGCGCACATTTTATTCGCCTGGCACTTACCCGGCAAGCTTGATGCGATGCTGATAAGAAGCAATAGTTGCGTTATCAGCTCTTTGATGCTCCTGGTACTGCTACTGGAACTGGAACTGTTACTGTTACTCCTCCTCCAGCTGATGCTGCTCCTCTGTCGGCGTTGGCTGCTGTTCATTTTGTCGAGCATCTCGTTGCTGCCACTTATCGTGCAACGCGTTACTTTGTCAACGACTCAATCTCTTTGTCTCCCTCACTCTCGGGCACAGTGTGCTAGATTTTATTGTGCGGTAAAATTGTACAACACTATTCTGGCTTGTTGCCACGTTTTGTTGCCAGGTGGGGTGGTGGGATTTGGCCTGTTGTAATTTGGTTGCCAAATATTTAGCTCAATTTTGTTGCTTTACATATGTTTTGAGGTTGCAAACGATATTGCCCTCTAAAAACAATACAAAAATAAATATATAACACTCACGCACACACAAGCGTTCATTACAAAAATAAATAGTTTAATTAACAATATTTCAACAGCGGCCAAGGGAATTTTTTTTTTAAATGGATATTTGACACTTTTCACAAGGCTTTGGTTTTTGGTTTCAATTTCCAGTTTAGCTCATGAATTTAAATTCAAAATATGGGCAACAATTTGCATGGCATCAATATGCAGGATATTCGTCCTTTTTGTTCTTTATTATTATTATTTTTATTATTGTTATTCTCACTCGTTTGTCATGCGATAATTTCACTTTGCACTGCTTCGTTCGATTTTTTGTTTGATTTTTATTTTTGTATTTTTATTTTTATTTATTTATTATTTATTATTTGTTTTGTTGCCGTTTTTAATCAGAAATTTACACAGTCACCGCATCGGGCTTCGGTGGCAAACAAATTGGCGGTATTGCCCTTGGATGTTGTTGTTGTTATTTGTTGTTGTTGCTGTTGTTGTGTTTGTGTTTGCAACTGCAGGCAGAACAATAAAAATTTTCAATCAAAACTTTTTACTCTCTTTCTGCTGTTGCTATTTTTTGTAAGGTTTATTTTTTTGCTTTTTAGCGCTCGTTAGTTCCAACGTTTCTATTTTTTTGTTCACTTTCTTTTTTTTTTCTCAATTTTTAATGCAATTTCCACGCTTAACTGCCGTTTTTCTTGTTGTTTCTCTTGCTGATGCTGTTCCTGTTACCGTTTTATATAGCATTTATTTACACGGACACACACAAACCAACAGCAAACACCCACAAACACACACACACACACCAATAACAAAATATGCACAGAATTTGCCTTGTTTCTCTGCTTCCTTTCTCTGTCTCTCTCTTTCTCTTTCTCTGTTTATGTGTGTGTTTGTCTCTTTGCTTTGTTTTGTTTCCTGTTGCTCGCACAAATTCAAATTACTTTTGTCGTTATTGTTTGTATTGTTATTCTTATTGTTGCTGTTGTTTGTTGCTGTTGCTGTTGTTGCTGTTGCTGTTGCTGTTATTGTTGTTGTTGCATGTCATGTTCATTTCTTCAATTCAGTTGGCAGCTTTTGCTGCTTGCGTTGTCATCAAGTTGTTGTTGTTGTTGCATTGGACATGGCTCAGCGTGCCAGCCACAAGATGTTGCATATACACAGCTTTGATTTGGACTTTGCAGCAGCTTCTCTTTGGTTTTGGGCCACGCCTTGGGCATTTTCACATTATTCACAATGGCGTAAACTGTCTGAAAAACGAAACAAAATAATTCAAAATTAAATAAATAAAATGTTTTATATACAAATACCTAGAGCTATAGGGTTGATAGCGCAGAAATATTTAATAATAGACTATCGTAGTGTAAACAAAAAGAATTCTAAACAATATATAATATATGTGTATAAATATCTAAATATAAATAAAGCATATAAAATGTTATTACTTATTTACATTCATCGAATAAATGGTGTTAATTTCTTCTGTTCAAGAAATCATCATAAGTATTTATTATAAGCTCTGCCCCATTCTAAGTAGATGGAAGCCCTGACAAAATACACAAGAAAAATATATAGCGGAGATTTGGATTAAATAAATTACTTAATAATTAGATGCAGTCTTTTTGTTATAGTTTTATAAACTAAGCCATCAATATTAATAAATAAATAAATAAAATTACATAATATAGCAGAATATTATTGGCTAGTCGTAAATTCCCAATTTTAATATATATATTTTTTTATTAATTGCAAAGTTCAAACAATAAGCAAATAATACTTATTTTTAGTACATTTATGGTAGTTAGTTGCCGGTGAGAAGGTTGAAGTTCTGTCTAATTTAAAATTTCCTTTGAAACAACTCGCACATTTTCATAATTTATTAGCCAGCTTTGCTTTACTTTGACGCTTTAATTTTGAACTTTTTCGTTTGATATTTCAACTTTTTCTCAGAGTGAAGTCGCCCCAACATCTCACAGACTTGCATATGGCAATATAAAAATTCATATGTACATATAACATAATATACGGATTTATAGGCCGGGGAAATGCGTCAGGATGTTGCCTCTACGCAATACCCGAAGGTCGTGTCCTGTCGTGATGACTCTGTCTCTTTGCGTCTGTTCCTGATCCTGCTTTTTGCTGCTGCTACTGCTCCTGCTCCTGCTGTTACAGGACTTTGTTCCAGCTAAAGTGCAAAACAGCGACGACTATTATGCTTTATTTTCCGCTTGACACCTTTGGGTTGCGTTGCGCATTTCCTTTTTGTAGGCAGTGTATAGTGCAGCCAGTGTATAGTGTATAGGCCGTCTGCATTTCCCCCCTGCTGGCCTCTTGTTTACATTCGCATAAAGCTTTTTTTCACATTTTTAGCTGGCCTGGCAACCCAGGCAGAGGCTCAACTTTATGCATGAGGCATCTGCATGCATTGCATGCCACCCAAGTGGCGGCGGCGGCTTTGAGTGCTGTGCACCTTCTTATCAACGTGAATGTCAACGGTAACGTGTGGCAGAGACGTCATGTCGTCGTCTGAATTGAAATTTATTATTCTGCTTTGTCGTGCGTATGTGTGGCAGGCACTTTTATGCCCCACATGCCACTGGCAGACACCTCCAAGCAGCAACCACCTTGTTGGCTTTTCGTGTTTGGTGCAACCCTTTTTTCTGAGTAGGTATTTAATATTTTAATGCTGGGCTCTCTACCTGGCTGCCTATTTTTACTCGTGTTAATTGCTTTCCAGCTGGGCGACTGACAAGGTGAGAGGGCAACCTTTGATGTCCGGACATTTTGCTGTTGCTGTTGTGATCGCACTTAAGGATATTGTTTACATGTCTCAATTATCCTTTGAATTGTGCACACACACACTCGCGCACGTCATTTCGCTGTTCAGTCATGCCCCCTCCTCACCATATTTTGGCCAAGTTTGCGCTTTTGTTCTAATTTCAAAGTAAACTTTTGACAGCCTTGAAGTCTGACACTGTACATCAGTAAAAGGAATTAAGCGAATTTCAATTGCAAGTCTCGATTTTCAACTTTAAGTCAATTATTAAGCAATTTGAAAGTTGAGCAGAAAATTACGCTGAGCATATAAGATGACTATTTGGGCTCTAAGAATATATTAACTGAATTAGTAGTTTAATATTTTGTTTATAGTTTAATATTGGTATTTATTGCTGATTTTAAGCTCTTTTCATTTTAGGCAAGCTATTCAGAACGTACCAGGCTTTAAACACGCTGAAACTAAAAAGTTTAGGATTGATGGTTTAATGAAGTATAGAGTCGAATCGACCTCTTCAGAATAGTTTTTGCTAGATTGTAAAATTATCTAGACGCTTACTTCAATTGTAAATTATTTTAAAAATAGCTTCACAAATTTTTGGTGGTTTTATGGAATAAAGTGTCGACCAACCTTGTCAGAAAAAACGTTCATATCAATTGTAAATTATTAAAAATTTCGCAAATTATTACAAATTTTTGCGCAAGTGAAAATCGGAACAGGCATATATTTTTTCTGTCCCGTTTACATTTAGTTGAGTTTTACCAATTGCTATGCTTGAGATGTGTCTAATACTTGCTCAAGTTCGCTATTTTCATACAAGATTATGTAAGCCTAATGCGTGTGCTAATTCTGTGGCAGTAACTACCCGCACTCCCCCACCTCCCCTCCAACCATACTGCACCCCTGCAGCCGTTTCAGATAGTCATCATTGAGCCACAGGCAATTTGTTGCCAGCAACCTTAAGTGGAGCCTTCATTTGTAGTCGACTCTGTCGTTGTTTTTTTTTCTTTCTTCTTGGGTTTACTTTTGCTGGATGAGACACAAAAAAGTTGTTTCTAGTTTTTTCTGCTGACATTTGCCATTTGGCCGCTTAGCACTTGCGTGATAGTAGCGGGAGGAGTAGGGGAGCTAGGCAGTGAAAATTGTGGCAGCAAGAAATTATGCAAAGATTGTGTGCACAACTTGAGACAGAGACCCTTGACTACAGCCAGCAGCCAAGAAAGGGCAGTCAAGTTGCTCAGAACCCAAGCTCAGGTCAGTTCAGGCTCAAAGTTTTGCCGAGTGACATGTAAATCTGGCCGCAGGATATACGCCATTTTGTTGTGCACGAAAGAGTTGACGGCGAACGAAGGAAAAAACGCAGCCTACGTCAACGCCGACGCTGACGTTGGCGTCGTCGTCGACATGATGATAATTTGGCATACAACGGCCATCAACCGTTGCCCAGGAGCCACATTTTCCTTCATGAAAATCAGTTAAATGAGTTTGTTTACATGTCTCACCAGCGAGGCGTGGTAAAACGAAACGAAATATATATAAAAAAACAAAAAAAACACACTTTAAATGTATGCAAAGTGTGTTAGCTGAGGGAGGTGGCAGGGTCTGCTTGCGGGGGCACATTGTCTGGACGCTGTGGCGGCCCGTTTTTCTGCGGAAATAAATGTAAGAAAAATCCCCATACAATTTACTTTTGCAACTTGATACGGTATGTTGGCAGCGCCTAAAAGTATGCAGCATGTAATTTGCGTTTTTTGTTTGCCCTTGCCGTTTGCTTTATGTAATTTGCATGTAAACATGTGCTTATTTTCGTGCCTCCTGGCAACCATACACATACATATACATATACAAACACAATTCGGAGTTGGGCGCCTTGTGAATTTACGCCAAACATCAAATGATTTTGTTTAACATATTTTGTTATTAAGTGTGGAAATGTGCATATTTTGTTCAAGCCGTCTTTTCCTTATAAACTTTATAATTCAGTTGTGCAAGTGTATGTGTGTGTGTGTGAGTGTTTTTACCCCTTTTAGCTGGTTTACTCTTATGGACTCCTGCGCCTGTTCGTTATTCGTTGTTCGTGCCTGCAGTAAATTTCCGTTTGCCATCATTCAGGCAGGGCAGGCATACTTCACTTGAACTTTGTGTAGCGTGAACTTCTTAAATTATTGGCTAAGGCTATAAACTGCATGCTCGGCCCTCGTTCTGGCCAGACTCGACTAGTCTCACCCTCTGCTTTCCCCGCTCTGCTATTCTAACCTATTCAGCGCTTTCTGAACTTTGGCAGCTTTTTGGGGGCTAAGCGAATTATGTTTTGTGAAAGTTCAAACACATTTTCGGTCTGCCATTTGACAATTGACAGTTGGCACAAACTTTTGCCAATTAGTCCTGTCACGGCACGCCTGCAATGACCGCAGGATGCTTGCTGCCTGCTGCCTGCTGCCTGCTGCCTGCTACCAGATGTTGCATAAGGCTACATTTGCAATTCACAGCCGTTTTCTTTTGCTGCTTGTCACGTCACCTACCAATTTGTTTGTTCGCCAGAAGACGCCGAACTAAATGAAAAACTAGTATGAACACCCGCACACTCGCACACACGCACACACACGCACAGGCATTGACAGGCAGTAGCTTGCACATGGCCATAACAGTTTCTGGCCGTGTTGCATATAAAACGAGCCATCAACTTGCCAAGACTGTCTTGGCCATATTCTACGTGGTCGCACTTCGTAATGCCACTGCGCTTTGAGGCAACCCAATCAACGATATGTTGCCCCAGGGCCATGCCCCTCGCTTTCTGCTAACTCGAAGACATTGTGGCTCCCCTTTTCTTACCACGCTTAATGCCTGCATTACTTTGCTCATGGCTCATGGCTCATGGCTTATAGCTTGTAATGGTAAATGTGTTTAAGCCTTTATTGTTGCTATTCCCGTTACTGTTGCCACTGTTGCTGCCACTGTTGCTGCCTCTGTTGCTGCTGCTGGGAGCTCAGCAAATACAAAGTGTTAAATGCTTCTGGCTTAGAACATGGAACTGGGAACTGGGCGCGCTCTAAGCTCCAGCCTTAGAGCTCCGGGCTAAACAAATATCTATATACTTGTATATATAATGTATATACGCATATTAAGAGTCAACTTAACACTGCACAAAAGCGTTTGTATTCATTTCTTATTTAAAACTAACATTCATCGTTTGATAGATAAAGCTATAACTAAACACTGAGAAAAATCGGCACAACTTGATCTGCAAGGGAATTATATTTAGAAAACTGTTCAACTTGATTTTTACACTTATTTTAATTTTTTTAATTTTTTTGGAGCTGGAGCGGGTTGTAGCAACGTCCGTCCGGCTGATCTAGTATATATATAAAATATACGACCGATGATTTAAGACTTTTGTGCATAATTTTGAAAATAAAAACCAGATTTCCCCAACTTTTGTTTACAATTCCACACACATTTCTTGCGCTATAGTATGACTTTTTTTTTGAGTGTTGTTAAAGCGAAGCGTGCACACAGTGTTTATTTATTGAACTGTGAATAAATATTTAGCCGGGCATCAGCTTGAAGTACCTTAGACTCAGACGCGCTTCAAAGCTAAGCAGTTTTATACCAACTTATCCCTCCCTCCACGTGTAAACCCACGTATTCGCCCCACATTCAGACCCAGTTGCAAGTTGTAAGCATGTGAAGACGAATCGATAGATACTTGAAGCATGACTGTGTTGACTTTGCAGTTGTAAGTGTGGACTGTAATTATATAAGTGTGCGTATATGTGTGTAGTTCTGTGTGTGTGTGTGTGTGTGTTAACTCTAACCTAATTCCGAACATGGCTTAAATGGACTTACAGGCTATTGACTCACAGAATTTTATATTCGTTAAGCAGCTAGAGTTGTGTGTTAGCCATAAAAATAGGACTTCATCTACCTCAATGTGTCCTTGCTCTCATTATGTGTTAGGAGAGCTACGCTTTTGAAGGAGGGGACTGGGGCACCAATTGCCCCCCCATTTCCGGACAGTCCCTCAGTCAGAAACAGCTAAAAAGGCTCTTCAGCTTTATCGCTGTAATCAATTGTCTGCATTTGAATAGTTGACAACCGATTTATGGACCATTGACTGAGCAGTAGCAGTAACAGCAGCAGGGACAACTGTGCCCCGCCCAGAGCTCATTTCTTTTGTACTTGCGGTCGTCTCTTTGCCGGACGAACTGTCCTGTCCTTTGCTGTCCTGTCCTCTGCTGTCCTGTCCATCTTCGATCTTTGGCCAGTATTTTTTTGTGTATCCTTTTCGGAAATCAAGTGGAATGACCCGCTAGGTTTGTTTTTCTCTGTTATACACTCAGTTGTTGCTGTAACTTCTGTTTTTCTATGTTTTACGTAATTTCACAGAAAGCCGGAAATGGCTAGGAAATTGAGCCAACAATAACATAGCACAAGCCACAGCGGCAGCATCAGCATCAGCTATAGCTATAGCTATAACAACAACAACTGACATCATGCACGAATAGGAATAATAACGAAAATGTCAGACCAAGCGGCAATTCGTCCATTGTCCTTCTGCCAGTGGGTGAGTCGAGTCGGTCAGCCAGTGGCCCAGTTAATGTACTGCCAAGTGTTTTTGACCTTTTTTTTTGTGATTTTTGTTTTTGTGTCCGTTGCCTTTGCCTTTTTCGTTGCCCATTTTCATATTTTGGCTGGGCTGTCATAAAGCGAATAAGGACTAAGACAACGCATCGGTTTGGCAGTGCTCCAAAGCCAAGGACCCACTGCCACAACCAGCTGCTGTTGTCGCTCGTGTTTTATTGCGCACCACTAGAAATTATTTAAAACTCAATGCAAATGAAATGCGCTGTCATAAAGTAGGCCGAGGCCAAGTTCAGACACAGCCTGAGTAATATCTTACTCTTGTTGACAGGACATTAAGCGAATTTGGGCCAGTCTTTAGAGCTTAAGGTAAATATACAAAATTAACTGAGACACCTTAGATGCTGCTGATGCTGTGATAGTTTTAGCCTGTGGTCTAAGCTCTAACAAGCAACATGCCCCGCTTGCAACTTCCAACTGGCAGCTTGCAACGCGCGTCAGATGTGTTCACACAGGCGACACTCACGTCTCATGGGGGGGCCTCTTGGCAGGCTCTTAGCAGAGCTTTGCATTTGGGTTAATGTAGTATTTGTGTTTTGCGCTCGAGCACCACCAGCGCCAGTCACACTGAGAAAAACAACAGACTACTGCTATTGAAAATGTCAAAGAAAATTCTATTAAATTAATAAAAATTAAATTATTGAATTAAAAATTAATATTCACACTTACTTGATTTTACAACACAAAATTTAACTTTTACTAAAAAAAAAATTTTTAAAAATTTAAATTTATAGAAACCTTTGACCCTTATATACTGACTGCAAAGCAGCTTGAGTATTAAAGGAGCAAATGATGCAACAACACAGCTCCTACAAGTATGCAACACTTTTTTCAGCAAGATAGTGTAATTCTAATAGTTTTAATAAATTAAATATTTATGAGTTTTCTTGTATAAATTAATAATTATAAATTAGTAAATTAATAAATAAAAATTAAAATAATTATTTTTCTAACGTTTTATTATTAAATAGAATAAACTAAGTACTGTACTCTATATGGACACTATATTATTATCCCACTTGTAAATCTTTATTATAATTATTTTAGTAAATAAAAAAGAAATTTTACAATAATTTTATTATTTTTCATATTTACTTATTTTAGCAAATATATTTGTTTAGGTTCTTGGTAAAATATTTTATTTTTGGAAATTCATATTTTTGTATCCAAAATTGAAACTTTTTTCCATTTTCTATAAAAAATAATAAACTTAACAATGATTATTTAAAAACATACAATATTAAATAAATGATCGACTTTTCTACATTTTGGAACGTCATATTTTCCTGTTTTTCTATAAATTTACAGCAATTTTCTATAATTTAAGGTATATATTTTTTTTGAGTGCAGATTGATGTTATCCTTCGGCATGTATATACATACACACACACACATTTAAAGCTCTGGCTTAGCGTTTTTTAGCCCGTTGTAGCTCTCATCATTGGATTGGCGTAACGGGCACATTTTGTCAGCTCCTTGTATGGCAATGCGCTGCACGTTTGCCGGAGTAAAATATGTCAACGTCTGCCACGGTTTCGCTTAGATTGGCATTGTCATAAAATGTACCCACACACACACACACACACACTAGACACAAAAATGCACATGGCTGTGATTCTGAAGCCCACGGAGCGTCATGTGAAGTCAGTTTAAAGAATGAATTGCATTTTATTGTTTGCATTTTATCATGTGGTTGCTTTTGGTTGGCACGTCTTCGGCTTTAAATAGTTAAGTAGCCGCTTGCCACACTTATGAAACCACAGTTGTATTTGGTTGGTGAACGTGTTGTTATTTGCCTGCCTGCCTGCCACATGCCACATTATTCCGGTCATCACAACAAGCAGCCGCAGCTTACCCCACCTCAACCACTCAGTTTAACCTTAACCGCAAAGTACAATATTTTTCACCACAACCCGCACAAAAAATTCAATCAAAATTGTTGCCATTTAGTTTGACATTTCATTTTGATGGCTCGCAAAATGATGATGAAGTGACTGCAACGCACCAGCTGGGCGTGGTCCTTGCCGCGTCGAAGACTTGGCCACAGCAATTTTACTTTTTTATAGAGTGCAAACTGGCAAAAGAAATTTCTAGCTGCATATTGCAAAAAAAAAAAAAGAAGATGATAAACCAAAAATAAAGCTAGAAAAAAAGTTCACAACTGACCGCAAGTTGTGGGTGCTGCTGGTTGCTGTTGTTGTATAGACTGGCGACTCGTTTTCGTATCGTGGAAAATTGATTTTGTTTTTCTTGCAGCTCACTGGCTTGACTGCGATAAGAATTTGCGTTTTCCTTTCGCACTGCTGCACTTAATCAGAAACATTTCATTAGTTTGGCCAACGCTTCAAACTGAAATTGCATTCGCCATTGTTGTGAATAACTAAAGAATTCACGTCTTTTGCTAATTTTGTTTTCAATTATTGAAGGATACAAAACATTTATTAGATTCAATAAAAACGTTTTTATTCGATTCATTGAATGTGAATCTTGAAAAATGTGAGTTTTTTAAAAAATTAAATAGTCACCTACAGAGCTCAAACTTGAATTTCAGTTAACTCAAGGAAAAAAGGATAATCTATACAAAAATGTCTTTCACCAATATGGAAGGTAGATATTAGATGGATTGTTATTGCACAAAGAATAAGAATAAAATTATAATTCAACAATTGTAGTTATATTTTAACCTTGGCAATTCCTACTTTCAAAATCCTTTTATTACCAAAAACTTAGTACAATTTATTAAGATGCATAGTTTATCAGTAACATTTACAATTATAGCAATAACATTAAGTTTATTTGTGTGTTTACAAGCTGATTTATAAAAATTCGACTGATATTTAAATTTTGGTACAAATTCACCAATTGAATTTACAATTCTAAATACCCTAATAGTCCGCCAACAAATCAGCGTCAAAGTGTATATTAAATTCTTTGTAATAAAGTGATTCGAGCATGAATGAACGAGAAATCTCTCACACACACACACTCACTCACTCACACTTATAAACATTTAAAGAATTGTGTGTGTAAATTTTTTCACACGTTCGCATTCGCTTTGCTTTTTCACTACGCCTGAAAGCACATGAGAATTCATAAAAGTCTGTCGTTGCCAGTGCTGCCTACGATTATATGATAGGGGAAGATACACACGCACACACACACACACACACACACACAGAGCAGCCATAAGGAGCTATCAAGAAATCACAACAAATTTACAAGTGCCACACAAATGTTTGACAAAAAGTTTCTTGAAAAGCTTTTCACTGATTTCGCAACGTCTCAACGATTTCTTTGCTTTTGCGTAGTGTGGCAGGCGGGGGTTGCCGATAGGCGGTGCGGGCTGGGGGAATGGGGTTGCAGCCATAGACATTTATGGCCCAAAAGATGCTATCGGGTTGACATAAGTTAAGCTGCTTTGCTTTGCTTTTTCGGTTAAAAACAGCTACAACAACAGCAAAAGCAACTGATGCCAACAAACTCTGCCTTGTGGTGCGCACCACAGTGCGTATGAAAATAAACTCATGTGCTCGTGCCTGTGTGTGTGCGTGTGTGTGTGTGTTCGTGTGTGTGTGTGTGTCTGTTTGCGCTATACAAACAGTTGAAAAGGGTGTTCGAAATGTGGCAACAACGCGTAAATTTATACTTGAAATATTTTTGAATGCCTCAAACCGCACGTACTTATTCAAAAACTTTTGAATTGTGGGCCGTGAGCCACCATGAACCTCCGACTTGTGATTCTGTTGTTGTTTAGACTTGTCTGCTATTTAGTGTTGACACACACAAGGCAATTTGGCAAATGCAAACAGCGCGACCAAATATTACGCATACGACGCGTGTTGCGTATTCGCATTGGCATTTTGCTTTCAGATATTAAATAAACTTGCGCCATTTCAGTTTCGCGCCTCGACAAACCGCAGCGCCCTTCGACCTTGCACCACCCAACCACCCATTGGTAACGGTTATTGCTTATTACATTAGGGGCGACCCCACAAATTCAGTGCTATAGTTTTGCCCGCGAATGCCGTGTGGCATGTACAATTTCCCACACACACACACACACACACTTGACTTTGCCAGCCATTGAAAATCACAAGAGAAAATCCACTTATGCTGCCGCTGCTGCTGCTGTGTGACTGAGTGTGTAACTTTTCGCACAAAGGGAATTTAAATAAATAGCATAAACATTGTACACGCCCGAGCTGTGACCGGTTACTGGATTTAAAAGCGGGGTAAAGAGAGGGAACCCAGGCATTTTCCAGCTCAGCTCATGTGTATAAGCAACCCGCTCTCTCTCTCACACATGCCACATATTTGAACACTTGCTTAGACACATACTTCCAGATTGGGGCAGCGCTGATGAAGTGCGTGAAATTGATAAATGAACTGCTACTGTAACTGTGGCAGTGACACTAGCTGCGATTGCGACTGTGACTGTGACTGTGACAGGAACATTTATACAATCGATTGAACGTGACTCTAAGAGCACAAATGTGAAACCACTTGAATACCATTCTGAAATCACAACAATTTCGATATGAACTGATAAAAAAACTCACGAAAATTGGCTTCACGTTGTGCGACTGCATAAATTAGCGTGCGGCAGGACAACAAGCTGAAGGACAACCCGCTGTGTTGTTGTTGCAAAAAGGCTAAGCGCGTAAGCGCTAAACATTTAAATGCTAAATAGCTGGTAAAAGGATAACGCATATCCTGATTGCCAGCAAACGGCACGTTTGACAAGCTCCCGCTGGGCGTGGCATTACAACGCGGGCGACAGGACACTTTTGCCATTTTGCCACAGCCGGCGGCAAAAATTAAAGTGTTACCAAAATAATAACAACAAATTGCCTCTGTACAACAGCAACAACAACAACAACAACACACTCGTTTGCAAAAATGTTTACGCCCCTCACAACGGGTTGCAACAAGGATATTTCTGGCTCTCGCGGCCTGTGTGGCACGAGGTCACGCATTGCGCTGCCTGCCACAGGCACAAACGACATTTTTTTCAATTTGCATAGCCAGACGACATTATATCTTGACATGCGATAGTCACCGTATGGCAGCAAAGTCTAAATACCGTTATAACAGAGCATTAAATATCAAAATTCCGGAAAGTTAAAGTAAAACGGACCAGGATATTAAAAGAGCTCTTAGGACTAGGCAAACTTTCATAGAGGTATTAAAGTGCGTAAGTTTTTAATTAAATACACAATTCAACTCGATGCAATTATCCTGATATCTTGGCAAAGAGTTTTATAATTTGTTGATAAAATTTATGAAAATATCTTATCAAAAATGCTTTAAAATATGCGAGTCAAGTCGAAAAAATGCCCGATCTAAGGTGATTTATTTTGTATATCAATTTATTATTTTATTTAATTAATTTAAAAAACTTGACTTGCTGTGTAATATCTTTGAATTAATTATGGCTTGTTCTTTACACTTATTATTGTCCATTTATAGAAAAAGCAATAATATAAATATATATAAGTCTCAGAAAAATCCGACCTTAATCTACCCAATCAAATAAATATATATATATAATATTATACAAATAAAATACAAATCTCTTGTCGGATAATCAAATTTCCTAACAAACAAAGGTCACAAAAAAATATAACTAGAATATATGAATTATATATTCCTTTCGACGCATTAAAATACAATTTTTTGTTTAATTAATAAAACAAATATTTATAAAATTTGCTGTAAGGTAATGAATCCGAATTAAGCCAAATATTATTGGAAAATGCTTTTTTGAATACTTAAATACCTCAAACTCCTTGAGTTAGGAATTGATTTCAGACTCATAATTTCATGGAACAATTTTCTTAGAACTCTTCGTGGATTTCGCTCTAATGCATTTAATATATATTTATTAAAAGAAATGTATTTAATCCGATAAGATAATATTAGTATCGTATATCATAGCAGCAATTTCTTAGCTAACAAAAGATGAAGACATTTGCTTTATCTTACCTACAAATAGTTTTTTTTTAAGAACAATTCAGTAAAGTTCGTTTAAAGTGTTGTTCAACTTTTTTTTTATATTTTTTTTGTGACTTTTAACTTGACACTTTAGCGTTGTAAGTGTCGAAATGGTACGCGAAAATAGCAACCCGCGTCCATTAAGATCGTTTTGTTTCGCATTTTTCTCAGGCGCCGAAAATAAATTAAAGAGCAGAATTGTTTCCTTTTTTTTTACGGCCTTTATGTGCTGCCTTTTGTATTTGAAGCTGTTGGCTTCTGTGGGTACGTTTCTCATTTCAACGTTGTTGAAGGCGACGGTGTCCTCGTTGGCGTTGTCCTTGTTGTCGCTGGTTCTATTTTACACAGAGCGTGCGGTGCTTACAATGTCGAAGGACCAAATCTGCAATCTACAAACGCTGCAACTGGACTGAAGTTGGAAGCTGAAGCAAAAGAAAAATGCCCCTGGAACGTGAGAAACATTTGGCGGATATCCTTTTGAGCAGCAGCGGGGGGGATAGGAGAGTGAGCAGCGGCTTTAATCGTGCCTCAAGTGCAGGCCGTGGCCCGGAAGGTGAAGCTGCCTCAGTTGTGGGAGTTTAGCAGGACTAACAGGACTCTGGCAGGAGTTGCGTTACTTAAATGTAACCTAAATGCCCGGCAAGCGGATATGTCGCGTAAAATTGCAAATGGCTGACGCTAAGTGATGCAGTTGACAAGGATTTTGGTTGGGATACTTATATACATGCTATATGCATACTCATGTAACTTATATATATATATATATAAATACGAATATCGCTTTAACATTTGGCATTACAGATTCGTTATAATTACATAGAAATTCGTATTTATGCAATAAATTGTCAACATATCTTGGCCAAGGAGTTAATTGCATGTTATTGCAGTGCTACACTACTCCCAGAGACCCTAGAATAAGTGCATACATCTGTTTATGAGAATTTATTGCATAACACATACAATGCCATTTGTGTGTGTGTGTGTATCTGTGTGTGCTGTCTAGCAGGCATCAGTAGGTGCAGCCACATGGGCCATGCACAATTAGTTGAGCCGCAGCAAAGCTAACACCAATATATAATGCCTGACAAATGCAAACCGATGCACACACACACACTAAAGGGACTGCAGAAAGTGTTGGGTGGGGAGGGGGGGGGATGGTGAGTTGGTTAATGGGGTTGTTGATGCTGCAGTTCCTATTGCTGTTGCTGTCGCTGGCAACAACATTTGTGCGAGATGTGACATTTGCTTAACCTACCGCTGCGACTGGCTGACAAACACGGCGAATGCGTATACTTAATATTGCATAGCCCGGTATGCATGCCAAAAAGCGCATTAACTGCATATGCACACACACATTCATAAGCACACACAAGCACACTCACACACACACAACACACACAGAGTCGTCAGTGTTGGCAATTCTATCCTAATGCTGTTGGCATAAAATTGTCATGCGCCATCTAGCGTTAGAAAATTGAATTATGAATAATTGCGTTTTGTTGGTTTTATCATGGGCTGTGTGTGCGTGTGTGTGTGTGTGTGGGTGTGCGTGTGTGTCTAAATACGAACTTTCCAATTGCCACATTTGCCGTATGCAGAGGCACTTTAACTATTTCATATGCACAACAGACCACCTGTGCGTGTGTGTGTGTGTGTGTGTATTTGAGTTTGGCTTGCTCATGGGCGTAGTTTCAAAGGAGCAGGTCCCAAAGGTCAATAATTAAATATTCACAGTCCGTAATTATTTTTACATTTCCGTCCCTGAATTTAATCATAAACCCCTTAGATAAACAATAAATAAGTATGATGAAAAAAATATATAAATCGTTTTTCAGATAAAAATAATTAATAAATATGATACCAAAATATGAGTCGAATTTTAGAAAATTAAATTCACTGCAATTTTTTACAAAAAACTATAATTCAATTAAGTGATTTGTTTAGCATAATATATAACTCAAACAACTATTATGTTTTATTTTTTTTGATTTAACGAATTTCGATGACTTTTATTTAGGTATAAGCGAATTCCAACATACAAGTTTATATTTTTTAAGAAAGGCTATTTAATTAACTTTATTTTGATATCCAAACATGTACACTTTCATATAAAAAAATCTGAGAAAATCTGTTTTATATAATATATATTTATATTTGTCACATTCCAATCATGACACTTTGAAATTACGTCACTTTTCCTCTACTAAAGTTTATTAAATTTTTTGGAACTTTCCTAAAATTTAAAATGTTTTTTCCTCCATACATTTTTTTATTTTATTAGCTTATTTTTTTTTTTTATCTCTACACCTACTTCCACTCACTTTTAAGCAATGTTTTGTGTTAAAAATTGAAATTTACCGACTCGATAACTAGCCAATTTTTTTTTTACTTATGAAATATCTTGAGCTCCCCCTTTTAAAAAGTTCCTAAATACGCCATTGTCCTTTGGTTTTCATATTGCAGCAGGCAAAATTGCACGTGCTTCTTGGTGCGGAGGTTAACAATTGCAACCCATTGCATTTGCATTTGCATTTGCTTATTCAGTCAAACCAATTTGCCTTTTCGGCACATTGTGAAGCAGCTGGCGAGCTGGTGACAGAGTCATAAATGAGATCCTTACAATTAAATACTTGCGGCAGCAATGCGGCAGATCTGGGAAGGATGCAGCAGCCACACAATAAGGGTGTCGTCTGCCATTGGCCCTAATCTACTTAGCGAACCATTCAGACGATGTCACAATGCCAAATAGCGCACAAGGACGCACAATGAACCTTTGGCAGAGTCCTTGAAGCAGCCTGGACCAGCTTGAGGCATTGTGTGGCCGTCGCTTTGGTCATTTGCTCGTCGCTCCAACGCGCTAACAACAACGAACAGTTGACAAAATGAAGCGACAACGCTGATGAGAATAAAAAAGAAAATCTAATTTAGCGCAAGTGAAGGCAACCATGGTCATGTCCTGGCCATTGACTAAGCCGCCAGGATGAGGCTACAAAGGGCAGGCTGCCGAAAGGAGAGGCTGGAGTGTGCCATGAAGCAAGCAGCAGGTAGCAAGGCTCTCAGCTCCATGTAGCACACGGCTTTTGACAGTAATTTGGTAAATATATTTGCCGCTTAATTTTTATAAACTTGCGAGGCAAGGACTTCGAGCTCCTTGTGCTCGTCGAGCATCCATTTAAATTTTTAAACAATTTTTTGTGCTTTAGCCCAAGAACTCAAAGTTTCTGTTTTATACTCGTTTGCCATATGTGCGTCGTTATTATTAAATCGCATACTCATTGTTATTGTTAATGTTGATGTACTCTATGCCCAAGCAATGGATAAGGTAGGGTATTATAAAGTTGTGCTATTTTTGGTTACATTTTTGAAATAATTTTAAAAAATAATGTTGTTTGTTTATCTTATATTTATTTATAATTTAATTTTCAAGAGCTCTACCAAAAATACGAGTATACATTTTTTAATTACGAAACTTGTTTAATATAATGCTATCGATACTATACGTTAAATAATAATTTTATTTTTGAGATAGTATTATTGAATAATTTATTAGAAATTAAATATAAGATAAGCCAAAATATTATTTTTTGATAGGATTATTCAATAATTAATAACAAATTAATGTTAAAAAATATAACAAAAATATGACTTAAAGAAAATATAGAAAATAATAATTTAGTAAATTCTAATGTAATTAATGTAATGTAATTGAAATACTTCAATTTAAATTACTTCAATATAAATATTTTATTGCCGCATAAAAATAATAAACAAAAAATATGGAAAATAATATTTTGTCTTACCCACTATTGATTTATTATTAATTATTTAATAATCCTATATCAAAAATAAATTTTTTATTACGATAAAAACATGACCTTGCGCTCAGTATTAATCGTTATTATGCAAATAAAAATAATATTTAATTTAGAATTTTAATTTACGGAAAATAGGAAAATAATATTTCAATTTCTACTAATATAAGATTTAAATTTAAGTCAAATATAAATGTCAATATTATACGTTTAACAATAATTAATATTGTATTTCTATTGAATTTAGTAGGAATAATTCGATTGCCTATTAGGGTATTTGCTAGTCGAGCATGTCCAGAAAAAGTGTTCTTAGTTATTACTGTTGTTGTTGCTGCTGCTGCTTGCCTGGGTGTTAAACATTGTTGTAAACGCGCATCCACATCCAGCAGCTGTTTGTGCTCGTCATTTTAATGGAGATTGAGATTGAGAATGGGGGAATGTGAAAGTGGAATGAGAAATGAGAAATGAGAATGGGATTGCTATCCTTATCCTTATGACGTTGCCGCCTGCCTTGACATTTACGTTGTGTCCTTTGCATTGCTTTACACTGTTGATGAGCGTAAAAAAGCAATTGTTGCGCCTAATAGACATTCATGGGCAGCTCTCCTCTCCCAGTCTGCCTCAGGCCCCCTCATGTCCTTATTGGTATTTGTTGCGACATTGAGAGCATGACAAAATGTTACATATTTTATTAAGTATTTTTGCCAGGCATTCAATAAATTCAGTGGGGCATGTGATTACGCACACACACACACACACATATACACACATGTGACGGTGCTCACATGCCAAGTCATGTTGCTGTTGCCCTCTCTCTCTCTCGTTCTAATCAATTGTTATGTGGCGACACGGCTTATGCAACATGTCGCCCTGCTACTCTTCAGTGTCGTTGTCAACTTCATCTTCATCCTCGTTGCCATTGTCCTCAACGATTGACGCACACATAAAAGGCAGCTCATTATGCTTGAGTGCCATATAATTATAGATTTTCTATGGCAATATTATACGCAACTCTCTTCTTTTTTTGTTTTTTGTTGAGGGTCTTAAAAAGTACTTAGCATTGCAATCTGTCCTTTCAGTTATCAAGCACCAATGTTTTTAATTTGTAAAACAAGCTTAAAATGAACAAGAGAGGGGTATGGGCTAGGGACTCAGACTCGTTGCTACACAGAAATACAGCTCAAGCCGTTGGCACCTTCTTGCTACAACTCTACTCTAATTAATTAGCCAAAACGTAAAATTCGAAATAGTCGAGCAAAATAGTATATAAATGCGACCCGAGCACGCAACGGTAAAACTGACGCTGACGCTGACGTTGACAGTGACCAAGAGCGACTGTTGCAGCAATGAACTTTGACACAAAGCGTCAACTGAAGCGCGTCCTGATGCTCCGTTTGCTGCTCCTATTGCTACTACGATTGTTGTTGCTGTTGTTGTTGTTGTTGCTGGCAACTGTCACTGTCACTAAAAATGTCTTACAAGAAAATCTACTTAACGAATTTCAGACAACAACAAACAAAACAAAAAATACAACAACACAACAGCCAGCAAATCAGAGCCAAAACTACAGTGGGTAAAATTTTTGGCAATTTAATTGAATTTTTAATTACTGAATTGAATTAATTATAATTTATAAATTTTGACAACTATTCGGTTGCAATTCCTAGCCAATTATAGTTTTCATTGTTAAAGAAGTTCAAATTGAATAATTCCTCAACATCAGTTGATATTTATAAAAGCAATTGTAATTCTGAATAAAACTGAATTTAAAAAGAAAACCATAATTCTCAACTTAAGGCCTGAAAAACCAAACCAAGCTTAATAATAAACAATGTAAGCTATATTTGTTAATAAAAAAGTCTATGCTATTTTTAATACAATGCAATAAAGATATACATACAGTAGCGGCAAAAAATC
Organism: Hirtodrosophila alboralis; assembly: GCA_035043045.1. Classification (NCBI taxonomy): domain Eukaryota; kingdom Metazoa; phylum Arthropoda; class Insecta; order Diptera; family Drosophilidae; genus Hirtodrosophila; species Hirtodrosophila alboralis. Next base: position 406,687 of record JAWNNH010000518.1, on the reverse strand, counting down.
CTGACAATAATAAATACCGACAGCGCTTAAGGAAAAAGACAGTTCGATAAATTTTTTTTTAATTTTATACAATTTAGAGTTGCAGTTTTATACTAAATACATTTTACCTTGAATTCTTTTGCATTTAAATTTTTTTCCTAATTTAGGCGAATAATTGATGTAAAATATTTATTATTATTATTAATGGTGGGCTCTACAAGGATGTATAGATCGCCGATTTAAATTAAATCCTGAGATAATGGTAAAACTTAAAAGTTTCGATATTTTTCTTCGAGTTATACTCGATATTTTCGACTATCAATTAATAAGAATGTCAGCTTTCTTGTAAGATTGGTTTTTCGATTTTTCCTGGATTTTTATGGACTTTATTTTACCTTTTTTTTCTTAAACCTAATTGTTTTTAATATTTTGATTCAGTTAACAATATTAAGCTGATCTAATAACTATTGCCATTTAAAAACGGATAATTACTTGGGGGCGCTAAGCAAGTGTCCCAAAATATCTAATGCATATTTTCTAAGCATTTTTTTTTAGTTTTTACACATATAAAATTAAATTAATCTTTTGTTTAATTGAGTGAAATTAATTGAACTATTTGTTAAAATGTAAATCAATTCAATTATATTAATAGTTTAAAATATATTAAACTGGAAAGTAATCTTATAGGGGGCGCTATTCAAGTGAACGCTAGTGTTTATATAAAAGTAGGAAAATTAAATTGTTCTCGACTATTTTTAAAAAAATTCTATTACATTTTTTTTAATGCTATTTTTTAATCTGCGTGCAATTTTAACATCAGCAGCATAAATATCTTTGATATTTACGAATATTGAATATTCACTAGAATTGCCATGGTGCCCACTGTGCGGGCATGGCAACTGGGAGCTATAATTAGGCAACAGCCCGGGATAGCAAGGTCTGAGACTTTTTAAAAGCGTCAAGTCAGCGATTCACCCACCTGCCCCAAAACTGGCTGCCAAATGAAGTTGGCAGCAACTGCAACAAAGGCAACAGCAGCAGCAGCAGCAGCAACTACAACAGCAGCAGAAGTACAAGTAGAAGTAGGCACATGGCCAATATTGTGCTTGACAATGCTTTCAGCTAGAGGTTAGAGGGTATCTGGCAGGGAGGCACATTTTTATAAACTGTCAAAAAGTTTGTTGCGTCGCAATGATGTGACAGTTGCTGCCTGTTGTGATAAGCAAAAGTTTTGAGGCAAGTCGCCTCTGGTGTCTGCCACCTCTTAAAGTGTTGCATATTCCCAGTTCATTTTTAAAGCCGTTGCCTAATTGAAATTTTCTCTAGGGTGTCAAACGGAAGCAGCAGCTGTTTGTTATTTGCCGTTTGTCGCGCGAACGCTTCCGGTTGTCAGCTCCTGCTTGATGTCTAAGTTGGTAGACTGCAGGGGCATGTGTTGGCATAGGGGGAACACATGCACGAGCGCCTAAAAGTACGCAGCATTGATATAGATTACGTGCAACCGCAACGTTCGCTTCATGCACGTGCGTGTAGCAGTGGCAGGTGGGGGCTTGGCGGGGGCGTAAAAGTTTTGCAGACGCACCAAAAAAAAAAAAGAAAAAAAAATAAAAGGAAAAACAACAAAAAAGAAGTATAAAGCATAACACTTGACATTGACAAATTAGTTTCAGAAGACAACAGCGCAGTGTCGTGTCTTTTTGCGGCCTGGCAACGTCTGAAAGGTGGAAAGAGGGGTGTAGATGGAGGGGTTGGCAGCGAAGTTGCGTCAGTTGGTTAATAGCAACTTCAAGCCAAGACAGCCAGAGCTGTGTGTAGGTTAAAAATAATAAAATACCTACTGACATGATAGACACGAAGGACTTTTCTTTTTATTTAGCGTAGATTGGAAAAGTTTCGACAGTCCAGTAAAGCAACAGCAGCAGCAGCCACAGAATGCTTCAGCTACTGCCACAGTATACTCTACCCGGCTTGACTTTGCCGCACTTGCACTTAAGTAAGTCGCAACAATAGCAGCTGTGATTTGCCCCAGACTCTGAATAAGCCCTGATCCCAGGCGGATACTATGCTACGCCAAGTCCTGCCTGTGTCCCTATGTCCTAGCTAATACGAATATGTGTAGCTAATGTTACTTATTATATAACTAGCAGCCAGTTAGGTGTGTGTGTGTGGGTGTGTGTGTATTTGGGTCATGGCTGCGATTCAGGGCGTAAAGCAGGACACAAATTTTGCGGAATTTATTGCATAGTTGCAGGCGCAAAAGTAGTTAAAGTAAATCTCAACAGCGCACCCCACGCCACTTTACGCTTTGCAACTTTGCCTAATGAGTTGTGGCGCCACCAAAGATGAAAAACAATTATAAGCACACACCAAAAAAAATAATAAAAAAAAAATAAATAAGTATGCAAGTTATTTATTTTTTGCTCTCAGTACATTACCTACGGCGGCTGGGATGAAACTTTCGAACGCGCCTGACAAACTTTATGCTCACCAATTTATTTGCAAGTTGTGCTGGAGCCCAACATTGTGGCAATTGTGGTCAAGTTGGGGGCACCCCGGGGCATCATTATTGTGCCTCAAATTATGCAACACATAAATCAGCGAGATCAACGAAATAAGTGCCCATTCCTAATGCACGTCAATCAGGACTTACAAGTTGAAGCCCCCACAGCGAAACATGAAGTGAAAAAAAAGTCATAAAACCGCATGTTAAATACTCTTAATTAAGTGTTGCACTTTTGAATTTATTTTTTTGTAACCTTCTTGTCAAATAAAACTTGTTTAAGTTGTCATATAAATGGTGGTAATGCTTTTATTCAAATAAAATAATATGCAAATTAAAATAAATAAATAAATAAAATTGTTTGAAATTATGTACATAATCTAGTAGATTAATAGATCAGGCGTGGTTTGAAATTTAATTAAAATACTTGGCCTGTTGCAAACTATTTTGAACAATAAATAATATAAAAAAAACAAATAAACAAAATATATTTATAAAGCATACTTTGTGCGCGCACCAATATTAAATAAATGTAAAAAAAAAATAAGAATATTAGCAACAGAGCAAAATTTGCGAAAGTTCTCAAAAGATTTCTATAAATACTGTCAAATAATAATGGAAATAAGGTTTTATTTATATTATACGATTATATTATTTTTAGAAATATTTTATATCTCAAAAAAAGTGAAATTCGGAAAAGTCTTTTATATTATCCTTATGTAAACATATTTATATATACTTTAATAGGTTACACATTTTTTATAAACACCATAATATCCTGCTTTATAAAGTGTATCAAAAATAAATATACAATAAGTGACCCCTGTGATTATTATATTCGAGTAAATTTTCCAATTTTCATTTTGCCATTTGCAAAGTTTGTTAAACAACAACTCTGCCGTTGGGGTATTAGACATTTGAAAGAGCTGGGGGCACTTAAAAATTGTTTTTAAATTTATCATAAATAACATTTCGAGCTGCTGTCCAACAACTTGGCAATTTTTTGCCAGCTCATGCACTAATGTGGGCATTAAGCGGCAGGAGTGAGAAAAAAATATATATTTTTTAGACGGATTTTTTTTTATTTTTAATACTGAAGTTTATTAAAACATAGCTCTGGATATTGCCAAGCGAAGTGCAGCTGCCATTTACAATTTTATTTTATTTTTTTTCGCTGTCCACTAATTTATCAGCGTTTCTTGATGTTACCAACCAACGAAGCAGCCAGCCAGCCAGCCAAACAGCCAACAACAACCCCTTGGCCCATTTCTCTTGGCCATCTTAGCTCTCACATCGCTGGCCAACCAAGTGCGGCACTTCATTTGCATTTAAAATGTTTTCGCCTGCTCACTTTCAGCCTCAACTTTGGCCATTCATTTGGCACATTTCTCTTTGTTTGCCAATTCAGCGCTGTGGTGGGGCAGTAGAGCGGTGGATCGGTGGCAGCCACCGCTGAGTGGGTCAAGTGGGTCGCCCAATGTTTATTTGCTTTGTTGCTCTGAAGTTTATTTTGTTTTATTTTATTTTTTGTTATTATTCTTTTACTGTCTTTTCTGCTCTGCGGTTGGGCAATCCTGAGTCTGTATTGAGCAGTTCTTGGTTTATTTTTTACTTATCGATATCGATTACCATTTCGATGATGGTTTAGGTAGAGTTTAGCACATCTGTAATTTGCCCAAATTAAACATTTCACCAGCTAAAATGCGGTTTTGAATAATCGACTCACATTAAGGTACGCGCACCTTTGCAGCCGCGTTTAATTTATGCCTCCTGAGCGCCCCAAAGTATGCAATAAAATTGTATTTAAGTTGCCTAATGAATTTGGCGCTTTTAAATTATTGCACGATACACAACAATGAGGCATTTAGATAAAAAACAAAAAGGACGAGCACTGTAATTTATGACGGACTCTAAGGAGGCGTGAGCACCTGTATAATACACTCAAAAAAAGTGGAAGTTCGAGAAGCAGCAGCAAAGGGAATTATATTATTTTAGTGTTTATTTTTTAATTAAAAATTAGGCAAAAAAGAGCAACACTTGCTCAAATAAAAATTATACTCCATTTAATCAAACAAACATAAAAATTTTTATATGAAAAAAGTGCCAAAAAACCAATAAAAGAATATAAAAAAATATTTAAATAAACATCATTTGATGATCTGTAAGATCTTGTCCTTAATTCTATAATTTAAAAACGTATTTTTGTTTGTTTTTGCAATTGAGTAAATAGCTTTGCAGGCTGCTCTGTTACATTCTTACTAAATGTTTATAATTTCTTAATTTTTATTTTTTTAAGTGTACTCATTTAATTGGCTTGTGCTTAACACACACACACACACACACACACACATTCATATATACACGTCCGTGTAACATCACAAATTAAACGCTAATTGTGTTGGACTGCCTTTGAAGATGATGAATTACGGAAGACGAATTGGCTGCCAGAACGTACAAATAGCTTATTAAAAATTAATTTAAAATTTCTCATTCATTCGCAAATGTCCATAAGCGGAAGCTAAGGCAAAACTTTGGCTCCTGTGCAGCAACCTCAGGCAATGCCAGCGACTTTAACCTGACCCAAAAAAGCAAAGTAGCACAAATTATGCCATGCTTTCCTGTATTTTTTTTTATTCTATTTTTTTTTCCTTTTTAGCTTTAACTACTGCATGTGAATATATTCAAATTAATTCAATATTATGACTAGCCTTATAGAGCACTTCCTGGCCATGTTCAAAGCCGGCAGCATAGCGCCTGGGCCAGGGTCATTGGGGCTGAAACGTTTTATATGGTCGCATGGCAAGTTTGACACTTCCTGAAATTAATTACTTTAAAGTTAGCCGACCGCGCTTTTCAGCGGCCAACCCCCCGCTATGCCCCCGCCTTCCCGCCCGCATAGACTGACTGCCCAAATTAAATAATAAATTATTATTTCAGTGCGAGCCAATGAAGTGTGCCAAATTTAATGGCGCCCATGGAGCACATAGTTGGCTAGTGCGCCACTTCAAAGTAATTGCAAACAAACAACAAGGATAAGGATACTTTGCTACATCGAATATAAATATCCTTGCAATTATACTTTTCAAATAATAATAATGGCAAATTGTAAACCAAATTTTATGCAAGTAAATTAAACTCAATTTTTTTTAAAACTAAATATTTTAAATAAATATGATTCTCAATTTAAAGAGCAATTAATCAATCCAATTATAGCTACATATATGGTAGAGTAATCTGATTCGAGTGATATATATTTATAATATATTTTTGTGTCAAATTAAAAAGTAGCATGTATATAATCAAATCTTATTAAATTAAACTGAGAAATTATTATATATATTAGGGTGTCTTAGGCGAATTTTTAAGTGCATCACACACTTTATGACAAAATTATAATATACTCTACAAGAGTATATAAAATGGACTGGGATGTAGTCGAAGTTGAAGTAGAGTGTCGCTCAGATTCACACAAGCGAATTTACTAAACAACAACAAGAAGAAATAAATTATAATAAATGACTTTAATCTTTCAGCGTAATTTCATTTGGATAATTATTGACGGTTCGTTGCGAACGCTTTAAATAAGACTTTTATTAAAATGTCATACACAATTTATTAGAGCGAGACTTTCGTATAAATTTAAATGTTTCTATTTACTTTAAATATAACTCAATTTTTTTGTCATACTTACAGTGCTGCTAAGGATATTCTTGCAAAATTTTTCGTTGATATTTCTGACAATTTTTAAATGTAGAATTTCTTCTAAGTGAATGAATGTTGTGAAATTTTTAAATCAGTTTTGATAGGGATACTGTCGCACTTCCTTAAAGAAGTTTACAATATTGCATCACAGGAATTTCAGCTTACCTGTAAATATATAAAAAGGGAACAATTTTAGATACAGTTAAGATATGATAATAGCTTGATTAAAATAATTGTCTCTCGGGAGTGTAAAGACAGTTTCTTAGGCTATGGCAACCAAATTTAAATTGATTGCGTGTCTTCAAGGACAACTCACCGACACGAGTCGCAATACAAGGCAGGAAACAGGACATAAAAATCAGCTAAGCACTAAATATATATTTTTGTATACATATTGAAATGTGTCAACACCTTTTTATATATAGGAGTGTGTGTACCACGCCCTCTAATATTCCACACCACTAAAAATTGTTAATACATATACAAAATTTACATATGTGTGTGATTTGTATTTTTTATTTTTTTTTTGACGCATGTCCTTGCTTTTTAGGCAGAAGCATATTTCGTTTGTTTCTTTTATACTCTCGGCGAGGATATTAGAATTCTATCGAACAGGATATTATGTATTGTTAGAGGAAAATTATTTATTTATTTAATAAGCAAAGTTATCAGTGTTAAGAATATTTTATAGATGCATCTAAAGATATTTCTATTTATTGCACTTTATCGATTTATCTGTGTTGTTCAGCTACTATAATTTAACAATTTATTGCAGAGTATATGACACTATCTGCAAAATTAAATCACTGTATATTAATTCTTCTTTTCTAGTTAGGCACAGTTGAAAATTGTGTTTTTGTATGCGCAACTTTTCTGCAAGGATATATACATACATATTTTTGGCACCCTTCAGCTGGCTGGCTTGTTATTTTTTATTTATATATATTTTTTGGAACATCAGGTAAGCCAGGAACCGCCCACAACGCACAAGAGTGGAAAAATCTATATTCATAAGTAAAGCACACACACGGGGAGATTGGAAGTTGCCTTCAAATTATATAGCCCATGCGCATCATATTCACAAAAATAAAGCAATATTTTTGGCTTGACACACATACACTCACACACACACTCACACCTACACGGCAGCCGTAACAAGTCGTCTGTGTAAACGCTGAGCCGCCTGGCAAACCCTTTTTTTTTGGTTTTTTTGTCGAAGGAGTAGCAATTTGTGCGCCTAAAAGCATGCAGCACAAAAAGGTCGACAATCGATAAGGTAGCAACGACTCGACTCGTTGCTTCCTCAAGGGGCAACATACAGTTTGAGATGGTGTTGGGTTCAAATCTAGCGACTGTCATAATTTGACACACACACACACACACACACCAAGTATTTTGCGTGTTTTGGACACATTGAGGCGTTAAGCACGATGCCAGATTTAGATTTGTATTCATCTGCAGATTCAATCGCACGCTCAATGCGTCAACCAGTGAGACTCATCAGAAACCCCCCAGCCCCCTTTCAACACTCCCCTCACAATGTCAATGTCAACTGTTCTGCCCCCCCTTTGACACTTTGTAGAAGAAGGTGTTTGGCATCGCTTTATGGCTGCTCAGCTTTCAATCTTTTTTATTTTGCTTTTGTTTCTTTTATATATATATTTTGTGACTTTGCCGATTTGCGTTATTTTCAGGTTCATTTGGCGTTTAATGCTTGTAAAGAAATTTTAATTTTATGGCCAGGTGCCAAGGCCAAAACCAGGCCCTAACCATAGAGTTAAAAACAAATTTCACAAAGAATTATGCGCACTTCACTGACTAAACACATTGTCTTGGCTAAGAATTTGTTGAGTAGATATGAAAGGCTACAATTGATACAAATACACTTGCCTAACAGCTACACACACATACAGGCACAACCAAACCAGTCAAATTGCACGCTCAATCAATTTGCGAGCAAACATTTAAGCCAACAGATTTGTTGCGGCATTAAGCGGGAGGAGGCGGAGCAGGAGTTGGGGATAAAACACATGTGGCAGCTGCGGCCTGCGGTTAAGTTTTCGTGTTAAGTTGACAAATTATTTTGGTAAATATTTGCGTGATTTCGATAATAATAATGTTGCTACGGTACGTTCCAATCCGATACATATATATACATCATATAAATAGTTCAGTTGAGTTCAGTTCAGTTTGATTTGGTTTGTAGGCTGTGGCGTCTGTGGTTTTCTCGCGTGTGGCCACAAATTGTATGCCTCTGTGTGTGTGTGTGTGTGTGTGTGTGTGTGTGTCTCAACCAAAACAATGTTACTTGAAAGTGGGCTGCCTGGCAGCGCAATTAATTAGCTGGCAGTCAGAAGCGCACATATTGAATATTAATTACACCACGCGCAGCGCTTCTGCCACGCCCAGCCCCAGCCCCCTAATTAAGGACCATTGACAAGGGCAACAACAACAACAACAACAACAAGAAAAACAGATATGTCTAATACAAACACTTTAATAGAAAAACACTTTAGGCCAGCGCCTTGTGGGCCAAAACTAGACACACAAAAGCTCTTATGGCCACTCGAATTTGTGGTGTAATTAACACCTGGCCAAAATGTATGTGTGTGTGTAGGTGTGTGAGTGTTTGGTGCAACCAATTAACTGCTCGCCCAAGGGCCTTTGAGCCACTTGGTTGACAATCAATCCGTGGCTCGAAAAAATAAACTTTCCATGGAGAAGAAAAGAAACTTTAGTCGCTTTGGTTGCAAGTATCCATGACCGTGACACATGCTGGTGCACAAAGCTGGGGCATTGTCTGTGCAGTGTCCGTATCAAGAGTGCTACAACAACAAGAACAACAATAACAACAAAAGCACTCGAAACACTTTCTAATGAACTTTTCAACGATAGCAATAATTCTACCGCAAATCTAAAAAACAAATACATAAATGTAGACAAAGCAGGTGAATTACGTGGCCATAGACCACAACCGCAATGCGAGTTGGCTGCTAAAAAGGCCAAGAAAGAGATAGATATAGACAAATAAAGGGAGAGAGAACAGGAGAGTGAAGAGCAGGGGGTGAAATGAGCCAGGTAGCAAAACAATAGCGAAAACTGTTAGCCAGCCATGACGATTATGGCGTAAAATTTTATGCAAACTCGTAGAGCTTCAACTTATGTGTTGATTGAGGGGAAGGGAAGAGGTCTAATTATCCGGACCCGGCATAACTTTGGTTCAGCTTAATTTGGCTTAAAAAAAATGAAATTTATTCGCCAAATAAAATGCATAATATTATAGTAAAATTCTTTTGTAGTTTGCCAGATTGGCAAACTTTTGTTTTTCAATTTAATGCGTTTTCAATTAAAATAATGTAAAAGCACGTCGAGGGCTCAAATTCCTTTTATGAATGTTATGAAAAAGTGCTTTGAAATGAGATTAAATAGCAAAAGCAGCAACAATATACAAAAAAAATTAACACAAATATTTTGTGGAACTCTCTTGATCCCCAATCATTGTCATTACAAGCATATCATACTTAATAGCTTATTAAAATTATTAATTTATTTAAAATACAAATCAACTCAATTATAAAAATATATAAAATATATTTTGATTAAATGTTACCTCTAAAAAAAATATATATAATTTTGTTTTTTTGTAGTAAATTTTAGTGTTATATTCTGTTTTAATTGTAGTAGAAATTTAAGAATAAATATCATTTATTTATATTTATATTTATTTATTTATAATGGGTTCTTTTTTTTAGTACTTTAGTGAAATAAATAAATTTATTGTTTTAATGGCAATTTGTTAATTTTTTTTCTACTTTGTATGGGACCTGCATTATTTCATAAATATTGTTAATTTTTAACAATTTATTGTAATATATTTTATAAAAATTAAAGCAATGTCATTAAATTCGAGTGCAGAGTTTAGATGAATTCAAGAAAAACTATTGATAACATCATCGATATCAATTTCCAATTGCAAATATGATTATTGCATTGTTTTTTTTATCCTTCAATATTACTTAAAGAAACTTTAAGCATATTGCAGTTTAACAATCTAATTACTTTTTGATTTTAAAATATAAATAAATATATTTGTGAAAATAATTTAAATAAGTCGTTAATATCTTTGGTTTCCCCTTACTACCATAGATCAAATAATTTAATCAACTAATCTCACAAACTGATAAAATCGTTGCAACATTAACTAACCCAAAGTTTAAATCTTAGCTAATCTATTTGTAATTGAAAAACTTAATATTGTATAAATTATGTAAAGTAATTTAGAAAACACTTTATGACCCTGGCAAACGGCTAAACTATGCTAAATCATATTGATTGCACCTGAAACTGAGCTGTGCCACAAAAGGTTGCATCATTTTCTCATTACGGCCATAAATACAGCACTCGTTAGCCAAATCACAGACATGTCCGAAAGGTTGAAGGTTAAATGTGGCAGGCAAGGTCAATTTTCCAGTTTCCACTCGCAACTGCAACGCTTTGCAGAGGCTTGAGCTGCCTCATCATCGATATTCATGCGTCGCCTTGGAGAGTTTCAGACAATGAGGAAACGAGGCAGACAAGAAGAGGCATGGGGCAAGTGGTAAGCAGGCAAAAGGCAGATGAGGGTTCCATCTCAGCCTTAATGTTGATTTGAGAATTGGCAATTATTGGGTCGAGCGTTGATTTCTTGCTGCATTAATGCCTCCTCCTCGTCCTGCCAACAGCTCCCCAAGGGTATTAATTATTTATGGCCCTGTTTGGCTTATGAATATAAACATTTCGTTAATATTTTATTTTATTAGCCGGCTATTGACAAGTTCTTGGGCCAACAGCACGCCGAAGGGTGAGTCATAGCGAGGACGCTACCTGCGCACCTGTTTTTTTTATTATTATCTAAATGTGTGTGCATTAAATGTGCATTAGTTGCATGCGCCTGTCTGTGGCATGCAACATTTAGCTGTGTGTGTCTCTCTATTTGTCTGTTGCCTGCCCCTGCCTCAAATTAACAGAGCTGGACGCTTATCGCACGCGCATTTCCTCATATTGTCATTGTCGTGCTTCGCTGATATTTTTGTTTTAATACCCTGTAGGTATTTTTAAGGGTAATACAGAGTATACTAAAATTGTGTACATGTATTTAACAGAAGTGAGAAGGTTGTAGTTTCAACTCAATTAATTTTACACCAATATAAAAGTCGAAAAGTCTTCGAAATCTCATTTATCGTATTTCTAAGTCTTCTATTTAAAATCTTAATTTTCTACCTATCTAACTATATTTTCTAGAGTATCTTCTAGTTGATCACTCTAACTCTGCTATTGCCTTTGCTCATTTCCGATGCACGTGTGCTCAGAGAGGCGTAAAATCAAATACTCAAATGTTGCTGCGTCCACACATTGGAGACTCCGCTTGGCTTCAGCTGTGCCAACTTGCGGCAAGCTTTGGAACCTGTTGTAATATTATTTTAAACTCGAATCATTTCGCTGCTGAGACAGCAGAAGAGAGCAGCTCTTTCGCCCCCGCACACACGAACAACATTCCCAGAGGATGAACAATTAAAAGCATTCAGAAATAACAAACAAAAACTAATAAACCATATTGCCAGCTTCACAGGCCTCATATCTTTCTGGTCGGGTCTGGGTCCAAGTCCATCTGCAGCATCAGCTCATCTTACAGCACACCGCTGAGTCTTTGTTTTGTTTATGACGGAGCAGGAAATGACTGAAACAACGATGCGGACTTTAGTTGGAACTCCAGAGCCCAGAGCCCAGACTCCAGACCCTAACCCAGACCTCAGACTGACCCAAAAGTATTTTGTGTTTGTACAAACATAGTCGGGGCAATAGCGGGCTGTTAGGGACCTGGCGGGGGTCTTTGTAATTTCGCACTTCATTTAGCGTTAAATTAACAACAAACAACAAAATACTCAATTCCCAAACAATTCTCAGTGTATTTGCTGGCATAGCTCTTGGCATTTTGTTCATAAAGCACGAAATATCCATAAAAATTCAGAAATGAATGTCTAACTAACTTCTTAACACCAAAGATTTAATACTCTTGCTAAGAAATATGCTTTTAGAGTAGATATAATATAATTGTAAAGCTTTTTGAACTTACAATGAATTTTTAACTGTTTTTTTGTGTGTTAAGTTGTTGTGTATTTAATCAAATATATTTTAAATTAATATAGTATTATTTTATATTACAACTGGCAATTTCTGAGTTTATTTAAAATTATAAAACTACTTCTTCTATAATATAATCGTTCGCTTTCAGTTAATTGAGCTAAAATATTTCAAAAAGTAAAATTTGTTGAATTTTTTAGATTTTGTATATAATTTGTTGATTTATTTTGGAATTTATGATATGTAAAAGCAAAATAAGATTTTTCTGCAACTCAATTTATTAGCGATTGTTTCTATGTTATTTGTAAGAAAAGATTTTTTTTTCTTAATAAAAATATATTAAATCATAAAAATTAATTGCAGAAAAATACCTTATTTATAGAACAAAGAAAAATAAATGAAATTCATCTGCTTCTAATTTATTTAAAAGAATCTAAGGAATAGATCTGTATGTATACAATAATAGAGTCTGTAAAGTCGGAAATGTATTTTCAAATGCGTTGCAAATATTGTAACAAAATTATATTACCATCTGTTAGAGTAATGAAATGCAATAAATGCAGAGAGTTGAGGCACGAATGCTCATTTAATCACAGCTAAGCTAACTTGCAACCAGATCCGCTGTAGCTGACTCAACGATCGGCGATCGCCTCAGCGGCTGCGTGCTGAAGCATAAATAAGAATGAGCACGCGGCTGCAACAACAACAGCAAGAATAACAACATCAACAACAACAACTACAACAACTAGCCGGTGATGCGCTTCAGTGCAGCAGAACGAGGCAGCTTGCAACCAGTTCTCTATGTGACAGTCAACCAAAAAGCTTGTCAGCTGTGCCACAGCGCCGCACAGCCGCGAGGCGACACTCTTCAATTCATGCAGCTTCAGCATTAAAGACAGATTCATAAATGCGCAGTCGCAACACCAAACAACATTGGTAAATGTGAAGGCCACAGTTGCAATGCGATGCTGTGCGGCAGCTGTGGCAGCAACAACAAGCTGCCGCTCGCCGGAACGCGGGATGCTAACGATGCGACGCGTCGGCAGCGCATTTAATGCACAGATTTCTTGGCTATCCACATCAAATTGAATTGAATAAAGAGCTGCCCATTGTTGCAGATTGAAAATAAATGTTGTTGTTTTTGTTGCTGCTGCCTCTGTTGCTGCCTCTGCTGCTGCCTCTGCTGATGCCTCTGCTGCTGTTATTGCTGCTGGCCAGGCAGCCTTTCATAATCGCAAATTGATGCGCCAGCAACATCTTCGTCTCTGTGCATTGGAGCGTGGGAGCGCTTTGAGCAGAGCGCATGTGGCAACCAGCAACATTTGCTAGACAAGGGAGCAGGGAGGCAGACGGGGCTGGCCTGTAAGCGGTTTGGGGGCAAGTTTTAGTTATTGGCAAATGCCAAAGCCATGCGTTGGCCAGCTGTGTGCTCGTCCGCTTGAATTGATAAACGCGAAATGACAAAGGCTAATACAATGAAATTCGTTATATTCAATATACCCTGTATAAATAAAAAATTGTAAGAAACTAAATGCAAATAATAAAAGTGGGCAATTGTAGTTATATATATAAATATTTTCAGTTTAATAGATCAATCATAATCTATGAAATATTCAAAAGTAAAAAATAACCAATTTTGTCTCTTTCGTCTATGGCAATTTTATTAAAATACTTTTCATTAAATATCTAATTGACTATCAATACTATTTAATGCAAAATAAATTAATTTTCAATTTTAATTTTAATTCGGTTTCCTAGCAATACTAATAAATGGCAATTAAATTTATTTTCGTATAAATAATTATTATTTAATTATTTTCAGCAATTTTTTGTTGGTTTCCTAGCAATACTATTTAAACGAAAACAAATTTATTTTTATAGTATGAAAATTAAAATTTATGTGATCAAATCATTTTCAACGATTTTACAAAAATATTTTTTTATCAAATTAATATTTTTCAATGAATATTACAAAATCGAAAAAAAATTTATTTTCATAAAAAAAATTTAAATTTATATGATGAAATCCATTTTAAAATAATAATGATTAAAAATGTTAGTTTTATATTGAATATAATAGTCAAATTACCATTTTGCGCATTTTAAAACAACAATTATAAAAAATTAATTTTGTGAAAAAATGAATAAAAATTAAAAAAATTTGATTGTCTAAAGAATTGCCTTTAATATTTTTAAAATTAAAATTTTAATATGAATAAAAACAAAAAAATATTTGATTTTCAAAACAATTGTCATTATTATTTTAAAGATCTAAATGCCCAACAAAATATATTAAAGAAATTATTATTATATTATTACTATATAATTTTTACTCTATAATAATGTTTACTAGATTTATACTACCTTTTTTTTTGGCATAGGGTATATTTTTAGTCATTAAATTTCATAAAAAGTACTTTCATTTGTTATTTATGACTTTTCGCTTTCGTTTCGCTACGTTTCGCTTGTCGCCAATATTTTTCGAATTGATTTCTTGTTAATTTTACATTTGCAGTTCGTTGGCTTTCATAGGCAACAGCGGGACACTTGCCCCCTTGTATTCCCCTAGGTCCTGTCACCAAACCTGCCCTGTGTGTTCCCCCTCAAACTAGTGGCGCCTCGCATTGCGGCATCTTTGTCGGCATTTGTTGATGTTTTTGTTGCCTTTGGTTTGCTTTTATGGGTCTCTGGCTCATTTTAGTGGTGTCCTTCTGCAGGCTTTCCCTTTGGTGGCATTGTTTTAGTTAAGTTGACCATTTGTATACAATTTTGCTACGCTTTGTGTCCTGCCACGCTTATCTTCAAAAAATATGCCCAGGACGCGCTGAGAGGTCCTGCCACTGCCTCGTCTGCCTGTGCATTTGTGGGCTCATTTATTTTCATTTGCCATGTCATAACAATATTTTTTTTTGTTCTCCTCCTTTTTGTATTTATTGTGTTTTTGGAACGCATCTACGACAGCCGCAACATTTTGGCCCTTTTATATTCGAATTTGTTTTTGCTGGCTACTTAATGCAATTGCCGCAACAAATTTGATTTGGCCATTAAATGCCAAAGTCGCCAAATAAAAAGACACAAATGCGAAATCAAATTAACATAATTGCCACAGATTTGTGATCCCCAACAGAGCGTAGCAGCTTTGAATTTTGGATGAGCATTCAGCACCATAAGAATGACAAATCTTTTGCTTTCCAGCAGTATGTGATTCAATCATATTACCCCTTGTTGATGGCCAATGTATTCTTAAGCGGCTTAAATTAAGAACAACCAAGAACAACAAACAACAAATACAACAAATAAAACAACAACAACAACACCTTCGTGTTGTACCATTTGCGTGGCATTCATAGATTGCCGAAACTCGTTAGCACCTTCAATGAGGAAAGAATAAAGTTCGAATGTTCATATACATACGAGGTGTGTTCAAAACAAAAATATAGAACAAATTAAATTTGCATGTGTTTCATTTTTAATAAATATTTATTATTTATTTAAAATTATCGTCCTACTCTTCGGTTCATTTTTGTACCTTTATCAGGAAGTCTGTGATTGCTTTTATTTATTATTATTTTTTTTTGGGAGCTCAAAATTAAGAACAACTTCCAAATTGCCGAAAGTGTATAGTACATACGCTTTAAAATACATTTTATTTTTTTTTTTTTCGAATTCAAAATGAAGAAAAAATGCACACAAATTTAAGGAAAGTGATTTTTCCAATTAGGAGATTGACTTTTCCAGGGCATTTTATAAAATTGCAGTTAATAAATTTTAGGTATTTTACAAAAATTTTAATTTTATCAACAAAAATTAATAATCAGCAGATTGACTACTACAAATAATTCTATAGAATTTGAGGTATAATATATTAGGTGTTTTAATAAAATATTAATTATATCAATTCAAAAAAAAAAAAAATAAAAACAAAAATAAAAATAAAAAATTAACATCTAGACTCTAGATTGTAGAGAATTAAAAATATATTATATTTAATTTATCCGACAAAAACCTTTGTAAAATAGCAAAAAAGCGAGTTTTGAAGAATATTATATATAGTAAAATCAATAAATTTATTTAAAAAAATTTAATACAAGCCAATAATTTTTAAAATATTTTTTGATCACATCTCGTATACAAAACTATATGGATGCCACATCCGAGCCAATTGAAAGTTTCGCATTCTGTGTACACGAATTGAAAGGCAATCGTAAGCGGCTTAGGGGCAAGCTGTTGGGCTGTGGGGCGGCTGTGGGGCATGCGGCAATAATAATAACGTTAAATAACGGCAAAAAGTATAATGACAATTGAAGATTTACGACTCGAAAAAGCAAACAGCAAACAATATTCGAGAGATATTGTAGAAGGCTGCCACAACGCAGCAGATGCACGCAGCAAAGGCAGCAAAGTCAACGAGCAACAAGCTGCACGAAGTTGTATGTCGAGCCTCATTACAAGTTGCACGTTGCACGTTGCAAGTTGCACGAGGAATGCATTTTCCAGCAACAACAACAAATATATAACTAATTAGATTGCAGCCAGCGATGCTGCTGACTTGCCTGGCTTGGCTGCTCAATGCTCAATTCAACATTCAACATTCAACTCTTTGCCAGTTTTGTTAACAGCAACATCGTGAAGTTGCAGCTCCCACACATGCAACGTGAGCGGCAACAAGTGCACTGAGAAAAAAGTGTAAATAAATATAGATTTTAAATATAATTTATATAAATTTGGCAGATTTTAGAATAGTTCATGAAATTGCAAATTTATATATAAATACAATGAAAATTATAATATAATATTTTTCTCAATTAAAATATAATTATAATTAAGTAAACAATTCTAAATAAATATAAATTTTAAATTTAATTTATATATTTTTATAAAGTTTAAAAATGGTCTATAAACTTGTTAATTTAAATGTAAATTAAATAAAAAATTAAAATAAAAAATATATCTCAATTAAAATATATTTATAACTGAGAAAAAAATTCGAAATAAATATTAACTTCAAATTTCATGTATATAAATTTAGAACACGAAAAAATAGTTCATAAACTTGTAAATTTTAATATAAATTAAATAAAAATTAAAATTAAAATATAAATTCAAATTCAAAAATATCAATTAAATACCTAATTAAATAAAACCTTTTTCAGTGCACAATTGCCATGCTTCAGAGATGTGCTCAAAAATTAGCTGAAAGGCAGCAGAAATTGTAGTAGACCCACAGATACTACGTATTTAGTAGTCATAGCAAACTGTGTCAATGTCTGTGAACTGGAACTGGAGCGTTGAAATGCCAACAAAATCAACGTACGTTTGCTGGCGTTGCGATTATTGTTTTTGGCCCGCTTCTTAGCCCGCTTCTTCTTCATTTAGCCACACTACTACCCAGTATAATTTACACCAGGCCAGGCCAATTTGCAGCAGCTAGTTGCATGCAACAGCAGAAGGGCCATGAAATTCGTGCCGAGCCAACTTCACTTTACCAGCTAAAAAGCAAAAAAAAAGGCAAAACGCTGAAAGCTGTTTGTATACTCTGATGTTAGTCTTCATGCCTCTGATTTGCAGGTGGGCGTGAGCCACTAAATTGCCCATGCGATGCATTTGTGTGTGTGTGTGTGTGTGTGTGTGTGTGTATGTGGCATGTACACCTGTACACAGGTGCACAATGCAGCCAAGCATAGCACATCGCAATGGATCTGCAAATCTCTGTGGAGCAGCGAATCTTCATTTGGCTCTCTTGAAAAGGAAAATGGGCATTTAAGACAAACAGAGTGCAAATTAATTGACACCATTTAAACGCCCCTCAATGAATCCTTTCCAAAACTGAAGACTGAGTGTAATATCAACTATATGAGTAGAGAAACTTGTGAGAATCAAGCTGGCTAAATAAACCAGGTTTTGAACGGGAAATACAAACTAAGAAGATTTTTATAAATTATATTTAAACGAAAAACAAGATTTTATAGAATCAAATTAAGAAAATACTTATATATAGAATTATTACTTATGTAATAGAATCAAATTAAGAAACTACTTAGGTATTATCAATGGCGATCTCGAGGAATTAATCTCATTGCATATTTTTACACTTTTAGTCTGTTCTGTCCTGGTTAAAAGTATTCTTCTTTTACCAAAAATTATATGAAACTTTTAATCTAATTTAAATATCTGCATTAAGTCACAAAATATAACTGATATAAATATAACTTAAGCCCCAAATATTTATTTTTCTGTTTTAATATACCAATAACAATTAAATAATAGCAATTATGTACAGCTATAATTATAATCTATTTACTCCTGCATTTAGTCACAGAATATAACTGATTTTAAAATAACTTGATCCCAAATATTTACTTGAATTGCAAAGCTTTGCTTTTTATTTAGAATGAACAACAGAATAATATTGTTTAAAAAGTAAATGGGAAAATTAAAAACAAGAAAAAAACACTTTACAAATAATATTTAAAATATATTTTTAAATCTATCAAAATGTGTTATAGCATTTATAATTCAATAAAAATTTATATCTAACATATTATAGCTCCTAAAATTTAATTTGTAATAATTTTATACAGTTTTAGTAAATTAAACAATTAATGTTTATAGACAGAACCAAAAATAGCTAGTATTGATTTAATTTTAATTAAATGAATCTTATATAAGTAGAAGGTTAATTTGTGTTTTTTAATAACACCAAATTCCTATTAATTTAAGAATCTTTGCAAATAACAAATAAACATATATTTGAGACCTTAAAAAAAATGACTAAAAATGAAAATTTAATTTTAATTCTTATGTCAAGGCTGATAAAATAAAAATCAGTTAAAACCATAATTGTTGACGGATATTAAAGAAGTAAATAATAAATATTATTTAAAATATGTTCTTTAAATTCTCGTAAAATTGTTATTTATGATAGCTAATTTAAAACTTCTTCAATATCTCTTAAAAGCGACTTTTACGCTTATATCTCATAACAGTTTCCCGAATTATAGTACAACCAATATGTCATTATTAGAAGCAAAGCCTTGTAGTTTCTAATGCTACAAATAAGTAAATAAATAAATAAATATAAAAATAATGATAGATTTAGTCTTAGATTGCAACAATGAGAGAGAAAGTGTTGTGTCATTGCAGCAATCAGTTGGCTAATGGCTGAAACTGAAGACGACACCGTTTGTTACCTACAACAAAAACAACAAAAACAAGATACGGCGTAAACGCATTAAAACCCAATCAGAGTGATGGGGCGTACGGAACTTAGGGGGGCGGGACGATATCAGAGCCATCAGCTAATGAGACTTTGACTGCGCCTGGACAAAACTGCTCGTCGTCTAACTGATGGCTGTTTAGTTTTCGATTTGGCTGCCACACAAATAACAAAAGATACAACATCTACAAAAACCAAAAAAAAATTCAAGAAAATAAAAAAAAACTATCGCCCTTTGCCGACAAACTGTCAACGCATGTCAAATGAAAGATACATTTGACAGCCGCCCAGACAGACGCTCAATTAAAGCCTCCAAAATGGGCACTGAGCCTGGTCAAAAGCGCAGGGCATCAGGGCCAAAAAAAAAAAAAAAAATCAATTAGTGCAAATTAGTGTGGCAGCAGCAAAGTTGAGGCGCAAACTGGTTGCAAGGCGGCTTAGCTTTTATTGTTATTTTTGTTGTTGTTCCTCTGGCATTGTTAGTAAATTATTTGGATATTTTTATGGCTTGTGGCCTTTGATATGGCTATTCAATTTTGTTTCTAATGAATTTTTGAGTAGAAATTCATTAAAAAAGTTTGACTTCAATTTGATTGGCAGCAAGAAGCGGCTTTGTTTGCCGCACACAAAACCACAAGATTTCAAATTATGACTTAATCTGAAGTGGATTTGGCTTTTACACACACTGTAGTTCAATGGCCCCCCCGTCGTTTCGATTCCCGTCGCCCCGTCGTGAGATTAACGCAACTTGAGTTCTATTAGCATACTTCAAGTGCAGCCCTCGCTAATGTCTCCTAATTGCCGCTACTGTACACATTTGTGGCATTCAGTGGCAGTAGCAGCAGCAACAGCTAATGTTGCCACTCGTAAAGTTATGCGCTTATCTGCTGCATGCAACCAAATGGCTGAAAAGGGCGTAGGGGCAGGCAGCAGTTGCGGCATGCATTCAACGAAATTAGCTGTGTGTCTGTATGGAAAAATGAAATGCCAAACAGAGTCAGGCATCAAATTCGAATATCTTTATTCAAATCAGTCAAAACGGTAATGTGTACTTATTACAATGGGACTAGAGCTCTACCCTATATGCAAAAGGTTTATCTTAGAGGGTATAATATGGCAGAATACCATAAATTCAAAATCAGCTTGAATACTGTCATTATTATTAATGCTTGAAAAATATCGATAGTGTTAATAGTACTTAAACAAGAGTCAATGTCTCAAAAATTAAGAATTACCTCTATAGATATCTATATTATAGAATAAAATAAATTATTTATACACATTCTACATAAAAGAAGACATTGAAAATCATTTAATTTGCATTCAATTTATTCAAAAAATTATATTTTGTTTAGCTTTTGAACATGTTTAAATATATCAGTTATATTTTAAACCGATTAATTGCATTTAATTATATATTTAAGAGCATAGCTGTAATTATTTTAATTTTTCAATAATTTTTAAAAATAACAAACAATTTTATCAGAATTTTTTTTGCTCTTAAATTTGATTTGATGAGTCCTCAAACTCGATTTTATAAGGATATGCCACAATATTTTAATATATCTAGCTCCATAAAAGAAACGTTATTGTAAAATAAATATAATTTCATAACTTTTATATAATTTATTTAGATTAACTTTTAATTTTAAAAATTTCTGCAATTTTTTTTTATTTGTTTTAAATGTCGTTTAATACATTTTGTTAAAGATATTCTGTTACGTAAAAAAAAAAGTTGAAACTTTTTATAAATTTATTTAAAAATTATTTTATAACTCCCATTTAAAATTTTTTTTTGGCTCAAAAATTAATTTTTATTTCTTAAGAATTTTAAACCGCCCAAAATTTTAATTTTATTTCCTTAAAAATTGAGCAAAAATTGCCGAAAATTTTTAAAAATGTGAATTTATAAAATAGAAAATAATACCAAATAACGCTGCTAATTTCAATAATGAAATGTTTAAATTAAAAAATATATATATATATATATATATATATATATATTATGTTATGTTCAGTTATGTCCCAACTCCAAATCAAAAACTTTGAAACAATATTTTATAAACTTAAAAACAAATAAACTAGCCTAGTTTTTGCTACAGGGTATTTGCCTACACTGAACTGAAACTCATTACTGTCTGTTTTTCTTTTATATTATTTTTCCCCATCAAAATATGAGCTTAAAATGCCAGTTGCCTTCTGTTTGGTAGCAGGATAATACAGGATACATAGTTAATATTTTCAATTATTCGATTCGATTTCGGGCTGAGCGCGTCAGGAACTCATTTGGCGAAGTGGATGTACCAGACCGAAAAATCAAATAGATATGAACTCCATAATAATTTACACTTAATATTACTTACAAAATGATATTTTTGACTTGCAAATGGAGAGGCAATATTGATTGACATTCGAGTAGTAGGACAAACATTTAAAATGGACATAAATAATTGCAACAATTTCTACGAAAAAATATCGAGGGGAATCAATTTCTGCGTACATGGAGAATGTTGAATAGGCGAAATTCGCAGAAAACGCTTTGAACGCATTCAAAAGAAAGTAAACTAAGCCAATTGATTGAATTGATTTCGCGGAAAGTGCCACACGGCAGTTGGGGCAAACTAATTGGCTGCATAGGTTACTAGAGTCAAAGTATTTCAAGGACTGTGCAACTGCCCCATATACTATGTAGTAGTTGCAAGAATTAGGCCCCTTCTCCCTCCTCTAACAGAACCCTCTTTCTGCACCGAGTGTGGTGGGCGTGTCCCAGGTGCATTTCCGTTTCCGGCTTTGACAACGAGACAATTGCAACAAGCAGGGGGAAAAGAGAGAGAGAGAGAGAGGGGAGGGTTGATAAGCAACTTGGTGCACTATGCCTCACCTTGCGTCACCTGGCTAATTTCAGTTTAATATTCAAATTATTTTACATGAATATGGTTGCCTGGTTGAGGGTGGCATAATGTTGCATGCCACCTCACACTCACCCTGCACCTTCCTGTGCAACTACCTGTGTGTGGTGCTCCTATTATTCTTCTAGCTGGCAGCTCGATGTTAGAGGTTGTTGCTGCAACAAAACCATCAACTAAGTTGTATTCGTGCTGTTTTCCTGTTTGCGGGGTGTGTTGTGGCAGTGGCAGGGGCAGGGGCAGGGCGGTTGTGTGTGGCAAGTAGAAATTCTGGCCGAAAACAAAACGCAGCGTTCTGCTTGGCTTACTTCGACAGCGGTAAATATCAACTACAAGTACAACAAGTAACAATTATCTAAGCAAATAGGCTTGAAGGGAAAATACCCTGTACTCTTAGGTAAGGAAGTATTAAAAAAGCATTTCGATACAAATGTAAATAGTTTTTAATATAACAAATTTTCAACATTGATATTTATTTATTTACATTCATTTACTTATAAATTTCAATTAAAAAGCAATTGCCAAAACTTCTATTAAACTTAAATTATTATAACAATTCGCTTTAATAAAACATATTATTTTTTAATTTAAAAAAATCAATTTAATTTTCAAAAATATATAATTTATAGTATCAAAAGCGGAAACATTTCAAATTTAAATGCTGTTAAAATAATTTTTGACTGCCTGGAATAAGCTTTGTGGTTTCTTTAGATGTTTATATCCATAACAAATAAAAATATATAAATTTCAAAGGCTTATCAACACGAAAAAATATTCAAATTAAATAAAAAAAAATAATTCAATTAAAAACCATTTTAAAAGTTTTAACTGGGCTATCTCTAATAATTGCTCAAAAAATCATATTTTGAATTTTAGTTGCTTTGTTGAAAATTTATAATAAATTATGATTAAAATATATTTTTAAGGATTTATTTTATACTTTGAATTATATTTGATTTGTAAGAAATTTATGATAAATTATAATTAAAAAAATATATTTTTTTAGGATTTTTTCTATGATTTGAATTTTATTTGCGTTGTTAGAAATTTATGATAAATTATGATTAAAAACATATATTTTTTAATGGCTTTTTTTTTAAATACAAAAATTTTGTTTATCAGTTAAAAGCATTTGTTTTTAATGCTAAAGATCGAAAATATGTTTTTATGTTGTTCTAAACAATTAAATTATTTGGTATAAATATATAAAATATAAAAACGAGAGAGTCATATATGACAAACATGTGATTATTTTGATTTTCGAATTATGAAAACCTTTAATGACAATCATTATTTAATAATTTAAGAACTTTTGAATCATTTTGAATGAAATCCTGCAGTTCCTTCTATTTTGCTATATGCACTATCACAACTGCTTGCTTACATTTACAGGGTATTACGACAAATACATTAGTATACTCATACATTTACGTCAACAGCAACAACACGAGGCAATGTGTTGTATAAATTCATAAACGGCCGAGTTTAACGAACTGCGTTTTTGAGCTTTGTTTTGTTTGGATTTATATTTTCTATTTTTTTTTTTTTGTTTGGTTTTTTGTTTTTTTAGCCGCCTCACAACGGCAAACCAATTTGGCGATCTCCGTTTTTTTTTTGTTTTTTTTTGCATGGTTCTGTGCACAATTTTTTGCATTGTTTGGCAACTGAAGACGGCAACAAGAACAACAACAACAACAACATAAAAACAACACCAAAATATACAAACTAGTAAATTGAAATTTGGCAAACACAAACAGGCAAATAACAACCAATTTGTGTTGCACAAGAATTTTTTAATTCAATTATAAAATATTCCTTCGACTTTTGGAACCTGCACCTGCCAAATGGAGCAGCTGTAATTTAAAATAGGATTTTTTGATTCACCAAACACCAAAATGAAATAAACATCAATTCTCTCACAAATATTTGGCAATAATTTTAAATTTAATTTTCATTTTATATAGAAATATGTAACATCTTTTTGTTGCCCTGTAAGCAATTTAGACAAGTTGTAAATATATATATGCTTTATTATTATTAATTTATAAACATAAAAGTGAGTTTTAAAATTTGAAATAAAGTTTCTTCAAAAAACATTTACACAGAGTAACTTATATTGTATTTAACTTTAAAAAAACAAAAATATTTTGCAAAGGTTTCCTTGTTAAATTTAAAAGAAATTAAAAATAAAATAAATAACTATAAAATGAAAAACTTTGAGGTTCAACTCATACGCTGTAATCTTAAGTTTTATTTAACAAAGTTTTTGCAACGACTTACCAAAATATATACAGGGTATCAACTAATCGAATTCTCTTTAAGTTTTTGTCATTTGTGTTTGATTAAAAGACGAGACAAGATTCAAGTGCAATTGCCTTGATTGCATTTGAGTTTACATGTAATTACAATATTCAATCTGTATTAGTTTAAGAAGTTTTTAAGCAGCTTTATAAGTTGCCAACGCTGATATGCTAAAAAAAGGCTTAAAGTAGCTATTTTCTTTATTTTTTGCCAACTTGAAAATTATCCCCCCCACCATACACATATATGCAAAATATATATAAAACCGATTTTCCAACGATGCTGCAACATTTTTCTTATTTACGAGCCACGTAGCCATAAAACGCATACATAAATTTCAAACCAAAATAGAAGGCGATTTTCAAGGATAAAATAACTGAATGCAAGTCGTCCTGCTGAACCCCGAAAGGAATAAAGAAATTGATATAAATGTTTGTGCAAACAGAGAGGGGGGAGAGTTCACAAAAATAGATAGAATTATGTGAAATGTGCGCAAATTTGTAGAAATGCCTGGGAAGAAAGTGTCGTCAGCGCTGAAAGCTATTTGGATGGATGACTCTTTTATGCGTATGTAGTATAGATTGAACTGGGGCATGCATCAAAAAGTTTTATGCCACATTTCCTTTAAAGTTCAACAACATAAACAAGGCGCCAGGAAGCTTCACTTAATAACTATCCATATCATTTTAATTCTTATAAAGACACTAAATGTTCCCTCCTTCCGCTCCACCCCGGGCCACTTAATTTCATATGCTCCATAAAACAAAAAGACATTCGCCTTCAAAAATTCAGTTTCTTCTTCCTAATTTTGAAATACTTTTACAGTATGGCAAAACAATTTCCGATTATTATACAGCCCTTCTCGGTACGATTTTCCACTTTACACTCACGGCAATAACCATTAATAAAAATGGCAGGCATTTAAAATTAAATGACTCCGTGCTACACCGCCCTCTCAATCCACTCCACCCCTCTTCAAGCCACCCCCCATTCTGTGCCACCGTCTGGGGCAACTTGGAAGAAACAAAACTTTTAGGCAATTTCAATTCAAGTGAAGCGCGGAATTTAAGAGCATTTGCATATCAAAACAAGCAAAGAATGACGCAGGCGGCTATAACCGACTGCAACATACTCTAATTTTCTTTAGTTTCCAGTCAAGCTAGTAGGTTTTCAGTAAGAAAATCAAAAATTAATGCCCAGATAAGGGCGCTACAGAAAAGCCTTGAATGATTTTATATACTTTTTTCTTATTTATTTATTTATTTTTTTTTATAGAACATAGTTTGAATGCCAGTCAAAAATTAATTATAAAACTTTTAACTAGAAAAACATAATTTTAGATTGACTTGTATTTTAGAAGTATTATTGTTATTAAGTCCAATTTAAGTTGCTGATAAGAATAACAGTAAGATTAAATAAATATTAAAGAAACAATAAAAGAAAATAACTAAACAATTTTAGGAAATATTAAAGAAAATATAAAAAATAAAAAAATGGAATTATTCTGGTATATTTATACTCATTTGAAACTAGAACATTTTAGAGCACTATAAAAAAAAAAATAATAAGAAAAATAAAAAAAATATATACTATAAATATACTGGTAAATTTATAATCACCAAAAACTAGAAAGTTTTAGAATATATTAAAGAAAATAAAAAAAATACATATACCCATAAAAAACAAGAACATTTTAGAATACTATATATAAATAATAAAAGAAAATATACTATAAATATACTGGTATATTTATAATCACTTAAAACTAAAAAATTTGAGGAAATATTAAAGAAAAAAAAATAATTACTCAGGTATATTTATACTTATCAAAAACAAGAAAATTTTAGAATACTATATTAAAAAAATAATAGAAAATTAAAATAAAAATACTATAAATATACTGGCATATTTATAAACTTCGTAAACTAGAAACTTGTAGAATATATTAAAGAAAATAATAAATAAATAAACAAAAAATTCTATAAATACTAGAAATATACTGGCATATGTTTCCTGATCAAACAAATAAAATTGTATATTTTAATATGTATATTTTAATATGTTAACTAACATTTTTCCTGATCAAACAAACACAATTATATATTTTGAAAATATTAACTAACCCAAAAACTTTCAAATTTAAGTAAAGCAATTTAATGCAAAAAATAACTATTTTTAATTATATCAAAATAAGTCTTTTTGATAGAGATAGACAAATTCTTAAGTGCCACAATAATCGTAGACAAAACTAATATGCTCTTTATCCACATCCCAGGCATATAGAGTATTCGAAATAATGAAATCTTACGTTTTACCGTCGCCCTGTCGATGCTGCCAGATTCGGAGCTGGTGTCGAAAATTGGCGCACAGCTGGCGGACTTGAAAGGAAATAAAAATTGCTTCATCCTTTTGGTCCTGCGAAGTGTGTCGGCAGCAAAACAATTAGCGCAAAATTTTCTCGAATTTGACTAAACAATTTTCCCCCGTATTTCCACAAAATGCCGCCGATTTGAGTTAATTGCAGATATTTTTGGTAGGGCAAAATATCATTAACATGAATTTATAAACAATAAAATGGAAGCTTAATTAAATTTTATTGTGTGACCACCAAAAGGGGAAGAGAAAGAAAGGGTTTTTGCCAATATTTATGCTTAATTAAAGATTCTGCCGGATTGAAACTTTAATTGAACTGTGCAAGGAATAACTCATAAAAGTTGCACAGGACACACTTGCCACACGACTCTCGGTTTGGGGCATTTCCTTAAATAATTGTCCATAAATAAGAAAGCACATAAAAGGCGCAATCGAGCGTTTAATACGGCTTATATACATTGTATTATATGTTGAGAAATGCAAAAAAAAGCCAAAAACAAAAATACTTGGCTCGTAAAAAATAAAAAAAAAAATAAGAAAATACTGCAATTTTTTATATTGATGATTTTGGCCTGCTTGTTGCCAGCTGTGTTATTGTTATTGTTATTATTTTTTATTTTTATTATTTTTATTTCAATTTTTTTTTTATTATTGTTATTGTTGCAATTGCCGTTGCAGTCGCAACAACTTTTTCGAGGACACACACCAGCCGAAAGTTAGAAACTTAGCACGAACTGTAAAAGTGTGTCAAACAATTTTCCGTTCGCTTTTCAACTTTTTCGCGACAACACAGACTAATACACTAGTCCCTTTTTTTTAACGGGATAAAACACACAGTTAAAGATACAGTTAGAAATACAAATGCAGGTTAAGTTACAGTTAGATTTACAGTTGTAACAACACATGTAGTACCTAAACACACTGCAGCACATTAGACGTGATTCGAATTTATATTTATTTTTTTTTTTATATTATTTTAACTTATTTATTTTAATGATTTAGCAGCATGCTATCTATATACCTTTTCAATATTTGATACGGCATGGAATATATATAGCGCGAGTTATGGTTGGGGGGGGCTTGGGGGCCCGCGAGTTGTGGTTTTCGCGTTGGGGTAGGTTTGCCCTGCCTCACTGTTCACTGGGCAAAGGTAACTGTTAACTGTGAACTGTAAACTGTGAACAGTAAATTGTGAATTGTGAATTGTGTTAGCGCGTTTCGCGTGCGCTACTCCGAACAATCCCGCACGAAATCCCAAAGTGAACTAAACTTAAAAACTTTTGTTGCCGATGAACGCGATGAAAATGGAATGCGGCATCGAGAGAGAGAGCGTGGGAGAGCGCTACAAATGGAATTGGGCTGCGAGCGTAAATGCTCAAGCGTGTTTGAAGTGCCCGTTTGTCGCGCCTTTGCAACACGTTGTGTTTACGTTTTTCCATGCCGCTACTCAAAAACCCGGTTTGAGCATGTTGCTTCGCGCATGTTGCGGCAACCTTTTATAGAAACATTGTAGAATCCTGTCGTGTTAATGTTTTTTTTTTTAATATTTTATTTTTATTTAATATAAATGTGTAAAGGATTTGATTTAAATTTAAAATTATTCTGTTTCATTTCATAAATTTTAGGTAAGGTTTTTTTTGGAAAAATTTGGAACATTTTATTTGTACTTAATGAGAATATTACGCATATTTATCTTAATTATTTATTAAGCTAACTTGATTTTTAGGAAATTAATTTAATACATAGAATGCTCATTTGTGTATTACAATGCGATTATAAATTTTATATTGACAATAGGATCTTTATTTTTTAGTCCTGAGTGTAAACTCTGTCATTCCGTATTAAAATAATATTATTATGTTAAGATTGGAATAAGTGTTAATATTCTCAGAATATAAATCGTTTTTTTTTGTTATAAACCTTCTATTAATATATAAAATAATATATTTATATAAAAATAATAATTGAAGATTGATTATTTATTATTTGATTAATAATAAAATAAAAAATTAAAAAAAATTTATTTTCAATTTCAAATAACACATTTAAAACAAGTATCTCGACTGTACTCTTAAAAAAAAATTATAAATATTAACAAATATAAACCTGAAAATGAAATTCTCTTACAAAATTTGTATTTAATACCAATTTTTAGCAATTTATTATAATTATAATTATGGTTTTATTTTTGTAAAATTTTCACCGCTCTAAAATGTTATATTGTTGAATTAATTATAAATAATAAAATCTTAACTTGCATTATTAAGTAGAAAAGTCTACGTAGTCCTTACTCTTCATGGAAACTATTTTATTACCCCACTTGTAAATCCAAATTATAACATTTAAGTGAAAAACAATTGAATTGCATTGAATTATTATATTAGCTTGCAAATTATCAACAAAAAAAAAAATAAATAAAAATAAAAAAAAAAAATAAATAAATAAGAATTAAAATTAAAAAAAATACATATTATATTGATTAAGCTTCCAATGAAGCGTGGTTGTTATTTAAAGTTTAAAAAGTCATTTTATAGTCCAATAAGAAGGCTGCTTTTTGACAACAATAAAATTATAAAAAAAAAACATATTATTCAACATTTTTATCATTATTTAGTTGTGCTTAACTGTTATTTTAACAGACCTAGCTAATGTTAGCAGTGCTGTTAATCAACAATAAAATCGAATTATTGACCATGTGTCACTAAAAAGTGTTAATTTACACTAATTCTATGTTTTTCAGTAATTCTATTTGAGAAAGACAATGAAAAATTTGTTTTATTTCTTTTGGAATATTGTAATATTGTTTGTAAACAGTCACAGTTCTACACACACACACACACACACACATAAAGTCGGTTAAAGTTTAACGCTTGAATGGGCGTGGCACCGTAACGACTTGATATATATACAAGTACTCTCCGATATATGTAAGAGTATATATATTGCCCTGATTATGTCGCACAAATTATATGCCTAAGGTAACGCATAAAACGCATCGCTGAGTTTTGTGACTCGTTTTGCGTTTTATGTTTTTTTTTTTTTTACTTTTTTTTAGGTTTTTTTTTAACGTTTTTTTTGTAGTCTAGAATTATTTGTAACGCTCAAGTGGCCCCCGTAAGACGCCCACGCCCACGCCCCAGTCGAAAGGTAGACAACGTTTAATTAAACATTTTTTTTTTTGGGTGTAGCTGGGAGGTCGGAATTATATTCAAGATTTAAATAGAAACATTTTAATGGATATATAACTTGTCATTTAGCCTCGCACTCATAACTGACATTTTATCGCGTATTCCAGCTGAGCGAAAGCCTGCGGCCTGCATGTGTTGCATGTGTTGCACGAAGTGCCTATCAGTAAGTTGGCAAAACATTTTGTTGTTAGCATGCCACACGGCGTAATACTGGGACCCAAAATGCCCATTAAAATCAAAAGGAATTTCGACTATTTCGATGCAATGAAGCAGCTGAAAGGCAGATACCACAAAATGTGAGCTACCCCCAGCTAGAATGTGGTGGCAACACTGCTGGTGGCAAGTGACAGCGTCTAGCTAATGACTAATGGACTCTTAATGATCTAACAAGGTGTGCTTACACACACACACCCACACACCCACACACACACCTTGAGAACTTTTATATGTATATATGAAATGAGGCAAAGGATGCGCGATGCGGCGCTGCTGTTTGGCGGATGCGCGATGCGATGCGATGCTGTCGACAAAGTTCAAAACTTAATAATGCCACATTAGTTTTCGGCTACGTTGCGACGACAACACAGAGCGTGGCAAGCACAACGATAATGCTGCAGCTAGATACTTTATTTCGCCGGCATTGGGCAACGTGCAACGGGCAACATGCCACGCGCAACGTGCGCCACAACATTGCAAGACGCGCTGTCACCAGATTTGGCTATAGTTTCAAAAAATAGCTAAACAGCTAAACTGCAGGCTATAAACGGGAATAATTCAAGTAATTTACACTTTTTTGAAGAATTCTTCAATTAGCATTTAGACAGACAGAATCTTCGCTCTTCTCAAAATCTACAAACATTTTCTACACTCAGAAGACTAAAAGCAGATTTTTATTAAATATAATTTATTTGTTACTAAGTCACTTTTGCCATAAAAAATATATAAAAATATAAAAAAATATATAAATTTTTAATAAGTTAATTTGTCAATACCTTTACATAAATTAAAATAAATTCTATAAAATCTGTTCACTTTATTATTTACTCAATATTGAATTAGAAAAATGTGAATAAATTGAATAAAATTGAAATAAAAGGTTTTTTATTATGACCCAGCTGGAGCCCAAAATAAAAAAGAGGGCTTTAATTAATTATTTTTTCCAAAAAGCCAATATATGAACTAAGATATTGCATCTATTACTTTTATCATAACTAAAATTCAGTTGAACAAAGTATTTAATTTAAATTAGGTAATCAAGTAATCAAACAGCGGCCGAAAGAGGGTTAATATTATATTTTTATATAAATATAATTATGTTATGATTTTTTGGTGCCTTTAGTTTGTTAGGAGATGAGTTTAGTCGACTCGAGGTCAAATAAGGTTTTTAAATAAAACATTAGTTTTTTCTTTAATATATTATTATTATAAAATGATTTGTCAAATGTATTAGTAAAACTATCAAACAAATCATTTAACAATACTAAAAATAAAGCTCATTACAGGATGTATTTATAATGGACAAAACAAGTCAATTATTACAAGTTGGACTTGAATATTTATTTAATTAATATTATAGACTGGTAAATCAAAAGGGGAAGCAATTAATTTCCAACTTTTATTCAAGATTAAATCAAACTAAGTTCAAAATTTTCTAAATTTTGAATCGCAAATAATAGCTATGAGTTTAAATGAATTTAATCTTAATAAATGTATTTTTTAGAGGTATAGAGCTTCGAATTGATTCGTTTTAATGTGCTTCAATTTGACTTTGTTTAAAAGATATGATATATATTTATATACAGATATAGATATATGTATATTTATGTTATTAATGGTTAAAATAATTAATTAATTAATTATTAATTAATAGTTAGATACACTATACACAAGCACTCTCAACTAAAACATTCCCAAAATAAATTTAATTTTTATTTTTTTTATTACAAAATATTTTTCTGTTCGAATAACCACGAAACATTACCAAGTGATAGCTATTTAATGCCTGTTTTTAGCTATTTTTTTTTAATATAATTTAGCTATTTTTAACTATTTTCTTTTACTATTAATCTACCGTTGTCAACACTGGCTGCAAAGTTGCCAGGCACGTCTCGCGATTCGTGAACTGCGAGGGGGGTGTAGTTTGAATGTATGCAAAAGTTGTCCTTAGTTTAAAGGACACAACAACGTAAGCAAAATTGCTAAAATTAAATTAGTACATTTTGTTGCAAACTTGTTGACAACTTGCAACAGCGTTGCAAGCAACGACTAAAAGGAGCAGCTGACCAGCGTAAAACTCTCTCACGGCACAGGTCACTGAGCTTGTAAACCCCCAGTTGGTTTTTGTGGCTGCCACATTTTGCGGCATTCATGCGCTTCATTTATCACAGAACTGTCGGAGAGTTGCCGCCGCCGCCGCTTAAGGCCAGGTTGACTGCCAAAATTAAGTCTCGGTTAGCCAGAAAACGCGAAACAGTTTTACACGCCGCCGCACAAAGCAAACGGATCCCAACATATGTCAAGTAATCAGCAGCCAACTTTGCAGCCAACAAACTCAGACCCAAATCTCGATTCTAGATATATATCTTTTGCCTTGGCGAACTTTGTGGCGGGGCTAGGCTAACCTTCGCGGCACATGCCAAGCATAAAATTGAATATGTATCCACAAGTCTCTTCCTACCTCTCTTCCCGCTTCCCTCTTACCAAAATGAACCTATATAGACGCCAATCGCAAAGGTAACTTTGCTAGACGAGCCGACGAACTGTGCGTTAAGTAAACCCAACAAACAAATCCCAAGCAGGCAGCGACGCCAGCAACGACAGCGACAGCGACAGCGACAGCAACAGCGACGCCGTTTACGCCTGGATGCGCCTCGGCCAGGAGCGGAATAAGCTGC
Source organism: Hirtodrosophila alboralis (assembly GCA_035043045.1). NCBI lineage: Eukaryota > Metazoa > Arthropoda > Insecta > Diptera > Drosophilidae > Hirtodrosophila > Hirtodrosophila alboralis. The sequence continues at coordinate 373,508 of JAWNNH010000518.1, read as the reverse complement.
GCTGCGGGTTGAGGGTCACAACAGTGATACATTTTATATGCTTTACTGATGCGATTGCAAAGGTGTAGAAATTAGGAGTTATTTTCCTTTTTTATTTTAATCATATATAATATAAAAATAGCGATTTTGCTAAATTTTATTTTGAATAAAAACTAAAGTAAGTTGCTGATATAAAATATTATAAGCTATTAAAAATAACATATTTTTCTGTCACTTGGTGTTAACTGGGCTATATCCTTGTGCAATAAAAATTTAAAGTCAGCCAAATTACAGATTACACGCTATTTTAGCAATTTTTCAGAGTATCGAAAAGCGCGATATTTTGTAACCACATCACTAGAACAGTTATATTTGATTTTTAAAAAATTTATATAATTTTAAACTATTGTATACCTTATAAAACAAATCTCAAATGTTATTGTTGATCAATTTTACAGCAATGAAAATGTAAAATCAGCGTAAACTCAAATATTCACAAATACTTAATTTGCTAGTTCAATTGTAATTTAATTAATTTTTTTATGTCAAGAAACATTATTTTTGTTCGAAATTAAATACATTATATATAATACTAGCCTGTGTAGCAACGTTCCACTCCTGTTCCAAAAAATTTAAAAAAAAATCAAAAAAATAAACAAACTAATCATATTCCACAATATCACTATTATTGTAGCCTACTGCACCACCTCATATGCGCCTGCCGAGATTTTTACATAATTTTAAAATGCATTTTCCACACACTTTCTGATATATTTTTTCATAAAATATTTTCAGAGTGCAAATCTAGGATATAATATAATTTAAGCTACAGTAAAATTTTCAGGTTTCTAGCTTTTATCGTTTGAGTCGCCAATCATTTAGTCAGTCAGGTTGAACAGTTATATATGTATATATAGATCAGAAATAAGTTTATTCTAGTTTAATTTATAGCCAACATACACATATTGAATTATTTTAATTTAAGTCTAAAACATTCTTAGGCCGTCACATAGTCCGGCCCTGTATTGGGCCCCCTCTGGAATATATTGTTGTCGCCGTCGTTCTGAACATAGTGCGGTAGGAACATGGCTCTGGGTAGGCTATGAGTATAGAGATCTGGGTATAGGAAGTAGATGGACAGACTGACGCCGACAATTTTTGACTTGCCGTTACGCCCGACTGCACTGCGACTGTGTCGGTGAGGAGTGGGCAGGGGGCAGGAGGAGAGGGGTCGATTTTTGTTTACTTTTAAACAACAACTGAGAGAACACAGGGCCATAAAGCACACGGCAACCGCAAAATATTCGACTGCTTGGGGGAGGGTTGGCTTTAGGTTTAGATGGTAAAGGTGGAGGTGGAGGTGGTGGTGGAGTTGGAGGTGTAGCTTGGACAGTTCACTATTTGTTTATGTTTTTTAATGTGCATGGGAATGCTCTGTTGCGTTTCAGCTAAGCTGTTTGACCAATTTCACATAGTTAGCAGATGGAAAAAATGTTTATGTATATATGCATAGCTCCCGAAATGGGAATAAAGGATGAAAAAAAGGATGAATATACGAGTATAATATACAAAAGGGATGCTCTTTTTCTATGCAGTCGCTGAGTGGCATTTCAGTTTATTATGCGTTATAATCAACAACGGAGACAACAACAGGAAGCAGCTAACAGCAAACGCACAGGACATTGCTAGCATCCTTTTTCTGGGCAACCCTCAATGCGCCACTTTGCCAGTAACTGCCGGCAACGGCTGTTTAACCTGCTTGCAATTTTTTTGTTGTTGTTGTCTCGCTTTCAGCTTCAGGTGATCCTAAGGGATGCACGGGGGCAAGTTGGATGTTGCAGCTGCAATTGGAGCTGTAGCTGGAGCTGTAGCTGGAGGCTGCTGTTAAGTGCTTTCCACCTGGCGGGCAGACAAGTCCGCCTCTACCACACGTGTCGCACAACAGGATACGCGAGCCTTTTACTCCTTTTGCTCATTTGTTGGCCTTTCTCATTTGACTAAGTGCGTTGAAGTCGTTGGCCCCATGTCGCTATATGCATATCCTGGAATTAGGCTGTCTTCGCTGCGTTTCCTGTTGATAAATTAAATCAACTCTTAGTGCTTAGCTTTTACTGGCCCAAGTAAATGAGCAAAATTTGTTGCACAGCACTAAACGTGTTGAATGCCACAGCAGCACTGAGAAAAATTGTTTAATTCGTTTAGGTAGAGGTAAAACCTTGATCAAAATGCCATTCCGAATGAAAATCTGAAAATACCTAAAAAAGGTTTCAAAAATTTTAATTTCAGATTTGGATGTAAAACCAATCTAGAGGTCAAACCTTGATAAAAATAATTAAAATTATGAGATGAGCCAAACAATTATAAAGTTACTTTAAAGTAATTTCATTTTATTACACAATTGGGTTTTCAGGGCTTTAATTTTTTTCATTATTGAAGATATTTTACTATAAAACCTATTACCATCAAATGAAAAATTGAATATGTACTTCATATGGCATTAAAAAAATATAATACAGTATATTTTAAATAAACATATAAATAAATAATTAAACAAGCTGAAATCAATATTTTTCCTAAGAAAATTGTTTACTTTTCATTGCAAATAATTAAAAAAATTATCTTTTAAGAATCTGAGATCACAAAATTTAACCAATAATCAGGCCTGTTCCCATTTTCACTTTCGGCCAGATCTCGCGGAAACGAATTTCCCTCTACGAATTGCCCTCTACGAATTTCCCTCTACGAATTTCCCTCTACGAATTTCCCTCCAAAACTCGGGTATTTGAACTCGCTTGAGTTTAAGCTCGGATTTTTATTTCGTTAGCGTATAAATCAATTAAATTCTACAACTTGAAACCACTTTTGATTTTAGCAATAATTATAAATAAATTTTCTATTGTTTTGACAATGACATTGCATCTCCACTTTTGTAATTCAACCCTTTAAAATTGAAAAGCTTTCTAATAGCCTTTTAGTAGTCATAACTAAAAAAAATAATAAATAAATATCACTTCCTGTCTCTGTTAATATTTGGCTACTTATCAACTATTTTGGACAATTAAATGTACATTTCCTACAATTAAATATATCTTATAATATTATTTTTTTTGTGAGTGCACAGAAGTCGTCGCACTCGAGACTATTCAAATGATGCCACCTTCCGTTGCCACACAGCTTGGCTGCTGACAAGTGTCCACGTGTGGCACATTGCATTTGAAACTTTTTTGCGGTGTCAACAATTTAAATGGCAGCTGCAATGGCTGATGCTCCTGTGCCTCGGCCTGTGCCTGGTCCTGCCGCTTAGGTAAGCGCACAAGTGGTCGCTGGGGCACAACATGGTGGCACTCTCAGCTGCAACTGCAACTGCAACTTCAACTTCAACATGCGACGACACTCACTTTTGTGACTTTGCTTTGGCTCAACTGTGTGTCGACGCTTCAATACTTTAATATAAAAATATGCAAATTATTTTCTTTTTTTTTTTGTTTTTTTTTTTTTGCAATGCCGCAAGCATCGCTTGACAGGCAACCAACTGTGGGTGGCATTACAGCAAGGACGACTGCCAGGACGAGCAGCAACGACGATGACATCCTCCGTCGACGTCACTTTAATTAAAATTAAATATTTTTATGCCCAGCGCCACCGAAATGTGCGAAGGGAAATATTATATGCAGTGGCAAGGGACGGGGCTGGTTGGGGTAATGCATATGCTGCCCCCACCCACCCATGCAACCACCCACCCGCCGCAACGCAGCGGCGTTATCAGTGAATTGATTAAAAAATATTGCTGTGGGCTGCCGTTCAGCAAATGTACTTCAAAGAAAATGTTTATCTATATGTTTATCTTTATGCACATATATAATATTTTTAATAGCACCCACACACACACAAACACACACACAATGTGTGTGTATAAATGCGGGTCATCCTTTCTTTAAGGACATTTTTATATGTATTAATATTGGAACTTTATTTATGCATCAATAAATTAACTACAACATCTTTATCTATCTCAGGGATCACAAATAATGAGTTTAAAAATATTAAAGCTAAGATAATTATCTAGATGAATGGGAAAATCTTAGATATACTAAATCAGGATGCAGTATCCTCGAAACAGGATAAGCTTGTATATGTAATTTTTATTATAAAATTTAAGTTTCATTTTCATTTAACTCTAATTTAAAAATAAAAGTTATTTTTCATATTTAAAGGATCCTTAGCAGCTAGTTCAGAAGATATTAACATTAAATTTTACTTTTGATTTTTATAATAAAAATTGAAAAATAATTTTTATTTTACAATAAGAGTAATTTTTCAAATTTTTCATTAAAATTAACAAATAATTTTATTCATAATTTTTTCTTTTTTAATAAAATAAAACTAGATAATTTTAATTTGCATTTAACTCCAATTTAAAAATAAAAGTTATTTTTCATGCTTTAAGATTCCTTAGCAGCTAGTTCCAAAGATATTAACATTAAATTAAACTTTTGATTTGTATAATAAAAATTTAAAAATAATTTTTTATTTTAAAACAAGATCCATTTTTCAAATTTTTGCAATAAAATCAACAAATAATTATTATCATAATTTTTTATTTTTTAATAAAATAAAACTAGATACTGCAAAATCTATTAAATCATATCGACTCCAGTCAATTGCAGTTTGTTTGAAATATAACACTATTTAATTGAATATGACAAAATTATATGTATATATAAATATATAATCATTATCGACAGTTTCACGCGTTTGCATTTAAATTTACAAATTAAAATATCAAATGTGTGAATCCTTCAGGCATTAAACATTAATTGAAACTGATGTTTAAGGACAGGCAGCAATTAGGATGCCATTTGGCTTTTGTCCATTCGCTGGGCATTAAAGTGAAGTCGGATTGAATGTCGACTGCAACTGGTATAATAAGTATTTTTCAGGGAGCTTGTGATGTTGTCTCTGTTTTCACCAGTTGTTGGTTTATTCTACATAGTTGAAAATGCTTTCAGCTTAAATCCTTTTTCCCCTTTTTCTCCATCATCTAGGATCTGGCACTAGTTTTCCAACTCTTTTCACATTGTGCGCTGATTTGCTGTTTTAGTTGCTTGTTAAGCTGCGTACTTCTTGTTGCTACTTAAAACTGTTGACTTTTACTTTTAATACTCTGTCAAGGGACATTCTAATATTTCCAAGAAATATGTTACCAATTGCAGGTGAAGAGAAAATAAAATACATACTTGTATATGTATACTATATTTTTCGGGATTTAAAGAGCCATGCATGTTAATTCAGCTAACTAAATATACTCTGTTTTAGCTTTAATGCTTTGGTGATCAATTTTGGCACAGTTATTGATTTTTTTTTTTTGCAAAATAAATATATTTATGATGAATCTCTATCGTATATGCAAAACTATGTGTATATAAATTGAGACATGAATTGAGGAGGCGAAATGTGACTAAATTTTAACAACAACTTCAGATATAGATAAAATATATTTATACAAAAAATCAACAACTAATAATTATAATATTATAAATGAAATTTAGTATTAAAATTAAACCTTCTACTAAACACTAAAACTTTTCTAGTGGATCAGAGATTTCTCGGTACTTTTGTTACCCCATTTTTTTGCCTTTAATTTAATTAATTTTTAATATTTTTATTTTCAACTTATTCTATTTTTATTTATATATTTAATTTTTTTGTATGCTATTTATATATTCGATTTTTTTCCCCAAATTTTTATTTTTAATTGCAAATATTTCTTTAACTTTTATTACTAATTCTCATTATATTTAGTGGCAGGATTAAATAGTCACACTGACTAATCTGGCTGTGAGTGGGGCTCTCTGTCATATTTAAAAATTATTTAATTTCCTAAGGTTTTTATTTAATTTTAAGAAGAGTATTATAACGTCTTGATCTTTGGAACAGCATTGCTTGTCAACCAAAATAAATAAATAAATAAATAATAAAGAGAACTGCTTGAACAATGCAACAGTAAATAAATAAATTTATAAATTTGACACTTTAATCCTGTGCTCATTTAATTATATCCAGGAAGGGTATTTAGTTTTCGCCAATCTACAAATTGTTAACTATTTTTTGTTACTATCTTGGACTGTGGTCGGCGGAGGAGCAAGTTGTCAGCAACTGCTGTCAGCTGAAGAAATAACTGGGAACTATTCATTAAGTTGGCACTGTTTGCAAATTTATCATAACTTGGCCAAAAACGGATTTCATTCGCTGTCACAAAATTCTATTTATTTTTTCCATTTTTTTTTTTTTTTGGCAGTGAGAGTTCTTTAATGAATAAAGTCCATTTCTTCGGGGACTTTTGCACCATGAGGAGCTCTTCAATAATAGCTTTAAGCGCTTTGATGGACAGTGTAAAAGGCATTGTCCATTGTTACACACATACATGTATACGAAAAGTCAGATCTGTATGAAATCGATTTAATTTCGTCACTGAAGCGAAAGTAAACAATGAGAAAAGAAGATGGAAAGCAATGTCCAATGTCCAAAGAACAACAACAGTCACAGAAAAGTTGTTGACAGCTCACGTTCGCGTTGTCCTATAGAAGATGATGATGATGCTGTGCGTGTGTGTGTGTGTGTGGTGTTGTGTGTTGTGTTGTGCGTGTGTTGTTGCAGGCAAGTGTGAGTACAATTTTGGCGTATGCGTTCGCGTTGTCCAACCAACCGAAATAGGAAACCAAATTAATCACAAATATTACTTTTTGTAGCGCATGTTGTGCGTCGATATTTATATCTGTATGTGTGTGTGTGTGTGTGTGTGTGGCAGCTAGTATATATATATTTATTTTACAGGCAGGACATTACGGCCAGCGGCATTGGTTTTCGTCGGGTACGTGTTCCTTTTCTTGACACTCACTCGATTATGTTTTCAGTTCATGTTTTTGGAATTATTTCATTTCATTTTTTGAAGTCGCATCTTCTCAGCTCTGCACGTTATTTTGCCAGAGTCTGTGGCAGGTCTTTGCTGTGTATGTGTGTGTGTGTGGCACTTCATCATTGTTTGTTTTTTTATACTTGTATTTATTAAATTGACACATGCTGACAACGCCCAGATAACAGAGAGACGCACTGCAGCCTCTGCCGAACCTGATGGTCAGCACCAGCCAAGTATCCTGGCATAAAGCTTCGTTTGTCATTTATTAAGCGTACCCCAAATAAATCACTCAAAGACAAGTCAGATACATTTTGTATATATAATGGGAACCCCAAATTTCAGTTGCAATTGCTGTTCGCTGCAGAAAAGAAAAAATTTTAATTTTTCGCAAAATTAACTCGACTGAAATTATTATGTTAGCTATGCAAATGCAAATTGCAAAAACACTCAGAAAAGCAACTGCAGCAAGAGCAACGCACACTTATCGCTAGAGTAAACATACACTTAGAGAAAAAATTATGAGTATTGAATTAACTAACTACATTATAAAATATAGAATTTATTACATAGTTCCATATATAAATATTAATTCAACTATGTTTTAATCATATTCGAATTTATCTGAACTTAAAGAGGGATATTCTCAAATTCAAGTAAATTTTAAAAAGTTATTTTGTAATCAAGAAAATTTCTTTAGATTAAATCAAAAGCTTTGAAATCTAATGTTTGTTTTTCGAAATTCAAAACGAACATTTTAGTTTCATATTTGATCACAAATTTGTTAATTTTTAATCAATTCAATTTAAAAAAACGTTTTTGTTTAGAGAATTGATTGGAAATTGGTTAAAAATTTTTTTTAAAAAATTAGGAAGACAACTTATTGACAAATGAAGATCAAAGTCAAAAAATTTAGAGATTTAAAAAAAAAAAGCTAGATTGACCGGCTTATATCTTGAGCAATATTAAATATTTATTATGGTTTTATATATATCATTTAAAAGGTCGTTTTATCTACTTTCATAGTCTTTATGGACAAGTTTGTCACAATCAGAGTTATTGCCCAAAAAGTGTAATAAGTGCCTCAAAAACATTTTTTGGACATAACTGCAGATTTTGGGTGTCATCTGAAAATTATAAATATGCTGTAATATTATACTCGAGTAGGACTACAAAGCATATACTGTAATTTCCCTTCATATTTCCCTTTTGTCTTTCTGGCCGCACAGTGTAATGTGTTTTGCTGAATTGATCAATTTACTACGCTAAAAAAGCATTAAAAAAAGTAACATTATTTTAAAGTTATTAATTTAGATATAGTGTTTTACTATTTTAATCACTTTCGATTTTCAGATCATTAACGTCTTCGATTTTAAAAGCAAGTCACAACAATATGGCAAAAATAAAAATCGGTAAAAAACTGGCTAAATATTTTAGAAAAATTTTATTAAAAAAATTCTATATTCCATATTTTTTCAGAGTGCATCCTTGAATCACTTAAGTGAGCTTGAGCCTTAGCTGCAGCTAACAGCAAGCCATAAAACAATAATTGCAACATCAACAACAAGCAGCTGAGCCTGGGGTTTGGGTTTGGGTTTGGTTTTTGGAGGGACTTTGAAAGGGTTGGCGTTATTTTTCTGTAGCTGGCAAGTCCTTTGGGGGCAAGTTTTCTTACTGTTTGTCTGATTAATACAAATGAGCGGCGATTTGTCATGTCACTGCGTTTAAATTTATCATTTTAGACGACAGGCGCGAGCACCCCTGCAATTGTTGTCGGGTGATGTTGTAGTTGGTTATTGTTGCTGCTGATGTTGCTGTTGCTGTTGCTATTTCCTTCCTTAACGCAGTTTTGTTTTGCTTTTTTACATTACTTTGTTTTCAGAATGTGTGTGTTCTTGCAATATTCGCTTGTTTGTTTTGGGCTGCTTCCGGCAGCACTTCCTCCACCCCCAAGCAAAAACAAAAAAAATAAAAAAAAGGACATAACGGCGCCAAGATCACAGCCAATGCACATTTTGGCTCAGATTCTGTTTTTTTGCCATTGCTGTTGTTGTAGCTGTTGCTGTTGTTGTTGTTGTTGTTGTTGCAAGAGTACATTTTATGTGGCATATGGCAAGGCGCAACATTTTTGTTAATGGCTTGTAAAATTTTTTCTCCATACACAAATCCTTTTTGGCATTCTGCTTGCTACCAAGCTCTAACTTTTTTGCCGGAAACCAAAATTTTTGCAACTAGCTGCTAGAACTGTTTACTCCTTGGCTTGGCTTGGCTTGGCCATTGACATGACTTTGCACATTGCAACATCACATGCCACTGCCCCAATCACCCCCCACAACAATCGTTTGTTAGTTTTTATTTTTCTTTTTTGCTGTTTTTGCAATTGCCAAAAGCATAATTCGATTAGCTTTTATCGCAGCGTGTTGAACTGCAATCATTGCGGAAAAATGCCAATTAGAAAAGTTACTTGCCACCCACAAATCCGATTGTTGACTATACAATCTGTGCTCAATTTTACAGCTGTGTCTATTTTTGTGATTTGCAAGTTTTTGAGCTGGCATCTCAGCTTTGGCTAATGAGCAAACAAATAATATAAACTTTTGCCGTACAATGTTCTGTTGGAATATAAAACATGCACCTCAACGCTAAACTATCTAACATTTCAGCAGACAGAGGCTAAATTTGAGCACAATAAATTAAATGTTGCCGGCAGCAGCAACAGCAATTGACAGCAGCAGCAACATCATAGGTAACTAAAACTATTCCTTACAACAGCTGCGATTACATGAGCATAACACACATACACACACACACACACACACACACACACACACACACACACACATAATGAACTTGGCAGTTTCGTTTCATTTTAATTTTACGCTAAATAAATTATTATCTAAGCAAAAAGTTTGCCATAATATATATATGCCACGCTTGGTTGCATGTTGCAACTAAATAAGTCGAGTACCTGAGTTGCAGTTTTCAGTTTCCGCTAATTTGAATTGATTAATGCCCCAAAAAAAAATTAATGTAGTCAGCTGCCACATGATGCCGCAACAAATGTAAATGACACTTGCAACACACACACTCTGACAAATTGTAATTAATAAATACGCGTACGTTGGGGCGTGGCAGCTGCAACTGAGATTAGTTGCTGAGCGGCAAGTGGCAGCTGCAACAGTTGCTCGCTGGCTGCTACTACGATGTGGCATTATTAGTGTTTCACTGTCATTTCAAATGTGCCAGGCACATTTGCGCTACCCAAAAGCGGAACTTGCGTTTTTGATAACATTTTAATGAAAACTGTCAGTGGCAATGTGTGTATGTGTGTGTTGCAAGTTGACGGCAACACGCCCAACACTCTAGACCTCAGTTGCTGCTGCTGCTGCTGCTTTGTCAAGTGTGAATTCAACACTTGTGACTTGACATTTTTAGGCGAAATGCAGCAGTGGCAGCAGCAACAACAGCGGCAGCTACAACAGCGGCAGCATCAACATCCGCGGCGCAATCTTCATAAGTTGCGCATACGCCCTGTACCCTGAGCCAGCCGCAGTCATCACAGAGAGAGGCCTTGCCACCAAGGCTGCTTGTGGCAACCACAGCGCGTTCTCTGCCATTTTTTGGTAGCAGCTGCACTTAGGCAAGCGCCATCGCCTTCGCCTTCGCCATCTCCATCTCCAAATGCTTGCAAAATGAATGCACGAAACAATTCAGCGATGCTTTGTTTGCCTTAGCCACCATTTGCTCATTTTGGTGGCTAAATTAAAATTGCATCCGTCAAGTGCGCTGAGGTTGCCGCCTGAGGGCCTGAGGGCGCTTTTTGCGGCAGGGTAGCTAGCTGACTTGAGCTTTCTGGGAATTTTCAATTTAAATCTTGCCCTAATTGTGAAATTGCCGCATATATTACGCACATACCGACATATGGTGCCACCATGATTAACATGTTAATTGTGGCAAGCGGAAATGTACTTTTCGCCATGTCAAAACCGTGACAGCCTAAGCGCTGCCCCTAGGCTCACTTGATGGCTCAGCAGGCAATTAACTTGGCCACAAGCGCTCCCAAAAACGCATTTAAAAATTGCTCACGGCCGCCATTTGATGGCTTCAGTTCGCCAACTGTGGCAACTCAATTTGGGAACACAAACATGGCGCACTGAAGTCCCACCACAGCTCGAGCTATTGGTTGGATGTTTCTATGAATCGGATTGACCCGTTGGCCAGTTGGCCAGTTGAATTTTGTTTGTGCATCAAATTGCAATTGCCATTGCATTTGTATGCATTTATAAGCAACAACATCTCTTTGTATAGGTGTGTGACTGTGTGTGTGTAACTGTGTCTGTGTCGAGCGGAAATAAAACCAAAACGGATATGCTTACTAAGTGCCTGGTACACACAGCGGCCACATCCGCCGACACAAGGTTTTTGTAGACTTCAACGCCAGAGAACGTCGAGAACGTTGCCCTATTCTATTTTTAGCTAGCTCCTTTTTCCCTGTATCCTAGTTTATTTGCATTTACGTTGATAGGTGCATCCATTTTTGTTATGCTTATACCCTAACCAAAGAGTCGCTTTAAAGTCGCCTGAGTTACAATTTTGCTATTTTTTTAAGGGTTTTTACCAGGCATTGCAACTCTCATAATTTTTATGTATACAAATTTTAAGTAAGTATTATTTACGGATTCTTTTCATGAAAAATGGCACTAACTTTTATTCAAATAATAAAAAATAAAAATTGATTTTGAATATCTTCTGAATACCGATGTTTATTTTAAAAGTTGATGTAGCAATAGGAAGGTATTTAAATTAAGTTCATTTACAATTTTTTAAGCCTTCTGTTAACAGAAAATGCTGCCCAAGAAACTAATTTATGACAATACAGTCTGATCTTTCGGTATATATTCAATAATAACTATATTTTAATAGCTCACAATTTATCTACAAATATTAGTAGGTCAGTAAGAAATACAATTAAAAGAATATTAAATATTCGGCGTGCCAAATTCAACAGCAGTTTTTGCTGTTTTCATTTTGCTTTGCTTTGTGTATGGTTGATTGGGAAATTGTTGCCTACTTTCAAGCGCAAACTGTAACGTCGATAATAGACAACAGCAATTTAGTTGTGATTTTCATAGAGATTTATGAAACTAGAAGTATTGGCGAACTGTGTGAACATAAAGGTATTGCGATTGCCTTCCACCTGGTTGCAACAAGAAGACTTACTAAAGTCAAATAGAAGCATTGTACAAAGAGAGAGAGCGGCAGCAACAGAGTTGAATGTACTTCAATAAATTGATACAAGTTTTTTTTATATGTCACTGGAGCTTGGCGCAAAACAGAAGGCAATGTCCTGGCTTGGTCAATAAAGTCAATTTCAACACACACACACACACACAGAGATTGAATGTCGTGGAGGAATATCAGACGAAGACGTTATTGGCTCCCAGACAAGAAGGCAGCCATTGATTTGGCAGTCGGACTGATAAAAGTGGCCAGGAAACCGCAGGAACCGTTCAACGTTGTCTGCGTTGGCAAAACTTGTGGCCAAAAACTTTTGAACAAAGCAAAAACTTTGTTCGGCTTTTGTTCGACGTGTTGCAGCTACTAGCATACGATTTTGGCATTTTGAATATTTTCTTATATAAATCACACCTCACAGTTGGCAACTGTTTGTCGTATTCTAAGATTGCGATTGCATCGCCAGCTGCTAATTATTCTAAAGCCAAACACTGGGCCCCGACACTTAGTTCCTTTTGTCTTGTTAACACTTTGCCAGATCCTTCGCTGGCCCGTTAAATCGCCTTAGACTCGGTTCAGCGCCCAGCGTGAATTTAGCAAAGATTTCCGCTGCTCAGCGCTTAGTCAACTTAATCCCCTAAATGAGTTTTGAGTGACAGTCAGTTGGGGGTTAGATCCTGTGCCTTGGTTCATTTCACGTCGCTTGGCTTGCTTATCTTTTTTTTTAGGGCATACCAGAAATTTGAATGCTGCCCGTCGAGATGATTTGTTTATGCAACAATAAAAACAACAACATCCTGTCAAAGGGCATACATAGTCCTATATTTAAAGGAGTGTGAAAACTTTTGCAACAATTTACAGTATACAACAAAATGGAAAAACAAAGCCGCAACACAATGATATAAATGCATTAAATTGAATATCATTTGTTTATGCGCTCCGTTGCATTTACCAAGCGACAGGAACGCACAACAACACACACACACACACAACAACAGTGCACATAAAATGTAATAAAATGCGAGCAATGCAGGTGTCATCCAAAGCGACGGGCAACTGTCAGGTTGATGACGCCGACAAAGGCCACACTTTTGTGGCAAAAAAAATATATATACAGCACCAACAGCACAAGTGAATACACTCACACACAAAACACAACCTAACATAGACAAACACACACACACACACACACACACACAATTGCACACTCATATTTATGCAATTTAAAGTAAAACACAAAACTCTCCCGCTTTTGGTCAATGTGACGTATGCGCAATATGCATGTGCTAGAGAGCCCCGGAGGGGGGGGCCAGAATGCTGTCACACAGTGTCGAACGTGTGGGGGATATGGGGGGGTGCAGAGAACACTCACAGGTGAAGTTGCGTGATGGCATCTATGTGTTACCTATACGCTTTTTCAATTCTGACCAAAAATGTCGAACGCGCTTAGCCTTAGACCGTCGCCAACGGCGACGCTTTGACACGAAACAAATTTAACTTTTTCATCTCGAGCGCACAAACAACAAAACAAGCAAACAAAATACGAAAATACAAAAATATATACATACACACATATAAATATACATACAAACACTTACCTACACACTCCTATACTCAAATATAAAATTGCGATGGGTACGGGTCAGAATATCAAAGCACGTACACGTATTAAAGCAAAACTTAAACTATTTTTAGATATAAGCTTGTTTGTTTAAGAATACCCATAATGTTAATTGAATTTCGACTAGGAATAGTTATGAAATACCTCAAATGCGTGTAATCAATCTTAATCAATTGTTTAAAGCCAGATTTCTAGTTAAAATTATTGTTACAATTCAATTTTGAAGTAAAACTTTATATTTTAGCATAAATTCTGTGTAGTTATGAAGTGAGTAAAGAAGAATTAATTTCTATGCGAGTATATATGTTTTCAGCAGGGATCGAAACTCTCATAATTTTTATGTATTAAAATGTTGGGTAAGAATTATTTAAGGATTTTTTCATTAAAATTGGCAATAAACCTTTTTTTTAGCCGATAATAATAATTGATAATAATGAATATTTGCCAATCTTCATTTAAAAATTGAATATACAAAATTGGTAGATTAAAAAAATTTGCTACAATCTACCTATTTATAATGAAGTCTATGGGGTATAATTGGATATATTGTATACTTCGTGTAAATTAAAGGTCATAACTTTTATCAAATCGTTTGCTGATTTTTTTAATTGTTTAGTCTTTTAATATAGTTTTGCATTACTTTTTATATTTCGAAATTTCGTAAATAAAAGCAATGTATTTGCAAGTTATCGTTTGATAATTTTGTTGTATATTTATATCTGAATTTGATATTTAATAAATAATATTATTTTATAATTTTTTGTTATATGTTAATTAATACAATTAACTGATTTTTAACACATTTTTTATAAATATAAAAGATCTCTGATATTACTGCGTATTTAAATATTTTAAATACCTGTTGAGTTTTTCGTGACTTTTTTCACGGCAATGTGAAATGGTTTTCCATGGTATTAGCCCGGATTGACACGAGAAAAATGTAGAGATCGTGGGCAACTCTTAGGTGCAACTCCAATCGGTATGCCACCCTTTGCATGCTTTATGCTCTGCTGCATACTTTCAGGCGGCAAAGCGATTTTGCGTTTTTGGCATAGGACGAAAGCGTCGTCGCACATAGTGAGAAAGAAAAAAAAACTAAAATAAAAAGAAAAGAAAAAAAAAAATGAAAAGTGAGCAACACCGCAAAATGCATAAAATATGCGCATATTTAATTCTGACTAGGCGTGCGGCCAGCAGTTGCAAGTGCAGGTGCAGGTGCATGTGCATGTGCTCTATATATTGGTATTGGTGTTAGTGTTAGGGTTTGGGGGATTTTTTTTTCTGGTTACGATTACTGTTGCTGTAACGCCCGTTGCATTACTTTCATAAATATGCATGCGGCAGTTCGTGCTTTTAATTAAAATGCAGCGCAGCAAGCCAAAAACAAAGACAACAATAAAGCAAAGCGTACACAAAATTTGTGTAGCCTTGAGATTGATTGAATCTCTGCTTCTTCTGATATTTTTTTTATTTTTTTTTTTTTTATTGTTTTTGCTTAACAACAATTTCAATTAGACAAAGTATTCGCGTTTCAAATGGTGTCCAGCAATGATGGCAAACGTTGGCTTTGAGCTCAATTTTGGCACTAGTCAGAACTTCGGCTAATTAATTCATGCAAATGTACACCCCCAAACCCCAAAACTGTCTGTGATGGGGCTAATTATGCGGCGCTCTGTTGCTGCCCCCCCCTTACCGCTTCCATTTCACATTGACATTTTGTCAATGTTGTCAACATGAAATCCCAAACAGAAGTGTCATAAACTTTGAAAACAGCAAAGCTCTGGACTCCCCAGCTTCTCATCCTGTTGGAATATACAAGAGCGTCATTTGCTCTGTCGTTTTGTAAAATTAATTAAACAAAAATGTAAGAAGAGTACAAATAATTTTCCGGCGCGTGCTTGTCGCCAAAAGTCCAACTTAAATGAATTTCTTTTTGCAGTTTTGCTTTCCCCCAACTTGCCATTGCTTTCCTTAAAATGTTGAAGCAAGCTGGCAAACTAACTGCTCACACAACTTGGAGTTGTCATCTCTGGCCGGAGAGAAGTTCTGTGCGCAGATTAGTAGAAAATTGCAATGAATATTTCATTTGTGCCAGCCACTGGCAGCAAAATGTGTGAAAATATGGAACTTTAAAGCGGATTGAGCTAGCACGCCCACAATAACAATGTAATTTGCGACAAAAGGTTTTACAGAACCAAAAAATAACCGCGGCAGCAGCAAAACAAGCAACCAGCCCAAAATGCAGTGCAAGGAAATCAACTTGGGCAAAACAATGAAAATTGCACTTAAGAAAATGAATTGCATGCAAATGAGCATGTGGGTGGGCACACCATGACTTGCAAGTGGCAGTTGAGGCAGGTTCAGGCAGGTTGAGGCAGTTGTTGGTGGCGCCACAAAACAAAACCACAAGTCAACCGATGCACCAAGCAGCTAAGCAGCAGCGGCAACAACCCACAACAACACCACCAGCAGTACAGCAGAGGTGCAAGTTGCAAGGTGGCTCCAAGCCACAATCAGTCGTTAAAATGCCGCTACGCGCAGTGAGTTGCAAGTTGTTGTTGCAGGTTGCGAGTTGCTGTTGCAGGTTGCCAGTTGCTGTTGTTTGTTGTTGTTACTATCTGCTAGCAGCGCACCATAAATTTTCCATAGGAAAACTCGTGCATTTGATTTTCAGCAACTTTAACGACATTTTAATGCGCTCAGAGAACAAACAGGTTAAGGGACCACACACTACAACAAACAAAAAAACAAGAAAGAAGGGAATATATTTACACGCCGAATCTTAATACCCTTGTAATGGTATCTAAATTAAATTAGGACATCGAACTGGCATGTTAAATTTTAAAAACTTAAAAAACAAAAAAGGTTTTCATAGACGAACTTACTTTTCAACAGATTGTTCCCGTTAAAGTGGCCCGATTTTCATAAAACTTTGTCGAATTGTACTAATTATAATATTACATGGAACTGCTGAGTTTGATTTTGATATGTTAAAAAACAAAAAAATTTTTCATACAAGCAAATTAAAAATCAGAAAAGTCTTGCATAATACAACTCATTTTTCACCCAATGGTTCCTATGGCAGCTATACTATATAGTGGTCCGATTTTGTTCAAAATTAGTCAGATTTTATTCCTATTGAAGCTATTTGATATTGTAGTCCGATCAGGCCGATTCTGACATATATACTGCCTGCAACAGAAATAAGCATCTGTGCCAAATCTGACATGGCTATATCGACTCAACTAGTCTTCCTGATCCGTAATGGGTTTCTATGCATTACACAGTTCAAGACAAAATTATAATAACCTTTTGCAAGGGTATACAAATCGCACAGTAGCAGTCAAAAGTCAGCAGTCAGCTGCAGCCGCCGTTAACTTTGTTCATGTGTTGGTGCAAATAAAAATGCGCACTTTTAATCAAATTAATAGTTTCGTGTGTGTGCAACGTGAGGACCAAAAGTACAGTGAGGTCAAGCAGTCAACATAGTTAACAGCGACCACTGGTCGACTGGTAGATACCCTATACACTTACCTGTATATGGGCTGGAAATTAATGAATTGACTCAGGATATTATCGATATTTTATACAACAATTCAAATAGTTTAATAGCAATTGCTTTGTAGGCTAGTTTACTTATTTCTATGATTAAAAAGGTTGGTCTAAATATATATTGATATATGTTAGAGTTTATATTATTATATATATTGATATACATATTAGAGTTTATCATCAGCTCTATTATTAATATAACCTTGTTTTAAAATGTTGATAGACTTGAGGATTCTGTACAAGATCCATTAATATTTGTATACTTAATTTTTTACTACTTTTTTCTATGCTATATACCCACAGCTTTATCATACCCTATTAATCACTTTTATTGATAGAGGATATAAAATGGCTGTAGTGTATGTTTGTGCGTGTATATATGCATTTGAGATGCATGGTAAAAACACTAAAATCGCTTGGCAATCAAATACGAAATCAAAATCCGAAATTGAAAAACGCAAACAAAATTGTGAAGTGGAAAGTGTTTGAAATTCGTTGGCATACGGGCATAGCCGCAGCACAGGGGACATGTGGCATGCGGCATGTGGTGGGGGCGGGGCCATTGAGTCACGGCAGTGCATTAAGTGCTAACTGCCGACACTTAACTATGGTGCAAACTTTTGAACTGTAAACTGCTGGCACTTGTGCCGCGGACTGGCAAACTGCAGTTGTGGCCGGGTCAGGCTGGTGTTAGCTTGGTCAGAAACGTTTCACGCAGAACTCACAATATGGGCTAGGCCAGCGTAGAGACGCCTCTAATCAATCAATTCACATCTGTATCCACAAATAAGCATAAAGCCCAACCACACTTTCGAAATGCTCTAATTACTTTAAAAGCCGCCAGCCGATTGCCAGGCTTGTACCCTGGTCAACCGCATTCAGGGGGGAAGTGGGGGAAGTGTTACATAGTCTGTTGATTTTTTTTCGCATCGTTTGCCAATTTTACCAGCAATGTGATTTTATTGAGCTTTTGGAAAAAAAAACAGGCAGCCAAAAAGACCATAAATAAATAATTCAATACAAATTCTATTTTATTTTCGGTTTTGCTCTTTTTTGCCACTTGATTTGCCGCTGCGGCCTGACCAATAAATCACTCATTAAAGCGCCCCAAACTAATGCGACAAATGTGCGTAGCGGCCACATAAATTAAAATTAACATTTGGTTGTGTGTTGCAAGTATGTGTGCGTGTGTGTGTGTTTGTACTGTCATATGAATTAGTAAAATGAAACCCCAACTTGATGACCACAAGCTGCCACAACAGCAGCACTGGAATTTAATGAGTTTATGCTCAAATATAGAAACATATAAAAGAGATTACAAAACATCGATAGTTTTTTGGCATTGGATAGTTGTAATTGATTTTACCTCACTGTGCTCAATCAAAACGAATATGCTTTTAACCAGGGATCACAAATAAGAGTTATTTACAAAAATCTAAGATATACAGAACATTCAAATTTAAATAGTTTAATCTATGACTTATGTTTTGGAAGAATATATGCTTACTTTAAAGAACAGCAACAGTTTCTCAAATTAAATATTTTAAGTAATCTATAAACCTTTTAAAATATATATTATGCTATCTATATACTGTCACCACTAACTTTTACCTACTTAAATATATGTATATGCCAGCAAAGTGAAAGATACTTGTATTTGTTGCCTCGAAAATGTCCCCGAGAAATCCTAAGTTAAGATATTTGTTGCTTGGCCAATTTGATGCCAAATTAAATAACAACAAAATGAATTGCCTTTGAATGCCTGAACAGTATAAATTATTTATGATAAACGTTTCAAAAGGCACATTTCAATTGACGCGCCCACCGCACAACAAAAACAAGGCTCAAGGCTCAAGACTCAAGGCAAGGAGGCAACATTATATATAGATGCTTGTCCCTTAGCAAAGGGTTACGCCCCCCCCCCCTGAGCACCTGGCAAGTTGGCAACTAAACAAATTTTCAGCCACAAGGCGACAAAAATTTTTCTTATGAATAAATTATTGAGCACACAACCGCTGGGCATTGAGACGCTCTGCCACTCTGGCCATCCTTTCTGCAGGACATTGCCGTGACACACAACAACAAATTATGTGAACCGGCTACTTAGGACGTTTTTGTGGGGGCTCAACCACTTGACTTGGCCAACAGACTCAACCCCCTGCCCGCCTGCCTGCTCTGGCCATAAATGTGCTGTTTGTCTCAACCCACAACTAGATTTCATAAGGTCCTTGACGACAAGCAAGCTAACGGCAACATCAACGATACTTAACACTTGCTCTACAAAACCATAAATTGTATTTATATACACTTTTATTTTTTGTCACGAAATGTCCAACACATCGGGAGAGACATTTTCTAGGACATAAAATAAATATGTATATATTTTTGATTAAGATCTAACAGTTTTAGAACTATGTATTTATTAAAAATCTCGTCAAAATATATTTGTTTTAATTAAAAAGGAACTACTATATAGTTGAGAAAATATATTTAGAATGAAAAATAATTATTGCTAAGCAAAGAAGTGAAATTTATCTCCTGAAAGCTTAAAAAATTTACTTTTTATATTCAAAGACTACAACACAAATTAATTCGCATTTAAAAAATGTATTTGGCATCTCTGCAAGGGTATTTAATCTACGGCTAACAAATTAGAATTTCTTTTTTCATTTATCATCATTTGTTTGGCGATTCGGACGTCGACATATAGGCAATAGTTTTCGCACTAGCATCTTATTATAATTCATCTGACCTCCTAAGGATTATATTATAATGGCATCTTGACAATTTTTACGACTTAATATTTGCTGAATTAAATTTATAAATAGAAAGAATAAATAGAAATTTATAAACTGAATATATGCTGAAAATAAACATGCCAATAAAACGAAATGCATTTTGAAATGTTTTATTGACGGAAAATATATTTTAAATTTCATACTTATTATGCACACAGATCAGACAATAAATAGTTTCCACAACATGCACATCACATGATGCTATATGATTTTCATACAAATATCAAATGCAATCAAACTTTATATTAATGTCACATTTTCATGTTGAGCTATTTTTTTTTTTTGTTTTGTTTTGTTCACATTTAATTTAAAAGTAATTTTTGCGTTTAATGCAATTTTCTAAATTGCATTGATTTGTGTGGTAAACAGCAACAACGAAAAACATCAATAAATGCAAATATCAAAACTGATTTCCATGCCAAAAATGATTGCATTCAGTTGAGCATGGCGCCAGTTTAATGCTAATTTAAGGGAATTTAATTGAAATCACATTTTGGCTAGGGTTTGGGAATTCAATTGCTTTCATTATGTTGAAAAATTCTTTGTGAGTTGGAGTTGGAGCAACGGAATGCTCGAACCGTTATTAAATTGTTATAAATAAATATGAAATAAGTTTGGCAAACAACCAACGGGCATGAAAACGAGAAAAGTTGAAAACATATTGCAACTTTCTTATCCTTTTTGCTACCACTTACGGCTCAGGCAAATCAAACTGCCCTCAAGCCAAACATCAATCAATCAAGAATCCCCCCAAATAAATTCCCCCCACCCAGCAGCAACGAACAACTTTCCAGCTGTGGCTGGACACAGCAGTAAAAGTATTTACAACATATGCAACTTGTACAACGTGGCGTATGATGAATACTTAAGGGCAAGCATTTCATTATTATTATGCAGGCCTTTCTCGGCCGTTGGGCTTAGATCAAATACAAATACAAAAATACATGCACACAGATACACACACACACACACACCACACACACACACACACACACATTCATGAATACATGGGGAAATGCTTCAAAGCTTTAGATAGTTAGATAAATCCATGGGAAAAAGTTTTTGCTTGACTGGGAAAAACTTTTGCCTCGGCACAAGTTTGCATTTTCGCTTTTACACTTGGCTTTTTATGCGTCTTTCTATTCATGAATAATTAACGGCATTGTTGTTGTTCAATAGCGTCGGCGGTTTGTCAAAGAGTCGACTCCAAATTTCAAACCCCGAAAAGTAGTTAAGAATTGCAGCAGCTGCCAAGTTGAACGCCAGATATATATACTCCTCGCAATCAGATAGCATCTCTGAGGTTGGTTGCGCTTAAAGTTTTAACTGTGCCCGGGGGCATGCAATGGCTGCGCTTGAACTTGTCAGCCAAGAACCGAGAACTGAGAACTCAGAATCCAAAAGCCTGTTAGGAAGCAGTAGCATGGCTTATAAAATTTAATTGGATTCTGATGCCAGCAACGGGGTGTGCGGAGTGCATAAATTGATTTGCCAGCTCCGGGACCCATCCATGAGTAAATTTAACACGCTTGCTTCTTGCCTTACATCCATTTCATAACCATATCCTTTTTACTATTTGCAACACTTTGGTGCACTGCACGCGCTACTTGGCTAACTGACGCTTTTATTGCCTTTCATGCTGACCAGCAACAAAATAGTTTAATTCCGCGAGTGCCAATGACCGACTCTGAATGTGGCAGCTACGCTGAGTGCAACATGAAATACTCCATCTAAATGCGTGCACGTGATTCCTGTTGCAGCTGCGAGATTTGTTCTGAATGCGTTCTATGGCGGGATCAACAAACTCTGCTGCATTTGGGTTTTTTTCTAACTTATTTATTAAGGAATTTTGAATAAAATTCACAGGTAAATATTTAGCAAAAATTTTTAAAATGAAAAGAAAATTTTTAACTGACTAGATAGTACTATTTCGCCTGCTCCAAGTCTTTTCAGTAACCTTTAGAATTCTTTGTTCAAACTGGCTGGTGGGAATTAAAACATAGAACTAACTTTTTCTATTTTTTGAATTGTTTATTTTAAACTTTCAAACATAAAGAATCTTCGCTTTGTTATTGTTAAATCAGGTCGACTCTTATCTTTATGTTATGTCTAATATATATATATATATATATATAACTGTTCAACCTTGCAGTAGAAGCTAGAAGAATTAATCGTGAAGTGGGTGAAAAACTTAATTTTAAAATATATAAAAATATCAGCTAGAGCTTATCATTTGGCGCAATAAAATACAATAATAGTGACATTATAGAATATGAATAGCTTGCATTTTTTCCTATTTAAATTTTTTGGAAACAGGAACCGGTATAATCTAGTTAATTATATTTTTGTGAATTATTTATACATTGCTTGGCCTTCCATTCAAGGGGCTCTTTGATACGGAATTAAAAAATTCTGCAGGTTATATCTTCGAGTACAAATACTCACTAAAGCTGAATATTCGTTCCTATACATGATCTTAAACAGAATCTGCAGCTATCATGTCTAAATATTTGTTTTCCATACACTCAAACTTTCCAGTTTAGAATCTTCGATTAAAAATTAAATTTTAATTTGTTCTTTAAGTTATCTTAATTTTTCAGTATTACAAATGAACTGCCAAAGATATTCACAAGTGCAGAAATTAGCAATTGGCCTGAGCTGCTTTTTCAATTAAATGAATTCACACAATGCCAAAGACAAACAGCAGGAGGAACAAGAGTCAAACTTTCATATCCGTTTCCGTTTCGACCCGTTACAGTTACAGCTACAGTAACTACAATTACAATTTCGCGGCATTAAACAATTCAATTAGGCAAGAGGCAAATCAGCAGCGACACCAGCAGCAACAAGAGCAAAGAATTCTGTGCCATGGCAGTTCAATCCAACTTTTAATTACTACGAAAAAGAGGAACAATTGAGTTTTGTTGGCTGACAGCTGTGGGGTGATGATGCTTATAAATTGTGTAGTCTTCCCTAAAACCTTTCCCCAAAGGGCAGACAGCAGAAGAGTCAGTTGGAAAAGAGCAGCGACCAGGCGCCGACAAAATGAAGTCTTAAATCACAGCATGTTATTTCCGCTGCACGCGCTTGGAGCTCAGAAATGTTTTGGGTCCCGGGGTGCCATAGTAGCTGCTGGAGCTGGCTGGAATTGCCGGAGCGGCGCATTTAACGTTCCGTTTCCGGCTGTGCGACAGGCAGGGACAGGACAACGCGCTAAGGACGATTATGTCGCCCGCGCTCAGATCCCAATCGCCATTGAGAATTGTTTTTTGTTTCTGCTGCTGCTGCTACCGACGTGATTGCCTTGTTTTGCCTTTTGGTTTTATCAGCAGCGCCTTTTATGTCATCATAACCGCAACGGTCGCGTCTACCCAGGACTGGACAGTCGCCGGCCATCCTGCGGAATGGCGAACGAGCCAGCGAATGTCCGTTTACATAAATTTCGCTGGGCAGCAAAGGAAAACTGTCGAGCGTGCAGAAAAATGAGATGACAAATGAAGTTTGTCGGCTAATGGCAGCGGAAATGCGAGCGGGACGGGGACAGGAACGGGGACTGGGCCAGGACATCGAGGGAGCTCCGGTATGTTCAGTAGGTACCAGCTTACACTTTTTGCGGCGTGGCAATGAACGGAAGTTGAAACAAACAAGTAAATAAATGGCGCCAATTGGGCGGCTCTGGCGACCCTACCAGACCCAACTCAACTCACCCAGGGAAAAGGCGATACGAGCCCGAATCCTGGCTAGCCACTGGCTGCTCCTGCTGTTTGTTTTTGCTGTTTTTAAAATTGTTGTGAGGACGTTGAAATTTATTCGGTAATCTGAACTGAGTCAGCCAAAGCGATTATTACGAGTAAACACAATCCATTTTCGCGTATGATTGGTGGTTTCATGTCTCCTGTGTTGTGCTCAGATAATTAACAGCGTACTCTGAAGTACGGATCTGCCTGCTTAGCACCGTCATCAGATTTCGCAGCATTCGCATTCCCACTCCTTTTTTCCTTCAGTTACAGTTGCCGTAATTCAATATTAACCATGTAGAATGCACTTACAAATAGTAGGGAATGCACGACTTGAATAGAACGAATGGAAAGTTGTGAAGTATTTTATTTTTTTATTTATAAATTAATTTATTGTTAGTTGACATTACTTTATACCTTAAATATAACATATTTTATTTTTTGAATATTTTCCGGATTTATATATTATTTTTATTTTTAGTTTCTTATCGGACGTTAATAACCAACAAAATTCTAAAAAAAATTAAATAAAGGCTAATTTATGAACTTAAAAAAAATATTATAATAATCATATAAATTTTTAAATTTAAATAAATAGATGAGCTTCAATGGCAACAAATTTGAGATGATATAAAAAAGTTTTCGATCAATATGTCCACGTAGTGCGCGATTTGCCTTAAGTCACTTTTGGGAAGTCCTATAAAATTTATACGTCTCAGGTGCTTTAAGAAAAAAAAATTTAATTTTTGTTTAATTTTTTGTTTTCTTCCCTAATACAAAAAGCAGTTATAAGTTTTAGAAAAGAGAAAATCGCGATATCTCTTTACCTTCTCATAGAAAAAGTGCATAAAGAAAACAAAGTGCAAAATAGAGTATCGCTTTTTCTAATGACTTTACCTAATTAAGTACATATATCCTGGGTAGAACTTAAATACAACTGTCTCAAATACAAATTTCTAAATAATTGTATATTTGTGATAAGAATAAATAATATTGCTGCTATGTGTTTTATATGAAATCATTTACATTTAGTAGAGCCATTAAATATGTTAGTAAATACATAACTAATATTTTATATACCCTCTTTCAACCATTTCATATATACAGGGTATAAAAACCAATATCTTCAACTTTCACAACACTTTATTAGAACGCCACGAATAGACACTGGATAGCTGCATATTCTCTGATAACACACACACACACACACAGACACACACACGCATACACCCGTAGAATAACCCCCGTTATATACAAACATAAACAAGCAGAAAATCTAATCGCCAACCCAACGATCAAAGTGTCCAGTTTTGATATTAAGTTCTGCATTAAATGTGGAACCAGGACAAGTATCTGGGCGGCGGCAACGATGCGAATGCCGATGCCAATGGCGATGGCGATGGTAATGGCCATATTCACAAAATTCCACACATGCTATGGCCGCAGCTATACATAAGTATACGCTGCTGCGTATACGTAATTTGAGGGGCGTCCTATGGTATAATGTGCCATCAGTTTGATGTCGCTTCGTTTTTGGCTGCGGGACAGCCAAGGCATTTACCAACACATAAAGTCAACTTTGCCCCTGTATCTGCTGTATCTGCAACTGTATAAATAGCTATATATACATATATATACTATATATGCGAGCGTTGTAAATATTTTTCTTATCTTTTACTATAAATCTACATATGACAATTTTCCCACAGCATGGGCTAGCACAAGTTTGGTTTACCTTAAAGTCGCATCAGATTTACTCATTTGACTTTATAAATCATAATTTACTGCATTTTCAATTAGTTGAAAGTTGAGCTTTTTGTGCATTTGCCCTATGCTTTTTATGTATTTGACTTGCTTTCAGTGCACACTTTGAATTTGCCCAGTTTGCCCTTAGTGTAGCCTAATTAACAATTTAGGTTTTATATTTTATTTTTGTTGCACAAACCTATCTAGTGCTGCTCAACTCAAAGGGTTTAGGCATGCATATCTGGGACTATGGCTTTGGCCCTTCAACTAAATGAGTTACGTACTGATTTCTGGCTTATCTAAAAGTGACTCGCACCTTAACTTCTCCTAGGACCCTGAACAAATTCAATGAAACTCCTAAAGTTGTCACACAGTGCACATAAGTCATGGCCACATGTTTCAGTTGAACGCTGTGGCAGGTTTTGTGGTTTTGTTTTAGCCACCAAGGCGGTGCGGTTGGCATGCATGCCAGTGCGGCATGTTTTGCAGAAATGTGGCACATGCATGAAATTGCATAAATCAGGAAACTAGATACATGTTGCTCTGGCATACGAAAGGACATAGTTACAATTGCTGATAGCATAGAGCACACAAAAAAAAAGAATAAAAACAACAAAAAATTGTACAACATCCGGCTGCATGACAACAGCTGCACGCTGCATGTTGCAACAACAGCAAATGCTGGACACACCGCGAGCTACAAGACAATAGAGAGAGCTAGCGTCATAAAGACAACGATGGCGACACCAATGTTTAGTTTTATGGCCACTATTCAGTCCAGTAACCTTACCTCCCATACGGTCAGGTGAAAAAAATAACAAATATACCTACAACAGACCATGCAGCAGGCTGGCAAGTGAATCCGGGCCTGATAAGACGGACAACCAGCTCGGTGGCCCGTTGATTGCGTCGATTGCGTTGGTGGCATCTAAAAACAAAGCAAACCAGTGGCGAGTTCACGACAGCATGGCTGCCACTTAACTTTGACCCTAACGAGAATGCACAATAGTTAGGAAAGTATGCGTTGGTCGAGCTTCAACTGTGTGTGTGTGCGTGGCTTGTCGGCCATTTTGCGTTATCAACGGTCAACGCAGCATCCGCAGCATCCGCAACATTCGCAACATTCGCAACGTTCGGAGCATTCGCGCTCTCTTGGCCAAGAGCAAGTTGTTGACACTTTTATGAACCCCACAGATTGGCCATGTTGTGTGGCTTTTGTTGCGGCTTGTTGGCCTTTACGGCAACCGCCAACATTGTGTTGCCTTTTCAGCCTGAACCTGAAGTTCATATAGAGCAGCAAGTTCTCTCTCATACACTTGCTAATTTGAGGCAACGGTAATGAAGCCCTCTAAAGCTAAAATGCTAATGCCGCAACTGCATAAATACCAGCTGCAGATACAGATTCAATGAAAAGCCGATAAACTTTATGATACCCTTGTTTATCATGGAAATTTAATTTCGTTAGCTTTAATTGTTCGAACGAAATGAAGAGAGAAATCTATATTCGCGCCCAATAAGGAAAATGGAATTTTTCTTTTTCTAAATTGAGCCAATATCAAGAATGTAAGTCTTTAAAGCTGACAAGCAAAAGCAGAGAAAATTAGGTAATTTTAGAAAATGTATAAATAAATGAATTTAAATTTGTTATTTAATACACAAACGGCGTGCTCCAGCTGAGATTTTCATATAATTTTAAAATGCATTTTCCAGCCACTTCCCGATTAATTTTTAATAAAATATTTTTAAGAGTTCCAACCTACGATAAAATAGGAAGCTGCAGTCAAATTTGCAGGCTTCTAGCTTCTATCGTTTGGACTGCTCGTGAGTCGCCAATTAGTCAGTCAGTCAGTCCAGGTTGAGCAGCTTTATATACATAATAATATTATTTTTCAATATATTAATTTTAATACTGAACATCTCAAAGAAGCAATTTCAAAATTCAATATAATAAGACTGCAATTCGACTAACAAATTAATAATTAAATTATATTTCAAATTCTTCTACATTCAGATAACTGTCAACTCTTTCTAAGCAGTCAAGTTTAATTAGCTCAGCGATGCAAATATGCTTGAGAGAGAGACAACTCATTGTTTTAGTCGCAACGCCATTAAATTGGTGTCCTTTCAACCTGAGTCACGCTGTTGCCGCTGTTGGGGCCATTGTCATTGTTGTCTGAAAGGGTTAACGTGTTGCAGCTGACATTGTCAACAACTGCGGCATAATGCTGTTGCCACTCAACAAGCTGCACGAGCCGAAAATCAGTCATACTTGGTGTTCGTGTGGTTTATGGTGTGATAATGAATGTCGGAGCAATCAAGATACTCAAGTTACCATGCCAAACTAACTTTGAAGCACATAATTGCAATCGTGATGGCCCATAAAAATGTCAATTTTAATAAAATGCCATAAAAAATCTTAGCTGCTCATTTGCGTGGACAACGTGGCAAAGCCATCTTGACATTTTCATTAACCAGCAGCGTTGCAATTGCCCCAAGGCCAACAAATAACTTAGCTGCAGTCGAAGGCAACCGACTGTAGTATACTTTGTATTTAATTTCGTTGACAATTTGCGTAGACTTAAGTAAAATTGAAACATTTTTTTTAAATTTTCAATATTAAAGTCCTAAAAAGACAATCAAAAATTTAAAAAAAAAATTTAATACACTTTTTACAGTTTTTAATTTAATTTTATTGTAAATAAGCCATTTAAAAAAAAAAAAATGGCAGACGGTGAGAGCTAGAGCGACTCGGCTTTTCTGGGTGTTCAAGAATATATTTATATATATAAGTATAAAGATTTACTACCCTATTTTACTACCCTATATTATACTCATTTTTAATAGGACTTAAATAGCTTAAAATAAACCATTCTCTTGGGTTAAGAATCTGTAGTCAATATAGCGAATTTCGA
Source organism: Hirtodrosophila alboralis (assembly GCA_035043045.1). NCBI lineage: Eukaryota > Metazoa > Arthropoda > Insecta > Diptera > Drosophilidae > Hirtodrosophila > Hirtodrosophila alboralis. Next base: position 345,015 of record JAWNNH010000518.1, on the reverse strand, counting down.
AGGTTTATTGCCTTTCCCCTTTTGGGAACAGAGTATAATAAGTGTCACCACTCTGGATCGTCAACTGTCTATTGTTTTGCGTCTCTCAACGCCATTGGCTGGATAGCCCATTTCTATTCCAGGTCCTAGGACTCCTTTTGACTTTGCATAACGCCCATTGCAATATTTTAATTAAAAAATTTCTGCAATGCGTTGACAGTTTGTTGGTTCTTCGTTTCGGGTTGCTCATTATGCGGTTGCATTGTGTGCTTGGTTTGATAGCATTTAAAGCCCTTGTCTCAGGGTCTTTGGGTTCGAATTCCGTGCCACTAGAAATGCCAAGTGACATTCTGACAATTGTCACAGAAGCAGCACTTGTAACACAATACAAACAGCTTCTTTTTTTTTGTTGCAATAACTACGAGCACAACAACAATCTATAGCATCCTTGGCCCTGGGCCCCATCTTCAGCTGCCTCGCCCATTGGCCAAGCCGATTTGTCAGGCTTGAGAAATGACCACACAAAAAGACGCAATAACTTGGCCAACTGACTATTCAGTTTTAAATTAATTGTTGTGCACAAATTGTATCTAGACATACATAGTACAAATGAAATGGAAGACACAAACTCTTATGCCCTACACACACACCATACAACATACAATAGGTTATGCCAACTCGTTTGTACAAAGATCTAACCGACTTTATTGGCCTCAAAAGTTCTTTAACTGGCAATGAAAGCTCTTCGGTTACGAGAAATTTGTTTTGCTGAGTATTATGTGGTCAGAGTGTGATAATACAGGACTATCGAGCTGAGTTAAAATATCGGGCATTTGCAATTGTCTGTCGAAAAAAAATAATTAATTTTAGGTTCATGCTTAAATAAATTACAATAGTTTAGAGCAAAAAAGAAGCTGGGCTTTTATAGATTTTTTTTTTATGTATTTTGTGGTGCTGATTTCAAAAATGCAAACTACTTTTTTTTCTAAAAGCAATGGTTTTTGAAATGATCGCAAATAGCTGTTTTTTATTTGGCACTAATTCGAAATATTTGGTATTTACATCAGATCTTATTTGATTTTGAAAAATGTTACTTAATTTATTAGAAAATTGTATCCTCTTTCAAACTGTATGCCATTTTTCTGGATTAAATAAGAATTAAAGCAACTACATGCCATCAAAGTTGAAAAAAAAAACAATCTTATATGTATTTTTAAAAAATTGCATAATTTTCAATTGCTATTTTTATATGGGAACAAATTCGTTATAAATACTTAAAAAGTATTAAAATATATATATGAATTAGTTAAACATTTTATGAATATTTTAAGTATAATTAAATAAGATAATCATCCAGAAATTATACTTTATGGAGTCGGAGCCTCCTTTCATACTTTTTCATAGTTGATGGCGAAAATATAATGCCCTCTACAAGAGTATACAAAACTTATGGCCACTTTCAAAGTTGCACAAACAAGTTGTAGGGCATGCAAGCAGTTGCAACAACCGATTGTAGGCTGAGTTTATAGTGTATGGTGGTTTGGACTTTCTAATATATATGTGTGTGTGTATGTGTGTGTGTATTCGCAGAATGCGAGTAAGCAACTTGCAGCCAACCAACGCCCTTACATGACAGCGAGTGACGGGCCACATGTCGTATGCGTGCTGCCAACTGTCACCAGCTAATGGGAAACAAAACAACTGCAGCGACTTGCGTCTCTCTCTCTCTATCTCTCCCTCTCTCTATCTCTATCGCACTCGCTTCTGTTTAATGTGTGTGTATTTGTATTTCAATGTTTTAGCCAAACATAAATAATGAAACATACCACACTTGATTATAGCTCCAACGCGGCGCAATGCTAAAAAAGTAATTAAAATTTGTCAACATTTTCTTTTTTTTTTTGCACAATGTTACTCATTGCGAAAAGCTGAGAGATTTAGACGCCAGTTTTAGGCCATGGTTATGTTTGTGTTTTTTTTCGGTTTTTGTTTTTTGTTTATATTTTTGTTAGCATACAACTGGGACAACTCAAATAGGAAACCGTGTTCAACACCTAACCAAATACCATAAAAATCCATTAAAATGCAAACTGTCGCAACAATTGTGTGGGCGTGGCATGGACCACAAAATGCTTAATAATAATGTTTTTAAAAAGCAAACATTTGTATACAGCAAACAAATATTCAGCATAATTGCAACATTACCAGCTGTTCATGAGCGCAATTCAAATTTCATTTTATCATATGATTTTGCAGAAAAATACTTTCAAATGGGTAAAATATATTTTGGGAAATTTAATTTAAGTTTTTTAAATGTATATTTGATTCTGCACTAAGAAAAAAGAAATTTTTTTAAGTATAGAAACACTTTCGATAAGAAAAATAAAATAAAATTCTACAAACAGAGTATAAATCTCTATAAAGAAGTGAAAATTTCCACAGCATGAATATATTTTCTATGATATGAATAAACGAAAAAAATTATGGGTTTATAATCGGAAGTATGGATTTTCTACAATATGAAATCCAGGTGTTCTATGAAATGAATATAAAATTCATTAACCTGCAGAAAATTTTCTATGCTCAATATAAATTTTTACAAAATATGTTGACTTATTTCTTTTACCAAAGTAAAGTAATTTTTTTTATTCAAATTTAATTTAATTTAATTTTTTTTTATTATGGACATAAAATTATAGATTTTTTCCATGTTTGGTAGAATAAGTTTTCTTGAGTTATCAAAATAAATAATAAAAATAAATAAAATAAAAAATTTTCTCTGCCAAAGTTACAACATTTTCTCCACTTTGTGTTAATAATGGCATAGAAAAATTTCTATAGAGCTATTTCTATCCTGTTTTTCCAACCACTGACGTCAGTTTTCCACAATTGGATGTACACTTTTTTTTGAGTGTGTGAAATTATTTTAATTAATATATTATTGTACTAATAAGCTAATAGAAAATGGACTTGCATCTTTTTTTTAAAAACTTAGAACTTTTAGAAACTTATTTATATGTAAGAGTCCGGTCATAGCCCAACATTAAAATTTTAAAAAATTAATATAATCTCATTAAAATATTTGTTAAAAAACTTGATTTTATGCAATTATTGAAAACGAAGAAGTTTCTGCATTCAAATCGACTTCTTAAAATTGTACAAAGCAGAGAGTTAATGGACGTTTAACTTGTCGCTTTAATTGTTATAGGCATATACATTTATTATTCAATTGTTAAATGTGAAATGAAAAACCCGTTTACCATTATCAAAGCCTATTATTTACATAGTTGTGGGCGTGGCAATCAGTTGTTGTCATCATATTATTACCATTATCGGCTTATCATTATTTACATGTGCTGAGCTCTGAGCGCTAAAAGCTAAACTATTCTAATCCATTGTAAATATTTGTCCAAATGCTAAACATAATGGCGGCGCGGATATGTCTACATACAACTGTGCGTGTGTGTGTGTGTGTATTCACAGTGTGTGTGAATCAATGTATTATATTTTGATATGTGGGTCGCTGTACAGCTTCATTAATATTGTACAGGCACTGGGTTATGGCAAATAATGTTGGGCTATATATAAGATGGCCAAGATATCATATTTTGAGAATGTAGAAGGTTTGTCTAAACGATTTGTGAAATTCAATAGACCGAAAATAATTAATTCAACTTGTGAAACAACAAAACTAATGTGACATCCAAATGCAAATAACATTTGCAGAACGTTTATTTTATTTTGCAATTTGTGTGTATTTATCTAACTAACTATGGAAATATATAACAAGAAATAACAGTTTTCTTCGGGTGATGAAGTTTTAATACTCTTTAGAGACATAAATAAATAGCTTGCAAGAAAACTACATAAAACTAAATTTTCTATAGTATTTTTCTTTGAGAAAAACTTGCTAAATAATAAATCTTGCCAACATTAATTTACATACTCTTAAATATAGCAAATAAACATAAAATCCAGAATTATTTAATAATAATTCAAGTACATTTTTAAAATATTAAAACTCCCTTTTACCCCCTTTTTATGGCTGCAGGGTATAAAAATGTTAAATCGTTTATTAAAACAATTTAGAGCAATAGATAAAAAAAAACTCACAATCGAGTTATAAGTTACCAAGTGCATTTTTCAACTATAACTAATGGTAATTTAGTTTTTTTTTTTTATTTTTTCCAATATTCCCCAGCTTGTGTTTTATTCATATTACAAAATATTTAATAAATTTTTTGTAAAATGTTGCAGAAACAAATTTGAATTTGTAATTAAATCGCGTTTAATATATTTTTTTTTGTATATTTCGTTGTGTTAGGTTGCGATGTAAGCCTAATTTAATTACAAATGCCATAAAATTGACCAAGAGCAGCAACAGCGGGCAAAAGTGTTCGATATTTTGAACAATAACTGCGAATTTTTAATTAAATGCAAATAAGTCCCGATGTGTGCGTGTGTGTGTGTGTGTGTGTGCGTGTGTGTGTGTGCGTGTGTATGTGTTGTATCCATGTGTTCGGTATTGCATATTAAATTTGCACAATTTGGTCCGGTTGATGTTTGGTGGCCGAACGCCGTGTGACTTTTCATTGTGTGCAGCAGCTGAACGCAACGTGAAACGCCGCACAGTGGTTTGAAATTATGTTCAGATGGTCAAATTCTATTGTTAGTTGGGAGAAATATTTAAGTTCTGATATAAGATTCTGTGTAAATTGCGTCTAAAGCGCTTTTAAAGACATGTGGCATAGAAAACTTGGAACAAAAAAGTAAATTTAATTGACTTTAGAAAAACTTCCATTAAGCTGCCCATGAAGCGTGGATGTCCTTATAGGTTAAGTAAAAATGTCATGTTATATTCTATTCTGAAGGTTGCTTCTTGACAATAAAAAGAAAAAGAAGAAAATCCTAAATATAATTAAGGCAAAATTAATTTTCAAGCTAATTCCAATTCATGTTTTTATGTTTTAAACTTTTTGACTGGTAAATGTAAGCTCCCAATTTTGTATGAAACTATTCATAGTTTTTTAAAGAAAACATATATATTTGCATTATCTAAACTAAATTTATTGCCTTCTTGGTTTTGAAGTATGCTCCATCGATGCGCATAGTTCGATTTTCAATATCTGTGCAGACCACTTTGGAATTTTTGGTCAACCCTAACCGATTCTGGGTCAAAGTGAATCCGCCCAAAAGTATGCAACATTTTCGAATCAAATTTCAGCAATTTTATGCAATTATGCACGCGATTGTGGCCATATATGTGTGTTTGTTTGGCGGTATTGTTGTTTTTGTTATTGAGTTTTTCATTTGATTTCATTTGCGGCTATCCAAATTTGTAGCAGTTTCTTTTTTTTTGTTTGTTTGTTTGTTTTTTTCGTGTGCTGTTTGCCAACAGGCATCTAGGCGTCCATTAATGCCACTTCAACTAAATTATGACAATCCGGGACACACATGCAAGTACACACACACACACACACACACACACACACACTTACACACGCGAATAGCGAACAACATGCGGCGGCTGCTGCGGCAACTGTAAAACTTGCGAATAACATGGAAAAGTCCTTCGCATCCTTTGCACATCAACATCAACGCCTGTTGGGCGCATGTTAAACACTCGAATGCAATTTGTTAGACAAGATATGTGGCAAGGGCCACATTGCCCCCGTTTCGCGCCTCCCTGCCCTTCTATACCCTGTGCCTGCCGCTGCAATGCTGTCGGCTATGTTGGCAGCTGCAAAATTTATGCAAACGCATGCGCCATCCGAACGCATAATTCACATAATTTGTAGCAGTTGCATTTTCTTTTTTTTTTCTTTTTTTTCTCCTTTTTTTTGGCAAAATGCTTCATCCTTCTTGTTGATGTGCCTGTTGTTGTTGCAGTTGCTGCGGCATTTGCCTGTTTGGTATGTTTGTTGCCTGTTGTGGCAAGTGGCATAAGACTAAAGACAGCAGCAGTCGTTGATGCATTGTTGATGGTCGAACAATTTGCCAAGCATTTAGCATAAAATAAAATTGCAATGCAAATAACCACCAAGTGTTCGCCCTTCATGTTACAAGCTGACAATGTTTTTTTGTGGACCACTAAAAGGAACCCAGGATCTGAAAGTCGCTATATAAACGCTTTTAAAACCTATTTTTGCTTATTTAAAGAGATTGAATTCGAAGTCAGCTGCCCTAGCTGCCAAAAACTGCTGGCGACAGGCAACACACAACACACAGACACAAGTTTATTAAAAGGATATCCAAAAAAAAAAGTAACAAACGGTCTATTTACGGCTTAAGGATTTTGCATTTAGCCAGCCTACACACACACCTGACACATTTGGATACAAGCGAGAGAGGCAATAAATTAAAGATCCTTGCAGTCCTGTCACTTGACGCATGGGCATAGTTAGACAGGTCAACGACAACAGCTGCGTTCCCGATAAATTTCAGCTTAACTTAATAAATTGATGATACAATTAAGCAAAGCCTTCTTTAGTAGCTTTACTTTAAGGCCAGTCTTAAATTATACAGGACTTTAATAAGAGCTCCACATACAAGGCTGGCAGGACCCTGAGTTGGCATAACTTTCAAATAAAAGTGCTTCCTGTTTGGGATAACCCCAAAAATATCATAATTTTATTTATACTTTTTTTTATCAAACCAAACAAAGGATTTTTATTTTTGCAACGAAAATTTTCCATTTTTTTTAAGTCTCAAATATAAGGTTTTTTGTTATTTGTACTGATTCCAGAATTGTAAAAAGTTTGGTGTAATTAAAACACAAATTAACCTTTTACTTATGTCTGATTTTTTTAATTAAAAATTTCATCAATAACAGTAATTTTCAGTGCCTTATAAATTTAGATAAAGTATGTTTTAAGAATTATTTATAATATAATATAATTAATGGCGGTTTTATGTACATGTCAGTGTCATTATTAGAAACATATATAATATTATTATGCTTATACTATTCTTTCACTTAACTTAAGATATGCAATATAATATTTTGAATAAAAAAATATAATATAACAATTTAAATATTATGGTCTTTTTTTTTGTAAAATTTTTACCGCTTTTAAATGTTATTTTGTAGTTTTAATTATTTTTATAAATCTGTACTCTTTATGGACACTATATCCTAACCCGACTTGAAAATGCTTATAAATAAAATTTAATTGAAAAAAAATTAAAAATAAATGCATTATATACAAATGGAAAACTTATTCCCAAAGCAGTGGAAGTAGTAAAAATCAAGCCAATAAAAATTCTTGGGTATATTCAAGAAATTTAATTTAAATTAAATTTTATTTTGCATTAAATTTATCCTCAAAGTTTTTAAGAATCTGATATTCATTTAACAATTTAAAATGTTTAAAAAAAAGGATAATAAAACTGTGCAAAAGTATTTAACATCTCCGACCACATAAACTAAATATATATATGTATATATACTCAACTTTTTTACACCTTATCACATTATGTTAAAGTTTTAAGATATAACGAACGATGCAGCGTTTAACAGCGTATAATAATATAAAATAAAATTTAATAAAGAAAAACTAATTTCATATTATGGCTTAAATGACGTAACGCGAAATTCTTATTGTTGCGAAATAAAAATACAAAATTTATGAGTGCAATATCGAATTTTGTAATCAACAGAAAAAGACACACAGAGCAAAGTTTTTAATTAAAAATCTGCCAATAAATTATTTGTCACGCAAACAAAGACGCTGCCAGGGCAGCAACAATAATAACAATAATGATAATAATAAGCAACCGCAGCTCAAAAGAAAATTCATTACAACAAATATTTCTCATTAACTGATTATGCAAGGCATTAGCATAGACAACAGAAGCCAAGTTGCTGCCACAGATCCTGGTCGTGTCCCTGTCCCTGTTGCTGCTCTTTCTGCCAAAGTATACTATAGACTATGCAGACGTTATGCACTTCTTGTCAGGCGGAGCTGCCCTACAAAGTTTTTCTAATTGAAAATGCAAACGCGCCTGGCAAAGATGCATCAGAAGAAGAAGAAGCCAAAGGCTTCAACTGTTGTTGGCCACGTTTCTGGCTAGTTGCTTATGGGCTTGGACGGATTGGAGCTAGCCCTACACAAAGTACAAATAATAAATTTAAAATAGCCGCGAAATGGCGTGGGTGCACACACATACAAAAGCGTAAAAGCGCGAAAATACAAAACAAACGGGCAAAGTGTGGCAAGGCCACAACTTGCAGGGATGGCGGATGGAAACAGGGCAATGCGTTGCACGTTCAGTGGCAGGCAGGCAGGCAGGCAGGCGAGTGGCAAGTCAAAGTCTTAAATTGAAAATGAAACTTAAATTAAAATGCCAACTGGAGTGGAACGAAAATGATATTAAAACCGAAGCAGCAACAGCAACAACAGCAGTAGCAACAAAAATGCATCAACAACAACAACAATAACAACAACTAAAAAAGCAACAACAAGAACTTTGACAATACAAAACAAGGCGCGCCAGCCTCTTATACTGTTTGGTCTGTCCGCACAGACATTGGCATTGATAGTTGACAGTTTTGCAGCAGCACGACCAATAAACTGTTCCTAGCAGCATTTTGTGGCATGCCACAACCACCTCAAGTTTGTCAACAATAATGAAATTGTCGTTAAAGACATTCTCGCATTCACAACGCATCGAGTCTTTTACCCAAAGCACTTTTCTAATTAAGTAGCAAAAGGTAATTTATACCTATACATAAATACATACATATATGCCACATGTGTTGCACGAACTTCCAGTCGATCGTTAAACGCATAAATAATGTGGAAAAGTCCATACTGCCGGAATATATATATATATATATATATACATATACCATATACATGGCGTATACGCAATGTCTACCTCTGTTGCTTTCTTCTCCCTGCTGCACCAAGTTCTCGCTCTGAATTATGTATTTTACTGTTTGCTGCACATCGACAGAAATGTGCACATTTTTCATATAAGAAAGAAAAAAAAACAGAAAGAAAGAAACGTCTATCTTCGGCACGCCGAAGCTATATACCCTTGCAAAGGTCTTCTAAGAAAATTTTGAATAGTCTACCGATTGTTCCTATGGCAGCCATATGATTTAGTGCTCTGATTTTACACAAACTTTATCAGATAGTACAGAATGTATTTCTATATCGATATGGTGAGTTTGATTGTGGTACCTTAATAATCAAAAATTGAGCCAATTGTTCCTATGGCAGCTATATGATATAGTGATCCGAATTTCATGAAACTTGATAAGATTGTACAAATGGAAATTCTACATTTAACTGTCGAGTTTGAGTTTAATATCTCAGAAAACAAAAATGTTTTTCATACAAGCACATTTTTCGACCTATTGTTGCTATGGGAACTATATGATATATTGGTCCGATTTTTATGAAACTTTGCCTGATTAGTCAGCTTATAATACTACGTCGATATACCATGTTTAATTTTTGATATCGTGAAAAACAATTTTTTGGACCGATCGTTTCCATGGCAGCTATATGATATAGTGGTTTGATCGGTCCGATTTTTACATACAAACTATCTGCTATATCAAAATGCATGTGTGACAAGTTTAATCAAGATAGCTCAACGATAAAGCCAAAAACAAAGCATAGAAACGATCAAGACTATATCACCTCAGCTCTTTGTGCTGATCAAAATTATATATACTTTATGGGATCGGAAATGCCTCCTTCAATGCGTTACACATTTCGTGACAAAATAATTATACCCTTTTGCAAGCGTATAAAAAATAGTAGTCGAAGCATCCTTGGCCTTCTTATATAATGACTTTATATACTACTACTATGTAGAGAGAGAGTTGAAAGACTGCGAATTCGCTTTAAATCTTTTGCAAGCAGCTTACCAGAGCACACAAACAGTTTACAGTTTGAAAAGGCATTTCATGGTTAACTCCCCCGGTTCAATGTTTTCCATTGTGCAGTCAATAAAAATAAATGTCATAAAGAGCAGCTTAGAAGAGACAAATGCGTCAGCGTGCAAATACTTATACAAGACTGAAAGACAGCACTTTGAGCTGGAGCTGAAGCTGAAGTTGAAGCTGACAAGCAAATAGACAAATCAACTTTAAGTTGAAGCTTTTGCTATCTGGACAAGCGATTGGTTGATAAAAAACCAGGTCAATTTGCCATGTAGCAACTAATCAAGCCATTGCCACTTTGGCGTAAACTTAATTTGCAGGATTAATAATAAAACTGTTGCATGCTTATAGGGGCGCTGAAGACTCTTGACTACCTTACTCTTCGACATTGCATTTTACGGCAGACGCCTCTTTACATACTAATGATGTGCACTGCACATGAAGCTGATTTAATTTCCGTTACACCTGCAACACACCCACACACACACACACACAGTGCTATGGACACCGCCGCAATTCGCAACACAGGCATAAAAGTCAACGGCAGCAACTCTCGGGGAACGAAACTTTGCCCAGCAAATACAGCTACTTAGTTGTGGGGTAAGTGTGTGTGTGGATGTGTGTGTGAGTGTGGGTGTATGTCATGCATCAAACTTTAACATAAACTTGGTTGCCGCATCCGCTTCCGCTGCCTTCACGACGCACAGCGTTGTCGGCTCTCTAACGTAGTCTGTTTCAACTTAATTTTCTTCTAAGAAGTTTTTCCAAGTGTGCGTAGGATATGTTATATACGCGTGGGTATGTGTGTGTGTGTGTGTGTATGTCTTGCAGCTACTTAACCGCCATGCCATTGCCACAAACCTCAATCCCCGCTGCTGTCACCATCGTTTTGTTGTAATCTAGCGTAAAAAATGAATTATGTGCACATGCATTTCTTATACTATGCCGCTGCGAAAGAGTGAGAAAAGAGAGACTATACCCTATACAGCAGCAAAAGCAACCCTTACTGCTCTTGTACACCCTCACCAATCCTTAGCCTGGTTCCTGCTTAAGCCGTTGAGTAATGAGCAAATGAAATCCGGCTGCTTATCTTTGTGCATACAAGCAGCGCCTCTTTGTGGCCGCTTTGTGTGGCTCAGTAGCACATTAAGTCGTCATATCCACTTATATAATACGCATAGCTTCTGTTTTGACCCACTTCAGGGCTTTTTATATCTTACAAAAAATAACTAAGCAATTTAATTGCATTTTGCATTTGAATAAATAATTCAATTTAACGTTGATAGTATCGCAAATAAGTATCTTCCCCAAAGTTACCTTGTCCAACTTAATGACCCTATTAACCGCTTTACCATTAGCCAGATATATCGAAACAAATAATTCAATCAAATCCATAAATATAACAAAGCCAGAAAAGGGCAAACTAATGTCACATATCAAAATCAATCAGTAAACAAAAACCTTGTCCATATTAGCCTACTTTTATGACCCTAATCAAGAATATTAATCGCTCGATGAATAGAACAAAATGTTTGATTAAAGTTGAAAGTAAATTCGTTAAGCAATATTTGTTTAACACATATGGTCAGATAGATCTACCAAAGGGCTATTAAATATCTAATTAATATCTTATTTAAATAAATAAATACTGTCTTTTATTTTAAACTGAAACTTTTTTATTACAAAAAAAAGAAGAATTTTGACACCAAAAACTTAAAAATTAATAATTTCAGAGTCTGTCCAGTCTCTGGTTGTCGTCTTAAACTGCGAACAGAGTATCCCGTAGTGTATCATATCAGGTTAATTTGATAAACCTTAATTTTTCCCTAATAATACTGTAGTTAATCGACTTGAAACCCAAAACTGTTAAATGCGTTTCATATATTTCATAATATATTGTGTGATTGGAAATTCCTATTAGAATTATTTACCATCAAACTATTAATATTAGAATAAATAATTAGTGTAAGTAATCTTTTGATAATACCAACCTGTAAATTGTAAATTTCTGTCAATTGTATATAAGCTTTTAGCTCAATTTTATTATATGTATATAGATAGATACAATAAATATTGGACCCACATTTTGCAAAGTCAGATACACAAATATTCAATTAGATTTTCGATTTATCATTGCAGTGCACATTAAAGTGCTTAGAAACGCATTTAACACATATTTCAACAAACCAAACAAATACGAAAAAGTTGACAAAAAAAAAAAATAAAAGAAAATAAAAAATAAAATGACAGTTGCAACATTTTTTGCAATTTTCCAAAGCCATTTTTATAAACATTTTCAGTGGACAAGCAACCAATCGAAGCGATAAAATTCGCATCGCAAAATCGCAAAACTCGGACTTGCCACAGTCAACTTTTGACAAGAAAAACTGCACTCGAAATCAATAAATCATATGAGGGCAGCAAAGTACTAAGCTGAAACTACAATCTGTGGTTCAATTGGGGGTGAGGGGTTTTTCACATATTGTTTCAATATTTGAATTCAATTTAATGGCAGCTAATTGAAAAAATAGCGATCTGAGCCCAAAATGCGGCAACAATAATACATCTGAGTTTGCTGAGCGACTGGGTCAGAGTAGAGTATATTTTTTTTTGTATTATTTTTTACATTTTTTTGACCAAAATGCCAACAGTTTTTTGTGTACTTGTCAATGTATACGCTTCACTGGGTCATCTGGGCCATGTGTGTGTGTCTATCCTGGGTGTTGAGTTATTTGCACGTTTTGATAAGTGGATTTAACAATCAGCAGCAAGCACAGTATGCAAAAATAAAAAATGTAAAAGCATTGACAACGGCTGCGAAGGTATATCAAATGGTCAGTTACTTTTAAATAAAAAAAGAAATTTCTTTTTTTAAAAAGCAAAAAATTTGCTTCTGACAGACAATTTTTCGATTGAATCATACCTTCAATATTTAAATATTTTTGAAAATTATAAATAAAAAAAATGTCTTCACATTTTGTCGTTGACCATTGTCGTTGACCATATTTAATGTTTGGTTTTGGAATATAAAATATGTAGCAATAAAAACAAAAAATCACATAAAACAAAAGAAATAATAATATTTAAGTATATTAAAATCGCTTTCAAGGATACTAACAAAATGTTAAACTGTTTTCGCAAATTTACAAAATTTTCTTCATTTAAACACAATTAATATAAGTATGCATAGATGATTATAATTGGCAGTACAATAACAGCAATAGAAATTAAAAAAAAAAACTCATTGAGCCGCCCTCGCACCAATTTAATAGTGTTTCTAACTCTCGTGACTCATTTGACTGTGTGTTTATTTGCATGTTAAAATTTTAGATTTAAGGACAGCATTTGAAATGATTTTACGTTATTTGAACTAATGTTTATTTTATTTATACAATTACGTAATCAAATATAGCAAAAATGTTGCGTGAAATATACAAATTATATATACAATTTCAAAAACAACATGGAGTATGGTTATAATTTATTTACATTATTGAATGCTCCATAAATGAATTTAATGCATTTTTAAGAGCATTTGTATTAGTTTTTGTAATCTTTTAAAATGTTAGCAAAATGTTTTTGTGACTGGTCAATATATTTAGTTAAAATTCAATGCTTAAATGCTTAAAAATATTGACAAAACAAAAATATTCTTGTTATTTTATAAATAGATTGAATTTGTATTATTTTTGCAGTTTCATAATTCATATTTAATTTAATTTAACTAAACTTCATTGTGTTGAACTTTACCAAGAGGAAATGCTACAATAAAAGGACCAAGAACAACAAAAGTTTAAAATAGAATTTTACAGCAAATAAAATAAAAGAAATTGTCGAAAAATTAAATCATTTATTTATTAAATTAAATTTGGTGCTATTAAGAAAATTTGCAAATTTGTTGGATGTATTTTTACCAAAAATAAAAAATGAAAGCCAAGTTTTTATTAATACTTAGGATTGTCTCTCGCCAAAAGACTTAATTGAAAGAGGCACAGAAAGCTAAAAAAAAAATCATGTGAATATTTATTTTATTAGAAAAAATTATTCTCTGTAAAGTAAACAAACTCACACTATAGTAATTTCAAAATATATATTTGATTAATATTATTGATTGCAAATTATCAAAAAATAATTTAAAAATCAAATAGACATAGTTTTTGAGTCAAAACAAATTTACAAGAAATATTTTATAGAATAATACGGGAATGCAAAACAAAAAACCAAGTGGAGAGACTAATTGAAATAATGGCCCTGTGAGCTATTCCCGGAACATTATTCGCTTTTGCGTGTATAATTTGAAATATGCCAATATTACAGCAAACAAATTGGCACACAAACAAAACAGGCAAACAAAGCAGAATATTATTGAAAATTCTCGTTGCTGTTTCCATTTGAAAATCACACAAGACGTGACCAGAAATTAAATGTAGTAGCACAGATGAAGCTTAATAAAAATTTCATAAAATGAAAAATAAATCCCCTGAAAAGACCCAACCGAAATGAAAGCTCACATATTTACAAGAAGCACAACAAAAAAATGAACGACATACTCGTGCCTCAAATAAATAACCCAGGAATGGGAATTGTAGTAGCTCACAAAAAAGAAAATAATATTATATATAACATATATTTTAATATGTTTTTTCAAACGCAGTTTGGCAGGCCGGTGAATTGAAGCGCATGTTTGCTAGTGCCAGTTGCAGGTGATTTATAAATTCGTCAAAATGCATGTTGGCTCTATTATTAAATGGCCACAGTGCAGTGAATTGCTTTTGGCAACAAGTCTTACCAGCTTTTGGCCATTTCAAGCCATTTTTGAAAAGAAGCAGCAGAATCCAATGTAATCGTCATTGCCGGTTTGTTGCACTTCGCATACTTCAGCGCATAAATTGCTAATATTGCTGAGTGCGTAGTCAACAAACACACACACACAAAGACATGCACCACACACACACAAATATATTGTAAACAATTTTAAAAAAGAATATTACTTTCAATATTTTCCTAGAAAATGTCCCTGACACGTTTTTTGAGCTGAAGAAATACTTATTGATATTAAAAATGCAATTTAACAATTTTAGTTATATATTTTGCGTGCTTTTAAATAAATATATATATTGTTTAAATTGTATATCTTCTGATTAAATTAAATTAAATATTATTATTTGAAAAATGTGTTGAAACTTAAATGATTTAATTAAAAATATTCCAACTGAAATATACATTTTATATGCAAACACATATTTTCTGCAAGTATTTGCAGTTTGCTCCAAAATATTTTTAAATAAATAAATAAAATAATAAATAAAAATAAAAAATAAATTATTACTCGATCTCAACATTTGAACAATATTTCTTTACCTTAAACTAAAGTTATAGATGTCGTCTAAATTGTGTTTCGAAATTATTTTCAATGGTTTTTAGGCAATTCTTATCCTGGATCTGTACATAAACTTCATTAAAAAACTTTTTCCGATTTTTAAATTTTTTTATATTTTTATAAATTTTTTTCGTGAACTTTTGCACATGAAAATAAATAATAAAACTTGCAAAAGCTCAGCCTTTTAGCCAAATATCGAAAAGCGTGATCTTTATATTAACGTATTTTATTCAAGAACCAGTCTAGCTAATGTCTAAACAGATATACCCAACATTTACAAATTTAGCTAAAACTTATTATGTTTAAACATGTAATTGCCGCCACGCATATGTAAAAATTAAACATAGAAAAAGCAGAGAGCCCTAAGCTTATATATAAGAAATGTTAATAGAGCTTTCTAGGACGAATGATGGAAAACTTGTCACTAGCAAAATGGTCGGCTAATGGACAAGGATATGTGAATATGAGTTTGCATAATGAAGACCTGGAAAATGTCGCGGTTGAGCCTTTGAAAGCATATGATGTGTGTGTAGGGGGATTTCATATAGAAATAGTTTTGCTGGCCATTCTATTTGGCATACATGGTGCGCAGAAGAGCAAAAAATTTATACGACAGCTGCAGTAACTGTAAAATAAAATAAAATAAAACATATTATTCAAGGATCTAATAAAAATAATGCAATTAGCAAAGACCTTACGTCAGTCATTGTGCCTCGAGTGATACGCACAAAAACCGTTGCCTTGAGATAGGCTGGATTTTGTGAACGAGCTATGATAAAGGATAATGCCTTACTATAGCGCACATCTGCATAGGTCCAGTTTTGTTTATAGGCAGCCAGAGAAATGCCAAAGCTCTGCAGTAAAAGAATGAATTAAAATTGAAAAATAAACTGATATTAGATTAAATTGCATTTTACGCACCGCATCAGCCATCATTTGTCCATGATGACAAATCAAGTAGACCTGGCACAGCGATGAAACTAGAAACAACAGCAGTTTGATCATCAAATCAGGTGGCACTCCAACGGTCATTTGAAAGCCCACAAAACAGATGACAAATGATGATATCATAAAGTTTAATAACAATGGCACACCAAAGATTTCATTGAGATCCGCTGAGAGTTGCAGCAGACGTTCGTGATAGCGCACAGTTTGGGCCAAAAATTGTGAATCCTTTGTCCAATTACCGCTTAACTTGTGATTCTCTATTATCCTGGCCAGATAATCGAAATGCATGATGATTAGTGTGGCCAGAGCGCAAAACAATAAATCCGTCGATATCTGGCCAGCTGCTGAAGTGAAGCCCGCAAGGTTCTCCAAAAATAATAGCAAATAGTAGCTCCAATGTCCTTCCCATTGCCAGGGTATATAGGCCAGATACGGCAGTGTTAGACCCACCACACGTGTCTTTAGCCAGAGTTCATAGATGAGATACTGCACTATATCAAACAGATTGTAGGTCCAAATGAGCACGGAATAAAGCAATGCAAATGTTAGACCAATCCGTGAATTTGAATGCAAATACTGATCCAAACGATAAGCGGACTGTTCAATCTTGCCATGTGGAAATAACTGCTCCAGTTCCACGATAATCCGACTCAACGCTGATTTCTTCCACCACACAAAGGACATTTTGCTGATGCCGACACAGACAAAGCCAATATATGACATTACCATAATGGCCTCGATAATGTTGTTGCCGGTAATAAGTGCAATCAGAACATATACCATTTCTCCAAATAGTATTGTTGTCAGATTTATAGTGTTACCCCAAAAAACAAGGCTCATCCAAATGCTGACAACACTGGATCGTGAGACTTTCGTATATGGCTCAATGCCCACTGCCTTATAGAAGAAGTTGGCATATTTTAAAAAACTATCCATTTTCAATAGCGACGGCATTGCGTTTAAGTCCTGCTCTAACTTTGATTTACAAATATTAATTTTTCAACTGTACGCAGGCATATTTATAGTTGCTCGATAAATGTTTTATTTATTATGCATTTAAATTACTGTTTAGATAGAAATCGATTACGGACTTTCATATTACGCCTAATTGTATGACTTGAAATGTGCCCACGCCCTACGATAATTATTATTTATATTTACATTTGGGCTTTAGTCCATTTTAAATTAGCATTTTGTTGTTGTGCGACCCAAAAAATATACAAAAACTCAATCACGAAATGGCCACGCCCACAGGCGAGTGTACAATATATCACTCCACGATTAAATCGACATTGAAGCTCAACGAAAACATAATATAAAAAAAACAAACTAAGAACGGCAATGAGAATTGGAAACACAATTCGCATCCAAGCACAACAGAAATCGAGCAATTGAAACGTTTAAATAAATGCAATGGAGAAAGACCGAATGAACGAATCAGCGCATCAAACCAAAACGAAGTCATTTTTCACCAATCGATAGATGGATTCAAAATGGGTAAGCGATTTGAAATTGGATTGAAAATGGGTATGCCAAGTTGATATGAAGTGAAGCGCACTTCAAATAAATTAATTCTTCAAGTTTTTTTTTTTTTTTTTCCTCGACAATGCAGCGTATTCAGCAAACTGAACATAAAACACGCTAAAGCAATTACAAATATTCAAGTAAATGCACTGTTCAAAATACTATCATACATACATATAGATAAAATATGAAAAAAATAAAATCTTAATTAATAAATTTATTTATTTATATAAAACATATTCAACAAACTGAACATAAAGCAAGCTAAGGCAATTACAAATATCCAAGTAAATGCACTGTGAAAAAATACTTTCATATATACATATAGATAATATATTAAATGCTTCAAAAAATTTGAATTAAATTTTTTTTTTTTTTTTTTTTTTGGGAAACATTTAATTTTACTGTTATTTCTCAACAACTTAGATTAAACTTAACAAACAAATATAACAAAAACAGCTTAACAAAACAAAATAACAAAATTAAGTCTAGTTAATAATAAAAACAACACAACTTAAAAAAAAAAACAAAATTAAGTCTGTTTAACAACATTTATATTGACCTTAGTGCAAGGTCAACCAATTAAAAGAAATAAAATCTTATTTAATAAATAGTGAATAGTGAGTCTGTGATGGGCGTGAGAAAAAGTCAGATTTTTGTCTTTATAGAAGTAGGAAATCCTCTTCAACTTGGATTTAGTATCAAGAATTTTTTAATAATACTCGTATTGAGATGTGAGCTAATCAAATATTGACCAAACAAATTAAGGAATTAAAGTGTATATAGTTAAAATGCCAATACAAACAAGAACAAAAAGTTAAAGCATTTATTAAAAAATATTAAATTTTTTAAACTAACAAAATAGTTTAACAGAAATAAATAGTTGAGGGAACTAAAAGCAAGAACACCCGTAAACCGCTTATTTTCTCGTATTTTAAGTTCGAAAAGGAGTTCGATAATTAATTTAAAATGCTTTACTTCTTAAGGTAATCTCTGTCTTTATTGTCGATATACAAGAATATTTTTCTCCATGTACATATATGTACCTTGCCTCCGCGGCAAACTTGATGTCTATATGGTTAAGTCGAGTGATGAGAAAACTGCGTACAAAGTAAAGCTTCGCAAGGAATTGCAAACAAAGCGGTATTCACGTGCAACACAGGTGAAAACTTCAGCTCTGACGCCGGTCAGTCCAGATTTGGGGCAGCCAAATTGAAAGACAAAAGCGGCGCCACAAGAAAATCAAGCAAGAACAGTGCAGTTAAAAGATTTCGACTGTTATATACTCTGTTTTGAGTTTGGTTAATTGTGTTTTGATATTGTTGTGGTTGAAGAGGAGCATCAATAACACTAGTTTACAAATTATTTTTTTATCGAGGGAGCTGGGCTCTCATATACAATTAAAAATTTAGCAATTTTTCAAAAATTCTAAAAAAGGTCACATTTTTCAACTTTGAGAGTTTGTAATGGCTTTAATTCTTCTTCGATCCGCATAAACGGGATATCGTTAGAAAGGGGATACAATTATCTGTTGAATTGTGCAACATTATATAAGATCAAATAAAATCTGATGTAGATATGAACAAATAAGTCGAAAGACTGCCAAAAAACTAGCTATTCGCGGTTTTCTCGAAAACCATTCTTTGAAAAAATAAATGGTTTGCATTTTTGAAATCAGCGCTTAAAAATACATCAAAAAAAGTATATGAGAGCCCAGCTCCTTTTTTTGCTGTAAACTAGTGTAATCCTTCCATCAAATATTAGCTGACTTTAGGCAAAAAAATTCATGGTAAAGATTTTTTTTTCAATATACTCTTTTTCACCATTTTAAACAAGGTATACAAACCCAATTAAAGTGCCGGGCAGCAAATATTTTCGCGCATTTATCACTCATGAAAATTCAATGTAAATATGTGTATATAGCTTCAATTTCATGTAGAAAATTTTCAAAGCAAACCAAAGCTTGAAACGGAAAATACAATTAAGCCATTGGGACGAAAGTTTTTCAAGTGATGGTCTCTCAACACAAAATTGTTTGTTGCACAAATCAGTGGGGCAAGTGAAGTTGCGAGTATAGAGATATAGAGAGCTCACACACACCGTTAAGGAAGGCGACGGAAAACTTTTAAGAAACTTTTATGAGCAGCGAACCAATTTTGTGTTAGAGTTTTCCATGTTTTGCCTTGGATATTGCGCCGGAGACTCAGCTGCCCCATGGCGGGAATTGATTTGATATTTTTTTGGCCAGCATGTGCACCTACCTTGCCTTGTGTGAACACAATTTGCATATACTCGAACCCAAAAACGAAATATAAAAAACAAAAACTGATCAAAAAACTGTACAAAGTTCAATGAGCAGCAGCTGCGATGAGTGCTCCTTTGGTTGCACTATACCTGCCTCATGTTGCTCTTTACTGAGTTGCAAGTTGCATGTGAAACTGAATAAGTGAAGTGCCAATCCTGTTACACTTCATTATGGTAATTTGAGTTAGACAGTGCCTACGAACAGTGGATGGACAATAACAAAGCATGTACTACCTTCACTTAGTTTTCAATTTCAATAAGGCAAGAAAGCTTTTTTTTCATGGTGTCAACGACTTAATACTCTGTAAATAATGTTAATTGAATAATGTCTATGACAATATATACAATATTCCTACTTGTAAATAAACAATGCTAGCGAATAACAATAAAGGAAAAAAATCAAAGTAATTTATTGATTTTTTGATTTTTAATTAAATTTGTTTTATTTGATTATCTTTCCATTTTTGGATTCTAAAATTAAAAATTCTGCAAAACATATCTTAAATTACAAAATAGAATTTTTGAAAGTAGAAATTAAAATTTATGTTTTTTTTTATAAATTATTATCAACAAATATAAGAAAAAAATAGTTTTATATATATAACGAGAATTTGTGCTTCTTCAAAATATTTAAATAATAATTAATAAATGTAAGAGATATATTTTTATGAGTTTTTAAATTTTAAAAATTCTCCATGTATTTATCTTTTGTAAATACTGGCTTACTTACTTAATGACACACTATATTTTAATTGTATGTTAAGTCCGAGCACTTATTTAATTATGTGATAGGCGATTACATACAAATGTACAGAATAAACAATAATATTAAATTGAAATTGTGATATGGCAAGTATTTTTATAGAAATAAAAGGCTTAAGAACCCATCGAATTTAACACACATTTTGTGGCTAAAAAATAATACTCATAGCAAGGGTATAACAAGTCTGTTTCTTTTGGCATTTTAGCACATTCAGGCAATACAAAAAAAAAAAAAAAAAGATGGAAGAAACACAGATCGCACATAATCTATTGTTAATTTTACATTTGGTAACAACTTCCGCTTGACAAGGCAAATCGTGCAACCAGTGAAAAAACCCAGTTGTCGACCATGCCGAAAATTGGTTATAATGCAGTTGCTTATTCTGTGAGTATGTGTGTGTGCGTGTGTGTGTGTGTGTGTAGGTGTCATATATGTATGTATGTATGTGCGAGTGTGTAACATTTGACACATTTGCTGGCGGAAATATGGACAACATGTACAGGGTGTGTGTGCGTGTGTGTTGATGCTCGTTTGTTAGCAGTAGCCACAAATTTCTATTTGATGTGAAGTCTCTGTGGTCTTGGCCACAATTTTTGGTTATGGCCAACATGCTGAGCACTTTCCGGAGCAGCTCTTTAAACTCTCTATCTATGTGTGTGTGTGTGTGTGTCCTTTTTGGCCAAACCAGCTTTCATGACTCTTTCAGGCAATTGATGACTTTCGGCTTTTGTTTTGGCAGCCAACATTTCGGTTAGCCAAGTATTGTTTGTCTAATGCTCGTATTGATAGGTTCGCCTGCCAAAATAAAACCGAATATAAATGCAGCAATTAATAAAATAACAACTTTTGTGTTAAATTAATTGTATATTATGCCAGGCTTGTTAATGGCAGGATATGCATCAATGTACATTGTTGACGCACATATTGTGCTTATCGGTTGAACTGCTGGCCCCCAAAGCCTACAGTAAAATATTACAACAAGGACAATATCGCCTGCTGTTCTATAGTTGCACCGGATGCTGTTGTTATTGTTGTTGTTGTTGCTTTTGTTGTCCATGCGCACCAATGGGCAAATGAACAATTTATAACCGCTTAATTGAACACATTTAGACGCAAACACACACATAAACACACGCACTGGACATGGTCTAAGCAAATGGCCACATGCTGGCATCGTGGGCCCATCTAAACATAAGTCTAAGGCCCAAACGACAGCATAGATGAATCGCTTTTGCCCATAGACGACATGTCTATATAAAATCAATGACAATCCGGTCCGCCACATGAGCAATCGCTGCTGCAGCAGCAACATATTGTGGGCGGTGTGGCAACGAATAGTTTGCTATAGGTAATATTGTACTCGGCAGGCAAATAATTTAATGAACACCCGATGAATATATGTATAGCATTGTGTGTACTCTCGTATGTGCATATATTAGATGCATATTAAACGCGCGCTCCGCTGAACTAATTGATTTCCAAGTAGTACCTACTACCTTAGTTATGTCAATTAGAACAGTTCTGGCCAGGCTTTAACTATTTTGCCAATTGATCCAGGATTCTGCACATAATGTAGATACGCCTGCAGCTGAAAGTTTCTGTGGCCCAACCCACATTAAAGGCTATTAACTTCAAGTGCGTATTTAGCGCCAAGTGGCATGTCAAAAGCAAAGATTTATTCACACAGCCTGTATCACCTCAGGTAAATTAAGTAGGTGCCATGCTATGAATTTCATTTCTCGCACACTCTTCCACTGCTTGTTGTGTTGGCCCTGGCAACCGCATGTCTAAGCCCTAACCAAAAGCGGCAAATCACACAAAAGCAACCGCAATTTACTTAAGCAGCTAAACAAAAACAACAAAAAGCTGCGCACAGACAGCGAGAGTGTAGCACCATCTCGGTCATGTTCTGAATGGAACTACTTAAGCGCGTTAGCTTTGCGAAATAAGCCAAGCTACAGGTAGAGTCATTGATAGCGCCGCACAAGTAACTCCCTCAACCTTTTCCATAGCAAACAAAAAATACATATTTTTGTTATCCTTTACAAAATGTCAACCACATCAAGTCAGCCCCGTCTCCGTCCCAAAGGAACACGTGAGAGGAGGTCGACACAGTGCGCATTTTATGATATTTAACTACCCCAATATCCAATTGATTCCAAATATTGTGCTAAATATCGTAATACAGATGTATTCCTCCGCAAATGAGACACCAATGTAGCCAAAAATTATGGTTTTAACGAATTATATATCTTGTTGTCGCAAGCATTCAAATAATTACACTATGTAACAAAAATTTGTGTCCCGGACTTTTTAGCGTCGACAAATATGTTAAATGGGTCACTGATTCGATTGTCGAGATAATCAACAAAAGCTAGACTTCAAAATGGTAATATTTTTCGAACATATTACACTACGCAAGACTTATGGGCTAATAACTTCAACACTCATAAAAATTCAAACAGTGCGCGCCAATTCACAACGATGCTACACATCAAAAGCTAACTGCTACGCAACGCACATACCGGCTATCGTGAAAAATTAATATATCGGAACTTATCGGAATGAGCCCGCAGATAAATCTTTGCAGATGCAATTTTACTTTTTATTTATGCCGATCAAATAATACATTAATTAATAAATAAAGGTAATATATTAAGTTATTATACAGTATTAAACCTATAATTTTTGCTGCAGATAGCAATCAAATCATTTATCATTTATTTAAAGATATATGCATATCATTAGCTGTTAGCGGGAATTCAAGCCACCGATATATACATTTATCGGCAAGTTTGCGATATTCGTGGTCAAAAATGAACTTAGCACACAAACAATAAATGCTGACATTAAAAAAAAATTTGTTTAAGCTATTAACAGTAAAACTAATCTTGACTTGGTCAAGGGGCAAAGGTTTAGGCCCCTCTGAATTTTGGCAGTAAAATTCACAAAAACAAATATGGGCACACTGCAACAGCTGATACAATTGTTTTGTTTACGTTTTGCAGCATCGACTCAGTAGCATTATTAGCACTTAACAGTACACTTCGAAACTAGGGAACACGCGCAATTATATTCTCGTTTGAGTAATATTTTTTTAACATTTGCTATAGAAAACAAACTGCCATTAAGCACACGTGTGCGAATTAATTACCGGTTTTATAATAATTAAGTGTAAGTATATCTAATATCAGACCTCAGACAAGTTTAACAAACCAAATGAGCTGCTTAAGTTAATACATTGTATTTAATCAGTGTTTGTTTATTATTGTTTTGCTGACCCGCAGATAGATAGGGCAATGCCTTTCGCTTATCGTATATTTTTTTGAGCGCTTTATATATATAGTACATATTTTAAGTATCCAGCTAGATCCACTTGTTCGATCTGATTTTTCTGGCCTTGATTCTATTTATGTATGGAAGTGCAAGAGACGATAAGTGCCCAAATGAACAAATTAATTTATAGAGTGCACATTTTTGATTAGATTAAAGACTAAACTGTTGCCTTATGGACTTGGCCCTGGCCCTGGCCTCGGGGCCAGTCGCTTTAAATAATACATGCTAAACTAATATGCATTAACATCTGTTTTTCAGTCTACTTCAAAACATAATGGGTGTTCAAAGCAAACTTCTCGATCCGCTCTGCATAACATGCCAGGAATTTCAGCATCCCTGGACGGATAAGTGTGTAAATGCCACAGCTGGATTATTGCTATCGGCCACGCCCTATTGTCTACGTGTCTACACAATCGTTTACGCCTTTTCACTACTCATGCGACACCGTATACCCACGCTGGAGGATTTGAAGCGCACTGTCCTGGGCATTATGCAGTCGACAGCGTTCCTGGTGACCAACGCCTATACCTTTATCATGTACAACTGTCTGCTGCGTAATCTGCTGGGACGCTACTACTTTGGAACTATAGCCTTTTTGCCCTCTTTTCTAGCCTCGTTAACAGCCATATTGGTAGAGCGCCCGGCACGCCGTCCACTGTTGACTCTCTATGTCGCCAATGTAGCCACCGAGGCACTGTGGAAAATGGCCGAAGCTCGGAATTTAGTGCGTTCCATTCCTCACGGCCAAACATATATATTCGCAGTCAGCATATCAGCATTACTTTACCTGTATCGTAGAAATGCAACAGATGATTCCATCTTCAACATACTGCGCATTTTTGTGGGCAAAGAGGAGGCTGGTCCGGTCAACAACACGGAGCCCGTTGTGCCTGGTGAACAGCCGCCGGCACCCTCACGACATCGATCCAGTTTCAGCTTTGCTAGTATCTCCGAATGGGTGCGCATTTATAGCAATCTAATCCGTGGCAAACACTCGAGCTGCCGCCATCAACAGAGCTGTGCGAATTATGCGATATTGGGTGGCTTACGCCCCTTTGTGGGTGGCATGGCATTGCAAGTGGCATTGAAACTGGTGATGAACATTAAAAACATCGCTAGGGGCAACATGTTGTGGCGAAAACAAATCTTTAACCGTAGCACCCTACAGCTGGGCATATTCATGGGCAGCTTTTCATTCCTTTACAAGGTAAGCACGCCAATGTCGAACTATTTATTTGTGCTCACAAGAGCTGCATTTTTTTAAATTTCAGTCTGCATCCTGTTTGCTGCGCCACAGCTTTAATCGGGACGAAACATATTTTGCAATACCCGCTGGTCTAGTGGCCTCAATCGCCTTCACCCAATATCCGGACAACACAGTCGCCCTGTATGTCATGTGGAAGGCAATACAAGTAAGTCAACTTTACGGTAGAACGGTTGCTCAACATTTTTACACACTTTAATTTTGCATTTCAGATACTCTGCGGCATTGGACAAGACAAGGGCATTCTTCCACGCATTCCAAACTTTATGCTCTATCTTTATGCTTTCTTTACGGCGGTACTTTTCCATGCGGGCATTATGGAAGCGCAATCTATGCGACCGAATTACTATAAATTTCTTCAGGCCATATCGGGCGAGAGGTAAGTTTTGAACGCGTTCACTGTAGTTGACTATATATTTAAATATGTTTTATGTTGCAGATTGAATAAATTCAACTTGAGCTCCTTCGATATATTTGGCCTAAACACACAACAGCAGACAATGGACATGCTAAAGAGCCTCAAAATTGTCGATAAGGCAGCACTGCCGGCATTTTCATTTGCCTCCTGAGCCAAGCAAAGGTTGAAATATAACTGAAATGTGCCTTTCTCAAGAATTTCCAACAAAAAGTCGTAGCACAATAAGGTTTGCCAACACAAATATCACATTATCTATGTATATTATGTACATATGTAAGTATGTTAAGCAGATACTGTGAAACCCGTTTTCGTTTTCGTTATGCCTCTCTGGCAGCACGTGTTAGAGAATTATCAATACAGTTAGGGCATATTGAGAACAAAGTAATTGACAATTTTTTTTGTATTCTTTGTAATAAAAAACCAGCGATAGCATTTAACGAATACAACTCTTTAATTTCAACTAAGAGAACACAAAAGTGTCTGATAACAGAATTCTCTCTTAAAGTAAATAGTTATTAATAAGTAATTGACTGCTCGACTGTCAGTAGCAATTGGAACGTTCAACTATTTGGTTACGCCATAATCCGTCTGTAGCAAAGGTTAAACCTGCTCGAGCGTGGAATTATAGAATTAAACTTTGGATTAAAGTCATAAATTAAACGCAATTGGTGCAAAAATAACAAAAACTTCTATTTGGCTGCACAATATTTTGTACGCGTACCCGCGTTCCAATCATAATCTTATCATTGGCGGCGATTGGTGCGATTATCGGTTTACTAGTTAAGGTTTAGCCACATACAAAATATGGCAGCACAAAGCAAACTTATTGAAGCGGCCATCAACTGCAGCTGCCATGATTATATCCATCCCTGGACGTCGAGTTGTACTTCCGCCTCGGCCGGCATCTTGCTGGCCGCCGTGCCCAGCTCAATGCGAACCTATTCCGCAGTCTATTTGGCAAGTATTGACAGATTATAGTAAAAGTATCTAAATAATAACTTTATACATTTATACAGTTCGCGTTGATCATGAAAATGCGCATCCCAACGCTGTTGGATCTCAAGCGGACAATTACAAGTATTTTGACATCGACGGCGTTTCTCTCAACGAATGCATATCTCTTTAGCCTTTGCGTCTGCATGTTTCGTCAAATGTTGGGTCGTTTCTACTTTAGCTCAGCTGCGTTTATTCCGACTTTTGTTTCCAGCTTTGTAGCATTGTCCATTGAACGTCCAGCACGTCGCACACCGCTGGCTCTGTATGTGGCCAATGTGGGCAGCGAAGCTCTCTGGAATATGCTGGAGTCAAGAGGTTTAGTACGCTCTATACCCAATGGTCAGGTTTTGATATTGGGTTGCAGCTTGACCGCTCTGTTGTATATGTACCGTGCTGGCGTGCACCAGACCAAGGTCAAGGATGCCACATTCAAGGCGCTGCGAATTCTCATTGGCAAGGATGAGGAGGGTCCACTAAAGACGCCCACAGTGACCACAACGCAAAGCTCATGCCGGCGCCCATTCAACTTTCGCTGCACCTCCGCTTATCTGCAGCTATACGATCGTCTGCGCAATGCCAAACATCCCAGCTGTCCACATCGTTCGGGATGCAGTAGCTATGCTCTGCTAGGCGGATTAAAGCCATTCCTTGGTGGAGTTGGTCTGCAAGTTGGCTTAAAGCTGTTGTTAAATATTACCAATATAATAAAACTGAAGATGGATTGGCGCAAACAGATCTTCAACAAAGGATCACTGCAAATTGGTTTAGCTCTGGGCAGTTTTTCACTAGTCTACAAGGTAAATATAATGTCAATACTCTTGGCTATGAGTTTAATAATTCCAATACTTTTCTTTATAGGCAATTTCTTGCGCTCAGCGTCATGTTTTTGGACATGACAGCGCCCTCTTTGCCATACCCGCCGGTCTGCTGGGCTCCATTGGATTGCTGCAATTCCCCAATGTCACAATTTCATTGTATGTGATGTGGAAGACATTGCACTTGCTCTACAGCTGGGGCATCGAGGAGGGTGTTCTGCCCGAAATACCACATTTCAACATGTACCTATATGCAGCATTCACAGCTGTGCTCTTCCATTGCGGCATTCTGGAGGCAAACTCGCTGCGCCCCAGTTACTACAAGTTCCTTATGAATATATCGGGAAACAGGTGCGTTAGGGTATACAATTGATAAATACTTTTTAAATAAACCTTGTATATTTCTCTACAGAATCTGCCGATTCAACGTGCGACCCATTGATGTCTACGGTTTGAACAGCCACGGCCAAACAAACGATGTAGTTAAAAGACTCAAAATAGACACAACATCACCATTTCCCATAATGCCGCTAACCATTTAAAGCAAACGAATTTAATTCTATATATGCTGTAATATTACAACGTTGACATTGAAATTGGTAGCAGGATATTATACTATGTGCTAGTTACTATAATAATTTAAACAGATTAAAGCGTCGAGTCGCAAATAAATGTTACAAAAAAAGTTAAAATTAAATGTTTGTGCATGCCCAAAGTGGCCATAAAGTCGGTTTATGTGCTCTGCAGAAAGTAGGCGAAACATTCATCACACTGTAAACGACGAATGTCGACGTTCTCATTCTCAGATTCTTTTGGAAATTGCAAATGGAATGGTATACAAAGGCCTAGCGTTACTCAATTATTTACATTTATATGTCATAGAAATTTATTGCCCTCCATAACTCAGACAGGGCTAGCCAAAAGTGCAGCATTTAAAATTTACTAAAAGTAACAACATGAAATAAAATAAATAAAATAAAATGACGCGTGCTGTCCTTGGCCCATGATTATCCTCTGTTGGCCGGAACTGTGCCGGGCTTAACAAATGAATTATTGGCCGGGTCAAATTTAATGTGCCACTTCGTTATGTGTCCGGATATGCCATTTTAATAAGTCTCGTACGGTATGTCTTGTGCAGTCAAGCCTTGTTCTTAGTCAATTTCATTTTAAATTAAGCTAAATATAATGAAAATGTAAATTTGTAGCTGCTGTTTAATGCCAATTTTCAAGCTGAAAGTGTAACATACTTTTTAGGGTCTGCACTTGCAACTTTTCTTAGCATTTATGAAATTTATATACATGGCAACTCAGTTGGCCTGGACAAGTCACAACACTGAGCCAAGTCAACAGCATAGAAAATACAAATGAACCAAGTGACAAATCTCATTAATCACAACGAAGATTTTATATTTTGCAAGAAATAGAAAATCTCTGGGCGTGTCCTTTTGCTGTGAAATTATCAACTTAGCAGCTGCAATTGTTGATGCTCTCACAACTGTCTTGTCCTGGCGCAAGCAAAAAAAAAATGCATATAAATTGAATATTATAAATTGTCTCATGCCAACTTCTGTTCTTCGTGCCACTTACTTAGCGCAACGTTTAGTCACTTGCCTCTTGGCTGCTGCAAGTCAATCACAATTTCTTCTTGCTCTAAAAATTGTAAACAAGAAAATTATGCAAATAAATAAACCCGCCCTCGTCCAACAACTTACATGCAACATGCCGTGGCTAAGAAAACCAAAGAAATATTATATATGTTGAATAGATGAATGCATAATACATTCGCTAGAAGGTTCAAAGTTCAATAAATTAAAAACAACTAACAATTTGTTGACACCATTCATTCGTTGTATATTTACGACAGTGTATAGAACAATATCTTGAATATATATGTATCAAAGTTTCAAATTCCAGCTACAATAGAGTCGTAAATAATTCCCTTAGACAACAGAGTTGTCGGTATAGTAAACCGCTTCCAGTTTTAATCTTATGAATCCCATTTTAATCTCTAAAATATACTGAGAAAAACCTTTAATTTAACTACCGCTCTAAAAACAATTTTTTTTTTTTTTTTTTTTAAATTTGAATTAAAATTTAATATAGATAAATCTTTTTACTTTAATATATAAAAATACTCAACCTAACTGGCTGTCTGATTGACGACTCACAAACAGACCAAAAATTAAAAGCTGGAAACCTGCAATACTGTAGCATCCTTTTATATCGTAGCTTGGCACTGTAAAAAAATGTTATCAAAAATATATCGGGAAGTGGGTCGAAAATGCATTTTAAAATTATATAAAAATCTGAGGTGGAGCATATCAGGCAGTACAGTAGGCTACAACCATGACTTTGTAGATAATGATTAGTTTATATTTTTAATCGAACCTATAATTCTACCCTTTCAGTGCGGTATTATAACTTTTTATTATATTAAAATTTGAACCTTCTTTTATACTCTCACAGTAAAAATTGAGAACTGAAATCCTTTTTTTTTACTGAGAACAAAATAGAATAAAAGAAAATCGATGGTTTTTTCTTTTGGAACGCCAATTTTTTCCTCAGTGTGGGTGAAGGATATAAAACTAGGACTACATTTAATATAGATTTTCACTGAGTTTTCATGCAAATGAAGTTCCTGTTGTCCAATAAAAAAAAACTTATAAATAAATGGCAACAGTTACAACTGATTCAGATACAGATACTCATCCTTCGAATGCACCTATGGCCAACTGCGTGTTTTTGGTGAACATTCCTTTTGTAGTAAAGTAACATTTACTGATATTTTTACGAAGACAGCCCAAATGACAAGGTATGTCAACGCAAGATAAGCGCCAAGTGAAACGAAGGCAAAGTCATCTGATGATGACTGTCTGGAGAGGATGGGCGGGCGGGCAAGGGGAGAATGTCCTTGTGTAGTATGATAGTTGATATAAATGACATTTTAGCAAGCATAGTATTTTATCTTACCACCCAATGGTCTGCGTTTTTTTAATTAAAATTTCTTGGTTATTTTTCTTCATTTTTTTTTTTGGCCATTGAGATTTCTCAATGTGATATGAAAATTGAAATGAAATATAAAGGAGCAACATCAGGCATCAGACAGAACTGGGTGAAAAGTATATAAATAAAATCTAACTTTCTTTGTGTAGATAATGGATTTTAACTTAACAAAAAAATAATGAAACTAAGTAATTATTTGTTTTAATCTGAGAACTTAGTTGGCAATGTAGTTCACTCAGATTTCGTTGCAAGAAAGTTTTAAATTTGTTTATTTTCATTTTTAACAAGCAATGCTATCCCATATTATTTTAATAATTTGAACAGCCATAAAAGGTAAATAAAACGATTGATAAACTATAAATTTCTTGTCTATGTTTACGTGTAACTTTTTTATTGCTCAAACGGTAAACAACAATAAATCTGAGGTGTAATTATTGTTGCAGTATTTTTTTTATCAATTTGCTGATTTAGAAGTTTCCTAAGTTTTAAATATTACAAAAATTTAATAATAGTGAAAGAAAAAGTTGTAAATCGAAGATGAACATAATAAATAATGTCATCTTGATTGCGATCTTTTAAATTTGAACATACACCCTAAGATGTGTTCCTACATTCCATATCTTGAATAAAAGTATTCTGATGTAAAAAATGCGATTTTTTAAAGTATCTTATAAAGTAAATAAGAGTATAAAAATGTACTCGTAAGTTTATGAAGTTTGCAGTAAAATTTTAGTTTAATCAGTACAAAATAATATTCCTTGAATGTGTTTACAGATTTTGTTATTAATTACCTCAATTTATTTTTTTAAATAACTACCTTATAATTAATACATTTTTTTACTGTTTTTTTTTTTACCTTGGCATTCAAATTCTTTTATTTATTTTTTCGGCTATTGTGTTTATTTATTTTTTATATTTTTATCAGTGTCGATAAGGCATACGATAATAAACTGATACTACGACCCCAAATCAGCAATATGTTTATAAACATTTGCAGAATGAGTTAGCAACATTTTTGCGCAACATTCACTGTTAAGCACTCAAAAGTTTGTAAAGCCTTCAAACACGCTCGAACATGTCCAGTCCAATTGCCAGAACGTTCACTCGGTTAAGCTTCGGCTTTGGGCCGATTAGTGATTCGGTTACAGGACTCGCGTGCATTCGTAGCACCAGCTAGGACTCTGGAGCGATACGCATCCTGTGAAGCTATCGCAACTCTAACTGGGTTAGTGGTACAAGTTCAGTTTTCTCTTGGCGCAGGGCATGTGTTTCATATCCACATTGTGTGCACTGTGGCACTGTGGAAGTGAAACAGGATAATACGCCAATGTCCTTCACTCAACGTGAGTGAGTGGCCCATGAAATACCGATGGGAATACATTGGCTCGACAGATGACGATTAAATAAAAATAATACATAGCTAAATACGTTTATTCCTACCTACCCGTAGGATTACAAAATAAATCACTTCATTTCTCAAACGTAACATTTATGCTTTTAAATACTCGAAAATCGAATAGAAGTCTACTTTATATTATAGTATTGAAGTAGTTTTCCAAATGTTATCTTTGAGAATATATTAAATTGCACTTTAATTTCTCAGGTTAATTTTTATCAAATTGTGAGCCAATAACAAATTATTGTATAGTTAAATAATTAATAAGTATTAATCTTAGTAAAATCCCATTGTTGCAAGTTGCTAAAAGTGCATTTCTAATTTAATTGTAAATAATTCAAATGTGAAGCAACTAAACCGGAAATTTACCACACAGATTAGCTAACATTTACATTAAAATATTGTAATCAAGTTTAACCACAAATTAATCCTTATACTAGAGCTGCAAAGTCAACATAGTATTGAAGGCTTTTCTCTTGAGGTTTTTACTCTATTAAATCTATTAAATATTCTATGATTTGATAATACAAGAACAAATGCATCTGTCGCAATAAATAAATTGTTTAATTTCAATTTAATTTAATTCATAAAATCATTCATTGCGCCTTCGTTGTTGTATTGTCAATATTATAAATCGAAGCTATAATTGATTATACATATACAAACTGTACTTCAATTTATCCTGCTAATATCCTTTTCAGTTAAGTTTATTTCTGTTTGTGCGCCGTCGCAGCCGTTTAATGCCAAGTTAAAAGGACCTTAGCCTTAATTGATGCAACAACGTTTACCAATTTGTAAACCCTGGTATCTACATGCAGACAACTCAGCTCTCATCTGGATCATTTGCTGGATGACTGTCTATGTTTGGTTTGGTTCGGTTCTCTTTGTCTTTTCAGTACTTTTGAAATACTTTTGTTTGTTTTGCTGCAGCACCCAGTCGTTGCAAGTTATCCTTATCCTTCCATTCCTGCTAAAATGCATCAACTGCTGCCGTTGACATTGCCCAGTTATTGGCAATGGTGGCGGCTGTTAAACGTTCCTCGTCTCAGCCCGTCGTCGTCCTTCGTCTTTGTTCTCGCGGTACGCAGCAAAAGTTGCCGTGTTTACCCCCAA
This sequence comes from Hirtodrosophila alboralis, assembly GCA_035043045.1. NCBI lineage: Eukaryota > Metazoa > Arthropoda > Insecta > Diptera > Drosophilidae > Hirtodrosophila > Hirtodrosophila alboralis. Next base: position 311,878 of record JAWNNH010000518.1, on the reverse strand, counting down.
CTCCTGTTCAGCATACACTCGACAAAAAAAATATATAACTTTAAATCTAGAAAATTTAAATTAATTTATAGAGAATCCTTTTATATGTATATAGAGTTTTATTTGTTTTTCAATGCGTTTGTGGTAGATTGGGAAATGTATTTTTATTAAATATACATATTTTTTATTTTTTAGAATAGCATTGTTTATTTTTAACATCAAAATACTTTTTCGAATTTTTTCAAAAAATTGTTATTAATAAAAACGAAATTTTCCTCTAGGTGAAAATAATATTCTGTTAAGTGTGCGTTAATAATGTGTACTTTTATTATTTATAAAAAAAAATCATTTAGTTGGAAAAACTTAAATCAAAAGAAAACTACGGCAATGCGATCCTTAGAGGATAATCTACGCCAAGATTTTTATATTCGATAAGTTGTACACCTTATTTATAACTAATTATATATTTGAATTTTAATATACAGTAGCACAAATCACAAATATTGTTTTTTTTTTTAAATTTTTCCATATAAAAAATAATCAGTTTTTATTTTTTTTTTTTTTTATTTAAGTTGTTTTTTTTATTATTGTTTGTTAATTTAAGTTGTAAAATTTAATTTAATTTAATTTAAAAAATAACAGTAAGATTAAAATCACTAAAAAAATACATAAAATAAATGATAAAATCACAAAAAAAAAACATTCCATATAAATTATGAAATTACTTTTATTTTCTAAATTTTAAATAAAACTCTTTCTTATCTAAAAATAAAGAATTTTTTCCTACACATTATAGAGTATATTATTTTATTCAAAGTACGCTCATTACTTTTTGTATACACATTTCTATATTTTGCTAAAAAAAAATGTTTCCTCTTTTTCAAATTGTAGAAAATTTATTCAGCTAAAAGAAATTTCAAATATTGTATTTATTCAATTTAAAAAATTTTTATTTTTTTTTCCAACACATAAAAGCTTTCATTTTTTTCTTTCAGTGTACATAAATACATCTAGATGCCACCACGTGGCAGCTACTTCATCTGGTAGCCGACTCGGCGTGCCAAGAGCATTTCTTTGTTATGTTCGCTGCTCGACAATTGCGCCGCTGATTGCCCTCATTTCAGACTTGAAATAATATTAAAAACTTTTACTCAACTGGATTCCGTCTATATGTGCTATATATATATATATATATATATGTGTATGTCTGAGTCGCACCGGATTTCATGTTCACTCACTTGCTTTTGTCTACCAGCACAAGAGCGTTCTGTTCGTCCTGCCTGCGGCAGTTTCCTTTGTCTTTGCTTGTGCGCCTAAATGTATGCTTTAACCGCACTTTGTCGACTACTGCTGTTGCCGATGCAACTGCAGTTGCAGTTGCAGTTCCAGTTGCAGCTGGAGCTGCTACCGCTTGTGCCGCAGTTGCATTTGAGCCCGTATCTGTACGCTTTGATACTCATTTGTGTCTTCTTTTATTTACCACATAAATCACGTGCTCTGGCAGCAGCCAAAGCTGGCAAGGACATTTCTATCTATCTACTTAGCCTTAGCCTCGCACAGCTCGAAGCACTTCCTTTTGCTTTGCCTTATCTGCAGCCAGTTGTTGTTGTTGTTGTTGTTGTTGCTGTTGCCACTATTGCCACTGCTGTTACTTGTAGTTGTACTTCACGGCTTTGTCCTATTGGTATATTCCCCCTTATCCCCACTATCTCCATTTGGTTTGCCTTACAATAACAACTATACATTTTGGCTGTTAGTTGCTATTTTTACGATTGCCCGTTTTCTTTTCATTTCATAGAAATTTCATTGTCTTCTTTGGCAGCTCTGCCGCTCTCTGTCCCTCTGCTAGATTTTTTTTTTCTTATTCTGTAGCCTGCTTTTCGGCGCGATAGCACACGTATCCGCTTTGGCGATTTTTCAGCAATTGCAGTTTTCAGTGGCGTACTCGCAGGAGACCATTGGTTTATATAGTTCATAATACTATAATATTGTGCAAATTGAGTGCATACTGTTGGTCATGTTTTCGCTGATTGAGAACATAAGAAATTTTGGGTTAAAATGTAATTCACAATTGAATTTCTAGTATAATACAAAAATTATACCAAATGAATTTTAAACCTGGCAAAATTGTGATGATAAATTCATTGGAAATTGATTTGTTTTAATATGAATCTTCTCTTTAACAACGTAAATGATTGATGAACCAAGCTAAACAATGAAATGTGCTTAAGTTGAAAAGCTGCGGGCTAAGATGAACTATGAAATTGTGAAATCAGCACATCATAATTCTTAAAAAAAACCAAATTAAAAAAACTGAATGCTTGCAAATTCTATAGACAACTTTAAATAATTATACCCAAAAATATACCCCCTTAAAATAAATCCCATCTACACCACTGACACTTGTTTTTGCTACTGTTGCTGAGAGAGAGAGAGAGTCATGTCTCTTGTTGCTAGTAGTTGTAGGTGTCTGCTTTTTGGGTAATTGATGATTTACAACTTCAATTGTGCAATAATTGAAAATTGCTCCAAATTCATTTGGGCATTCCTTGATTCCCTCGTCGCTCTTGGCAACACATTGGCTAAAAAACTTACAGGTCAGCGGTGCTATCGATTGGGCCATGTTGTCCCATTGCGGTCAGTGACATTGCCAGGCATTTCTTTATTGGCCATGTTCTTATTTTTTTTTTTGGCAATTCTTAAAGTAATATGAGAGGAAATTAATCGGCTTTCACTAAGTGCTGTTAGACACATGGCTGTTACTGCAGTTCTTGCAACCGATATGCAACATAAATGGAGAAATGGGGCATGGTAAATGAAAATGGCGAACGGATTAAACAACAGCTGCAACTATCGCAACAGAGGCGGCAAAATATGCGGTAAAACTGTTGAAATCTCTGGCAAAGCAGACAATGAAAGAGAAATGTTGATCCAGAGCAGCAGTAGCAGCAGCAGCAGCAAAATTACACAACTTGGCATTGAGCCACACTAAATTGAAATAGATGCAGGCAACGTGGCCAAATGCTGGGCCAAGACAAAGCAACTCGATTTGCCTTTAAATTCAATTCGAAATAAATGAAGCAGCTCAAACAAATTTTCCACTGTGCAGCAAAATTTAATAGCTTTCAACTTGACTGCAGCAGCTGCAACATCTGCGCCAACAATTTGTGGATAGCATATGGCCGGCCAGTGGCTGCTGAGTAGCAGCTGGCTGCCAAGTAACGACTATATATCGCCAGTTGGCTTAACCGGCCAACATGGCTTATATACATTTGGCTACAAAAATGTTGTTGTGCACCCAAAATTGTACATTAATTGCAGAGTAAAGTATTTTCGACAATATACAATTATTAAAGTCATTAGAAGGGTACTGCAGTTGGCAGTTGGCAGCCGTGCTGTGTTTTGGCCATAAATTGCTGCCAACTGTAAACACATGCCAGGTACGACAAATGATATAGCCCGACAACGAAATGTTGCCTAATTTTTTGCACTCACGCAGCGACAACGTTGGACGTTGACAAAGTTGCAGTCAACGCTAAGCGAGCATCATAAATTTGTTGTGTCCGGTTGCCTGCTAATTCGCCAGTGAGTGGGGCGTGGCCATAAATAAAAAAAATTGCATGCACAAATTATGCCTAGAAGCTGTTGCACACACACACACACACACACACACTGGCGTGAACAAATGCGATGCTGCATTAGCAAGCTCGCAAGGACTCGGCCAAAGGCTAGAACTACAAATGGCCATCGCTGGCTATTAGATTACGCAGTGACCATTAAACAGGCCTCTGGCCTTTAGTCACAGCTCTCCGCAATCCTCTTCCCTGCCCTGTTCACAGTTGCAACTCGAAAAGCTGTTACCATTTGGCGATACCATTTCGCGCTGTCATGGTTCAATGATATGTATGTGTCCTGTGTGTGCTTCTCTGATTATTTTGTCGGCCAACGCAATGAGGCCAGTTTCTGGGTGACTTATCCTGCTATTTTTGCATGCCATGAAATGTCATCGCACTCTTAATGCAGCTTAAGTTCATACTTTTCAACATGGATTGCCTTTAACTAGGCGTGGTGCCAAAGTCAGCTGCAATCTTACTAAATTGTTTTCCTTTCTAAGTGTAATTAAATCTGCGGCTTCCTTTTTGTATAATTCTCAAGCGGAAGTCCTTTTAGACATTTAACGTCCTGACGGTTTTTGTGCAGCGACAAATGATGGCCAGAAACTTCACCTTTGGCTATGATCGCCTTTGCCTTCGATAGCCTTTGTGAGTTAATTGAAAAATAAAATAATACTAAGAAAAAAAGCTATGATGATTGACTTGAAGTTACTCTGTATTTAGGCATAAGATAGACTAAATAAATTAAATGAAATAAATATATTATCTCTTGAATTTTCTTATAAAATTAACAATTTGCTTGAACATTTATTCAACATTAATATTTGGCACATAAATTGTTGGCAATTCAAGAACCATTATTTTCTTATATTCAACTTGCAACCTCAATAAATTAAAAGGTCACAAAACTGTCTAGAATTATTGTTTATATATAGTTAACTTTAGAACTAATATATATCTTCCTAAATATAATTCTCTAGCAATTTTAAGAAATTCGATAATTCCCACTTTTAAAATGGCTTACAATTACTTTATTGATATAAAATTAATTTAAAGAAATATAGGGTATAAACAACTGTTGAAAAACACGGCAAATTAAAACTGTCGCAAACTTGGACAAACATTTGAACAGCTCTTATCACTTAAACGAGGCATCATGAGGCACTGAGCCAAGTTCTAACTAACGAGCGAAGCTGAAGTCGAGGCGCAATGTTGGCCACTTGATGGAGTACATCGATTTGCCTTGGACTGGTTTGGATTGTTATGGCAGTAGTATATATACTACTGATACATAAAGAGAACCAACAGTAGCAGCAGCAGCAGTAGCAGCAACAGTCCCCACTCAATTTCAAAGCACTTAAAACGGAAACGGAAGCGGTGAGCAGTCATTGTCAGGCTGAGGCTCATGCTGAGGCTCAGGCGCAACTTTGTTTGCCCAGCGCCATTTACCATTTACCAACTTGCCATCTATTCGCTTCTACTATATGTATCCGAATCTATTGACTTCGACTGCTTTCACTACACTAGGAAAATTGTAAGAGAAAGAATCTTGAAAACATTGAGGAAAAATTTTATAAAACAATTTTACAAACTGACAACATTAAAGAAAAAATTTTAAAAATATTTCTAAATTTTTCTATAGATGCACAATTATGGACTTTTTTATTAAATATATATATTATATTACTCATTAATTTCTTTAAATATATATGTTCTAGCTCTACAAACTGGCAAAAAAAAAAAAACCATTTCAAAAATAACTCAAAATTTATTTTTGCCTGCGAAAATCATAGATGCCAAATTTATACGGCAATATTATAATTATTATTAAAGCAAGATTATTCAAAAATTTCTTCTTGCCTCCTAAAATTGTAGATGCCAAAATTATATGGCAATATTTTATTATTATTAAAAAGAAGCTTAACAAATAAATTATTAACCTACCACAATTAAAGAGCGGGCTTTAAGTTCACATGGCAATATATTTAAACAATTTCTTGCTAACTTTCTAATATCAGCGAATTATCATTGATTTTTTTAAGTGTATAGCTGTTTCGGTTTTTTAGCTATCGGTTAAATACTCAGCTCAAGCGTGTTAAAGTACATTTGATTTGATTTGTTGTTGACGTCGTTGATGTTGCTGTTGCTGTTGGTTAATGGACAGTTGGGCGAAACTGTTTTTGGTGTGACACTAATCGCTCAGTTAGTCGACGGCCCCAATCGAGCAGACCCCCCTTAACGCTACCCCTCTCCGTCTATAGATAGCCACAGTCCGTCAACAGAAAGTCGAGTGCCATAGCATTTTTAATGCAATTTGTCTGATTTGTTGTTGACGTATCTCTGTTGTAGTTGTTGCTGTTGCTGTTGACTTGTTGGGTTGTCATGATTTGTTGCTGATTTTGTCATTTAGTGATTATAACGTTTTATATTGGTTTTTTTTCCTGCTACACGCTGATAAATTGCTATGTGGCTGATTGCAGCGACTGCAATCATCACTAATTGTCATCAAAATTAAGTGCATTTCACATTTTAATTGAAAACATTGTGTTACCCTTTTCGTTAGCCAATTGCATCATCAAATCACATTTTCTCTGTTTACTTTTTTAAAGCCAAATTAGTGCGTGTAAGTGGCTGAAAATTTGCTTTCAAGCCAAAATACCCAAATGAACTGACTGAATCCACCGCATTGGCTGCCTTTAGGTTGCAGGCCGACAACAATCAATGTTGCCTAATTGTTTCCGAAAAGATTTACTGGCCCACAATTTTGGCTACCTGCATTTGGACTTGGCCAATGTGTGTCTCTCCAAAGGCCAAAAATGTGCAGCAACAAAGCCAATGATGGCATCGCTAGTTATAACTGCAAAACTGCAGCAACTCCTGTCCTGACTTTAGCTGTGGCGACTCTTATCCTTGTCGTTGTCTCAATGATGTCCTGTGCCAGCATCCGGTGTGTGTGTGTGTGTGCGTGTGTGGCAGACAATTACATGACCTAACTGGGAACAACTGGCCAGCTAACCAGCGTGCCAGACAGCAATCAGGTCTGATGAGCGAGTTTCTGTGGTTGAGGTCCAGTAATTTTCTTTGGCCAAGCCAAGTCTAGTCCTGGTCCTGGTATGGCATTATAGCATGATGAGCCTCATTCAGCAGCAAAAATCTGTGCAGCGATTAAATGCGTGTTGAGGCAGGCAATAATTGGGTTTGAAAAGTTTTGCATAGTAAAGCTAAAAACTCAATTGTTCTAATCAAAACAGAACTAGGAAATTGTTGACAGGATGCGTTGCGGATGCGACTTTAATTTGTATATTCAATGGCCCGACACACACACACACACACTAAGCTTATACCAACAATGTTGTCCAAAGTGTCCTTCCCAGTTGAAGGCCAGTCTGAAATTGGTCTGTGTTGCGGAAATTATTTAATTGTGCTCAAGAGTTGTAAGTAATGCCATATAAAATGTCAGATTTACTTCCTATCTGTCATTGCCGAGCAGTTAATGAACATTGAGCTGCCAGACATGACTTTATATTGGGTCAAACTTGAGTTATTGGCACAACATGTGCTCTGTAGCGCTCAGCATGCGTCTTCTGCTTCTTCTTCATCTTTAGGACATCAACACCAAATGAAGGACACCATCAGCACATCATGTAGCCAGGACTTGAGTCCTCATACTCTGTTGATTCAGCTGCTAGCAATTATGGCAGCTCAAAGTCACGTAGTACGGCAACAGATTTTCAAAATGATTTCATAAATGCAGAAGCAGAAGTTGTGTTTATCCTATATATTTGACAGAGGTCAATGGCTGCTTCTATTTTATGTAAAATATTCAACTTTAAACTCTTAAAGAACTTGTTGCTTACATACATTTAATATTGGGAAATGCAATACAAATAAATTAAGTATACGCAACATAGCTTATTTTTCTTAACGCTGCGTGGCGCACTATCAACATACCAGCAGGTGGCCTGGGCACATCATTAATCACAACTATACGACGTTTGGTAAGCGAAGCAAATAGGCGCCAATAATAGCCCAAATGCCCACTTAAATGGCATTCAATGAGCTTGAAAACTGAGCAGAGCCTTTACGATAGTCCAGAGGACAGTTAAACAAGCGCAGATTGAAGGACATCCCGATACAAGACAAGGCTAACGATGACAACCTCTCGTCCTGACAGTCTTGACTGTCACTGACTGAGTCGCTGTGTCTGACAAATATCAAGTAACACTGTGATGATCACAATTCCAGTTCTGATATTTACTGTGCTGTTAGTAAAAGTAATAAGCCTAGTTTTAACTGTGACAGTCAACAGTTAAAAACTTTCACAGTTCTGTGATTAACAGTCACACTTCCGATAACAGTGAAAAAAACTGATAAAAATATGCACAATCTTTATATTGCCTTAGTATTGATATTCACATTAACATTGAAGAATCGCTATTAAGAGTGGCATTACATGTATTGGTATCTATATATATTAAAAATGGAACCAAAGAAAGTGTTGGGGTATTCGTCACTTGAGAACAGGATCAAAATTGTTTATAGTTGTTTCTAATTGCCAAAAAAAAACAATATTTTTAAAAAAAAATTTTGGAAAAACTTTTCGGAAAGGGCGCCAGCGCCTTAACAGCTACACTCACTGTTAACGTATGCAGCACTGTTAATGTATACAGCACTGTTATAACAAGCAACTAGTTTCTCATAAAACTTTTGGAATAAATGAACCAATTTTTGGTTATATTATTCATTTGATAAACAAGAATAAATGGATCATCTGCTCCAAAGCGAAAATGATATTTTCGAATAGATATTTTCTTCTTATATGGCATAAAACTGACAATGTTACAAATAAGCTAAAATGCTTTGGAAATAATAAACGATTTAATTAAAGCTACTGCTTTTTAAAAGTAATGCTTACTTTTGTCACTACAGTGACTGCAAAATACAAAATACCGCTTGCTCGGCTCAAATGTGCTGTGAGTACGAGTAAAATGATTTAAATCAATTCATCAGCTTGACTCCAATAGGATGCCCCATAAACATTGGAATGGACATTGAAAAGAGGTGGAAATTGTATCTATAGTTGCCATTATCTGAGCCGATCTGAGCCTGGTTGCTGCGCATTTTGATATGCTCATTAAAATTTATGGATACGAAAAACAAAGCCACGCGCAACAAAAATTTAACAGCCAAAACACTTTTTACTTACGGCTTAACACGCGATTAAATTCTAATATGGGTTTTATTACAGCCCAGTCAAGTTACCTGACAAATGACAGTGGGCCATAAGCGAGTAAATAAAGTCTGCATCATTGACAAGTTGGCATTTAAAAGCGTTTGTTGTGCTTGCAACAACAGCTAAATAAGCTGCGGCATAAAAGAAAACATTTGCGTTTTATTAACGCGCTTAGGTGGCAAGGACTTGATAAAGTTTGATTGATTGATGGACTGCTGCATGCGTGGCATGACAAATTGAGCTTTCGTAATGCTGTATACAATTGCCACAGTAATCCAAATGTTGCTTATACGCCATGGGGAACAAAGACACTATGTGCAACACACACACACACACACACACACAATCATCAGCGTTAAAAACAAATAATTTTACACTACACATACAGACGTTGACTGGCGGCAGTTAAGCTTTAATTTTGCGCTGTGCCACATTAATGATTCACACACACACACAAACACACACACACTCAGTTTATTCAAGAACTCACACACACACACAGACATTCAGCCATTTAATGAGTACACGTACGTGGCAGCTCGTGTGTACTGTTGATGAGCTAAATTAAATATTGCAACACAAATAGCAATAAAAACATACGCGTAATTGCATGCATTTTATCACACATACGCCCAAAGTACAAGCATTAAAGCCAACATCACATTTTGTATATTAAGAAAAATGAAGTTGCCACCTGGTGTCGCCTGCCTCAAGCAATGTTAGTGTTGGCTTGGCTTAAACACACACACACACACACATACATTATATTTAATTACCAGTATTGTTCTGCGTAGCTGGACATAGTGTTCTGTTGCTGATGAATCACTCACTGATTGCATGTTGCAACGTTGCCTGATTAGCACAACTTTGTTTTGTGGCATACAGTCTTCTACGACGTAGTATGTGCCACCGACATGTGCCTTATCAAATGCATTTATTTATTAGAACGACGCACAGCTGCGTGCTTGCCCCAAAGCGAAACTCAAATCAAAGCAGAAATCGCCAAACAAGTCCAAACACTCTAATTCAAAGCTCCTCACTGCGACATACACTATTCTTTGTTCATTTTCTTATACTTAATTTAATTTTTTAAGATGTGCAAGATAGCAGTTAAATAATTTATAAATATTACAATTAATTAAAACAAATTAAATCCCTTAAAATGATGTTAATATTTCAGGAAAGTTTTCTATAAACCTCAAGTAACTTAAATAGTTAAAATAATTTGTACATTTTTAACTGTAAATATTAATTCTATTATAAATTTATCAAAAAATCAATTAATTAAAAAGAAAAATAAACAAAATTTAATAATAAATTTATTTATTTAAATTCCACTTTTTAAGCAAAATTCAATGAATTTATTCAACAAAAATAAATAAATATTTTATAACAACATTAAAACAGTACTTTATATGATAAATAATCTATTTTATTTTATTAAGTATTCAAGAGTTGATAATTCAATGATCGACTATTGCATAAGCCAATTATAGTCTTTTTAAATTCCTTTTATAGAGTATAAAAACAATGCCAGACAGTTGCAATTGTTGCCGCACTGTCGGGCCACTTGTCGCACTGTATGCCCCATTTTGAAGTGCCACAAAAATAGTTTATTGTCGCTGTGCGCGTCTCTCCGCTGCGTGTCTTGTTCGCTTGTCTTGTTGCACGCCTTTGTTTCAACTGTCAACTGTCAGTTGTGTTGCCACAGTTGGAGTTTGGAGTCGCTTTTGCTTTGGCTTTAAGCTTCAGCTTGCAAGTTGATAATTCAACTAAAAAGCCAACGATTGCCAAGTTTAATATACTTACAAAAAAAATAGACTGTTGATACTAATAGTTGGCATTTACTTTTGCTTTTAAATGATTCAGACTTTTATTTACTTTCTTGTGAATTTTTCGCATTTTTTTACAATTGATATGAACATGTTTCAAATATGTAATCAAATCGTGCATTGATAATTTTTATATCATACTAAATATGTTATTTTAACATTATATTGTATGTGTGTTAAGATAACATTTTGTTATATGTATGTTAAGATAACATTATTTTATATGTTATCGCTAAATTCCACTATAATTTGTAGTCCATATTAATTTATTTTTGTAACATATTTAATAACTAAATTTATATAATTTGCATTGCATTAAAAGTGTAAATATTCGGCGTTCGACTGTTTAATTCTGTTTTAATTTAAAATTAATCGCTGTCTGACCTGGTTTTTATAAAGATATTGAACAAAATATTTCCATAACTTTGAAATGAATCTAAATAAAATAATCCACACGACAAATTAATCTAACCAATAAAAATTTTGATGCTTACTTTAAATATATCAAATATGTACAAGATTGACGTACAATTGTTTATTTTATTTTATAATATTAGATTTTGATTCTTGGTTGAGGTTTTTAAAACAAAAGCTGCATTCTGCTTTGCAAACCAATGCACTTTGCTAATATTAATGCCAAAGTGCAAAAGGTGGAAAACTTGTTTGCTAAAATGGACTTAAGCCCCCGACAGTTGTCTCAAAGTTGACCCATACGGCCCAAGCCACACTTTTGTACACACACACACACACACACACACACACACACACACACACACACAAACCATGTGTAGTAAGGATATGTGTTATAAGCAAATATATATATTTAAAATAACTTTTTTGCACTCTGAAGTGCATTTAAGCTTCTGGCTCTACCTTTCACCCAGTCTATGGTAAAAGTTAGTAAGCCACATGGCCACATAAAACCATATATGTATGTGTATGTATTTATGTATGTATATACATCTATGTATGTATGTGCTTAGACAAACTTGCACCTGTTAGCATCAAATTGCAAGCCGAGTCCAGCTGCATGCCACACGCACTTTAATTCTCTTTTGATTTGCACCATGCAACAAAAGGGTATTAGGTTACCCAATGTAAATAAAAATATTAAAACATTTCATGCAAATTGTTCAAATTTACTTTATGACCGCCTACTCAAATAGCCAGTTTAAAAGCATTTATTGAAACAAGTTTGTTTCATGATTTCAGACGCGCCCAAATTTTAATATCACTCTTATCAAATAAACGTTTGTTTGCCAACACACAACACAACACACAACACACAAGCAAACACACACATATTCAACATGAATAATCAAATTGTGCAAATATCTGAAAGTTGCAGAGCAAAAACTTTGCAATATTCTGTGTCAAGTGACAAGTTTTAGAGAAAACTGAAAGCGTAGTAGTAGTATTGACCACAAAAAGCTAACTTGGCAACACACAGACAGCAAAGTTCTTGGCGTCAAGTGAAGAAGCAACTTTTGGCTAACCGCAGGTGACAAAGCCAAGTGCCAAACTAGGTTGAATACCTAGCCAAATGATACAATTTAATATTGTTTTTAGAATTTAAAAAAAAATATAAAAAAAATGGAAATTCTGCAGATTCCAAAATTGTTAAGATGTTGCTTAATCTTAAACTGATATAATAATATTTCTAGTTATTTAAGAATTTTTCTGGTTTCAAATTTTAATTTACTTGAAAAATCTTATCAGCATAAAGTCGATCTAGCCTTGTCCTATCTAGTTCCTATCTATATGATGTGCTTTCATCAGATCTTAGATAAAGTTTATATTAAATTGCTTATACTTTCTTTTCCACCGTGCAAATCGATTAAAACGATTTACAGGCCCAATTGATAAGATATGGTTTTAATACTTGGCATGCGTAATTCTTTCTATTTTTATTTTAATGAGGTAATTTATTAAACACTGATAAAGTATCTTAATGCATAACATCACACCACTTTTCTGAAATAAATTAATAACTCTAAGAATATGCGAGCTCTTGGGGAATAATTTTAAAAGTGTTTTTGCTAAAAAGAAATAATTTTTTTTTCGCCAATATTTTTTTTCCCTAGGTCGACATTGCATATATTGAGTTTATGTGCTAGAAAGCGAAATTTCAGAATTTAAATTTATGACTCTAACAAACAGTATATATAGCCACATAGGTAACAAGCCACACATTAATATTTATCAGAAATTTTATTAGTAAACGTGTTTTATTTTACGATTTTAGACAGTTTATTTTAGTAAATTTTTTGATATCTAACATTGATGTTTCATAAATTCAAAAGGTGTTACCATCAAAAGTTCCTTCATTTGAAAAACTTTAACAAAAATGAATTTATTTTATATAAGTGGTAATTTTTGTAACCACTCTTTGGCATAGCAAAAATATTAATGTATAACAAATATAGAAAAACATTTGTGGCAACTTTACATCAAATGCCAAATTATGGTTCATCCTTTGTATTGTGTACCGAAATGTTTCAACTTTTTGGCTGGCAAGTTGCCAGAAACAACATTAACCACATCATAAATGTTTTATGTTGCGGCATGTTACAATTCGCTAGTTTCTGCGGCTCAATTTTTTTTTTTGAATGCTTTTTGAATTGTTTATTAAATAAAGTTTAGATCATGCAATTAAAAAATGTACGAGTACAGTTCTAAGGAACGGAAACATAACCGCAAGCGAATTCATTATTATTTAGATAAAGTTCAAATTAACATAAATATTATTTTTTATTCATTTTTAAAAAGTGCGAAATATATTTTTAAGAGATTATATAAAATATTTCTGTTTACCTTAACTGCCAACTCAGCAAAAAGATATTGCCAAATTACAGAAACAGAGTTGCAGGAATTGCATTCAGCTTATTATCGTTAGGATGAGAGAAAGGATACGTTGCCAGGACCAAAACAGAGAGCGAGAGAAAGATAGAGAAGTCCGACAACAATCATCGATTGCTGGGGTGAACATTGTGTTGTGCCTTGAACCTTAAGGACAACTGGGCCAATAGTCAGGCATCCGGTTATATGCCGGCATGGTAATTGAGTGAACAGGAACTGCAATGCTTGGGGGACATGTTGCTCCCGTTGCAGTTGCAGTTGCAGTTGCAGCTATTGTTGTTGCTGTTCTACCTGACGCTGTTGCTGCAGCTGAGACTGTGTGCGACAGCAGCAAATGTTGCAATTACTATGCAGCAGCCAGATGACGTGACATTATGACATGCATATATGTATATTTATGTGTGTGTGTGTGTGTGTGTGTGTGTGTGTGCAACATATGCAAAAGTTCAATATGTAAATGGAGCATTGTATGCGTGAACTGTCAACACATGAGGCAAACGAACGAAAATGAAACAGTCACCTTGGGAGTCATCATCATCAGCATGAACAACAAAAGTACACACACATACAGACACACACACACACACCCATTCACTCACACACCCAGCGGAAAATTATTGACCACAAATACAGCAACAATTGTGACACACATTTTGTGGGTCACTGCCACAGAGACAATGAGAGAAAGGCTGACTGGCTGGATGGTGTGGCAGATAGGCGTGGCAGGGTGGCAGAGGCTTGTGGCAGCAAGGCTTGTGGCTGGCAAAATTAAAGGCAATTCCATAACACACAATTTGTAGATTCTACTTTTAAAGCTACACACACTTATGACAATGTTTTTCCTCAAGTGTGAAAATGCAGCAAATGATTTGCAAAATGTTTAGACACTTGTGTTTTCACCAAGTGTTTTTGCATGAAAATACGCGAAAATTGTGCACCATGCTGACATGTTGCCATTTGCATCCACATGTCACATGTGTGTGCGCCTGTCATTTGTTTAAAAAGACATGCGCTCAATAATTAAGCATAGATGCTCTATATAGAAACATTCACACAACTCGGAACTAGAGCTGGTAAGTCACCAAAAGTTGTTAAAATAACTATCGAAACTATCAATTCATGATGTCAAACTATCACACGAAAGATAAAATAAAGTGTTAAAGCGTATTAACCCAGCTAAAACAATCAATAGTATAATTGACTTACGATATTATAGTTATATGAGTAACTAGCTCTTCCGGCGTGCGTTGCTACACACCCGTTAAAAAAAAACTAAAATAAAATAAAAAAATCAAACTAATCATATAATGTCTCTATGATTATTGCCTACTACATCACCATGCTCGAGCTCACATTTTTATACATTTTTCAAATGCATTTTTCCCCCACTTCCCGATATATTTTTGACAAAAGTTTTTCAGAGTGTCAACCGACGACATAATAGGAAGCTACAATAAAAATATGATGTTTCTAGCTTCTACCATTTGGGCTGAACGTCAGCTTAGTAACATCGAAAAATCAATAATAATTTAAATTCGCAACTTTTAAAGCTTTTTTTTATATTTAATTTCAATTTTTGACAAAATAGAATTTTTTTTTCGACGTGAAAGGGAAAAATCAACAAACTGAACCACTTCAAACCCGAAACATTAATGTTTGCTCTAAACCACAATAATAAACGAGACAGTTGTCCGGAAAGAGTTCAGTTTAAATAAGGAAAATGTACACCTATTTAAATTACGTATAAAAATTTAAAACAAAATTTATGATTTTTATTGAAAAACTAAAAACTACTTTAATTCATTTAACATTTATATTTAAAAAGCCAACACAGTATTGCAGCAGTTCGAGCTAAGAAATTTATAGTATGAATCATATTTCATATCGATACTATTAAGAGTGCTAATCGATATTTATTTTGCCATCTCTAAACGATAACAAGAATTCTTTTTGCCACTGCCAGTTGGTGCAACATGCAGCACGCTTTTGTATGGCCACCAGCCGAGTCTTCTTTGGCTGCCATTGTGGTTGCTCACATGTTGACTTAATTAAAGAAAACTTAATTAAATGATAACACACAGCGGCAGCCAACAAAGTTATGTGAAATATTTCATGTCTGTGTGTGTGTATGTGTGTATTACAACCAGTAAATACAAACAACAACCATATGCCAGTTGTAAAAGCAATGAACAATGTGCCCATGTCTCTATCAGGCTGTCAGACAGTCGAATGATCAGATTTTTTTTTTTTTGTTGGGCTTAAAGAAAGCACAAACCTTTCTATAACGCTTTACTTTTATGGCAACCAATTGAGGCAGCCATTCATTCAATTGCCACAATAATTGGCCAACAGGTGTCAGCAAGTGGCTAAAGTACTTTTAGAACCATTCAGCGTTGCCTATTGGCCTGAATGCTGAAGATTATCAATGGGCAGGCCAGCAATTCAAGAATGACGTAAAAGCTGTGCACAAAAAAGAATAAATACCCTTACAAAGGCTAATCGTATTTTGTCACAAGCTTAGTATGCAGATTCTGTAAGAAACTTTCATTGAAAAAGTTCTGTTTAATGGAAATATGGCATTTCTTTACTAAATAAAAATTCTAGCAATCATTTAATGAAGTCTAATGATTTTTAACAACGGTTGGCACTATAAAATACAGAGTTTTAATAAAATAATGGTTTGATAGTCAATTTAAGCAAGCTTTAAAATTGATTAGTTATTTTTAAAAGTAATACATATGTACACTTAACAAAATTCAATTAAAGGCAAAGATATTTTCTTAAATAACAATAAACTAAAAATTTTTGAAAACCCTTTTATATTTTTTTTTTTTTATAAAACCAAAACAAGTTATTTATATTCAATAGCAAATTTACATTGCTCTTTTAAAAGAAAAAAGTAAATTCAATTAAAGGCAGGCTTTTCTAAGCCTACTAAAAAAAAATTTGCGCGTAAAAATGAATTATTTTGATAATTTTTAATAATTTAAAGTACAATTAATAATTAAAAAAAATAGGAGAGGGAAACGCAATCACGCCCACAAAAATTCTGGCTAATCTAATGGAGAAGTTGGCATTAAAATAATTCGAACGGCTTGAGCAATTGACAAAAAGGTCAAAATAACACAAATTTATGGTAAATAACGATTAAATAAAAATAAATAAATAATAATATAATATAAATATGGAATATCGGTTAGATAAAAATAAATAAATAATAATATAATATAAATATGGAACCCAGTCAAAAATTCGCTATTATTCGAGTTGGCCTAAAAAATTAATCGACAGTATTCAAAATTTTAATTGATTTGAAATTAATAGTGTCAAAACGTTGTATACAACAAAATTTTAGCCGGTAGTAATCGCTAGATTTCGGCAAAAATTGTTTCAAAGCCAGATTTAAAATTTTCTCAAAAAATTCTCTAAGTATTGAACTAATTTGATTAAGCACTAATTCTAAAAAAATTCTTTTACCAAGTAATCAATTGATTAGTGCGTTTATACCAAGTATGTTCTGTAAAAAATAATTTTTTTGTATTGATAGGTTTTAATATATTAAAAATACCTTGTAATTAATTGTAAGTGTATTTTTGTGTGATGATAACGATGTTAACTATTTAATTTTCTCGGCATATTCCATCTCGTTTATATTAAAGTGAAAATTGTTGTCTGCTAAAAAAAAAAAAAAAAGCCTAACAATTCATTCGTAAACGTTCCAAGTGCTGGGACACAGCACTCGTAATGGCTCGTCCTTGCTTTTGGTCCTGTCAGAGAGTACACACAAAACAGATACATTAGCGACCATAACGTATGGCTCTTGAGTGTGTGTGGGTGTAAGTGTGTGTGTGTGTGTGGGTGTGTGTACATACAAGTACATATATGGGATGAATGGTACTGCTTTTAGATGACTATGCTGAAATGGCTCTATAAGTGTTTATGCAACTGGGCGAGAGTGTGTGTCGTCCTTGTTGCCTGTTGCCGCCTGTTGCCAAGAAAATTGTGACACTTTTCCGCATGTTATGTCTGTTGTTGCAATTGTTTGCATTCACACACACACACACACACGCACACACTCAGTCAGGACTCAGTGCATACATTATGCAATTGTCTCTGTCAATATTGTTGTTTCGACTATGCACAACAAACCAAAAAAACATTTATGCCAGACTTTTTGGAATTTCGTTTGCTGTTTTGTAATTTGTGTGTGTGTGTGTGCCACTTTAATGTAGTCTAAACTAAAGGGGGTTTCCGGTTTCTTAGGCTGGGCTAGCATGCAAATTAGCTGGCACATTGGGACCTTCTGCTAAAGGACTAAAGTGCTTATAAATTTGTTGCTTTACAGTTTCCATGTCCATTCAATTTGCCATTGCCAGCAGCATTGCACAATAGCACAACACATCCGGCGGAATAATGCCTCCGTGCACTGTGCTCTACACAGCTGCACATCCTGGGTCCCCAAACGGAGGTGCAACCGATTTCTGCATGTTTCTGTTGTTGTTTACGCGCATTGACGCTAATGCCAAAGGCTGCTGCTGTTATTGTTGTTGTTGTTGTTGCAATATAAGAATTTTAGGGTCATCGATTTACAGGAATTGTACTATATACTGCCATTGCCGTTGTCCTGTCGGCTGCTTTTTATGGCTGCTGTCAAGTTGCATTTTATTATGATCACGAGCACGTGACTGCAGCCAGAAAGGCTACTAAAAACTGGCGCAAAATCGCAAAATCGAATATAAAAAAAAAGACAGCAACTGCAAACCAATGCTAAAGTCTATAGAATCTGTAAAAGCCAAAAAAAAGCTAAAAAAAAAAAAATAAACCTAAACACCAATATTCGACAATATGCATATGAGTGTATCGAGTGTGTGTGTGTGTATGTGTGTGTGTGTTTGTTCAGTTTTGGCTATTTCACTATTTTTGACAGAATTTTCAGCTTTTTTTTTTGCTTTTTTTTGCTGCTGTTGCCTCTATTGTGTGTGTGTTTGTTTGCTTGTAAATTACAACTGATGATTTTCATTTCCCACTCCCCGCCTGTGCCCCAGCTATCTGTGTTTGATTGTTGCCATGTCAGGGTATTTTACAGCATGCAGTTCCGCCTTTTATACCCTATATCCATAAAAAAGTTAAAGCAGCTTGTTACAAACTAATCAAAATGTAAGATGAAAACTTTTGCAAGCCTTTAAATTTTACTTTAAACCAATCTAGCAATCTGTCTTGTCTGAATGTTTTCATTGCAGAACAATAAAAGCGATAATAGTAAATAGTTTAATTTATTTTAAGTTATCTAAAAATGTGTCCATTTACAACTTGCTACAGGGTATCTATCAGTCAACAACAACTCTCAATTATAGCATTCCTACTTGTTTTTTATGGCATGTGGAAATTAGAAAATCATTTTTGTGTGGCTTTTCAGCATTCGTTTTTATGTACATATCTATTATATATGTACATATGTTCAATGTACATATGTGTGTATATTTTTCTGTTTGTTGCATTTCACATAAAAAGCTTTGCAAACGAATTCCCGCATATATTTCAAATTAAACTTCCTGTCACACAATTAGTCTGGCATCCTTTACTTAAATGAAATACACATTTTCAAAAATATAAAAAAAAAAATTTTTTAAATCTATGCAGTTTGCATATATATTTATGCATAAATTTAATTTACCAATACTTGAACTAGAATGCTTCAAATCATCAAAAAAAAAACATAATATTTCCCCCACTTACAACTCAATGTTGTGCAAATTGATTTTTGATAGGCAACACACTCTTCAACACCTCAACACACACCACCTAGAGATTTGATCAATTTCCAATAAGCTCTAATACCAATGAAAACCAACACAAATTCATACTAAGTATGCTTGGTTGGGTTTCCTCCCAAAAAAATAAAAGGAAAGTTAAGCTAGCTTTAGATATCGAAGCTAAAATACCCTTACAGAAAAGTGAGTTGTAATCGTAATTGTAAAAAATTGATTTTAGACATATACAACAACCTGAAATAATTATTAAAAATAACCAAAAATGTTTTTATAGACAAAAGAAATTTATTTTAAAAAAATAAGAAAAAAAATTTTCAATATTTTTTTTAATTTATTTTTATTGCTTTTGCCAGCCGTGAAAAATATTTAAAGAGTAGTTAAAAAATATAACATTATTTTAACCCTCATATCTTGAAATTAAGGGAGATTTGTATTATAAATAATATATTTTATTTATAAAAAATTAACCTCCCTTATCAGCCTTGAAACTATTAAGCTAACCTCGATTCCTAAACAAAATGACAAATAATATTAAATCAATTAATACACATAGACAAATAATCAACCACATTTTTATACACTAACTAACAAGGGTATATACAACTATTGAGACAAAGGCATTTTATATAAACAGAATAGACTAAGCCACAATATGACATGTTGCGGCTCTGGCGGCGACGCACAAGTTCATTATGAAAATCAGTTTTCATAGATGGCAACAAAGAGCTCTGTTGTCTGTATTTTGAGTTGATGTTGATTGATTTCGCTTTTGGCCTAGCTGACAGCTGAGACGGACACAATAACTATGACTTATGTTAGATAAATTTGTGGCAACGACTGTTTAATTAAAACACACATCAAAGCTGGCGGAAAGAGCGAAACAAGCAAATCAAAATTGTTTTAAAAGTAAACTTTTTAATTTGAGTTGAGGACAAGGCCACAAACTGACGCTGATGTCGCGACGGCTGCTGTTTTTACCAATAATTTAACACACGTTGCGCATACGCCTCGTGTGCCACAGTCCCACACGCAACTTACAGCACAATCCAATCAAAAGTTTACAATTCACGCTTGAAATGTCACGCGCCTCGGCTGCTCCAGGCCTTCCCACCAAAAACATCCAAAGGAATGTATCTATCCTGTCACTGAATCTGTTTAAACGTATGGAATCAAACTTTTTCCTCATGATAGCTGCCTGGCCTGGCCATGGACCCGTGTCTAAGCCGCTTAGCCCAAACAGCTTTAAGTACTGGCCCTCCCCCCCCAACAAATATGCCATAAAAAATAGCTGTTAACGTTAAGTGTACCGCATTGTAAAAAAAAAATTAAGTACCGTGAAACAGCTGTGCGGTTCGTATATGTAAGTAATAATAACCAATTTATGCTACGTGTGCGTAAATCTTCGTTTTTCCAACAGTCCTTGTGATTATTATGATTTAAGGTGTCATTCCTGTGGTGCCTTTTGTCCAATTTCATATTCAGAAATATGCTAAAACGCATAATTATAGCTTAATATCAACTTCAGGTTGCATACTCCTTAGCTCAATAAAAAACAAAAAACAAAAAAAAATAATAATGTTAACTTCGGCTTACCGAAGCTATATACCCTTGCAATGGTCTAAAAAATATTTAAAAATGTTATAAATATATGCATAATAAATAATTTATAATTTATAAACTGACTTATTTTATTTTATTTCAATTTTAATTTCAATGAAAACCATTTTTGTAATTTCTGTTAGCATAACATAAATTCTAACAGAACCAGCTACATAACATAATTTCTAGCATACTTTCAGGCATATAAAAAATGTACAGCTTCAAGCGCTGTTACCACTACTCTGGCGCGACCCGTGACTCGCGAAACGCACAAATTACTAAATTTTAACAAATTTTGGCGCCGCTAGTGTGACCAAAGGCAGTTTACCACAAAAAAGTTCCCATTTTATTCAATAAGGCAGGCTCAGAAGGACTGATCAGTATTTTATGCAAAAATGCCACAATTCAATTGATGGACATGTTTATCGATATATTTTTGTTAATACTCCGATAGTTCAAGAGCAAAGCCAAAGTGAGGACGGAGACGCATAAATTACAGATTTCGTGACAAAATTGTAATACCCTTTAGCAAGGGTATAAAATAGGTATATTTAGTCTTTAAATTATATATTAATTTATCTTGCATAAGCAACAGATGCCCAAAAACTCAGACTAAACTGTATTAAAATTATCACACAAGAAAAACTATATTAAAGAATTTAACAAACTTAAAAAGTTCTTATTTTGCTTAGTTCAGTTTAGGTAATCAAATTTCTTTAAGGATTGAGATTCTCGACTGAAAAAGCAATTTATGAAAATTTAAAATTGAAAGCTTTTTAGTTTTTCTTTAATAGTTTTAATTGATGTCATGCGAAAAGTTTTTATTTGGCAACAAGTAAGAATTTTAGAGAGGTTTAACAATTTATACCAGCGCTTAAGCATGATTATAAAATTTGTGTAAATACTTAAGTTCAGGAATTATTGGGAAATTCAATCTTTCACCTTAAAAACTTTCAGGAATAATGTTTCGTTTATTTTTTGCTAGTTTTCCCAACAACATTTACTTGCATTTTACGGAGTACATTCCATTTGATTTTTATTAATTAAAGTTGTAGTTTAGTAATAAATTAGCTGGATTATATTAATTCCCACACAAAGGAACAAATGCCACAATTATTTTGAACTCTTAACCAATTATATTATTATAATTATATGTTAATGTATGTTTAATTAAATTGAACTAAATCATTTTAATTGATTAGTGTAATAAAATGTAGTTTGATTCAATATTAACGAATATTAGACATATTATTGTATTCAATTTACATTTTATTTGTATTATATTGAACTGCTAAATTTGACATTTTGTTCATATGTGCATATGACAGACAGTATCTGCGTTTTGAGCTCACGTGCTCGTCTATTCATGAGTTGCTTACAAATTCATTGCACATTACAGGTGCAACAACAATGGATGTGGCACAGACAACATCAAGTGGTAGGCAAGCATAGGAAGGACGATGACGACAATGATGATGATGCTGATGCTGAGGATGACGTTACGGCAACAGCAACTCTATTAGGATCCATCAATGTCAGCCAATTTATGCGCATATTAAAAATGTGGTCTGCCAATGACAAACACACGCGGTTGCGACCCTTCAAATACACACACTTGGCAGAGACATAGACACATACCGCATGACGATGGCTTCCAAGTTGAGAAACAAGTCAAGAACGTGATAAAAATAAGCCAGCTATAGATCAGAATTGGGCGTGTTATTAAATTAAATAAAACTTTAAGGTATTTCAACCCAAAGAATGTAACGATCTATTAGCTTAATATCAACTGGATATCAGCTGGCCAGGGGGCAGGCGTATTAGGACATCAATTATGACAAATGCATTGAACTGATTTGTAATGCCTTATCAGGACACACAGGACACAGGCATGGGGGCGAAACCATGCCACATACTTTGGGATGAGCAGACCAGCTTATCGAACTGTGCAGGTGTGTCCTTGTGACACTAATGCTAATGGCAACGGCATCAGCACACTTGTAGTAGTAGTGGTAGTGTATCCTTAGACAAATACAAGATACAGATAGAGAAGGAGAGAGAGAGAGGTGGGCAGTATCATAGCACACATGCATATCCCTTATATACAGATACGAACTATGCCAATTGTTTTGTATGTATATTTGTTTAATGATTGCCAGAACTGCATATATATATTCCCAATTTGGGGAATGTACATTCCTTTATGCAGCAAATATTCACGGAAAACAGATCCTATTCGAAACTGAGGTATGAAAACAATGAATCAATGACTTGAATATTTGAAATACAGAACAAGTTATGCTAGTTTTTAAAGCAATAAAATTGTTTTGCAATTTCTTAAATTTATGGTGAACTTTAAGTTGATTTAGGCACTCAGTATTATCACTAATATATTATACCCTTTACGCATACAATCAATAAAAAAAAGTGATTAATTAATATTTAAACATATATCTAACAAATATTACATAAATTTGATTATTATCAACAGCAAAGTTGATGACAAAATTGATATTAAAACTTATAGTTACCTTTTTGTTGTAGGGTTAAACATATTTATGGCTACCTACAAAAAAGTCATTAAATTTATGAAGAAAACTTAAAATTTAAATTTAAAGAAAATATAAAATCTAATTTATGCAAAAGTCAAATCATTCAAAGAAGGACAAATACACTAATTGCTAAATTGTTAAACAGCACAAGGGCAATAAAATATTGATGAAAATCCCTTGAAATGGCAAAAAGCTTACAAATGTTATACCATATATTTATGTATATATAAAATGCATAAGTTAGCAACAATACGACCTTATTTACATAAGTAAAAACCTATTGTACATAATTAAATATTATATAAATTAAACATACACGCATTCTCAAAGTCTAAGCTGCTAAATTGGCAAAAAATTAAGCAAATATATTGAATAAAATAATGACCAATAATGTGACATATCTATGCCAAGATTTATGCAAATAACTCTTATACTCATGGATTAGTTTGTATACTTGAAGATCAAAATCGGATTACTATATCACGTAGCTGCCACAGGAAAAAATCAATTGAAAAAGACATATTGAATCTTGAAGATATACACAGTAGTTCTTCATTTGATAATCTAAAAATATTATTGCAGAATTAGGGCTTTATATAATGTACATCTACATATTTTATCAACTGTATACAAGTATTATAGTTAATTTTTTTGTTTACATTTAAATACAGAGCGCACATTCAACTACTAATCTATCATAAATTTGGAATGATACCACTATTATTTCGATTTAGAGTGTCCTTATTTACCATTAAATTTGTGTTTATATAGCTGAATATAAATTTCTATCAATTGCATTTAAATTGCAATTGTTTAACATGGAATGCCGCAAGAAATTGCTTATATATATATCTATATATATGTGTATACTTATTTATTTATCTTGTGTGACGGCTGCAGCCAAAGTCATTGGCATAATACGAATAATAATTATTATATATGTATGTATAGTGCACAGTATAATGAAGTTGTACATACACACCAACACACACACATTGCATATAAGTGTGTGTGTTTTTAATTTATGCAAATTTGCTTGCACTTCTCCATCCTTAATGTCCTACTTTGCGGTACTCAACAAATGTGCTGTGAAATATTTTGTGCTTAATGCTATTGTTGCAGCTCTTCTTAAATTGTTTAATATTTAAATAACAACTTTTTGTTCTGTTGCTGAGAATGTTGTTTGATATGTGCATATAATTATGCATAAAATGCAAGTTATGAGCATTCAAATATATTTTGAAATAGTTTTATTCGTTGTAGACTCTCGAATAAACATTGTAGAAAAGCATTTACTAACAGATCTATTATGTTAAACTATAAATTATTGAGGTGTACACATTGTTAAGTTTATTTAAGAATTTAGTTTTAAGATACCACTTAAATGAATATACTTATTGCCATAAATTTTACAAATAAAACAATTAGCTGTAGCGAATTTTATAAAAACAAACTTCAGATGGCTCTAGACTTATCTTGATGCATTTTTATTTGATTAGAAATAGTAGAGAAGTCAAATTAGTTATTTCAAATTAGAGTTAACTCAGTCACAAGACACGTCTTCTGCCAAAGGAAAGCTGTCAAATTCAAGGATTCGCCCACTGGTATACTGGTATACTATTATCGCTTTCAGGACTCAGTCTAATTTTATTAGAGTGCCTGACAGGATCTGCTTCGTGCTATGCCAGTCAGCCTGTCAGCCCCTACTAAAGGCTTCTTGATAATATCTATCTCTTACTATATTTAATACTCTGAAAGTGTGAGTAGTCTGGTTTGTTGACTTCTTATGGTGAATTTGCAGCTTGAACGAGTTATTTAACGAGTCGATAATAATCTGATTATAATCAGCAAAAGTAGCACTTCAGAATATTCAACGAGACGAAGCATATCGTGGCAAAAAAAAAATATAAAAAATATAACTAAAAAAAAATGTATCCAAGTCTGCACAGTTTGCATTTGATTTTGTTGTAGAACTTTGCATGCATGATACTCTGTAGCTTTGTTAGGGTGTTGTAGGGTAGAGGGGCCACGAGGGAAGCGCAACACGCACCAAGTTCTACAAATCAAAAGTTACCCCTGAAGCCGCACTAAACGCCACGCAAACATATTGCAAATATTAACGAAATTAGTAAAATACCAGAAAAATGCATTTAAAATTGGGTGCAAACAAAAAGCAAACGGCCCCACTGTATACCCTGTACACTTAAAATGTGTAAAAAGGGTATATAATAAGTAAATAGAAGTCACATCAACAAATAATGCTTTGATTTTGTAAGTTAAGAATAAAATCTAAACATCTGCATTCAAGGCTCTTTCAACCCAAATTTTTGAATAAAAGCAAGAACTTATTTGATTTGGGAGTATTTCTTTAACATCAAAGTCTAGAAATGTTGTCAGAATATGCAATAAAATCTAGGGATCGTAACTTTTATAATTAAAAAAGAAAAAATTAAGAAATAAAAAAAATTTGTTGATTTTTATCAGCTTTGATTTTTTTAAAATCATTTCAAACTTATAACTCTTATTCGTGATTCCTGAAAAAAAAATATCTGGAGATTGCAGAAGCGACAAAATCTTCAGTACTATTTAATACAGTTATTTTTGATTAGTATTCACAATAGAATCGATAAACAAATAATTTATTATGGGTATATATTTATCGGCCGCTTTTATGTTGTTATTGTTTATATTTTTGCAATTGGTTTAATAAGGCGGTTGTGTTTCATTTTTCATAAATAATAATAATTTATTAAAAATCGTCCTTCTACTCTTCGGTACATTTTGTACCCTTATCAGCTTTAGATATATATTTAAAGTTAAAGGAAGTTTATAATATAGACATCTCATGTCCAGGATATATCATAATTGTATACTTTAAATATTTTTAAAATCTTTTTTAGACCACGTAAAATGCCAATAAACTGCGAATGTAAAACTTCTTGTGCTCATTTCGCGCTAAAAAAAAAAGTTATCCCGCTTGCAAAAGTGGCAAATGGGATTCGTGTTCGTGTATAAATTGTTAAATCAGACATTATGCAGGTGTTGCTGCCTCTTTATTCCAAAAGACTGCGGCAATTACAGATTCGTGTATGCGTGGTAAGTCAGACAAAATGTTGTAAAAGTTGCAGGCACGCAACAACAACAACAACTGTGTAATCAATTGTAATTATGCATTAAACTAAGTAAATCAACTGAAGTAACCCTAAAAAGGTACGCAACAGTTTTCTGCTTCATGGCAGTTAGTTCATATTAAAAGCCAACTTTAGTTAATTAAAGTTCACATAGCCTGCTTAAAGAATAAGTTAGCAACTCAAAACGAATGTGTATACAATGTCCTGCAGCAAAAATGGCCCAATGCCAGCGCTAAACAGTGGGCATTAAGGACAAACTAGAGAATTTCGAATTTTTTTGAATTTCAATTCATAGTTTAAATATTTTTGAATCTTAAAAAATGATTTTAAAAAAAAAATTTGCTTTAATAAATATTAAAAAAATATATGAATTGAACCTACTAGGTTGCTTTTCTGCCCATTGTGCGCAAATACTGTATCTAGCATCCGGCAATGTTTGTTTAGATATGAAGCGCTCCAACACCAATACATTCACTCATATATATGTATATATATATACATAGTTATAGAGCCGAAAATGTGGGCCAAACAAAGACAGTATGGCGTTATCATTGCACATTTCACTGTTTGGTGTAACAATTACAGCAAAGCCAACAACATTTGGCACACATTCAAAATTTGCCAACAGCCAAAACAACTATTCTACAATTCATAGAAGCTATGAAACTAGTTTTGACATAGTTATGGGATTTAAAAATCTGGGTAGAGCAGTTCTCTCTGATCTTGGGAACTTTAAAAGTGCAAATATAAGTCAATAATAAAAATGAACAACATTTGAATTTATTTTAAAATTCTAATTTGCTACAACTAAAACTAAATAAAGTTAACTTAAATCTTTTGACACCAGATACTTTATTACTTTATTAATACAAATTTAAGAAGTGCAGAAGTCAAAATTTAGTTTTTTTTACATTACATATTTCAATTGCAACTTTAAAACAACGAAAATTGTACATTCAACATATAATTGCATCTAGAGTAGGGCAAACATTGATTAATTGGTCTGGGTTTGATAAATACTATAACAAAGCCACAACACTGGCGTATGAGTAATGCACGTACAGAAATTAATTTAAAATGTTAATTGCATATGAAAATAAATTTCAAATGACAATATGGTAATTGACTTCATTTATAATGCTCTAACAAATGTGCAATTTAGACTTACATAAATATTAAAAAAAAGAAAAACAAAATTAAATAAAATTAATCATGTACATTATAAATGATTGCGGCCAAAGTATAAGAATTTAATGTATTGGTATTTACTTAATTATAGCTAATATTATAATTTAAGAGAAATCTATAAAAATAAGTAAAATATTATTTATTTAATGATTTTTTATAAGATATCTTAAATATCAACAATGTTTTTATACTTAATTTAAAATAATAAACTTGCATAAAATATTCATTCAATCTAATCGAATTTAACATCAGTATAGCTTTCAATTAAAATAGACATTAGAAGACTAGAAAACAGATTAATTTTTTTTTTTATAAAAAAAAGACCTGGCTATATATACTCTATTTTCTAATGCGTTCTACAATTCGTCAAAAAACTCCAGACTAAAAAAACTATTCTGTTTTATATTATTCTTTTGTCTCTGATAGTCTCTGGACCATCGTGCTTGTGAACAGATAGACAAGATTATAACCACTCGGTTGTTGGCATAAAGTCGCTGATTTATCCTTTTGCCTATTTGCTTTAGTTTTTTACCAATCTTTCTAGTCCTTTTTATGTGCATTGCGTTTAAAAAAGTGACAAAGCAAGTGACATTTTATATATGCAGCAAACAGCATCGAGTTCATATGAATGTCACTTACCCAGAAACAAATATGGCTAAATGAATATTCGGATTGATAAAAAGAAAACTCAGTTGACAGTCAGAGGCCTTGGAAATGGCTTTGTCTACAAGGAGCATCCAAGTATTTGTAGCATGCAACTATGTGCCGGGGCAAGTCAAATATAATGCTGTCACACTGCAAACTGCAAAAACAGATACAGGGATAACTGACAAGCCAATGCTGTTGTTCTATGATTTTCTTGCTCCTTCAACAGGATATAAGCCTTAGATACAGAACAAAAAAAAATATAAAGGCATCAGCAAGGCCACAGTAGTCTTGTATTATCCTGGCCCAGTTGACCTAGTTAATAAAAAAAAAAGTCCACTGCAAAACGGAATGTTAAAAATGAGTTCAATGTATCCTTAGCCCCAAGTACGAGTACAATTGCTCGATTAATCGCTGACATTTTGTAGTCCTGGCAATTGCCAACCACTTAACTAATTGTGAATGTCATCGATTTGCAGAGGCTAATTTATTTGGACTTAGGCACAATTAGGAACGCCTCAGAACATGCTAATTGAGAGATTTCTGAGTACGCTAATCAACTGGGCGTGACCACTAAATGCCGATTACAAATTACGAGAAACAAATACGATACACAAAAAAAAGAAAATTCAAAATCGAAAAATGCCCATAACATTATAAAGATGTTTATACAGGAAATTATGGCGACAATTCAAGATTTGCAGCTTGTTTACTACTAACTTAATTATAGGTTACAATATATTCAACTGACTATAAAATTATTAAATGTAATACCCCAAAGTACTTAAAAATGGTTCCTACTTCTATCCTGTCGTGTGAACATATGTAGAATTTTTTAGTTATACGCTTTTAATCATGCTGCAAGTGCAAATGACAAAATATACGGAAACGGAAATGGCAAATTCATGCCAGAGCAATCATTTACGCCATATCCACAAGACTTGCAGCTTCTAATTAAATTAACCAAGCAACAGGAAAAAAAAGAAATTAAAAAAAAATAGAGCGGCAATTGGTCATAATGAGTAGCGAGAAACCACGCCGATTTTACGTCGGTTTGTTTAACACATCCGTGTGCGATGAAAGATGAACGGAGGAGCATGAAAGCAGCAAGCTTTGCTTCTGGCCAAAGAGCCACAAAGGCTATGATTAATTATAGCCACTTCGTTTGCACAAAACGCGCATCAAATGCAAGACAAATCTTTGGTGCTGCTCTTAAATTAGCGACTAAAAGAACTCATTGCTATATACTGTTTGAAAAAAAGGGTATATTTAGCTTGTATAGTGTATGTCTGTCTATCTGCATGATAACTTAACCTATTTTAGGTTATTTTTCTATTAGTTCAACAGCAAATTTTGCCTAATTACAAAAAAAAAAATACTTTGTTTAACTGAATTATAATCATAATAAAAGTAAGGACTCAATATTTAAGTTCCGATTGTTGGCTTTGGGAATAAAATACTAACTTTTGGCTCCCTTAATTTATTTAAGCTTCAGGTGGAGCGTGAAAAAAAACCTTAGAACTGAAAATTGTTTTTTGGGGCGTGTCCTAAAAAGAGCTGACAGAAAAGATTTTTCAAGCGATTCAAATACTTTTAATAGCTCTATCATTAGGAAATTTATTTTGTATACTCTATTTTTTAAAGAAATTATTTCGAAATTTGAAACACATATATTAGTACTAGTTCTCCAGGCGTGATACGCGTTGCTACGCTCCCGGCCCAAAAAGAGAAAAAAAACTAATCATATTCTGTTCTAATCATGTTACTATGATTTAAGCCTACTGCGGTACCGGGTGTGCTCCAGCTGAGATTTTCATAAAATTTTTAAATGCATTTTTCATGCAATTCCTAAAATATTTTGTAGAAATTTTTTGCAGATTGTCAACCTACGACATTTTAAGAGGTTACAGTAAAGATTACAGCTTTCTAGCTTTTTCCGTTTAGCCTGCACGTAAGTCACCAATCAGTCAGTCAATCAATCAGGTTAAAGAGTTGTAAATATATAGATAATTCTCAATTTACAGCATTACAAATAAAAGAGTTGCCACTACCACAAGAATTCATACTGAGAACAGAGTATATTGCAATTAAAAGCTCCCGACTGCAGCGCTCTAACTTGTTCAGGGAAATGCTACATTTTCATAGTCTTACAATAAGCTTAAACGATGCCGACATTTTAATTAAAGCCTTGCGAACACACACACACGCACACACACGCACACACACACACACACGCGCACACACTAATGCAAAAGTGGCATTTAGGCGCAGCGCCTGAGCTTATGCAGCACTTAAAATTAATTGAAAAAATTGGCTGGCAAATTGCATTTTTATGACTGTAAAATTGAAAAGTTGACATAACGCACACACAATCACACATACACAGAAATAACAGTTACACATTGAGAATCTGACTATGTCAAAGTAAGGATGTTTGGGCGTAGTCAGAGAGAGAGAGAGAGAGATAGAAACTCCTGACTGTGGCTAATTACATTTCTACGTCTGTCTGGCAAAGATTGCCCAGTCAGATAGATGGCAAAATTGAAGAATTTTTTCAATTAAAATTAGTAAAAACGACAACAACAATAACAACAACAACAAGAAAGAATCGCACATCCAAATGGCAATCACATTGGGCGTGGCTTTGGTAGGCTGCCCTAATCTAATTAGAAATACGCGCGTCACGAACTTGACTTCAACGATTCCCCCGTGTCCAAAGCTGAAAATGTTCACCATGGCGTATGGCAAAATAGTTTCAACTAATTTCATTTGCGTTTGCAGTTTTCATTTTCAAAGTTTTGTAAAAAGTTCGGCCGCTTTCCAGAGCTACAGCCTTCATCTATCAACCATTCCATAGTTGGATTGGGTTGGGGTTTTGGGGTCAACCACAGGCGCATTTTCATTGGATGCCAAACCGCTATTAATCAAAGTAATTGCAAGCGACAAATGGGCAGCAGCTGCTGGCCAGGTGCGATTCTACTTTTGGCCCACACCTTTAAGCCTTTAGCCACTTACTGTCAGGACATGCAAGTGCGGAACAATTATATAGTAGGACGAAGCGAAAAGCTATCAACATTTCAGCCAAACAATGCTGCAGAACTTTTGCATTGTGCGTGTTTATTTATTTTACATAGTACTATATGGACGTATTGCCCCGAATAAATTAATTCAGCATACAAAAGTTTAAATATACTTATATTGGCAAAGTTTTTGCCCCCAAAGATCTGTGCCTCCTCCATAGCAAGAAAATATTGACTTATAAAAATGTCAATATATATCCAACTTGGATTTTACAATGTTTTGCGCTTTTGTGCGCCAAGTAAATTGCGATTGCAAACCAACTTTTTCTCGCAGCATCACATCTTGAGAAATTGTATTTCATTTCATCAAATGAAGAAAAATCGTACATTTTTATAAGGTCAGTCGAATAGAGCGTCTGTGCAATGAGAAAGGACACCATGCGCTGCTCCTTCTTCCGCGTGGCCATGCATTGTCGAGTCCTTGGCGCCGCTATAGCTGCACGTCACTTTGTCACACTCTTATTGAATTTGACATCGGAGTATGTACGCTATATGTACATATAAACCATACTATATTGGGTATGTACAAATATGTTTATGTGTGTGCGCGTCTGTGTCAACTGCAATGTACTGTGAGACTTTGCCATGAAACTTGCTGCAAATATATACAAGGCTATAAATATGAAATAACATTTACTAGAATAACCCGATACACATTTTTTACCAACAATCAATTTGTTAAACTTCTAACAAACAGTTAATTTCAGAAGTTATGGTAATTTCTTTCCAATCCTTTAAGTCAAAGTCGATGTTTTTACTTGTTTTATAATGAGAAAATGTAAATTATATAAATATACTCTGCAATTTTAACAAATGTTATTAAAAATCTTGAAATTTGTTTGCATATTATTACTAACTCTCTTCAATTTAATTGCAGGATCAGAAATATGACACTGTCGAAGCCTGGCTGGGAGTAGAAGCAAATATTATTCCCCTGTAGAAAAAGTCGTTGGTTTTACTTGTTTTATAATGAGAAAATGTAAATTATATAAATATACTCTGCAATTTTAACAAATTTTATTAAAAATCTTGAAATTTGCTTGCATATTATTACTAACTCTCTTTTATTTAGTTGCAGGTTCAATAAAATGACACTGACTAAGCCTGACTGGGAGTAGAAACAAATATTATTCCCCTGTATATGTATATTTTATAATGTTTCGCCTCATGCCACATCATTGCTTAACTTCCAAATAGATAAATAAATAAATGAAATAAATTAAAAAATTATTTGCAATTTGATTTGTGCCATGTAAAACTTTAAAAGTCGCCACTGTATGACGGCCAACGGATTAGAACCTTTGCCAATTTTTGAGCATTTTTCATGTGCCTTAAGCTTGTTGTGTGACCACCACCCAGTGGCAGGACATTCGGGATGGTTGCCACAACCCATCCACAATGACTGCATTTGTCAATTCTCACTTACTTCATTTGTGTAAACACATTTGCTGCATTTCATATTTCCAGTCACGTTCTAAGCATAAATATCACACACACACACAGCAACACCCACAATATATAACTGCATGTAATTTGTTGTGCATATTTCTTTACTAAAATTAATCTGCTTAAATTGTAAGATAATATTATAATACTTACAAATCGTAGTTTTAGAAGCCTTAATTGCTTATCTTATTTAAAGATTTAACATGACAAAAATATACACATTATTTTGTTATTAAAAATATTTTTAAATAAATAGTTTCAACTGTAATGCAACATTTTCAAAGCATTCGTAAGCTTTCTTAAAAACTATGAGCTTTCGATATTATTCCACCTCTCATTTATATAGTGAATACAAACTGCAATGTTTAAACTAATATTTTAAATAAACGCGCCCTAAATACTTTAAAATTAAAGTAGTAAACAACAAAATGAGTCAAAAATTAAATATTTACCAATAAATTAATGGAATATATAAAACAAAATTTTAATCAAAAGCTTTTAAAGAGTTCTTGCAATAACAAAAAGCCTTGCATTTAATTTTTAAAGCGTGCAATTTCAAAGGATTTTATTTGAAATAAAAAAAAAACACCATAGATTAAACATTTTTTAAAACATGTTTGATTTTTCTCTTTACCGGCATTGACCCGAAAAATGTGGGTCAGATACATAAATATGTGTTAAAAGCACAAAACTTTATTTAGTATGCAGAAATTTGAGTTTGAACTTTTTTTTCAGTTTTCAACTTGATCTGCTTTCTGACGTGGTTTTGTCTATAATACTGTTGTTATTTATTTTGTTAGAGAACTTTCGAAAATATTTGCATAAGATATACTCGTACAATATGTATAATATATACAACAATTTTTGGTTCAAAATACACACTTTAAGGCTTGTCCACAAGAAATTTATAATAGCCATGAAATAAACGAAATTTGCTGACGCCACCGCAGGAATTTAAATTAAATAAAATCTCAACCAAAAAACGCTGCGTAGCGTTAGGCCAAAACAGAAACTTCCACAAACATGAAAAAGGAAAACATTATTTTTGGTTTAAAGAAAATAATGCTACAGTTTGTTTAGTAGATTTATGTTTAATACTTCCTTTGAAATATCAAAAAATGGAAAACTGTTAGTTTAATAAATCATACTGTTTTATTGAGGTTCAAGATACTTGAGTATTTATAGGCTGACAACTAGTTCAACACTGCATTAAGATTAAAATTAATAAAAATCAATTATAATGAGCAAGTTGTGTATTGATTTATAATTCGGCTTTTTTAGAATTTCTGTTTATTTTAATGCAAAATTAAAGTTGAAGTTGAAATTATTGCAATATGTGGCTTGACTGCTTTAAGCCAAAAACATTACACATCCTTAAACAATTAAGTAATATGAAACAATTGCGGTATACAATTGTTCGTAGCTCTATACACACACAGATTCTTATATACACTTTAAATGCCTCGGCAGCATCAACAATTGTTCTGTGAATAACAATGCGAATTTGCAGTTCCATATTGCAGAAATGCAATCGCAAAATGCTGCTTACAGGCTTCACACACCCACCAAGCATATAACCACAATACACATATATACAGATACATATATATATATTGAACAAAGCATAAATAAACGTAGACATCAATAGTTGTTCAATTTTATACCGTTTTGCATCGGCTTGAACGGCACATTTATTTTGCAATTTATCCAAAGGATTCTTTTCTGCTCTCGTATCGTCCATTGACCACTCCAGATGGACGTTAAGCAAGCAATAAAATATTTTATAAATACGCTACGATACATATATATATAAAATGTACACAGTCGTAAACAATCAAATAAATAAAAATACTGGTTGTATCATACAATAAACAAGCCTTCGAGCGGAAAATATAAAAATCAACAATCAGATACCAAATGGGGAAAAAAGGAGAAAAAAAATGTCCCTGCAGTTTGTCTGCAAACTATGCTTCCTGCTCTACTTTAATCTCATCAAAAGCTGAGTGAAATACATGTAGGGTTATTATAATTGCTTGGTATGCCACTCAATTGTTGGCACAGTCTGTCCAATTGATGACGTCCATTGAATCAATGGGGCTATTACCCAGGTGCCCTGCGGCTATTTATTGTTGTGTACTAATAACGATAACAATAATGCTATTTTTACAACCAGTACCTGTATTAAAAATGGGTAAAAAAGGGTAATAAAGTTTACAATATTTATGTTACAAGCATAGGTATAAAATGTAAATATATATAGGCTATTTTTCACTGTCCTTCTCGGAGACTTAGGAGGTTAATTTCTATACGTTCACAGTTCACACATTCTACTGCGAAAGTATCATAAATTTAAAAATATAAACAACGAATAGATTTCTTTTCCACAAATAAACAAATTTTTAGGCTGTGTTTTTGGGTATCTCGTAGTCGAGCACGATCGCCACGAGTTTGTTTGTCTGTTAGAACTTAGTTTTTACATACTGCTGGTGCAACAACTTTTATGAAGCCTTTATTCAACTGCAATTACTATGTTTATTTTATGACAATTTTGTAAAATCCTTTTATGAAAGGGCTGTAGAATATTCGTGCCAAACATCAATTCATACAATTTACATACAAAAGTTTACAATGAATTTAGCGAAATTTCATGAGAATTTTCAATATGTGAGTTCCCTTTATAGTTTATTGTATTGTTTTGGTGGTTGTTAGGTCATGAATTTTCTAACTTAATCACGCTCTGGAAATACAATTTTTCGTGCTGTCAGATTGCGCAACATATTTATACTTATTTCGAACAACTAATTCAATTTATCAAATTAACAAGTAAGAACCTTGCAGTCTGAATATATACATATATACGAGTATATATATTAATATATAATATACTATATGCGGCAATGGATAAAAAATAGACAGACAGACGAATGAGTTCGTCGTTCTTAGAATTAAGACTAGAGACTTTATGAATTGAAAGACACCTCCTTCAATGCATTATAAAATTCGTGACAATCTGATATTATACTTATGAATCACTTGGACTTCTAATACATAATAATATACAATCTAAGGCACATTGTTAATAAGCTCACTTCCAGCAGCATTGTGGACAAGACTTAATCGGTAATGTAAAATTACAATTTGCAATTCGTTTTTTAAGGTACAGTGTCTCTATCTGAACGAAAAAGTGCAAATGTTAAAAGTCCTTCCTTCATCTGAATAACCGGTGACGATTCAAATATCTGTGATAAGAATTCTGTCCTGACGATGAAGTTGAACAAAGGCTGACATAATCTGCATATACGTTGACTTATAACCGAATACAGCTGCTTTTCGCAATATTTCAAAATGTTCTGTACCTATAAGTATATAGAAAACATTAAACATATTGTAACAGTCATATTGTAACAATATAAGACTTACATGCTTCTTGATTACAAGGCCGAGTTCAGTCTTTAATCATAAATTTACCAATTTAAATTTCAGGGTATATATTCAACGTTTGTATGCTCACCATCACTATCTAGTTCAGACTGAAAATTTACAATCCGATTGATTATTCGGGCAAGTTATCAAATATACCATTAATCTATGTGTGTAATTTTGCGATAAATATTTGATCCACCCACATGCTATCGTGCATCTCTGTATGAGGTTGATTGCAAGTAATCGAAATTTGTAGCTTATTATTATTATGTCAAAATCCAAATAAATAAACAATTCAATTTCTAATGGGAAGTTAAACAAAGTAACAATGTTAAATAGCTCATCATCAGTGGTTTAATAACATCAAAATAAAGTTTACAAAGTTTCTCATTTGATGAGTTAAGGACCTGTTGTGTCTTTGTATAAAAAAATTGTATATTCACCAAATTAAGTTTACGTTTAACGTTTGCTTTAATTATAAACTGGCTTTATTTAGGTGTCGCTGCTCAGCCAAATTGTTGTCCAGGGCTAACAGCATTGCGTCCAGGAAATCCGATAAGCTTATCTTTTCGTTAACCTCAAACAAATCAAGGCTTGTATGATGGGCGTGAGCCAGCAGTGGCAATTTTCGCAAGGTGCGTCCACTTAGACCATCACTACGCTCCGCCAGACTAGTGAGAAGGCCCTCAGAGTCAGCATCTTTGCCCTCTAAATCCTCCGGTCTCAGAATGCCCCTTGTCATCAATTCTGTTAGCATTGACTTGTAAATAGATCTTATGGCCGGCATAGAGGGCAGGCCAATATACTGACGTATGTCTGCGCGATCTAAAAACGCCAGATCAATGCTTTGCGCTAAATTGGAAGTGGCCAATATAAGAACATTTGGACATGCTTTAATCTCATCCAGCTGGGTTAGCACCGCATTAACCACTCGCATTGCATCTCGCGGTTCATTACTACTCATTGCACTGCGTGCATACGCCAGAGATTCCACCTCATCAATAAGAACACAAACGAGATTATTCTTATCAGTCACAAGCTCTCCGATTTTACCAAATAAACGTGCCACTAATTTTCCGCTTTCTGAAAACCATTTTGAAAATAAACTATGGCTATTTATTTCGACAAGGTGAGTGTACGCAAAGCTACTTTGCGTCCTTATGGCCAGCTTCTGTGCAAGGGCCTTGCACAGACTCGTCTTGCCAGTACCAGGGGGTCCATGCAGCAACAGCAGACGGTTGCAGGCAATCACATTTGTATCTACACTATGCTGTGAAAAGCTAAGGGCGGAAAGCGCAAACTTCAGCAGCTGCAAAGGATACACATAATTGAATATACATATATACATAAACTTTTATGTATGCATTTGCACTGCGCATACCTTTTCTTTCAACCCCGCCTCGTAAATCAAATTTTCCCAGAGGCCAATGAACTCGTTGGCTGGCAACAGGACATGATTTGCAGCTATCACACTGTCTATACCATCGCCATCCCCGTCTCCTCCGCCGTCGAACAGGCCAGCGTCTGAACGCATTTGTGGTCGCTGTGTCATGTAAAAATTATAGCAAAATTTGTACTTATTCTGTTCCAGATGCATGGCTCCATTTTCACCGTTGTCTCTCTCCAGCAATATAGTCTCGATTGCTTGAATCTGGGCGTCTGGCACGTATGCAACGTTCCATCGTAGGGATTTTGTGGTCTCCAAAAAGTTCTTTAATTGAGGTTCCACTTCTGCCCGAATATTCTGAAGTCGCCTTTGAGTAAAAAATAAATACAGCAACTATATTGCGGTGTACCATCTTTTACTCACTGTTCACTGCGTTTCAAGCGCACTTCGACGTGCACCGTGTTGGCGCAACTCAAGAAACTCATTGGTCGAACGAAAAATGTCTAATGAAATGAAAAAATCTGTGCAGGCACACAAAATTTAAGGACGCCAATGCTAGTGTGACCAAACTCCAATAGCAAAAAAATGTAAAAATTAGGGCTGCCAACTATCGTTTGTCAAAACAGGACAGGCTTATAAATACATATTGCCACAGGGTGTAAATGGAGGGAAAAAATTCAAATAAGAAACAGGACACTGTTAATCCTTTGCAAACATTATTGTAGTTTCATCGCAATATGCGAAACGTTATTAAAACTTTTTCGTCCAATAATTGATTTCCCAATAAATATTAAGCTTTCTGGCAGACATTTTAACACATTAAGCAAAGATCCATTCGGTAAATGCGAATTCGCAGCGCTTTAATCAAATAACGATAAGAAATCGATATATTTACGCCAAAAAGACGTGTCGCTTAACGACCAATAAATATACATATCAGGATGTAATTAAACATTTATATTTATTTAGTATTATCACTAGCTTTAGTATTTGATCGTGGATTCAAGGAAGTACTTGTTAAATTTGCGCCAACCAAATCGTTTCTTAGGATCTTTTTTACTCCATGACGGCCCAAGGTTTGGCATTAGGCCTGCCTTCTGTGACATTGTAACTAACGTTCCCATTTTCTTTTGCTGGCGATGGCACAATCCTGTTATACGCCTGGGCAGCATGCAGCCATCAGATCGAACGTATTGTGAAAGAATCAGCACATCTGTGTGTTTAATATCTAAGCCCAGTGTGCACTCTGGACAAAAGCCGCCTTCACAGGCCGACTTCAACATTTTGTCTGAACGGGGCGATGCTACATTTACTGCCTCATAGACCAAAGCATTGTTTTCCAACTTTTCGTGTACTACAAATTCAAAATAATATTTATTAAAAACAAATGAACAAGGTTATGAAACAATAATGTGTACAAACATTTTTACGTACTTTCTTTTATCAGCAATGGGCTGCTTGTTGCTATGTTGCGCGTCTGCCAAATCGAATTTCGGAGCGCACTTGTGGCAGCTTTTAGTAACGTAGCCATATTTTCGTTAATACTTTAATGTTTAAACGTAATATTTGGTTTTTACAATGCGTTTAGTGTTTTTCTTTACACATCGATATCTCGATATTTTAAAAATGCAATTACGCTATCGATATACTAGACGTGGGACTATCGGTTCAATTTGATAAGCAAGTTCACTCGTTCAAATCTTAAATAAAGTATTTGTATCAAGCTATGAATTCAAAAGAATTAATTACTTATAAAAAAAAGAACATTATTTGGCCTGCAGTTCTAAAATATAGTTAAATATATAGTTTAATTAGTTAGGTTTATTTAATATGGAGTAACAAGGTAAAACGTTTTGTTCATAAAAAGTTCTGTCGCTCATTCAAATCACTGAACTTAATCTGAACTAAACTACGCTTCACTATTGCACACAAAGCAAATAAATTCCTAGCTTAAAGATGTGTAAGTAGTTAAATTTGTAATATAATGGCATAAAGGTGGAATATAAAATATAATCTTCATTGCAGCCGCATCAATTACTTCAAAGAGCACACTGATCTCCTCAATTATCTCTGGCATATTGAGCTTGGTTATTTTTGCAACGCTCCGGTTTTATGCCCACTGGTTCAATAACTCGCAAATAAATATTTTATTTGGCGGCTATTTGTTTTCGTGGCTGTTTATATTAAGCCTCACATGCTTGTCAAATGCAGAGATGCTAATTTTTGGTCCCGATTTTCAAGCTAAGCTCGTACCAGAGATTATATTGTGCTTGTCGCTAACAGCGGCTGCAGCCGGCGTAGTTCATCGTGTTTGTGCGACAACTAGGTGAGTTGATGGCAATGCCTACAAGTCAATCTAAATTAATATCTTTCTTCTTTTTAGTATTATTTTCTCTTTAGTGGGACTGTATTTTATGAACCGAATCTCTTCCAAGTATTACAACAACACAGCGACTCCTGTGGATGTACCTTTGCGTAAAAGTGGTAAAAAGTACAAATAAATGACTTAATAAAATATGTTTAATGCAGTTCAGGTCCAAATGTGTAATATGAGAAATACACTGGCTTAAGCTTAAAAATATTATAATTTATTCTAACAACTACGCAGCAGCTTCGTTTCCAGCTTCTGAAGCTACTTCATTTCCACCTTCTGGTAAAAAGCTTAATATATTAAAGTCAATAAAACGGACCAACTGAAAATATTATAAAAGAAATTTTAATTTTTTATATGTATATTATAATTTAGATAAGATCTCGTACCATTAAGCCTGATTTACAGTTGCCCTCCATATGCTTCTCTTTTACCTTATCTCTAAGCGTTTTGAACCATTCGGATATTTCGATTCCAGTCTCTGTTTGAGGCAACTCAAAGCCCCGGTAACCGGCTTGCTTTAACGTTATATTGTTGGTGTTAAGTGCAGTTGCCAAAAGGTAACCAAAGCTCTTAATGAATGTGTATATTTTGTGTGGTGCCCATTCATCCAGCATTGTGCTTAAGTTGATTGGTTTTATTATTTGCCAAATCTCTGAAATCTTTCATATTAAAAATAATGAGTACAGAGTGTATAAAGTAAGGAAAACTTTTTAGTTTAGTTTGACTTACATTTCGATATATATGCATGATAATTGGAGTTGCCGGATTTGCCAGCTCAATTATAAATGCGCGTAACAATCCAAGTGATATCATTTTCCCGGTTTCGCTTGCATTAATTATATGTGGTATAGCTGTTAGTAAATACCACATGTAATCGTAGTCCGCATGATCCTCAGCAAGGCTGGCAGCGAATTTAAAGTTTTCGAGCAATTCACGAGTGGTAAAATCAATCATTGTTGGCTTTAACATATCGGAGTAATTAAAACACTCATTTAGAAGCTGAAGACGCAGACTAAGTATTTCAGGTTCTTCCAGTAAAATCAGCATAACGGCAGCGATATATAATGAAGAAATCTCTTTAAGAGTTAAGTCTCTCTTCAGAACATTTGAAAGGTCTCCACAAAGCTGATATTAAATTGAAGGATGTTAAAATATTTTTCTGTACATAAAAATAATAAGCAACTGTACCTTTTCAACATCCTCCTGTGTTTTAAGCTCGTTTGTCTCATCAGTAAAGTAACAACACGGACCTAATCTTTTCAATACCTGCCTTAATTGCAAGTAATTAAAATTGTTGTCAGTAGAATCCATTGTTTATATTTTTATCCTCAGCTGTAAACCTATAAAGCCGGTAAAAATATATCGATATTATCAATGCCAGTCAAATATCGCAACTATACCGATATAATATACAATATATCTTTACTAGGTAAATCAAATATGTCACTCCATTGTAAATTATATTAAACATTTTGCTGAATTGATGTTATTTGCGGCGCGCACTTGCGTTTCCCGGATATATGCAAATGATGAACTTGCAGATATGACAAATTCCCGATATGGCAATCATTATCGATACAAGAGCCAATTGGTTGCCGATATAACATAACCAATTTTGCGTATAACATTTTCTGTTAACGCAAGAATGAGTCTCGACACAATATGTCGGAAGTCCATTTGTGCGTATATCGATATGTGATCGCTGTTTATTTCGTATTTTATTAATATAATTTACGATATACCTATTAAATACTATCATTAACAAAAGAGTATACTCTTTTAATGGTACTATACCGATATAAAGTTGACGGCGTTAATGACAGCATCGAAGCCTTATTACCTACCGATTTACCTTAATATTATCGATATGTATCTAAGAAAAAATAATATCGATGCAAAGAAAATATCGCAAAAAAATACTATCAGTGAATATTGATCGAAACATCGATACCTTTATATACAGCAACACTACTAGAAGAGGAGCATTAGTAGTTTTCGCACGGACGCGGACGGACAGCTTAATTCTTCAGCAAAACAACTTTTTTTGTTTTAATCGTAAGTACATAATATAATTATGTGAAATACACTAGAATACATATAAATGCACAACTACGTATTTTCGGAAGAATATATCTAACTTTTATTAAACTGCGCATATCTTTGACGGCCCCAAGTTTTTTTCGATTGTGCATGTGTATGTACATATTATACATACAGTACAGGCATGAGTGTATAAATTTAAAGAAAAGTTATAAATACATATGCATAATGGCGCATGTATGTTTGTGTGCAAATTGTGTGAACATTTTTGCTAAAGTGAATCATAATCAATAAAATAATCAATTGCTTTTTATCACTTGTCAAACATAGTAGTGCGACTGTACCTACACATGTGCATGGCATAAAATAAAAGAAAAGAAAGCCAATGTCTTTTCAATGGCAGTCAAAGAAAACTACAAACAAATTTGAATATTTTCTTTGTATTTACAACTGTATTTTTAACAGAATGTTCACACAAAGACCTGTTTAATTGCATTTGCAAAACCCAGACAAACAGAACCTCGAAATTTATGCACACACAGGCAGAACACATGGACACAGACACACATGTGTGCCGTTTAATTGTGAATGTATTGCCACAAAATGGCGCCGACCACATGTCGACGTCGTGTCGTTATCGTCGGCACTCGACGAGTTCGTATGCCATTTGCTTTCTGAATTTCGTTTAACAAAGTGGTGTGCGCAGAATAAAAAGCGCTCGGA
Organism: Hirtodrosophila alboralis; assembly: GCA_035043045.1. Classification (NCBI taxonomy): domain Eukaryota; kingdom Metazoa; phylum Arthropoda; class Insecta; order Diptera; family Drosophilidae; genus Hirtodrosophila; species Hirtodrosophila alboralis. The sequence goes on along the minus strand of JAWNNH010000518.1, from coordinate 269,002 downwards.
CGTCCAAAACAGTTTCAACAGCAAAGAATACACATGTATGTACATATGCATATAGTAAGCGATTGTGATATATTTATTAAAAATAGAATATTTGACACACACTGTTTTCAAAAATCTGTCTACAAAATTGTTTAAGTTAATAACACAGAAAACACACTTAAGCAGAAAAATCTGCGGTTTTTTGTTCTTGCTCTCTCTCTCTCTTCCTCAACTGTTCAGTGTATGTGTGTGCGTGCGTGTCAATTTTAAAAGAATTCGACAGTAAATTTTAAAGAGAAAACAAAAATACGTTAACCTCGATTATACAGCGAACCGCAGCTACGAGGTTAACATTTCAAGTTGATGTACGAGAGCTGTAAAAACTAACGGCACATCCATATATAACCTAAACATACACGCGTTCAAACACAATACCCAATTCACACATACTGAAACTTGCAAGCGGAAGCAAAATCTTAGCCAAATTTATTTCCGTTAAGTGAAAGTGTAAGTTTAATAGTTGTGCATAAAAAATAATTTGGGTTTTTTTTTTAATTCCCTAACAAAGCCTTTGTATATTAACATACATATTCACAAAGGTATGATATATACATTCATATGTACATTGACCTCGTTTCCAACCGCACTCTCAGTAACAAAGTCAACGCGTTTTGTATGTATTTTCGACAAAAAAAAAAAATTTCACTTTATTCTTACGTTTCTTTGCCCGCTTCTTCTATAGGCGAGTTCTCGCAATTTGCCTTTCATTCGCTCTTCTGCATTATCAAAGTGTAAAAGATTATGCGTGTGTGTGTATGTGTGAGTGTGTTTGTTGCGGGCACAAATACATACGTGAGACGATCAAGCGACAAAGCAATTTTATTTTTTTTAGGTTAGATAGCATTGACACTCGATTTGATACAACGTGTAAGCGCTCTCAGATAGAATCTAGTAGCCTTGTATATATATCACGTCATATATATATATAATATATATTATAAGTGTATATATATTTAATAAAGAAAATAACATACAAATTACTAAGAATTGTTTCTGCTCTACTCCCCATATCTATCTATAGCAATTTATTGTATGAGTCAAAAAACTGAAAGACCAGTGCTATCGGGTCAACGCATCAAGACCAGAAAAAGAGGTAAGAATTTTTGAAAATAAATATTAATATAAAATTCGAATATAACATTATATATTGTATCATTAGATGAAAGAGAAAAATATGACCCAACGGGATTCCGTGATGCGGTCATTGCTGGTCTCGAAAAAACTGAAGGCGACCTGGAACAAATCTCTAAATATCTAGACAGCGCTGGCAACAAGCTTGATTACCGTCGTTACGGTGAAGTGCTGTTTGATATATTGATTGCGGGTGGTTTATTAGTGCCTGGCGGTTCTATATCTCAGGATGGCGAAAAGCCGCGCACAAATTACTGCATCTTCGATGCACCCGAAGATATGGAATCAATGCGTAACCATGAGCAGGTTTGTACTAAATATTTATTGTAATAGTAAGAGTAATTATTGTTTAATTTAATTATGTTTGATCGTACAGCTTGCTTAAATTGTTGCTCATTTAATTTGTTATTGACCATGAATCACAGCAGCTGTATTCTAGCTCGGGACTTTACCCAGTTATGATAATGGAACTCAAACAAATGAACGACAATCTAATTCAAGTTATACTAAACAATTTAATGCAACTACATATATTGCATATAAATTAGAACCGGTTGTTGATCTTGACATATAATCGGTGTCAATATATGCCAAATGAATCGCAACATTTTACTTGTCTTTATTTTGTACAACAAAACAAATCCAACAATCTAAAGATTTCTAATGTTGCGACAAAACTAGTCTAATTAATTGTAATCCTCTACTGCTGCATATTATTAGAACCGGTTACTGATACTTTGTAATCTAATCGGTGTCAAAATATGCAATAAAAAACGCTTCATTTTACTTGTCTTTAATACATCGCCAAACTCGATCTTTAAAGATTTCTTCTGTTGCGACAAATATAATTTACACATTTCAATATATGTACTATGCTTATGCAATTTAACTAATTTAATTAATTGTGTATTTTTTGCAGGTGTTTGTTAAACTCATTAGACGGTACAAGTACCTTGAGAAAATGTTCGAGGAGGAGATGGGTAAAGTTTTGTTATTCGTAAAGGGCTTTACGCCAAGTGAACGCATTAAACTTGCGCGCATGACTGCGCTCTGGTTAGGTAAGCATATTAATTATAATTACAAACTAAACATATTTTTACATATAATTATTTTCAAGTCATCTGTTTTATTATTTGAGTATTGGAAAATTATTATATACTTGCTCCACAGCATGGCTAAGATTGAACTTACTCTTGGTATACTGACTTTTGTTTGTAATCAAACTGCAAAAGCCACGAGCCCAAGGACAAATATATATTTTTATTAATTTAACGATCATAATTATTTCTATATATATATTTTGAATAAATCGACAACAAATTAGAGAAAATTCGATTTAGTACAAACAACAAAATACATTTGTATGAACATTTTTGTTCAAAATATGAATATAGAAATTATAAATTATTTTTTTTATTATTTGCTTTATTCAATAATAAACTTGAACCATTTAGAAGTTATGGTTGAATAGATTTTATTTATATAAAAATTAACCAATTTGTTGGTTCAGTTTCAGCAATGATATATTTGATTTTATGTTAATTATTTTGCAGTTAATGGCTCTGTACCGCCAAATGTTTTGCTGGTACTAAATAATGAGCATCTGATTAAGGATGGCATTGCACTCGAGTTTTTATTGGAGCTATTTTTGACGTTCAAGCAAGAGAAAGGCATTGCATATCTGATTCAGGCGCTTAAAAAGGGTGGACTGGAAAGCAAGTAAGTTCGTCGTCAGTTAATATATTTATCATCGAAATATCTGGAATGTTCTCAGGAAGATGCAATAACAATATGTTGTGCATCTTTAATTGACATTCCTAGACTAATTAATGTAAAACGGAATTTAATGCATTTCGCAAATGAACCACAGCTTTATTTGGGTGCACATTTTATTTCGTACAATCATAATTTTGCAACAATTTTTAATTATATTTTGTTTGCTTCATTATCTAATAGCGAAATATTTTAATTATGTTTTTTACAGACTTATGGACTTTTTCCCACCAAACAAACGTACTGAGGAATATTTTAAACAAGTTTTTGTTGACAAAGAACTCAATGAGATCATTAAATTGCATAAGGCACAGGCCAGTCAAGAGGCCAAACGTGAACTGCAGCAGACTCTCATCGATGATATTAACGACGAGAAGGCACATAATGAAATAACTGCAGATATCAAAGAGTTTGCACAACGTACCAACATTCCTGATCATGAGATAATTGTTATTGTAAGTTCGATAGCAATTATATCCTTCAAAGTTGTTTATTCTTGATTTAAACTTTAGATTTGGTCCACAATCATGTCGTTGGGAGAATGGAACAAAAAGGAGGAGCTTGTCACCGATCAAGCAGTTCGTCATCTGAAGGCATATTGCACACTGTTGAAGGCATTCGCCTCAACGCATCAACGTTCAGAATTGGCATTGATATTGAAGGTGCAAGAGTTTTGTTATGAGAACATGAACTTCATGAAGGCGTTCCAAAAAATCATCTTGCTATTCTACAAGACCGAGGTGTTGTCTGAGGAGATCATCTTGCGTTGGTATAAGGATGGCCACTCAAACAAGGGCAAAATGCATTTCCTAGAACAAATGCGTAAATTCGTCGAATGGCTCCAATCTGCCGAAGAGGGTTAGTATTTAAAACTGCATTTTATTTAACATATTTGCAGTTTTTGAGAATGATAATGCCATGTGTCTAATGTACACATTTGGCATTATTAGTGTACTAAATTGCAAAAGCAATTGGGTTTTTTGCTTGCCTCGTTGTTTCTAATTTAATGAACATCGCAGGCCAATGAAAACCTGAACATTTTCACATTTAATTACATTTTTGCACTTATTTTTTTATCGTAAATTTTTAAGTTATATATAATCTTAAAAATTTCATTCAAAATATGCTAGAGCAAAAGAACGATTGGGTGTCCATATAACTAAACATAGTTACATTTGGCCAATAATTATTCGGACAATCATTTAAACTTTAATGTTTACTTGTATACCTCTCGAACGTAAAATGACAACCCTTTTGCATTTCGATAAACACGTATACAGCGATACCGATATAAACGATTACGATTATTAATACGATTTAGATTAGATAAAAATCAAATAGAAACAAATCGAATTGAAAATGGCGGGTCAAAACAAACTGTTTTGCATATGAAACAAATTTTTAATGTTTCAAATCATATTTATAATAATAATGTATAATCAATTTGCAGTTTTTGAAAGTGATAATGCCATGTGTTATTACACATTTGGCATTATTAGTGTACTAAATTGCAAAAGCAACTGGGTGGGTTTTTTGCTTGCCTCGTTGTTTCCAACTCAAAGAACATCGCAGGCCAATGAAAACCTGAACATTTTCATATTTAATTAAATTTTTGCATTTATCTATTTTATCTTAAGTTTTTAAGTAAGAAATAATCTTAAAAATTTCATTCAAAATATGCTAGAGCAAAAGAACGATTGGGTGTCCATATAACTAAACATAGTTACATTTGGCCAATAATTATTCGGACAATCATTTAAACTTTATTGTTTACTAGAAAGCCCTGTTCTCGAACGGAAGATGACAACCCTGTTGCATTTCGATAAACCCCTAGATAACGACACCGATATAAACGATACCGATAATTAATACGATTTAGAATAGATAAAAATCAAATATAAACAAATCGATTAGTAAATGGCGGGTCAAGGCGAATTGTTTTGGTTTTTAAATCATATTAACAATAGTATTATACAATGTATAATCAATTTGCAGTTTTTGAGAATGGTAATGCCATGTGTTATTGCACATTTGGCATTATTAGTGTACTAAATTGCAAAAGCAATTGGGTTTTTTGCTTGCCTCGTTGTTTCCAACTCAATGAACATCGCAGGCCAATGAAAACCTGAACATTTTCACATTAAATTACATTTACGCATTTATTTTTTATTTTATCAAGTTTTTAAGTAATAAAATAATCTTAAAAATTTCATTGAAACTATGCTAGAGCAAAAGATTGATTGGGTGTCCATATAACTAAATATAGTTACATTTGGCCAATAATTGTTCGGATAATCATTTAAACTTTGATTTATTGTAGGTTTTAATATTTAAACATACATATTTCGCCATTCCACTACAAGAGCTATATTGCGCATAATCTCAAACATTTTAAAAAGGTGTATTTTAAATAAATGCTAAACTTTTATAAAGATATGCCAGAGCAAAAGAATGATTGGGTGTCCATATAACTAAACATAGTTACATTTGGCCAATAATCATTCAAACAAATACATAATATTTAAGCTTACTTAATATGGCACATTTGGAATAAGTTTTCTAATTTATGTGACTTATTTTTTAATTTACAGAATCCGAATCGGAGGATGAGCAAAAACTTGGCGACTAACAACTGCAACTACAAGTACGAAGACGCCACCATCCATCATTATATATCGCATTAATAACAGCCAACCGAACTACACTCCCATTTGGAAACTTATCCTAGATGTTAACAGGACCCATGCACTCTGCAACGTAGAGAGAGAGAGAGAGCCAAGCCACAAAATTCAAAATTTATTGTACCCAGTTAAATATTATTCACAACTGATATCTCCATTTGAAATGTGCACTTAAATATGTTTTAACTTATTCAAAAAGCAATATTTAAGTGAATTCTATAAACAAACAAACTGGATACATTTCTTTTAAATGATCTAATACATTGCATGTGTGCATCAGATGCTCTACAAACAAACAAATAATTCTACTTGTTATTTCAGTTGAATCTGAGAACAAATACGACAACAAAAAATCACATTCAATGTAATTTCTTAATTAATTTTAATTCAGTAAGAAATGATTTTAAGTAAAAAAAAATGAAAACTGGTCAGGACTTTTAGGAAAAAATAGTAAATGCAATTTTTGCAACTAGACATCGACACACAATTTATAATATAATACTTGAATGGTAAACAATGTAGAAATTGGCGGACCATCTTTAAATAGATGCAAAAAAAAATACAAACTTGACATGGAAAACCACACATCTCAACTGAAAATGGGGGGCGAATGATTAAAAAGGAAATTTGCGTGGAAAATAAATATATACATACATACATTAATATATACATCAAAAATAAAAATAAACAAATGTAAAACAAGGAATTTATTGTGTTTTATTTAAGTTATGGTTGGAAACGGCTTAAATCGTTTAAATTTCTTGTCTATAAATTTAGAGCTATCCTGAAACTGAAATAAAAATGATATTTCAAACTTTCCGTTTTGGTAGGAAAACCTTTTTGTTTTTAATTCTTCTCAATCTAAAAAATTAGGAGTCTTCAGGGTAGTTTTGTTGCATAAATTTGGATAGAAATGGGAATGCTATGGGAACGATCGATCTAGAATTGCGCAAAAAAAACTTTTCTGTTTGTCCGCTGTTAGATTGAATTATTTAGAACTTAAACAAACTAAACAAGTTTATCTTATCGATAAAGATAACTATGAATTGTTTAAATAGTTGAATAAACTAAACTATTGCCAAGAACACACAAATTTTTGTCGGGATTCGTAAAAATAAAATATAATTAAGTTCTTTCAATCAATCATCAGACCTGCAATTTAATTGTATCAAATGTGTTGGTCACGCTTTTATATAAGAATTAAGAAAAAAATATATTAGGCATTAATTGAATTACTCTCGAACGAAAAGTCTATATAATTTGGTTTTTCTATGAACATATATATGTATAACCAACTACCCAGAATTTTATGCAGCTTTATATTGACGCAAATTGCAAAGGCGAATATTTCCCTGGATAAAAAGTTGTGCAAGTTGACAAAATTACCGGACGAAAAGATGTCCGCCCCTATAAAGAATATATTTTCTTGATTAATATTAAAACGTCATATATATTTACATTTAGTACTCGTATATTGAAAGGATTGAAAGAAACGTTTTAAATATTGCATGGAGAAAACTTATTGTTTATCCTGAAAGATTCACCAGAATCAACAAACTATAAGATATTATTGTTTGACCACATGTTATTAAAATCAAGGCAGTTTATCAGACTGATCATAAAATCAGGTCAGCATATCAAAAATAATTACTGAAAAATAACTTATATGAAAAACATTTGAATCACTATATCATATAGTTATCATAGGATTGATCGCTCAAGAATTGAGGGAATTTAATCTTCGATACGCAAAACTACCAATTATTTCTTGTTTCATTCAGTTTGTGTTAGTGTTAATATCATCATTAGGCCTCGGATTTTGCATATGTTTATAAATTTTAGTGCAAAATATTGAAAATATGCAAAAAAAAAAAAAAAATATGCTAAAAATATGTAAAATCTATGCAAAATCCGAAGTCTAATCATCAGGTAGTAAATGCAAAGCATGGCTTTTAAGGCTTTATTTAATTGTATAATACTCGAATGATTGCCCAGTTTTAGTATCAAATTGGTTTTGTTAGTCAATGCATTTTATTTATGTAAGTAATTAAAAGCGAATATTTGTTTTGTTTGTTTTTGGAAATACTGTTTTTATTCAACATAAATTTTGTTTAAGTTTAAAAGTAATTTTGTTGCATTTGTATTTCATTTTACATTTTACTCGATGTTATAGTAATAATAATAATGCATATGCTATTGATTTTATTGTATGCTAAATTTATAGATATTTTTCGTGAACACGCAAACATTAAAATACAATTATGTGTGGTTTTTTTTTTATATTTGTTTAAGAGCCAGATATGAACGTACGTGCGTTTAATGATGCACAAGTGCAGCGACAGTGGCAGCCAAATAAATTGTAACTGCTAATTTCCTTTTTTTATATTTTTTTTCGTTTATTTTAAGTATATATATATGTTTTATATGATTTGGAATTGGAAGCAGGTAAAACATTAGGGCTTTTATATATTTATTATTATATTTTTTCATATATATAATTATTTTTTTTAAACAAATTTAGCTACTTGGCCACTTGGCAATACTTCGATAACTGAACGCGTGCTTTAAGTAACTGTGTATTTGCTTCGATCAACAACAGACATTGATGTTAGGTTGTTTAATTAGGGCTTATTTAATGTGCCAGTTACAAGTGCACAGACGCACATTGCCTTCGAGCCAGCGAAATAATTAATATTGTGTATTTCGGTGGCACGCAGGCAATAATGCTGAGTGTACGCATGTGCAACTTGCAAGTGGCACATGTTTTTTTTTTAATGTGGCCGCTGCACCGCACTTGGCATTTAATATTTGATTAACATGTGTAAAGAAAAGGATAACAAAAATAATAAACAGTAATAATCAAATAAAAATGTACAACAAAAGTTACAGACAAAGACAAAACAAAAAGGAAAAAAATATGATGCATCCGCATCGGTATATATGTATATATATATATATGAAACTAAAACGGATCGCAAAGTGTTGAGGAATGTTATTATGATTAGCTTATATTGTTTACGCCGGTTAGTTCATAAAAACAAACTTTAACAAACTCTTTTTTTTAACGGATTTGAATGCACTTAAGAACATGGCATATCTGTTGAAATATTCTATAAAATATATATTGTAAGGTATTGGCAAATATGTAAGTACTTATAACTTATAATTGCAGCCTACATATCTGACCAACATTATTATTTTTTTCTTTCAGTTTCACTATAAAAAGACAACGGCAATAATAATTATAATTAATAGACACAATTTTGTTATATAAGTTCAAGAGCATGAGTTTTCTTTTCTATCATTATTTTTTGTGTGTTTTTTTGTTGTTGTTATTGTTGTAGTAAGCTTGAACTTTTTCTGTTGGTTTTGTTTGTTGCACTTAAAGAAAAATTTAATCGGTGAATTTGCGATTTACGTTGCGACCGAACAAGGCGTTACGTATTTCTGGCACAAGTTGCTGTGAAATCAATTCTAATCTGGACTCCAGGGTATTTGGCACCTAAAAGCATAGTTAAAGGGATTATATAACCTTCCCACTGTATGTCATACAAATATACTAACCCTGATGCGTCCATTCAAAGCCAATAACTCAACACCTCCGCAGGAATCTTCAGGAAGATGTTCTTTCTCGTCAATAAACAGTTCAACATCCTGTTGCATTTGGGATTTGTACTGCTCAATAGATGGGGGGAGGACATCCCGGACAAGCGCCACATCCTTTTGGCGGCAGCGTATGTTGACTTTCTGTTCCATCACCTGATACAGGCCTTGAACAATAAGTTTCTGTAGAACGGTTTTGTAATCGGACTCGTTCTTGGTGACCTCGCCGAGACGTTTACGTGCATCGTCAAGTACGCTGCCCACATGATCCTCACGGACTTTAAGCACCTGTATGTGCCAATTAATAATTATTGAAAATTCTGCTTTGGTAAATCGCCGCGAATCATTCAGAATAAGTTTATATACGATTGTAATTTTTTTTGACCACAAAATCAAATATGAATGAAGAAAACGAAGATATTTTTGTTCTGTTTGTTGAACTTATTGTGAATGATTCAATTCAACCGTTTTAGTATACAGACCTTCAAGCGAGCCTGATTGAGCATATTTGAGGATTGAATTTTCTTCTGCAGCTCAACCTGTTTCTCCTTCTTTTCGTAGTATTCCATTATCTTGAGACGCTGCTGCTGGACGAGACGTCCCTTCTCAATATTGAACTCTTCCTCAGCTTTGGCATCAATTTCCTCCGCTTTTTCATTGGCCTCTTGCTCAATGAATGCCATCATATGTTTGATCTATAAAATAGAATGTTAAATGAAAATATGTATATATGTATGTAATTAATGTTCGAGTATTTTATATAAATCAAAGAAAGTTAACATACTGTCGCATGTTTTGCCACTTGTCGCTAATCACGTGATAAATGCTTTTCAATCGCATATTTGTAACTGTAACTTGTATCTGCTCAAAACTCCACCAGCAGCTGTTGCCTGTTGCACAATTACGTTGCCGAAACGCACAAATTATGCATTTTAATTCATGTTTTTACTTAAAGTAAAATTATACAGTGCCATTGATAAGGCGCGACAAGTGCATTAACAACCAAGTCGTGTGACAGTATCGGCAATACCGTCTTTGCAACGATAGTTGTCTCGCTTTAACACATTGTTCAAGTGTAGTGCGTGTCACATGACCAATAAGCATTTTAACTTTGTGTAAAATTTTAGCAATCTTTTTTCCACCCACTATGGCTAATAACAGCTACAAATGAACTTAAAAATAAACATAATCCCTGATTTTATATGTGCATATAAATGCCATTAAACATTAATAGAGTTTACACTCTAAATGCATGCTTGTATTGACTGAAAAAGTTGCCAGTAAAATTCACATGACTACGGCAAGAATCCCATGACTTCGCCATCTTTCTGTTACCCGAATTCGTGGCATTGAAAATAAGTTTAATTCAAAAAACATATCGTGGCTTTATCAAAATGGTCTTTAAATCAGTTTCCAATTAATTTTGTTAAGCGTTATTTACCTGTTTTTGTACATCAGCATCGCTCAAAGCCATCTTGACTGATTTTTCTCACTTGCACAAAATCGAGAAGGAAATTCAATAGTTCCGAAGGAATTCACGTACTACCGTGCCTGAAATGTTTTTAATTTTATAATGAATTTATTAATTATACAAAACGAAAGAAATGTACAATAATTCACTATCCAAAACGAGAAAAAACGTAACCGAAAATTTACTTGCAGTATGAGTGCCTTCTGCCCGTCGTCTGAAATTTTCACTACCACTAATCGATCATATGATTTTTACTTCGTGATGTGTAGTGCTGTAAAGTTCTGAAATGTGCAGTATTGATAACTATCGTAATTACTGCGAATTTGTCTTGAATGTAAAATAGAGATGGACACTAATCGATACCTGAAACTGATTTTAATTTAATTTACGTCTTAAGTTTACATAGTAACTGAGCTATTTTTATTGCCATTTAAATGAATGCTGATATATATTATATTTAATTTATTTTTAAAGGTGATGCAAAATTCCATTTAGTCACATTATTATATTGATTCAGTAATTGTGAGAAATATATATGATATCATGAATATAAATTTATTAATTAGCACTCAGCATACAAGGTCTGTTTTTTCTACTCCAAATAGCACGTAATGCCGCTATATGTTCTCTTATCGATAGTGTGCAAAAATTGCCCATCGCTATTATCGATGATAATATTGCAACTCTAATGTATATATGTATACACGCTTCTTGTGAAAATTTGTTATTCGTTTGGAAATATATACGTTTTATTAAAAAGTCAGCATAATGGAGACGCTCCTGGAGCAGCAGCGTCGGTACCATGAAGAGCGTGAGCGTCTAGTCAAACTGATGGTCGATGAGCATGCAACGAAGAAGCCCGGCGAAAAGGAGCGCATTCACAGTGAGCACCGGCTAAAGTATTTAATGGAACTGCATCACGATGCCACCACACAACTGCGGGATCTGTACGAGGACAAAGACAATGAGCGAAAGGCTGAGATTGCAGCGCTATCGGGACCAAACGAGTTTAATGAATTCTATGCGCGTTTAAAGCAAATTAAGCAATTCTACAAATCTCACCCAGCTGAAGTTAGTGTGCCACTTTCAGTGGAATTTGAGGAGATGATCAAGGTCTATAATAATCCCGAAGACATGAGCGCTTTAGTAGAGTTCACAGACGAGGAGGGCGGTGGCCGGTATCTGGATTTGAATGAGTGCTATGAGATCTATTTGAATTTGCGTGGCGTTGAAAAGTTGGACTACATAACTTATTTAATGTCCTTTGATCATGTATTCGATATACCACGTGAGCGCAAAAATAGGGAATATCGCAAGTATGTTGAGACGCTTAACAATTATTTGCACAACTTTATTCTACGCATACAGCCTCTGTTGGATCTTGAGAGCGAGCTGGTCAAAATTGAGCTCGATTTCCAGCGTCAATGGCTACAAGGCTCATTCCCTGGCTGGTCTTTAAAGGAGACCGAATCAGCGCTCGCAAATACAGGCGCCCATCTAGATTTATCCGCTTTCTCAAGTTGGGAGGAGCTGGCCTCTTTGGGGTTGGATCGTCTGAAGTCTGGCTTGGTCGCATTGGGCCTTAAATGTGGCGGCACTTTGGAAGAGCGAGCACAACGTTTGTTTACCACCAAGGGCAAAAGTACCCTGGACCCAGCACTAATGGCCAAAAAGCCATCGGCTAAGAGCGCCAATGCTCAGACGCGCGAAAACGAACGCAACAAGGAAATTGCACAGCTGGAGGCACTACTCTATAAATACGCCGAATTGCTCTCCGAACAGCGAGCGGCGACCAAAGAGAATGTACAACGCAAACAGGCACGAACTGGGGGCGAGCGAGACGACAGCGATGTTGATGCCAGCGAGTCTGACAATGACGATGATCCAGACGCCGACGATGTTCCATTTAATCCCAAGAATTTACCACTTGGCTGGGACGGCAAGCCTATCCCGTACTGGCTGTATAAGCTACATGGCTTAAACATCAGCTACAACTGCGAAATTTGTGGTAACTTCACATACAAAGGGCCCAAGGCATTTCAGCGCCACTTTGCCGAGTGGCGTCATGCTCACGGAATGCGTTGCCTGAGCATACCCAATACGGCGCATTTTGCAAATGTCACACAAATCGAGGATGCCATTACGTTGTGGGAGAAACTTAAGTCGCAGAAGCAAAGCGAACGCTGGATTGCGGACCAGGAGGAGGAATTTGAGGACTCGTTGGGCAATGTGGTTAATCGCAAGACATTTGAAGACTTAAAGCGACAAGGACTGCTCTAGATAGTAGTTGTTTATGTAAGCCTTTAATGCGTAATATACAATTTATAAAAACTAACATCTAAATAAGTATATGCGCTTGCATTTTCAATCCCAATTTATCGACTGTTGCCAGAGGTAACATGGAGAATGTACGTGATTTCCGCTGCTGTGCATTATCAGTTGACTGCAACCAGGGAAACTCTTGGTATTGTGCATTGTGGCTAAGACTTGTAAACGCCGTCTGTGTTGTGTGTACATGTACCTTGAATTTACAGTTTTTTGCCAATTTCGGTAACTGTTTAACGCGTTCCGCCAATTTGTATAAGGCAGCGCTAAGTTGTTGCTCGTATTCTATCAAGAATTGATCTTTATTCTGATCAAACATTTCTACAGGTTGCAATTCAAATATAAAGCTTTCCATATGCTCGCCCTCGTTACCATATATTATGACTTCGAGCTTTAATTGTTGTCCTTGGTTTTGAAGCAATTGATGCACTGTCCTAAGCACATTAGCGAGATAAACGTTCAATGCCGGAAAAGCCACTATATACACTGGTGTGTTGTAGACGCGCCGTTTTTTGAATATTTGTGCGGGATAAACTCCACGAACGTACAGTATATGATTTATAATGACTTCGATTGCTTCGACATGTATTGCCGCAATATCTTCTGATTCCATTTTCATTTAAAATGCTTTATTATTTATTGAAAGCCTCGAAAACATGTATAATTTCATTAACTGCTGCAAGTGTAAACTAAAATTAAGCACTAAATTACGCCTAAAATCGCAATGACCGGTCACACTTAATTTTAACTGTGTCTCATCGAAGTTAAAATACTCTTTTTCTTTAAGAAATTATGTGATCAAAAGTAAAAATGGAAAAAAATTAAATATTTCTATTTCTTTTATTTGAACTTGGTTCTTTTGTTTTAGGTTGCAAGAATTGCCCAAAGTATGCAATTTGCAGTATTTTCTATATAGTATCGGCCTTAAAAATAATATATGTATTCAAAAATCATATGTAATATCATAGATTCTCGGAAGAGTAGGATCAATACCATATAATGCATATATCACATTTTGAATAAAAGGATATTAAATTTTAGGAGTCAAGCACGACTTGCCAAGATTTTTAATCTGTTTCTTAACCTCATCGGAGTTCAGCTTCAGCCATGATGGCACTGATCGTTTGTAGGGGAGAGCTGACTATGGTATATCACCCTTGCTGCACATTGTATTATTAACAATAATAATTGAAATTAGCAAATCAAGAGCAAGTGATTTTGTTGGCAACATGTGTTTGCCTTCATGGCCCATTTTACCCTGGAACGTGCATACGACCCATTTTGAGCGCTTAGTTTTAGATTCCGAAAAGAAAGTGGAGACTTGCAAAACAATAATGTAGGGTTGCTGAACATTTATCGATAAATACTTTTTTGATATTTTAATGATATTCTCATTGTTATTTATAAGGGGACTCCTGATTTTGATTGTAAATTCTACAAGACTTACGAAAAGCAAAGCGGTTATATTATTTATATTTTTTTGTATAACCATAATATTTTATACCCTTGCACGAGATTATTTTAATTTTGTGATAAAAAGTATAATGCATAGAAGTCGACATAAATTATATATTGATTTTTGTCCATTTATATCACATTCAGGCCAAAGTATGCTGTTGTTATTTCCATTACACAGTTAAAATTAAATCTTAAATCTTTTTCGTGTGTTCGTTTAAAAAGTTTGTGCTCTTTGTCGATCGCATACAAATCCATTATTTTTTAAAGGACCAACTGCAAATTATATATCATTTATGTATTAAATTATATATAACATTTATGTACATATGTATTGGCCTAATTGAAAGTATATAGTGTTTAGTTATGGTATATATATAGTGTTTTCCTTTGGCGTACCCATTTGATAATTTAAGAATTATGTTATAAAGAGAAAATCAAGCATTGAGATTGCGGGTTGAATTCTGGACGTTGTTTAATTAACTTGAAAACATTGTGGAAAACTTCAAAGCGATTTTTTCAGCAAACAAATTTTGGTTTTTGTGCGCTCAAAGTAACTTAATTAAGTAAACTAAATCATTTTAAAATTTTTTTCGTGGGTGTTATATTGAATTTGTATGATATATGTATGTTTAACTGTCGCTTCATATAATTTAATTTTTCACTTTCGATAAATTTTAAATAACGTAAGTGGGACCGAAGCATACAAAAAATACTGTCACTATATGACCTATCGGTAAGTGCGCTTGTTCATTTCGCTTTTGAGATACATACCATTTCAGCCCTGTGAGCAGATTTCTGACTCTGAAATTGAGAGAACAAAACAAAATCGCTAGTACATAGGTATATATAAAGCTAATTGAAAAGAAAACAAGGTTCGCGCCAATTCCAAGTTTCTAAATAACAAATATTCCATTATAAAAATATTTATTAATAATCTTTTCGTTTTACCGCAGGCAAACCATATTTATTGAGACGCTTTGCGTACCTCATGTACATATGCAATTGTGTGTATGTATGTATTGCCCATCAAGCATGCACACTATTCCGGAATAAATATACAAACTGTGATTGTTTGTTTTTATCTTTCAAATTAAAATCGCTAAAATAATAATATGGATGCAGATTCTGAAGACGGTAAGTGTTTCTATAAAAGTGACACCAGTTCGAGTTACGTACAAATATTGCCGTAGGCCTAAAAGATTTTTTTTTACTGTTTGTTTGCGTGTGTGTGTGTGAGTGTGAATACACGTGTTGTTGTTGGTGCGTTATGTATAAAGATCGCCTTTCGTCTGCTTTTGGTCAGTTGCTTCTCCTCTCTCGCCATGAACTCACAGCGACGGTGGCCTAACAAAAACGGAGGTGATTAAGTCAGCGCTATTTTAATTTAAGCACAGCTCGCTTTACAACAATAAACGAATTTTATTTCTAAACAATAAACAAATATTGATATATACTCACAGATTATACCAGCTACAAAGATGAACGAAAAAATCTGTTAGAAATAGCTAAGGAGCGTCCGGGCACATTGGTGGCGAAGGCTATTGTAGCATACGACGAATCTCAGAGCTTGGGTGCGCTATTAACGCTGCTGGATGAAGTTGTAAAGAATTCAGACTACTCAACCGATCTGCGTCTGCCTATCGGCTTTGTAAGTATTAACAAAACATAAATTAAAACTATTTTACATAAACTAAACTAAACTACACAGTTTTTGGATGAACTTATGCGCCAATTATACAGCACGAATGTGCCGCGTCGGACGATACTTTCCGCCGCCGGCAATGTGTTGCAATGCTGCGGCAAAATCTATGGAGATCGCGTGGAGTTGTTATTTCAGGGGGTGGAGCACCAGGTCGAGTCACTACTCTTAGCGGATCCAAAGAAAGATGATAAAGGCAAAAGCAATAACAGCGTGTAAGTAAAATAACGGCTAAACTTGTCATGTTATCACTTAGTCAATCGATTAATTTTTTTTTTACTCTGCCGCCATGCTGTCTACTTGAGTTTCTTTGAATGAAGCCGGTCATCGGCGTTTCTGTCATTATCTCCACACTTTACTTCACTTCCTTTTCTTTTGTGGCTACTCACATGCTACGATAATTTTATAGATAAATGTTAATGATTTGAAAAATATTTATTTTAGTTTCTTGAAATACAAACTAAAATAAAATATAAAAAATATATAAGTATATTTGCTATGGATGTTTTTACATTATATATTAATATTCATAATTGCAGAAAATTAATTTTTTTATTAATTTTTTTTTATTTTCTTTCGCTCATGCAGTAATGATGAAGGCAACAAGCCAGAGGAACGGCGCAGGCGTCGAACCAAAAAGCTGGTGCAGAAAGACGTTGACCATTTCGCGTATATGATGGATATTAAATCTGTTAAAAGAATGTCTGATGAGAAGCGGTTAAGCCGCGTCGGCTTTGAGACTTGTAAAAAAAATCGTACCATGGAGCACATGTATCTGGAACATACGCCCGCCAGTCTGTGGAAGCATGCGCCCATCGTAGATCCTGACAATCCCTGCGATCCAGATGAAAAAAAGAATTATAAGTTGTTTACATACCATCCAGAGCCCCGCTACAATACCCTGCTGCCGGACATTCCGTTTGAGCGTCTTAACCTGATCAAAGAGTATGTGAACACGAATCAGCTAAACGTATCCGATTGTGTGAATGAAAATTCGACCAGCAGACAGTATCTGGATGAATATATTTCATTGGAGAATCAAATGCTTGCCTCACGTTACGGCGAGATATCCGTGGGTAAACGTTTATCAGTTGACCGAGAGGAACAAGATTCCAAACGAAGGCGTCTAACAGACGAGCAGTTTGATGACCGTGATATGGATATCGATTTGGAGGCGGATGATAGTGATCTGCTGCAAAAGTCTGTGGAGGAGTCAACACTGGGAGATGTGCTAAGTAAATTGACACTGGGCGATCTTACCTCAGATCTGCTCCCAAATGACAGTCAAATGGAACAATCCGTCCTTAGCAGTACGTTAAACGTGAATGACGCTAGCTGTTTACACAGCACACGGCTTGATCTGCCAGTTGCATCTGGGGAAAACTCTCAACTGAATGAAACTCCAGATTTAGAACAGAATTCACAGATAGATTTGCCAGATGGCAAGACTAAAGAGAACAATGAGCAGTTGCTGCAAATCGATCTGGGCATTGACATGGATAATGTGAGGGAAAAGCTACGAACAGGTAAACTAAAGTGCACGTAGTTATTTTAGACTCGTAGCATAACCAAAAGATCAGGCTAAGTTTTTTGTTAATCCTTTCTTTTGTAGACACATTTGACTTACATTCCTTTTACACTTTTTATTTTATTTACGTATGTATTTCGTTTGCTGTACTGCTTCCTGCATTCAAACGTTGTGCAGCGCATTCTTTTGATGACGAGGGTGTTGTTCTTCCAGATAATATAGACGAGTTACGGCAAAAGTCGCTATCGCCCAAGGTTATAATACATGACATACTGCCCGGTGTGCCGGATAAAGCCAACCTAAGCGTGCGTGTTGACGATGAAATGCTGGCTCTTAGCGGCGGCATTCATAATACGCTCGAGGAGATTGTGAGAGTGCCGCGCGATGTGCGCTATCCAATCGAGCGAAATATGTTTGTTCTGCCTGAAAAGCAACTGCGCAGAACTTGTCTCTTCAAGCTAACCAAGGAATTTGATTTATTCAAGCAAGCCGTAAGCATATTCAATCAACAAACAATCTCATTAATTACCAGATATGCTAAAAATCTTTCAAATTCATTTTATAGCGCATTCCAGCTAAACGACCGGCTGAGGATAAACCCCCTGTGCCGCCCAAAATTATGCGCGTGGCATCCCCAGTGCATTCAGAGTCGTCACTTGATAAATATCCAGAATTACCTTTAGATCAAATGGAATTTGATTCGGAGCTAAGTATGTAGTACTATAGAATACAGCTCGTAAGACAATTGCCTAATCTTTTGAATGTTATTATTGCAGACTTTAAAGGTTTTAGGCGTCCCACCTTTGACTCTGGTATCGACCAGGAAGAGTTAAGAGCTGACTCTGCCAATCTGGTAGCTGATGATATTGATATTGATGTGGGCATTGAAGAGACCCTGAATCTAAACGCAGTTGAAACTGTTTTGGCGCCAGATGAGATTCAGGAAGCTAGGGCGTTACAACAGTCTGAATTGGACATGTCAATGCACGAAATACCATTAGACGCATTAGCATTGAACGCAAAATCAATTGATGCAACCCAATCCAATGATGAACCGCCGATAGCTGCAGAGGACACAACATTTGGAGACATACCGCAGGAGTCTGAGTTGGATGCAAATGCGTTGGAATTGGACACAGACGAAGTGGACTTCGATACAGCTGACATGAGCTGCAATTCAGAGGATCAAAATTTAAATGTCAATAAAACTTATGCTAGTATTGATGAGGAAACCGATGCCATGGTGAGTAATGACGACAATTAACTTGCCTGTATTTATATAACTGTTGCGATTGAACGTGTTAATCTGCTTTCTAAGTTCCATTTCAAATTAAGTATAAATTCTACGTTTACTTACGTTTATATTGCAGATTCATGAATGGCATCGTCGGCTGGCGCCTATATTGACAGCGGCACATCAGCGTCAAAACTTTAACATACGGGATATGAACGACGAGGTTATAAGGATATGTCAAGAGGGAAATGGTCAGGCAACACTGGGAGATGTAGTGGAGGACAAAGATCCAACCAGACATTGTGTCTACTTTTTGTCCTCACTGCTACTGGTAAGTGGAAAGTTAAATATGTTGCTTATATTTATATAATTAATTAATTATTGTGTTTTCTCAGACAAACCAGAGAAATGTGGCACTAAAGAATGAAAATCAGGATAAAAGTAGGCCGTCTGAAATGAGTGAGGTGAAATTGGAGCTCCTCAGCACTGAGCGAAAGGACCTCCATCCCGAGGATGACATAGGCAATATGAGAAATACCAATCGACAACACACATTTTCAAGGCCACCCGTGCGGACAATTCAACTAGTGCCAGGGCCATCTCCAGATGACGAAATGGAAGCTACTCAAGTAAAAAACATGCGTCTTATACAACCTGTGCCTAAGGCAAGCGCACGCCCAGAGGATGCCGACTCTGGGATATTATCAATGTCAGATTCCACAATGACGGCGTCTTTCAGTGGCTCGTAGCCTGGGCAGTAAAATTAGCTGATGTCCTGTATTTTATAACGTGTGCCTCAATGTATAGTTTATGTGTAGATGGGTATAATGGCAATGGTTTGCCACTCTTAGAATTGTGTACCGTTTTTCCAACTCGTCCAGTAACTGCAACTGCATGTATTTAAGAATCATTGAACTTTTTTAACAAGAATTATTACTTCCAGCAGAAAATTTTGATCCGGAGGCTGCCCTTTTCGCAGACATATATCAAAATTAAGAGGCTGCACTGGCCGTGTAACTGACATGCAATTTTTTTTTTTTTTTTTTTAAACAAATGTACAAATTTTAGCTATAAGATCTTTTAATATTGGGTGCAATCCTTATTTTACTGCCAGTGTTAGAACTTTATGTTTTGTAGTGTAAACCAAATCTTAAGCAGTATTATTTGAGCTCGATTTCCTTAATGCTTGAATCCAACCCAAACACATGATTTTTCTTTATTTTCGATTTATATTTTTTGTTTGCTTATACATAATTATTATTTCTTTATTTTGCTTTGAATTTACATTTTCTTTTTTCATTTATAATTTCATTTTTCTAATTCAGTTTTTGCTTTTGAGTTTATTATTTTTTATTTTATTATTAAAATTTTTTTCTTGCTTTTTGATCTTTTTCACAATTTCCTGATTTATATACTTTAATTTGCAATTTAAACATTTTCTTTCAGAATTTTTAGTATAAATTCACTAACCCAAAAAAAAAAATAAAAAAGATGGAAATCGTGGGCATATAGTACTAAAATCAAGTACCTGATCTCTCCTAGCATGTAAGAAAAAATAATTTTTTTTTTTAACTTTTAAAGTCAAAAATTGTATACATTTATACCTGATAACAAAAATTTATTTACATATGCGTGTAAAGTAATGTAGTTTTTTTTTTTGTAATTTAAGAGCATGAAATGCAAAAAAACTCTGAAAATAATGAAATGTTGTTTGAATTGAACAGGTATATTTTGGGAACGTTATCATGGTGTTGATTCATAAAATATTCAAACAATTTATTATAAATTGTGCAGGAGTTCTGCTAAATTTATTTTTTGCTTAGCTAAATAAGTAATGACGATTGAAAATACATATAAAAAAAACCAAGATTCATTGGATTGAATGTGTGCTCTAAGATTATTCAGAATCGCTGCTGCCATCTGATTTGGGCTTATCCTCGTCCTTTTGCTCTTCAGTCTTATAATGCCGATATTCTTTTTTGAGCTCCCACATATTTTTGTGCGGATTCTTCATGTTGTAGTCGCAAACGTCCTTAAGTATTTCCTTCAGGTAACTAATGGGCTGATTGGTTATCTTGACCAGATCCTTTATATTGTAGTATTGATGCTTTTCAAAGGCATGGAATAGCATATCCATTACAGCATTCTTGTCATCGCGTGCCTTCTTGCCCTCCGCTTTCTTACGTTCGCGATACTCAATCTAAAACATAAATAATTTAGTATAAATTTTATAAATAGCACTAGTAATAAGTCTTACATTGTGTGCATGATCCTTGACCGGCTTGTAGTTTTGAACGATTTTGTCGATTGGCTGTACCCGGCGTTGCGGCTCAGAGGCCTTACGTATGGAGTCAAGCTTCAGTTTCATATAACAAGTGTCGGCAATAGGTCGGCATTCGAGTTTTTGGACAATCCGACCCTCCATATATAGTTTTTCACTGTCTGGCGGCGATGTCCCTGAATTAGCGCCATTTTCCTTGCCATTGTTGGCAGCAGCCGCCTCCGTGGGAGCCATGTGCGAGAAAACACCAAGCGTCTGCTTCGTCACCTGTGATACGTCAAGCACATGCTCTGTGGGAATTTTCTCATCAGGATTCAGTGCTAGCACCGAGGCCGTGAGTGAAAGTGAAACTTGTGCTTTCTGACCAGGCGTTTTGCTTATGCGCAGCTTGCCCACGTCCATGTTTGAAGGCGCTTTTTCCCATTTCTGTGCAATGTATTTAGGTACCTTGACTAACCAGACTCCGCGCCCGGCATTTGATAGATCCAAGTCCTTGTCAATGATTTGCACCTTGTCTTTGTCGTCCTTAGACATGTTTTGGCTTCTTGTCTTTTAGATCAGCCGTAAATAAAAATTGCACCAGCAAACGAAAACTGCACAGCTGAGAAGACAGAGCTGCCACCGCGATACAAAATGCAAATGCGAGCATGGTAAAATAGTGTAATAAGAAGGTTGCACGAAAAATGTCGCGATATTAGCTGCGCATGACGTCACAGGCCTGTATGAATGAAATTATGAATCTATAAATGTTTTATGTATTTTTATTGATTATTGACATGTAAATATGCAAGTTGTTTAATACTTTATACGGGAATTTCGACAGGTGTATGCTCTTTTAAGTGAGAAATCCATAAATAATTATTTTCAATGTCTTGAACTTTACTTTTATCACGAATTTATACTGCCAACTTGTTTTTTTTTTAAATTACTGCATCAGCTGATACAGATTGTACACGCTCGCTTTTTGCTCCGGGAATTTGCGTGGAAATCAAGTGGAAAACGCCGAATAAGGAAATGGCACCGCCAGCGGCACGGGCGCGATACAATGCCAACAAGGCTGACAACCAGATACTAACGAAGAAACCACCAAAACGTCTAAATGGCAAGAAAGACACTGCCGGCGAAGCACCGGCCGGCAACAAAAAGGAGAAGCGGTATGCATGTAAACTGATAAAATTTCTCGATTTTAACCTTGCCTGCTTTCCAGTAAACAATCATCGTCAGTTGCAAATTCTGCGGATAAATCGCAGCCGAATCCGATTATGCCAAGCGTGCATACGGCTTTTAAGACGTTTGTAAGCGCCCGCCTTTGCAGCGCCATTTGGGCATACATTTCTGATTGTGATGAGACGTTTAACTACTGGGAGCCGCTGCATTACATTATCAATGGCCATGGATTACAGACGTGGGAGTACAGTCCGGAATTTGGATTACGCTCCTACACTTATCTACTGCTTCAAGGCGTGCCTGGCTGGATATATCAGAAACTGTTCAATCCAAGTCCCATACTTATCTTCTACATGGTACGATGCATGCTAGGATTTGGCTGCGCCGTCATGGAGCGCTTTATGTACAAGTAAGTACTCATTGTTCCGAGTAATGGAATTAGTTAAAGTGTTTATTTTGTAGATCCATATGCCAAGAGTTTGGTATACACGTTGGACGCCTGTGGCTAATTTTTCAGCTGTTTAGTGTAGGCATGTTTGTATCCAGCACGGCACTGTTGCCGTCCTCGTTCTCCATGTACTTTGGTTGCTCTGCTTTGGCCGCCTGGTGGCAAAAGCGCTACAGTCTGGCTATTTTCTTCACTGCCATTTCGGCATTATTGGGCTGGCCATTCGCGGCGCTTATTGGTGTGCCACTGGTGTTAGAACTGTTGCTGCGACAGCGCGATTGGCGTACTTTTGTACAGTGGACATTGATTTCAGGTGCAACAATTGCACTGCCCATGATTGCCATAGATACAAGCTATTTTGGCAAGCTGACCTTTGCGCCCTTAAACATTGTCTGGTATAATGTATTTACCAGCCACGGACCCAATATTTTTGGTACAGAACCGCTGAGTTACTACATTATTAATGGATTCCTTAACTTTAACATAATTTGGGTAAGTCTTTGCATTGTTATATGATGGGCAATAATTTGCAATAATTTGCTTTTGATTTTTAGCTTCTGGCTCTGCAGTTGCCAATAATGCTAGTCATGGACTATTTAATTGTGCCCGCCAAGTTCAAATCGACGCTAAATTTTCCGCGCTATATTTCGCTGGCGCCGCTGTATCTTTGGCTGTTGGTATTCTTTGCACAGCCGCATAAGGAGGAGCGTTTTCTGTTTCCTGTATATCCTTTGATTTCGCTTTGCGGCGCCATCACTGTAGATGTCTATCAGCGAATCTTTTTCCGCTTCAAGTCGCTCGTTTTTAAGATCAAATCGGGTATTCACTATTTGGATCACAGCATGTTCATTGCCATTATTGTGATGGTGACCAGTACCTTGTTGGGCTTGTCGCGCGTATTCGCACTTTATCGCAACTATCATGCGCCCTTGGATCTGATGCTGGAGCTCAACCAGT
This sequence comes from Hirtodrosophila alboralis, assembly GCA_035043045.1. Classification (NCBI taxonomy): domain Eukaryota; kingdom Metazoa; phylum Arthropoda; class Insecta; order Diptera; family Drosophilidae; genus Hirtodrosophila; species Hirtodrosophila alboralis. The sequence continues at coordinate 245,207 of JAWNNH010000518.1, read as the reverse complement.
TCAAAACTACGCCCCAATATCGCGCGGATGAAATTTATAATGTATGCATTGGCAAGGACTGGCATCGGTATCCTGGTAGTTTCTTCTTTCCGGCACGCAATTTCCGTTTACGTTTCCTCAAATCAGAGTTCCGTGGAATGTTGCCTGCATACTATGCAGAAGGCGCTAATGCCACCCAAGTGCTGCATCCATATTTTAACGATCAGAATCTGGAGAACGATCACATGTATTTTGATTACGATCAATGCCATTTTCTTATTGACTTTGACGAGGGAAAATATACGACACTGGAGCCGAGCTACTCCAGACGCACTAAGGACTGGACTATTATGAAGGCATTACCATTTCTCATACAGGAAAAATCACATAAAGTGCTGCGCGCATTTTATGTGCCATTTGTAACTGACAATCATATTAAGTACGGAGATTTCAATCTGCTTAAACGTAAAAAGTCGCGTAACGGAAGCTAGAAAAGTCATAAATATGATATCAAACCATGACCATGCAATCCAAATAGCATTTCCATGCAGCTGTCGTTTTCTGCTTAAATCTGTTTAATTTATTATTCCCAAATAAGTTTTTTCTGTGTTCCTTCATATTTTGTATTTGATGCAAGTAAATAATTTGTAAAATTTTAGTTTGTAAGTCCACCGAGTTGCTTAACTAATTTTGCCCATAATACGTTTCTTAAATTCATGCCAAAGCTGTAAAGATTATGCTGAATCGAACTAGAATTTAAGTAATTAAAATAATAAAAAAAAAAAAAAACAATGAAATTCTATAAATCGAGAGAAGTTGTAGTTTTGGGAAGATTGAAAAATGTTTGCTATAGTAATTCTGTAAATAGTATATTTTCTTGATCACATACAATGATCTATTTGTTATGTTAAAGTGAAAAACATTTGCCATTTATCGATTATGTTAAAATAGTTTATTCTTAAGCTTGTCGTTAAAGTATCGTAAAAAGTGGGAAGCAAAATTTTACACTGGAATTCGCTTGCTTAGACTACAAGTGCTGGATCTTTACAATGCTATATTTGGTCTACTACATTTACAGTGGGCGTAAAACCTAACGCGACTCAGACTTAGGCCTAGTACTTTAATGTTTAGCTGTTCTTCCGGCAATATGTACAAGTTGAAGGCGACGGTAGCGCTGTTCTAAAAGTAGACTGTTAGATTGTTTTCAGAGGAGCCCATCGTATCTGAGGCGGTTAGCAGATTGGAACCAGCTCCAGTTGGACTGCCATTGCCCGTCGTTGTGATTGTGGTCACGCCTCCTGTCACAGCAGCAACCGTTTTACGATTATTATTCTCCGGCGTCGTTTGCTGGTGCTGTTGGCCCTGCTGTGAGAGCGAGTCGTGTTCGATTTCATCCTCCTCATAGAGCTGCCCGTTGGCAGAGGCGCGCGAAACGATGCCTGGTAAGAAGACTATTTATAGTGAATGCTCTGGCCTGCTGGGAAACTGGGGGTATTGAGAATCAACTTACTGCGCACCGTTGCCGCATAGCTTTCGCGCTGTCTTTCCCGCTCCCGTTCACGCTCACGCTCCAACAGATTGGTGGCATTGCCGAGTGCCATGCTGCTGCTAGCGCCGCTACCCACATGATGCAGGCCATTGTTAATTGGGTTCGCCATTGTGATGTTGCCGGCGGCATGCTTCATATGCAGTACAGAGACGCCACCGCTGGTTACACTGGCGCCATTGCCATTACCCGCCAGCTTTTCGTGCGTCACCAGATTCGCCGACGAGACACTGCTATGTGCCTGACTGTGTACACGATTGCGTCCCAGGCTCAGGCCGCCGGGGCTGCTCTTGCGTTTATTCTTGGAACGCACTATGTAGCAACTAAGCGCCATGATGATCAGCAAAAATAGGCCCACAATCATGCCAAACATGCCCAGCATGCTGTTGTTCCAGCTGGACTGGGCTAATGTTAGACCTTCCATTGTAACGCTCACAGGTACTGAGGTGCTTCTAGGTGGCACTCCCGAATCTGTGGCAATGGCAATCAGATGCACCGTGGACTCATTAAGGCTTTGCACTTGTTCAGGCCGCATATAAATATTGCCCGTGGCATCGATCTCAAAAAGGCCCGCATGTTGGCCACGCAACGATAGCTCCAGCTTGTCATTGCGATCCCCATCTGCCGCCTCCACTTTGCCAATAAGCACACCCTCAAATGAATCCGTTCGCGATTGCAGCGACTGCTGATAGCGGCAAATAAATCGGAAAAAAATAAGAGACCAGATTAATATTAATAAATATAATATCATATATTTGTTAAATTATTCTACATCCTAACTTTATGTATTCAAAAAATTGACAGTCTAAATAAGCAAAGAATCAACTCTGTTCCGTAATTCCATGTCATTAAATGTTAATCAAAAATTTCGGTTTGATCATCTCAAAAAGATTTAAATTTAACGATAATTTTTTAAAAAGGTCGATTTTTATAAAAGTCTTATCGATAAATACCACAATCGGGCTTTATTTAGTTTGAGAAAATGCAAAAATATTTTTTACTTCAAATTTGTCTTCCAGCAAATAACTTACGCTCTTGGGCACCATAAACTCATAGTGTGTTTCTCGGAAGCGAGGTTCCCAGTCATTGACATCAATCACCTCGAGTGTCACTTCAGCGGAGGTGCTGTTGGTTAGGCCATCGCTGGCTATCACCTGGAACTCATGTTTGGTCATTTTCTCATAGTCCAGTGGCTTGGCCAGCACCAGTTCACCCAGTGAGCCAACGCTGAAGAACTGCGAGTTAATTGGATCCGCAATGGTGTATTTTAAATGCTTGCCAGGCTTGTTGGTAGGCAGTGCCAGGATGCGATTGCCCACCGCGGTATCCTCGCGTATGCGCATCACGAAACGCTTCTGGACAAAGGCAAGCGAGCTGAGATCACTGTGGGTGCCGGGACGTGTCAGCTGCACTGTAGTCAAGGCATAACGATCGGGATTGTCTATCTGTGTGGCCTTCACCACCAAGGTGGCGCCGTGTGTTAGATCAGCATAGCCAATTGGCGTTAGTAGCGTTATTACGCCGCTGTGCGGATGTATGCGAAAGTATTTGGCATCCTGAGATTGAACAATGGTGTACTGTATAGGTGCACAGATGCCCTCATCCTGATCAACAGCCTTAATGGGTTCAGGACGCATTCTAAGCTCACCGGCTCGCCCATCCGATGGCAGCTCAGCGCTATAGGACTCGCGCTGAAATTTTGGATTCTGATCGTCCGCATCGGTGATAACCACACGCAGCAGTGTGTCCGAGTGTCGTGGTGGTGTGCCCTGATCTTGAGCACGCAGCTTAACAGTAAAGTTCTGCAGCTGCTCATAGTCCAGCGCCTTCTTCAACACAAGTGTGCCCTCCAACGGATTAAGAAACTGCACTAGCTCCGCATAGGGGCCGGGCAAAACCTGATATTCCACCGTGGAAAAGGGTCCTGGCTGATCTGCATCTTCGGCACGGGCACCTTGCAGTATGCGTGTTCCCGGAACCGTCACCTCGGACAGGGTCAGCGTATAGGGTGTACCAATCCATTGCGGCGCATTATCATTTACATCCGTGACGCGAACATTGACGGGAATGACGAAGCTCTGCAACAAAAAATAAAAACAACAAAGTGATTGAGTTGGGCGCCAGTTGAGGATAAACACCTTTGGTGCAAACAATCGGCAACTCCTAAAGCTAAAGTGCTAACCAACTGGTCACTGACCTCAACGCGAGTTCAAAGCGCCATTAGCTAAGGACTAGGGATTTCGATGCTCCCTCTTCGCACCGTTTACCCATAAAACACTGCATATATTTGCATGTTTAGAACTTGCACCAACCCCCAAAGAACTCCGGAAGTACTAATGGCTAATTTATGGCCACTGGCTGGGACCCAGACGTCTAACCGGCCTAGCCACAGGCCTAGAGTCCTTGTTTGCAGGAAGTGCAAGTAAAAGTTAAGTTGGTTTCTGTTTTGTTGGTTCTAAAATTGAAATAGGCGTCATTGTCTAAAAAGTTTTCAATTGTTTATAGAGTAAAAGAAATGGCGGCAACTTCAATAAAACTCTCCGCACCCGCCATACTCCTAAATATCCGTAAAGGCAACGCAATATTTGAGTGTGAACATTCCGACTCATGTTTACCCAATTTCGTTTAACAACATCACGTGTACTTGTACTTTTGCAGGTATACATCGAGATTACGCCCTCTTTCAGGGCGGAAAAGCACGCACATCCAACGTCCAGGCCAAGGGGTGTGAAGTGTAGCCCTCTTCGATATAGGTTAATTGGTTGCCTATTACGAATTGGCCGAGTGTACAGCACGAAAGAAAGTTCTGCAGGTGCTGAATGCGGCTAAGAAGTTGATTCCAAGAACATGGGAACACCCGCAGTCAACCCCAAGTGTGGGTTAATTAAAATGGTCACTGGGTTTAGATTGATTGAACCTAGTGCTAACCGGTGAGTTCTTAACAAATTCTCATTTTTGTTGGGTAGTTTTAAGGGTTCAAAAGTTTAATATATTTTTAAAGATATTGGAATTTAATATAAATTTTTTTAAACTTACCGGATCAGTTGAGCGCCTTCGAATGCATATGACATTCACATATATCGACGAAGGTCCTCTTAGACCCTCCTTATCCAGCTCTACTGCGAGAGCCAAATCCTTAGTGCCCGCCACAATCTCAACGGGCGCATTCTTCTCCCTTAAGGACAGATTAATGTCACCAGTGTCCGCATTAGGATCACCATTTATACGCAATTTGCCAATGATGGAACCCACAGCTAGGTCTTCGGTAGCTAGAAAGCTCTCTGCGGAACCACCGCCCTCCAGATAACACCTCGAGTCCAGTATCGCTCCATTTGCAGCTGCAATGAAAAGAAAAATAGAACCAAAGTGAAAATATGCAATCGTATTCTACTCTCTCCCTTTCAGGCTAACAACTATTTTCCATTTTCTGCAATTAGTAAATTAAAAGTAAATTGCAGTTAAATCGCACCAGACAAAGTCCAGTGTGTTACACTGTCCATCATCGGACATGTTTGTTCGTACTTTCGATGCGCTCTACTAAGCTTCCGTTCATCTCTCACTCTTTGGCAAACGGCTCGCTGCAATTTGGATTTGGCGGCTGTCTACCAAGTCCAAGCTCTCGTGGCAGGCATGTTTTTGGTTTGTTTTTGAAGACCGCCACCTGCCACTCCAAGTACATACAAATATCTAGGTAGACTTGGACTTGCCCGGTTCCATGAATCATGTACTGAGGATTCGCTTGCATTGTCTTTGTAAAGCAGCTGATTTGCGTTTCCGGACAAGCTCCAATATTTAATTGTGTTAGTGTACATTGAGTTCATTCAGCAATTTGTATAATCATTTTGGTTGCTCTTGTAAATTGCTAAGTGATTAAGATCGCATGCAAATTCGGGACACACGATACAGTTTCGACTTTAAGTGGTAGAAAATATTAATTATAGATTTAACAGAAGCTATGTGCAGTATAAAAATTATTTTTTATTATTAACAACATTGTTTAGGAATATATTCAAACTGGTCCTAAAAGGCTTTTCACTTTCTTGTCTTTATGGAAAACTATGTAAAATTGTGGATAAACCTTATCAATAATTGTTTATTGCATATTAAAATAAATAAAATAATCAAAATTAGAGCTGAATTGTTGTGGATTTTTGAAAACGTAGGTAAAATGCCCTAATACTTTTGGGTAATTAAAATCTAACAAAACCAGAAGTTAACGCTAACACGAACATAAGAGACAAACATAGCTATATCTATTAAAAATGCAATAAACAATTGAAGAACATGACATAACACTTTTTACTTGGTAATGAAAAATAAACATAGTTTTAGTTAAATAAAAATAACAGAGCTGTGCAGTTGTTTCCCATAAAATATTCCGGTTACCCTTAAAACTAGTTCCTCTGGGCTTAGTAAAGACCTACATGTGTGTTATGTTTTTGAATAAATGTTCTGGTAAATGGTTTCAAGAGCAAAATGCTGGGGTTCATTCTGCGACCCTGACGAGAATTTCTCTTTATGCCAAAGCTATGGACACATCTGAGTGGATGGCGGATGAATTACTGACAGATGTGGTGAAATCTTCTAGCTTGTCTCGTTTCTGTCGTCTGTTTCAAGATCTTTATTGTAGGTTAATTGTTATGACATTGAGCAATACACATGAATATATCATATAAAGACTTTCTTTAACAGTTTAATGTTTTGGAAATCTAGTGAATTGCTATATAAAATTATGCATATTTTGTTACCGATAGTTTTAAAGATATTGAGATAATGCACGTCGACTTTATTTTGCAGCACTTTCCTAAGAAATGGAAAGTGGACACAAAATAATGCCGCTTAGATTAAAAGATTTAATTTATGACAATTACGTGCAAAGATTTAAATATTTAAAAAATTACTTCAAAGTTGGTTTATGAGATGCGAATTAAGCTAAAAAACTTAGGCAGAAGAATATAGATGACAATAAAGCAGTACAATATACAATAATAATAATAAATTTGTTTATAAATTTTAAAAAATGACATAACTGCAAGTTTGAACTATTAATTAGTTGTGTATTTTATGTAAACAAAAGCTAATTGGAGTCAAGTCAAAAACTTTACAAACTCCATCATAAAGTTCAAATATCTCAAGCGTAAATCCGCGAAAGCAGTTGCAGATGATATAAAATCGAGACTAAAGAAAAACACATGAGCATTTCTTAAAGCTCGAAAACTCATTACATAAATTTGTTTTGTATTCACAGATGGCGTAAAAAAAAATAACTAAATGAAAGTGAATTTGAGGTTTGTTAACTGCAAACTAAACTAACTAAAACAAATTTTGGCCATGTATGTGAAAATCCGCCCACAATAAATATTATGAATACATGGATAAAGCGACAGAGGGGCAGAAGGGTACTACACAACAAAACTTTTAATACTGGAGAAAGAGACACCTGGTTAGATGGGCAGGGAAAAGTTTCAACATAAAAAATAAAAAAACAAAGTTCAAAAAAACAAATTTGTTCATTGTACTCGTATGCAATCGGTTTTGTTTTGGTTTCTTTGATACATTTTCGTTCAGCTTGATGATTTTTATAAAAATGAAATGTTTCGGTCGACGTATATTTGAATCTGTCTTTGGATTTGAATGTGGTTGTTGTGGTTGAAATTACTGCAAGCGTTAGAGTTTGTTAGTTCTCTCTTCAAGCCCTCTATAGTCTCTATAAGTTCTGTCTGGTTAAACATCATAAGCATCGTTAACATACGCAAATTTCGCAATCAATTTCTGGCACAGGTCAAGCCGACGAACCGGTAAAGAACTGTGACAAAGTCATTAAAACGAGGAGTACAGCTTGTATATTGCCCGAGATCTTTCAGTTCTTGTACAATGATCACAATCAGTGATGTATGACAATGTAATGAACCGAAATTAATGTACTAAATGGACTTGAAACTGGAGCACTTGGTAAATAACTTTAGGAACTACTCATGCCCGCCCCGGTGTCGGAATTGAGTTGTGCTGCTCCAGAAAACGAAAAATTCCATTTGCATAGTAGATTGTTAGACCTCCTATAAAGAGCTCTGGTTACGTTTCGCTTATCCGTAAGTCACGTAAATACTTTTATTCGTCATAAATCGTTGGACCAGAACGCCGTTGACGTGTTTTGGAGTCTTTCTTTCTTTCTTGCGTAGCTTTTCTCTAGTAAAATTTATTGAGACAACACGACGTCATTTAGTTTGGAATTTCACTAATTTTTTAGTTTTTCAGTTTTTACTTTTAAGGTTACCTGCGGTTACATGCGGATAATTACTTTGTTTGCTTTAATAATCTGACAGACGTCAAGAAAACAAGAGTAACGCACAAAAATCCAGCAAATAATTTGTTTTCAAAAACTTTTTTTTTTTTTAAGTTATACAAGGTATATAAAAGAATTTGTTGATTATTTAAACTTTTCAAACTTACCGCATGCCAGCCAAGAAATTCCATAAATTGCGTAGCATAAGCAATATATTTTAATCCACATTTTGTGTATAATTTTGTATTAACATTCAAAGTAGAATTGTGTATATTTTTTAATTTAACACCATTATAGTACTGCTTGAATCATACAGGTCTTTCTTTGAACTTGCTCAGCTTTAAATTGAGCATAATTTAAAAATATCAATTTATACATTTACATTCGTATTACATTTTCGGTAGTTGCTGCTTTATTATTAGATTCTTGTTATTGTTATTTTATTTTTTCGTATTTTGCGTTGTTTACTTTTTTATCGCATTCAATTTTTCACTTCTTCACACGAACTGTTCCGCGGTATTTGTCTTTTTCAGTGCCTTGACTGTTTTTTTTAATTCCATATCATAGATGGGCTATAAACGTTTTACATATGGAATTTATGTGCAGTTTTTCTTCTCGTCGCTTTCCTGCACCTGCTGTGATTATCAAGACATACATACATATTATTTAAATTGGGTCTGTAATGTGATACGACCTACAAAGTGCGGAAAGGTTTTTGCTAAACGTCTGTCAGAATGTGTTTGTCACTCTGCCAGAGAGAGAAAGAGATACGTCTGGATTATTACAAGATTATTAGTTAGACAAAACATTTTAGCACAGAAACCAAAGCAACTGGAACATTAACCGACCTCCCACCCTCTGGCCACAATTCTTTTACTTGTGCCACAAATGTCGCACACATGTCAACCGTGTTGTAGGTTGTTGCTGTTGCTTTTTTTTTTGTAGCTGATTCTCTCGGTCGGTTGCCACCATTGGTGCAACTTGGCTCAGTTGTTTTGAAGTTGGAATTGGCGGCATTTTAGCCTACAGTCACTTATTGTCTGGCATTTGTTGTTGTTTCCTTGGTTCCGGCATGCTCGCATATTTCTATGCAATGTACAAACATTTTTAGCGCCACTGTACACCCAACAGAAGGAGGCTCGGACAGCGCTTCCTTATGCCACTCCGCGTTGTATCTCAGCCAGATTTATGGCATGCCAGGAGCCGCCACACAACACATTGCATTGAAAAATGACGCTGACCGTAAGTCGTTAACCGTTTGGCGAAAATGAAAACGCTTTTGACCGGAAGTCGCGGAAGCGCACTGGAAAAGTCATTCACCTGTGTAAAAACCTATTTTGCATTTTCCAATATAATGCAGCGGATTTTCGAGTTTTTCAAAGGGGCGCCAAGCAAGGAGGGATGGAGTTTTTGAAAAAAAATATCACCTTAAGCTGGCACAGAGAAAATCTTAAAGATAGGACTTATGTTATTAGATAAATCAGCAATGAGGTAAGATTTGAATTTGATAAACCAAAACGACGTTCTTTAAAACTGGTTGTAATCTGATTTGATGTAAAAAATAAAGAATTTATTTATAATTATATCAACTATTTAAATAGCCACAACATTTCAATAATTTGGCATATTTCACAATGGCTTTTACATTATAATCGAACTCCTTTAAGATTGTGACACTATAACTGTTAGAGCTTGCACATTATTGTATTTAATTAATGAATTCACTTTTTTTTTGCTTTATTTGTATTTGATTCATTCACAAATAAGGGTTATATGCAGTTATGCTATTCACTCGATTCAATTCGATTCGTTTCGCTTCGCTTTGTTACTCGTAGTACACATGCGGCCACACCACGCTCCAAACACAAACTGATTTTCCATAATGTTGCCAAAGCAGGGAATGCCCCCTAACAACGGGTAGAGCCAACAGCAACAGCCTGTAATGCCGGTGCGTTTGCTTCAGTTCCTCAGTTATTGCCTTTGTTGTTGTTGATAGTTGGTCATATGCTTTCGTATACTCATAGGTATATGTACATACTTGTATATGAGTTGTAGTCTCGTCTGAAGACTCTCTGGGTCTGGGTTGTGTTTGTTATTGCTGTTGCTTTTACTCGCTTTGGCTGTTGCTGTTGTTGTGTTGAAAATGTTTCCACATCACTCGTCAAGCGTTTCCATTTAAGCTCTTCATAAAAATATACGTATGTAAAAAACGAAAAATGTAAAAAACTTGGCTAGCAGTGGTTTAAAGCAGATACTATAACTACCATAGCGACTATGCGCACGCGCCCATGCTCAAATGGCGACGCTGTATGGGGTAGCCTGAAGTTTAGATTGGAGCTTTTTGCAGGCGGGAGGTCTGCTCCTACTGGGTATGTCCACTGTATGGTGGCTTAGCTTAAACGATAAATAAATATATGTAGTATATAGGGCTACAAGTGCAGAATTCCAATTTCTTTCTGCTCTCATCTGTGCTGTTAACCCTTTCCCAAGAAAATTGCTGAGTATCTGAAAAAAAATTCAGCTTAAGTTTTGGCTTACAAAAGTAATGGTCACCTATTTATTTTAACAATTTTATTAATAAAAGGATTTTTTACAGCACGCTAAGTTAAGAGACTTATTCGAATCATTAAGAATCGCCTTATTTGAGCTTACTTATAATGTCAGTATACCTGAAATGCTTCAAGTTCTCGGCGAACCCTTACTTTTGAATTCACCTGTGTCATCCGTTGTGTTTCGCTTGACTGAACCGGCATTTGAACCCCTATTGAGAGGGAGAGGGCACTGCTGGCTCTCTGTTTACATTGCAATTTCTCGCCTTGGCAACCAAGGCGTCCTCACAATTTCCGAGCCGGTTTTATTTTTTTTATTTTTATGCTCCTTTGTGTCCATGTGCCATGACTCAGTGACATTGCATTTGCATGTGCATGCCGTTAATTGCTGTAATTTGAACTGGACGCTGACGATGGCGATATCGGGTCGTATACTTTTGCACTCCTTACTACACATAATTTTAGCTACCTGGGAACTCTTATTGGGTAGTTTTTTGTTCGAGCGACTATATTCCTGTACAGTTTCGTGCTTCCTTTGCATACTCTTAAGTAGTTTTTGGGCCATGCTTTCATTTGATTGTTTGCAACGGTTTTTGCTTTCCTTGAGCAGTGACAGGCAACACTTGGCTTACTTTATGACCTGCAAGTCGAATATGCTTGCTTTATTGAGCTTTAAATAAGTGTTTAACTAATTTGAATGGGGGAACTTGTCGACAATATTAAGGGGTTTGTTGAAAATTATATATTTGTAAGAATGTAGACTGTTGCTTAATTATTCAGATTCATATATAAAATCACATTTATAAATTTATTTAATATTCTCAAATCGCAAAGGTTTTAAATAACTTTACAAGTTATTTGGCACTTATTCAGAGAGTCATTATACGATACTAGCTTCAAGTGGTACTCAAATCAACCTAAACGTAACAATCAGTTCAATACTTTAAGCATCTACACATAATTAAATTTAGCTAATCTGTTATATGTACTTTTAAAGCTCTGTATGGTTGTGCTTGTCGTAAAATCTGTCACAGACTCTCGACAGTGCCTCTGACACCTCCAATCGATATTCATCCTGGCTGTGTGCGAATCTGTTGCGTATTGTCAGCAGAGCGTGTCTTAGAGCTGCGCTTTGAGCCCAAATGGGCTTGCACAGACTGTAGGTGCTCTCTAGCGCAATTGTGAACTGTTCCACGACTTCCGGTTGATCCAACAAGTGGACAAAGTCCTTGCTGAGCACTGCCTCCAGAGTAGCGCAGTAACTGTGCGTTTGAAGCCAGGATTCAAAATCCAGGAGCACATATTGCGCCAAAGTTGAGGCGGTATCCGGTGAATTTTTACTTGCATCGAGCATATACTGTTTCTCTAGTACTAAATCACTAATCAATGTAACAACCTTGGCCTTGTTTCGTAGTTCCACGTCAGCACTACGAAGTACGCTATTCAGAGCCTGAGTGCCTGACGTGGATAATACGCGTTGTTGAGCCAATGGAAACTTGCGTAAGAGCGCGCCAAATGCATGCATTGCCGCAGAGATTTCAGCGCTGTCAGTCGATGTCATTAGAATTTGTGCGAGATGTGAGCCAAAGTTCCGTTCAAATACTTTTATTTGTGCCTTCGGATTGTTGCCAGACAGTGCGCCCAGCACACGCATGGCGGAAACACGTAGAGCTGTATTAGTATCGTTGACAACAATAGGCAGCAGGACATCATCCAGGCCACCATTGTCAATAAACACCAGTGCATTGTCAATCTGATGTAGCAGATATTCAAGATTTTCCAATGCATTCAGTTTGGGCTTAAGTTCCGACTGCAACGGCGTTTTGCTAAAGTTGCGAAATTGCTCCAGCAGCTGGACAATCAGTTCACCATCAGTGCGAAAATTTTTTTGATATTCCTTATAGGCTTGACGCAGCTCCGCATAGCTGCGATGTTCCTTCATCTTGCGCACTGACTCTTCAATGACATCTGCCTTGTACTCCAACGACAGTTGCTCCTTGTCACTTTCTGATTTCTCTTCGTCACCGGGTTTGCTCTGCAACGCGGTGCCACGTTCACTTTCATCCAGTAACTTGGCTTCTTTAACGCCTGTCTGTAAATTGATACGCACATGCAGTCCCTTTGGAATGGCCTGGCCTGAAAATAGAGGGGCATTAGTGGATATCTATAAATCATTAGTACACGTAATAAAAACCTTCGGCAACCACTTGCCATTCTTTAGTGGCTACAAACTCGTCCGTTTTGTTTACAGACTCGGATCCCGACGCTGGCAGGCACCCAAGAGTCAATAGAGCTATTACTGCTGTTAATACAAAGCTGAAATGCATCTTTACTGCTCCTAATATTCCTTATATAGTTCCCCTGTTTTTGGTATTAACAATCCCGGCTTCTCTCTAGAGCTGCAAAACTTTCGATGACACCATCGATACATCAAATTTTTTAGATTGTAGTTCACTATCGACGATAGTTATTCACTGTCGATAGTATTTCCATATTCCATTCCATTGGGTTTCTCAAATTGGATGAGTTAAATTAAAACGGAAACAAAATGTAGAAATCTGCTAAGCAACTTTTTCAATTTTGTTTCATTTTGGTCTTATAATTGAAAAGAAGAGCAAGTAAGGTTCGAATTTGAATTTACCAGCATTAATAAGTTCAATTCAATGGGTCTAATACTAAATAAAAAAATTATTATAAAATGGCAAATAATAAATTATTTGAAATAAATTATATTCTCTTGCAAATACTAGTTTTGATAAATCGCTGACACGCAATTAGTGCTGTAAGTTGGCAAAAGGAAATTATCGGAAAGAAATTCTATCGAAACGTCTTTTTTCAACAGTCTGGCCGAATCACTGCTTAACGATCTGGCCACACTGTTAAGGCGTTCCGTTATTTTTTTAAATAATTGTTTTTATCACAAAATTTTTTGGCTTATTTAATTTTTAAATTTTGGAGGAACATATAATAATGTCAATTTGAGGCTTAATTTTTCCAATTACCACAAATATTATTATTACAAAATACATTACTCTACTGAATTACTTAATATTGCTAAACTGGTTTCTGTTAGTACTTGGCATTTACAAAATTCATTTTTAAATGTCACTAGCATATATTATAATTTTTGATAACTTCACAGTCATGTTTATAAATTTATGTAAATGTATTCATTGGTCTGGCGCCGATATCAATAGAACACGCGCAAATTTACATATCAAGCGATTTAGCAAATTTTGGATTTGTTTCTATGACTGCTTATTATAATCGCTTCGATTTCATTAAATTTGAACTACGAAAGCGTCTTGGAATTTGCTGCAAAACAAAACAATAACAAACACTTATTACATACCGATACGTAAGAATATGAAGTCATTTGGTTTTGGCGTTAATTAAATATTTAAATAAAAAGATTGCAGGCTACTATTTTCAGGCTCCATGACATTTTTTGTCTACGGGCGTACCATATGCTAATTGTTGATGACGAATGGTTCAAGACTTTGAATCTATTTGCAAAACGTGTGTGGCAAGGGGTTTTTAGTTTACACTTTGTTTAATAGATTGTGGTTTATAAGTGTGACTATAAAATGACAGATTATACCACCACTTTTTTTTATACACTGTAATAAAAAGAGCATAGTTATAAAATAGATTTTCATAATAAGCATCAGCAGCCTACTTGATAAATATTTGGATTTATCTGCTGGTTTATCTGTCTGTTGTTAAAACAAGTACGTATGCCATCAAATTACATACATATAATTACAACTAAAGTCTTAGCTATATACTAAAAGAAATTAAATAAATAAATTAAATAAATCTTTAAGTCAAGCAAACTACAATCGAATCGAATTGGGGGTGTACGGAAATCTATATAGATCTGCTATTTGATGATGTGGATAACGCACAAAACGGAAATTCTTTAACTTCTATGCGATTTTTGGCCATTGTCAAATAGTTAATCACCTTGAGCTGTTACGAACACAAGTTTGTCAGTTTTTTGCATAGTTAGACTAGCAAATGATTGGCTGATAAATAATTAATAGTGTCTCTAGTTGGTTTCGTTTCAAAGTATGCGTTTTTTAAGCACTTATGACTGCATGATCTCAGCTCAATTAGCTTTAAAATAAATCGTTTAACATGCTTACCAGTCAATTTAACACTTGCAAAATTTCGCATGAAAGTTCGAACAGTCCTAATCTAATCCCATGCCAAACTGCATTGCTGATGTCAACGCAAATATTGAATTAATGTGTATTCTATATTTATTACCCATTGTTTGTGCGTATCGCCATTAGCTAGAAAAAGCTACACAATAAAAATGCAAGTTATGGATCTACATATAAAAAGCGCTATAAATAAGAATAGTAAGACTGGTATTGTATGTCGCAGAAAGGGAATAAAACAAACAAATAGCATGCTAAACAAAATGATCAACTATGGAACATCCTATAAAAATACATATCTATCAGGCCTGTTCCCATATTCGGTGAAAGCGAGTTCAAATACGCAATTTTTTGGGGGAAATTCGAAGAGGGAAATTCGTTTCCGCGAGATCCTGCTAAAAGTAAGAAAGGGAACAAATACATGTGGTAAATCTTTATATTCAGTTATTTAAATAAAATAAAATAAAATTGAATTAAGGGTAAGTCAATCTTACTTTGACAAGTTTGTATTTTAAATAAGAAATTGTCTTAATATGATGTTAAAATGCTTGATTAAATATCAGATAAATATTAAACGCAATAAAATATCAATAAATCATATAATTAGTATCTACTTATTTATGTGAAAACTTTTTATGAAAGCTTTTAACAAATTAATACCATAGTTCTAAATCTATGGCTAGACAGGGTATTAGACGGAGTCGTTATAGCTATCACAATCAGAAAACGCTTTCGATACAGAGCGCTTAAAAACTGGCTAACGAAACAAGCATTGAATTGTTTAAAATCACTTTTGATTTTGTCGTTGTTGTTTGTTCTTGTTATGCTATACTACTGCGGGACCTGTTAATAATATTAATTAATAATATTCTCGTCATCGTCATCGTTTGCTACTTTTGTTGTTGTTGCAGCTAGCGCGTCGAACTGCGAATTCTCTATACATTTATTATGTAGACAAGTGATGATGAGAAGTCAAAAAATAAAAGCCAACACACACACACACACAAAAGCACAACAACAACGATCGAGACAAGTTAAGAATGAATAAACTATGAAATGTATTGGGCTGCTGCCTGGTGGTGGTCGGGGCCCGCTTCAGATCGAAGCTCCGACAAGAGTCTATAAATGGCTGCGTTTGTCCAGAGCCAATTTACAGTTTAGCATTGAACTTGGTCGGGAGTTCGCAAAAAGAAGCGCGTTGCGTCGTAGCTGACCAATATTATAAATTGTTTCGTTCGGTTTTAAGATTTACCAGTGTCTATAAAGTATATAATTTATTAAAATGTTACTTCAGCTAAGCACTTTTTTACTGCTAGGCCTGAGCCTGGGTGTCAGTGGCGCTTCCAATTTCCGTGAGTCCATATTTAAAAACGTCTGGATAGTTTACAATAAATTAATTTAATTTTCATTTCGATAGCCGCTGAACTGCCGCGTTGCCATATTGGAGACACCGATTGCATTATTAGTGTATCCCACAAGTTGGTGCGTCAATATGCACGCACGGGCTTTCCGGCGGCGTCCTTTCCGCAGGTGGAGCCGTTCCTGGTCAAGCGCTTTGATATTTCAGATGGACGCAGCGGCTCACTAAGTCTGAAGCTCAACTTTCGCGATGTCAATGTGGAGGGCTTGTCTGGCGTAAAGTTCGACAGGGCAGTGTAAGTAGATAATATTTTATAAGTTGTAGATATTTTATATAAATTGTGATATATTCTTTGTGATCATTTGCAGTGGTTTTGCAGCCAATCCTGCAACTAGCAAATTTGAAATGTATGGTTCGTTTCCTAAAATTGTGTTGCGTGGCAAGTACACTGCCGATGGACGTATCCTGATTCTGCCTATTCGCGGCGATGGCGATGCTGATATTACACTGCACAATCCCAAGTTCTCGGTTAAATTCAAGCCGTCTGCACAGGTTCGCAATGGACGCAATTATCTCAGCGTGGACAAGCTCAAGGTGCTTGTGGAGCCACAGAAGTAAATTGAAAGCATTAGTTAGAGTCCATGTATAGTTCTACAAGTTTTTTTGTTTTTACTTTTTACCAGAATGAACATCAAGCTGACCAATCTCTTCAATGGCGACCAAGCGCTGGGAACCAATTTGAATCACTTCTTGAACGAGAACTGGTCGGATGTCTGGAGTGAACTGCAGCCTTCGGTGCATGTGGCCATTGCGGAGATCATGAAGAGCATTCTATCAACTATATTTAAGCGATTCGCCTACGAGGATTTGTTTTTGGAGGCATAAACATTTACATACCAATAGTTCTAGTTAGTCTTTAGTTATTTACGTGTACGTGTACGAGTATTTTCTCTCTCAAAAAAACTTAAGATTTGATGGACTGTTTGCTGCTCAAGCAACGCTTATATAGCTTCTAAGTAAATATTTAGCTTATACAATTAATGATAATAAACAAACTCAATAATATGAAACTAGCCACATTTTCTTTGCATTTTGCTTGTACAAACATTTCCGCAAAGCTGGCGCATAAATTTAGCCAATAATTTGGCAGTCAATTCACGTGAATATAGCCACATTAGCATAATAACAAAACGAGAAACACATTAATATCGATATCCATATACACATCCACAATCACTTGAAGTTGAGTGTAGTTTTATATTTATTTATTTTTATTTTTTGTTTTGAGTGCAATTAAACCGATTCGTTTCGAGTCCAGTCCAGTTAAGCTGCAACTGTTTTGTAAACTATAAATACATATATATATATATAAATAAAAAAAAATATTGAAATCGTTGCCAAGTTCAAGTGTAGACAACGGTAAAGCCAAAGTTGGAGCAACTGATAGCCAGTTAGCCTTGAGAACTATACGCAAAATCTTCCATATAAGCCAGACGAGTCAGTCAACTGTTCGATGCGTTCCGAGTTAGTATGAGTATGAAGTAAGTAAGTAAGTAAGTAAGTAAGTAATTGAGTATTATTATCAAGTTTCACAGCTTTTTCGTATTGTTTACGACAATGTTTTGGGATCAGGAGGCTGGTTCGAGCGCAGAGGTTAACTGAACAACCAAGTGCTGTGATATATTTAGCTCTGCCTCTGGCCAAGTACAAGTATGTACACAATGTATGTATAATTAAATTTTTTTTGCTCTCATACTTACTTCCATACCCAAGGGGTTCTACCCCCAAAAGTTGTCCTATCATGCTGATGGGCTAATAAATGCGAAACTTGTTTCGGGTTCTATATTTAAAATAGAGATTGCTGCGTGCCTAATTCTAAATATCCCACGCGTCATGATAATACCACAAACCAAAATCAATTAGACGGTATTATAATAATATCACAAATACTTTGTTTTCTTGCATGCAGTTCATATGTCGGAAATGAACGAATCGGATCGTATATACTTATAAGTGTTTGGGGATCCCAGACTGTCTCGTCTAGAACATTAATATTTGCAATTTTATGATAACCTTTTTATACATTGTTTTTAAAAGAATAAAGAATACAAATTTTTCCAAAGAACACAATTTTCCACAATAATATCACATAACAACACTAACCAATATTTGTAGTGATGTTTTTGTTTTTGTTTGTCTAACTGGATAATTTGATGTGTCAACATTTTTGCATTGCTTTCATATTTGTAAATCGGAGCATTTTATTTATATCCGTTAATAATGTAGTTGCTGTACAGCAGACTCAGAACTACTACTTTGTAAGCTAATTAACTTGAAATTACTACACAGGGCAAAAATTTAAAATTTAAAAACTATAAATTAAAGCTTTAGTTTAAAATTTTAAGTACGATATTAGAATATTATTCTTATAGCAAATACAGAAAGGAATTGAAATTAAAATCAATCTTTCATTTGTATTTTGTAAATTAAGAATGAATTATTATTAAACAAAGCAAATGAAGAATGAACATAATATTACCAACCATGATCATAAATTCAGGTTAAATAAAGTATGCAAAAGCAGCATAAATATATCCAAAAGTTCTTGAAATAGGTCTACTCTGTACTAATGTTCATCCCACTTTAATAGAACGGGCTTAAAAATAGAATTGTTTGAATTATAATCAAGAATTTTTCACTTTAAAGATACTTTTTCACATTTGACAAGGCTTTCAATTATTTTGAGTACAGTATAAATGATTATTTTTTTTCAGTGCATACATTTGCAAAAACAATTAGCTTTTATTAAGTTGCAGTTAGACACTATGCAAATTCATGTAAAGATACGGAAAATTTCACATCTGAAATCTTTAAGTCATAAATTTAAATGTTTATTAATTATGTTTTAACATATACTCTTATTAGGAAGAATTCCGATTATTTTAACCTTCTATAGTGACTTCTAATTCCAAACTGTATTGAAACACTTCTAGGGTACTTAAGCACTCAACATTAAATAATCTAATTATAATTAAATTTTATGCAACTGCTGTAAATAAATCAATTAAATATAATTAGTTTTTTAAGTGCATTGCTTTTTAAAATTTTAATTTTTTATTAATATACGTTCCACTGAAATAAATGAATTTGAAATTTTAAGTAAAAAATTTTTTTAACATTAAATCTTCAAAAGCTGTTAGGCAAATGATAAAAAAAAAATACTAGAAGTCGATGAAAAACGAAACAAAGATTTTTGGGTATATGTTAATATATTTTCTTTAATAATTTAATAATAATTAATATTTACTAAGGCCTATGTGGGGATACCGAGTGCATTGTGAAGATAATTAATTATTATATTTATATAATATATATACAAATTAAAACTTCCTGTCGGAATTACTTGTTTGCTTTGTTGAGTGTAAGCATAAGACGATCTCATTACAATAAATAGTTTTGAAAAACTTTGTGGCTGTTAAATGAGTAATTTGTAATCTATAAGGTAGATTTTCCTAGACTAAATTCGACTAATAATTGTTAGTACAATGTGTGATTTAAACTGGTTCTAGTTGTTTACTTGGCTCACACGTGATATTCTATTTATTACAAAATAAGCAAATCGCGTGAATTAACTTCAAGTCTCTATAAAACGTAGACAACATCTACAAACTAAGGTTAGAAGCTCAATCAAAGTCATTCGAAAAGGTTCCAAGGATTATAAAAAATATAAAAATGTCGCGATTAATTTTCATAGTGATGTTTTCTACATTTCTCTCCGTGCAAGCCAAGTTTCGTAAGCAAGGATCAATATTCCTATCAATATCTCGCTAACAGGCAAATTTATTCTATAGCCGACGATCCTAAGCCCTGTAAATTTGGTGACTCCGAGTGTATTGTGAATATAATCAACTATTACATAACTGAAAAAGGAAAACAAGGAGATCGGGACATAAATTTGGTTAAGCTCGATCCATTTCCTGTGTCCAAGATCAACTTAAATCAGGGAGGCGATAGTCCTGTCAATATTAATCTCACCTTTACGGATAATATTGTCTATGGTTTCAGCGACATAAGATCAACTAGGATCAAGTAAGTATGAATACAAATTAGAAGAGCTTCAAATATCCCAATTCCATATTTCTACTATAGAGGATTTGGTAAGGATGTTGCTAGTAAACACGAGCTTTATATGCATACGCCCAAATTGAGCCTGGTGGGCCCCTACAACATAAAGGGAAATGTGATGATATTACCCATTGTAGGCTCTGGCATCGGCAACATGACTATGGGTGAGATTCGCAAATGAGTAAATTATATATATTAAAAAAATTATATTTAAATTATATTCCCTTATGGCTAGTCAACAGCAATGCGACAATCACTTTTACGGGTAAACCCTATGAAAAGGATGGAGAGATCTACATGATGCCAACGAATCTAAAGCTTGATTCTAATCCCAAACGTATATATTACCACTTCAGCAATCTGTTCAATGGCGACAAGGTTTTGGGTAATAGTATGAATGAATTTCTCAATGATAACTGGGAAGCCATATTTATGGAAGTAAAAGATTCGACACACGCGGCTCTAGCTGAAGTTTTCCAAGCCATTATCTCAACTGTGTTCTCAAAGTATCCTTATGCAAAGTACTTTGAGGAGTGAATATTTATTGATGCTTTACTTCAGTTTAATATACTCAATAAACTGAATGCCAAAAGGATTTTATTTGAATATAATTAACCTCATCTCTTTATTTTACTTGTCAGGACATTTCAATATCTAATTGATAATCAGGTGAAAACTTTGAAAAGATTCTTTATGTGCAAAAAGTTAGGGTAGGTTTAAATAGAGGTTTATTAAAGATTACATTAATGTTAGGGTATGTGTGAAGTCTAGATCGACACTTAATTACTGTTATTAAAAAATACGTAATCAATAAAAACATTTTAATAATTAAATCTTGTTAAACTGACAGCATGCAATTATTAAGTGTAAGCAAAATAATTTTTATGAAATAATCGTTTAAGTCTTAAATATTTCCATTTTTAGAATTTTCGCATTTACTATAATTGTGCACATAAATGTAATTGGAAATGATGTGATGCCGATATAATTAAATATAATATTTTTTTTTAAATATAAATTTTTTTACTCTCAAATATGCGGAATAAAAAAAGCTGTTGCATAGCGTAATTAAAGTAAAAGAATAATTTATGTAATCATAATTACTACTTTCCTAGAAGAAATTATAGAATTTTCATTATTATTATTATTACTATTATTATTACTTATTATTATACTAAGACCTCATGGCTTTTGGATCGCTTTGCACTAAATTCAATAAATTCAAATCTTTCCTTTTTAAATTATGAAAAATTGTGGTCTAAATATGATTGGTGTTTGTTTTCAAAACAGTTAATTAACTAAGAAATAAAAATGAAAACTGGCTGACCACATTTACGATACAACTATCTGTTTGAGTCTGCCATAGTTGTAGATACTTTGTTGCATGGCATTTATTCATTGATAGAGCAATAAAGTGTCACTAATTAGAGACTTGGAAGTGAAAAAATATTTAATTGATTGATTCATGTGTTCTTAGTATATTAAAAGCATTCAATTATTGTCTGAGGTTCAAGTAAATATAGTTAAATATAATTTTAATAGTTCTATTGCTCAATCCAAGTCTTACTCCTATGATCTAATAATACTTTAATTAATTCAAACCTGCTACTATTTTGTATTTAACTTTTTATGAAAGCATTACTTGATTGTTCCGACTTGTTTGTACCCTTTTAATGCATTAAGAAGCGTATAAAAACTTTTATGATTTAAAAATTGTACTTTTGCCCAAAAAAACTGTGTTCTGGGTTCGCTTGTTTTATATAGAAAAAAAGTCAGTTAGCACGTTTACAGATATTATTCTAATTTATGTAATTAATTTATGCAAGATAATGAAATTGTTAGTAAATACGAATTTATTCAATTTGAAATAATTTAAGTAAAAATCGATTAAAATATGGTTGACTAAAATATGTATAAATTTTGTGATTTAAACAGGTTCTATTTGTTTTCGAGGCCAAATTACCTTGACTCATACGAGATGCTTAAAACATTGAGTGTAGCGCTTTTTTTTATGCCTTACAATTAACTTAGGCTTTCTATAAAAGCTGAACTAAAACGCACAGCATAAGTTAGTATATTAGACAAAGTCGCTTGAATAAGTTTGAAATTTATATTGAATTGTGAAAATGTTGCGAATTATATTTTTAATTGCACTTTGTACGGGTTCCTTCGTGCAAGCCAAATTTCGTAAGGAAGCAAAAATATGTATTTTGCCGTCTAGCTAATCTCACTTATTCCTATAGCCGAAGATCCAAAGCCTTGTAAATATGGTGACTCCGAATGTATTGCTAAGATAATCAACTATTATATAAGTGAAAAGGGAAAGCTGGGCGATCGTGATATAAACCTGGTGAAAGTTGATCCACTGCTTGTGGCCAAGATGAGCATAAAACAGGGTGCCGAAAGTCCTGTCAACATTGATCTCAACTTCAAGAATAATAGCATCTATGGCATAAGCACTATGACGTTCAGTAATGTCAAGTATGTTGAATATAAAATTATTAAAGTTTAATGTATACCAGTCTAATATTTCAACTGCAGAGGCTTCGATAGGAAAATTGACAAGAAACATGAACTGAAATTGTTTGCGCCCATCTTGTCTTTGGTGGGACCTTACAGCATAAAGGGCAAAGTACTAATACTGCCCATGACCGGCACTGGCAAAAGCAACTTAACCATGGGTGAGTACTACAGTAAATTATTTAGCACAGACTTAATACAATCAAGTCTCCTTATGTCTATAGTCAACTGCGATGCGACAATCAGCTTTACTGGCAAACCATATGAAAAGAATGGAGAGACATATATGGAAGCAAGTAATTTAAAACTTGTAGCCAAACCTAAACGTGTGTATTACCACTTTAGCAATCTGTTTAATGGCGATAAGGCTCTGGGTGATAATATGAATGCATTCCTTAATGAAAACTGGGAGGTCATATATATGGAGGTGCAAAAATCGATTGAAAAGGCATTTGCGGAAATAATCCAAGCCGTTATTACAAATGTGTTTTCAAAATATCCCTATGCCAAATTTTTTGTGGAGTAAATATAGTTTTTAGTTTTTGAAACTTATTGCAGCATAGAAAAATGACAAGAGGATTTATTTTTTTAATTTACTTACTGTAAATTTAAATAAAAGTAATATGTGTATCTATTTTAATTATATCTTTACTATTATATTGTAGTCAGTAGAGGGAGTGTTTTAGTCATGTATTAAATCATTTACGCTTCAAAATATGCGTGCACATATTTTTATTTACTCAATTCCTCATTCTACATATCAATTAATGCAACCCAGGGTATATATAGCTATTTTCTATAGATAAAATGTGTAATTGTGTCTAATTAAAGTGGATTTCATAGATATTTAATTTAAAAACACGAAGTGGTAATAAAAAACTGGTACAGTATTACTTGCTCGATGTCATACTAGTTTGTTTCTTCAAGTTACTTCTTCCTTCTAGGACAGTCGTTATAATCCGGTGCCTACTTTTATGCTGTATAATTTCAAACTGGTTAAATTATATGACCCCAAAATTATGCAGTAAATATTGCTCAAATGTTGTTACTCAATATGGCACTTTTATCAGTGAATTGCGGCGAATTGAATGTTGTGGCTTGACAATTTGCCGTGCCTCTTTCTTCTTCCTTTTGGAATTTGTATAATTTGTAGTAAACCTGGTAAATATATTGAAACCACGTTTATGATTTGTACAATTTTACCAAATTGATTATCATCGGACCACTATATCATATGCAGCTATAGGAACAATTCAATGCTAGCAATATAAATTTCCTGCGTTAAGCTGTCGTTCAAAAATAGGTTAAAGACAGATTACAAACTGCTAACACCTGAAGGTATAACATAAAGGTAACTGAAATATTGGTAAAACGGTAAAAGTCCATAAATCAAATTTACTACTAAATTTCAATAATACACATTATTGGTATCAGGTAGATTTCTAGAGCCGGTTAAATATACGCAAATGCAAATAAATGCAATAAACCAAAATCAATAATGGAACGTTGTGAATTAGATACAAAAATATTCCAGTTCAAACACCAGATTCAATAATCACAGTCAAAAAAGTTGACTTGCTTTTCTTATTGCATATTACGTTGCTGTTTTTAATTATTTAGCAAAATATACAATGCAACAGAAAGGTCGACTAAGCTATACCCTACATACAGAGTACCTTAAGTTGTGGCCACGTTCATATATATAGAAATAAATATGTATACAAATACATACTGTGTTTTTTGTATTTTTTTGATTTGTTATTCATAAGAATCTAATTTGCAAGCAATGATATAGAGTTATTTAAAATAATCTTGGTTTGTCTACTCGTATTAGACTACTGAATTTATTATAAGTATATATAGAGTATAGAGTCTATAGAGTATAGTGTATCATTTTATTTCTCTCATACAATTGAACATGTTTATTATTCCTTTCATTATATTTAATGGGTAGAAGTTATAAAAATGTATGTTCATAAATTGGCTAAGTGCGTCTGAGTCAAATCCAATGTCAAGCTCGACGCGTAGAGATTGAGGCGCAAATGTGATTAGTGCTTAACAACAAAAGATAACATTTAAATATCACAGTTAAACAATTCATTTAAAGCGAGCAAATTAAAACCTATAAAATGGACTCATCTGCTGATGAGTTCACCAGTTATTTCTCGGAAGCTCCTAAGAAAGCATATCAAAAATCATTCAAAAATGGATAAGACAGTAATTTCACTTTTAGTAATAAGCAGTTTCTTTATATTGTCGAGTGTCAACGCCTCCGATCTGCGTAGGTTCATTGCCTAAAATTGGTTTTATTTTTAAAGTTGAGTGTTAATTTAAATATTTGTTCTATGCTCCCAGCCGCTGGCATTACAAAATGTTCAATTGGTGATGAAGAGTGCCTTAGAAATGGCATGAACTATGTACTCCAAAATTGTGCCACGACTGGAATTAAACAGCTTAGATTAATTAAATTAGATCCACTACATATCAAGAAATTCAGCCTCGGAAAAAATCCAAACAGTCCTGTTAGCATCGATCTTAGCTTCACAAATGCGGACTTACTTGGTCTAAAAGACGCACAAGTTAGCCGTGTAACGTAAGTTGAATCTATCGTTAATCGTATGATTTGAATTTACGTTAATTTCCATATTTTTAGTGCATTCACTCGCGATCTTAGTCGTCCTATTATATTTGATATGACTTCTCCAAAACTTACGCTAAGGGGTCCATATAGTGTAGACGGTAAGGTATTAATATTACCGATTGTCGGTAAAGGAAAAGCGCAAATTGTTCTGGGTAAGCATAATACATAATACTAGCTTGAAGTGATAACAAATACTAATGCGAAATTTAGATCAATGTAAGGTACACGCTGTTGTCAAATTGAAACCCGTATATAAGGGTCCACATCAGACGTATGCGGAGGTTCTGGATGTTAAGATGAAATTGGAACCATCGCATGCGTCATATATCCTAGAGAATTTGTTTGATGGCCGTAAGGATCTTAGCCAAAGTGTGCACGCTCTGATCAATGAGAACTGGAAGGAGATCTTTAATGAACTTGAGGCTGACATATCCAGCGCCATGGGTCTGATTTTCAAGTCTGTGATAAACAGAGCCTTAAGCAAACTGCCGCTCGAGGAACTCTTCACAGACGTTTAATTAAAAAATATTATTGTGTAATTATTTAATAAACTTGAGTAACTTTATTATAATAAAACAAAAAACATGTGGAAGTAAATGAATAGTGTGTTGTTTCCCATTAAAACTGGATTGAATGACTTATAGTTGCTTTTAAGATGTACAAAATATAATGAATATACAGCTGAGTTCAGCATTAAATCAAATCAAATTGGTAGTGTATATAATTTCAGATTACACAGAATCAAAATACATATTAATCAAAATAAACATTGCATTCAAAATACATTAAAATGAAATCGGTAGTGTATATAATTTCAGATTACACACAATCAAAATACACATTAATATTAATAAACAATGCATTCAAATTACTTTTACAAATTAGAGCATTTTTTATAACATTTATACGGCTTCTGCCTTTAGTTAATTCGTACTTTAATACACATTATACAACAATTATGCGGTTATTTCAATTTTTTTTTTTCGTATAGCTTTAGAAATTCTGTTTTCTTTTAGCATTTTAATTAAATTAAATCCAGTTTTTAACGAGCTCAAAATCGTTACAATAAATGATGCCTTATAAAATTTTTTTTGTGTTTCTTACACAATTGAAGATAAATAAAAATATATTCTCACCCGCTTCTAACGCAAACCATAACAATCAAGATATTTAAGCTCTGTTGCACTTTGGAATACGAGTACGACGATTAACCCTTGGTGGGGATGAGGGAACAAATTCGAAAATGTCACCGTAGTCCATATTTTCTATATTGTCTGGAGTCCCATCAAAGCCCACAAAACCTTGTGGCAACTTGTTGTCATTCTGCGGAGGATCACACAGAGCGATGATTTCAGATGGAAAGTAGTTCTCCGGTTTCTTTAGAAGTGCTTTCAAAAAGTCCTCGTGCTCTTTGACGCAGTTGACAACGTTGGTCAATTGATAGCGAGTAGCCAATAGTTGATCCTCTTCGCTGAGTTTTTGTTGTGTAGCGGTCTGCAATTCGGTGATAGCCATAGCCAAGGCTCGCTGGTTGGTGGCATCGTTACGCTGTGTCATAGACGTGGAGTAGCGATGTTCCAGATCCATTTCCCAGTTAAACACATGTACATGAAGATGGGCAGACTTAAGATGTTCGCGCATTTCGATAAGCACCTTTTCTAAATTTTTAGCATTTTCTAAAGTTAAATAAATAAAAGTTTAAACTATATCAGAAGTTTTATTAATACAGGAAAAGCTTACCCTTAGCTGTCTTGTTAATAAACGTCATTGAACGGTGACGTAACTCAATGTGTGTGAACTGCTTCAGATGCTCCAAACATTTCGAGGCGCCATTTAGAAGATTATCGCATTCAGTATACTTGATGTAGTCAAAGTGAATATTTGTCTCCAACATGCGACGCAAGCGTTCTAAAAATTTTTCAATTTTGGTGTGCATCACCTGGACATGATGACGCACATTATTGCCCTTGGGCATTGTCTTCTTCTTGGAAAACTCAAATACGTAATCCGATGGCAATGAATTTGGCTGATCGCTAGGCAATTCTGCGTTTATAAGTTCATGCAGCGAGTTAAACAGCGCTATCAAACTCTGCACGGCATTTGCATCAGCACTGTGAAAAAATTTCAATTAAATTTAACTTAATACACATTACACTTTTCTACTTACCAATTTACAAACAGTTTATTGGAGCTAGCATTCTCTTTGTTAAGCGTGACATTTTCTGATTCTGTCGCGTTCGCAATGTTCTCTTTCTGCAGTTGGCGCGAAACCAAATGACCTTGGCCGCTGCGTGCCTTATTCGTTCGAAATTTCTTTTTGGCGGCATTGTCGCGGCCAGTGAAGATTCGTTTCTGCAAAATGCTTGAGGCCTGCTCGCATCCATAAGCATGAAATTCGAATTGTGGCGCATCTGCGTTCAATTTCAAGTTGCAAAATTTCTGATTTAATTCCTGTAAAACGCTCCCAGCGCTATTATTATTACGGCACAAATTCTGCAATGACTTCGACTCGTTGCCATCAATTAAACTGCACAGCTCGTGATTTTTTAACTCCAGATTATGGGTTAGTTGCTGATTGTCGGAGTCTGCCGTAAAAAAATCCATTTTTAATAACTTTCACAGTTTATGCGCCAAAATACCAAACACTTTTCACTTTTTTGCTGACAAAACCGCGGGCGACAAGCAGTCTGCTCTGTACGTCAATAATGTATGTATTGAAATTAGCGCGAATTGTCGGCGCCCAGGAAAGTTCGGGTTGGCGCCGAACTGTCTGGCTCGACTGTCTAAGTGTTGATCAAATTATTTATCGATACATGTTTTAAAACTCACGATCACGAAGCACTTTAGATGAGTTGGCAGCGCTCAAGCACGATAAGATGATCGGCAATTCAAATTTAAAAATACACACAACAACCTATATTTATCCGCCGTTTATATTGGGAACAGGAATTTAAATATAATTAATCAAAGAATTAACATGAGTTCACAAGCATAATCTGATCAATTAGCGGCATATCACATGGCTTGAAGTACGGCAAATTTAAACAGAAAAAAAGTAATTAATTCAAGTAATTATACATTTTCATGTAAATAGAATCCATTGTAAGAAAAACACTCCTTGTACTTTTAAACTTACTCGAAACCTCGTTAGAGAGTGTCCTTTAGTCAAACATTCTCGAATAGAGAATTCTCACTTGTGCCTTTGGTATATTTATTGAATTTATTTTATATGTTTTACTTTTGTATGACATACATAAACAGTTAAATGTTTTACATTGTACATTTTTTAATTTGTATACTTATTATGTATTATTACTTGTAGTTATATTTGTATATGTATACGTGTTTTTTATGCAAACGGTTATGTTTATTATATGTTTAACAAAATTGAAAACGAAATAAAAACAAACCATCTATTAGTCTGGATTAGCACTACTAAATGTTTTTGATATATTCTTCTAATTGATTAATAATTATTATTGCATTAATAATAAACAATAGACGATTATATATTAGTTAAAGCTACAACTTAGTGCGCATTCTTGTACTTCAATTAAAGAGTCTACAACAAAAATGACATAAACAATAACAAAATTTATGATGTAGTATTTAACAAAATTTGTTAAGTATTTGTAATAAAATGGTTTTTTTTTAACAAAATACAAACCAATGGATTTTCACTAATTCAATTTATGTTTTTTATATCACAAGTTAAAATTTTGATTATTGTTTGGTCAATTTTTTTTTTGTTTAGTTTGATATATGTATATGAAATGTAGTATGTAAATTGTAAGTATTCCATAAGTATCTATTTACATAAGAAAATATACTAATATAATAATTTAATAATAAACATAGTTTAAATATTGTATAGTATGTTTTGTATGCTTTGTTAAATATACATAAAAATTGGTCTACACTCAAGTCATGATGTTACTTAAATTGGTTTATCCGTACTAGCAATAAGAAAGATTTAAAAAGTTGAGTTTTGTTTCTTCGGGGAGTTATTATTTATAGGAGATTACATAGAAATTCGAGTTAGTTGCATGCATTTAGTTGAGAAGGTTAAATATAAATTTATTCATTATTTAGATTTATTATAAATTCGCGTTCAGATGTAGACTATGGGATATACAAAGTTTCCAAAGATTAGTATTTAGAATTCAATTGAGCATTTTATGATTAAAATTAACTGGTTTATCTTATCGGATACATTTAACTAGCAGAGAATATTACACAATCTATAAATTTATAATTTACCAAGAAATATGACACGATCTAAGTAGTTTATAGGATTCAAATAAAATATGTAAATTAAGGAAATCTTAAATTGTTGCTTTGGTTGCATATCTAAAGCATCTGAACACGATTTATGGATTTGGTTATGTTCGAGTTTCCGCTATAGCTGTATAAGTATAGTAAGTTAGATATGTAGCTAGCCTAAGTTCAGACCAACGACTCTCTGACGTTGCTGTTTACCTGTAAAATAGTTGCAGATGTTATATAAATATGTGCATGCATGTTGTATATGGTATTTAGCTACAATATATATATTTTATTAGATTGTTAAATAGATATTCGGGCGAACGATATGTTGTGGTCGTGGTCGTGGTCATGTTCTTGGATAGGATTGGATGATATATGGCCCTGGTTTACTTCTAGGGTGAAAAGACCCGCAGGCTGCGCAGCAGTGTGGCCAGCACATTGGCCAGGCATTCGGCCTGCAATGCCAATTGGCCAGCACCAATGGGACCAATCTGAACGCCAACAAGCTCCCGAAAGCTGCTTGCCACATCGTGCACTTTGAGCACAATGTTGCGTGTTTGCAGCGGCGCTGATGTGTGCCGCGTCATGTCCTGTGCCAGCTCTGTGATCCGTCTGATGGCCGTCAGGCAGGAGGTCAAGTGATCTGGCAGCGTTATCAGCGTCATGTCTGACATGGAGGCCACCAGAAACTTGCTAGCTGTGACCAGGGCCAGTGTTTGTTCAGTTAGCTCATTACGTGCACGTTGAAACTTATCCTCATCGATGCTGGTGCCACCGCCGGCTGACTGTGCCGCCGAGCATTGAGCGGCCACCTGATCCAGTTTGATGAGCAGACCTGTCATGGCGACATCTGTTTTAGCCAACAGCGCTTCGCCGTCAATGAGATGACCATTCTTGATAAATAGCTTCTCGCCGTGCAGCTGCTGTGGCTTCTTTGGCAGCGCTGGCTGACCATTGGAATGCGCATTGGGTATGCGGGCTGTGGCCGGTATGGGCGGTGTTATTGTGCTGGCGGGTATGGACGTGCCATTGACGGGACGAGGGCGACTGGCAATGGGCGGCAGCGGGGGTTTCTTGGGCGCACTCACCGCTGTTATACTGCCTGTTCTGGTTGCAATTGCTGGTTGCGGTGTTGCTGGCTCTGAGATGCTTGTGGGACTGCTACGCGGTGGCAGCTGCGGGGGGCACAGCTCACGCAAAGGAACACTAACGGGTCCAATGATCCGCAGCTGCTTTTTGGGCGAGTAGCGCTGCATGAGCTCAGCGCTTTTTGGTGGACGCGCTGGCGGTGGCGTCAGTTGCTCTGTGGTGGGGGTACGGGGTGGCGGTTGCAACTGTTCGTCGAGTTGTGGTATCTCTTCCTTTTTGGATGTGGGACAGCAGCTGAATTTGCTCTTGCGCTCCACGGTGGGATACTCAATGACATGTGGGGTCAGATCCTTGATATTGTTGTTGTGGTTGTTGCTGTTGCCATTGGCCACCGATTGAAAAAATTCACGTTTTGCCTGCACTGAGTTGCTATAGAGGCACTCCTGCTCTGGCTGCGCTTCTAGATTTGGTGGTGGCGGTATTATGAAGGACATAATCTCCTCCGGCGTCAGTTCTTTGGCAGGTGTGGCTTTCTGTGTGGGCGGCGCCACAAGCATTTGCTGCAGAAAGCTATCCAGCTCCTCGGCCCTGCCCTCAAAGCCCTTTGGCGGCGCCGCATTCAGCAGCGACAGCGAGTCCAGCTCATCGGGCGTCTGGGGTGGCGGTATGGCACGCAAATCAATCAAATCCGTATCCGTTTCAATGAACGTATCCTCGCGAACTTCAAATCCGTATATTTCAGATAGTTGGCGAGCAGCCACATCTGTATCGGCGGCTGGTACATTGCTTATCTCCTTGAGCTGCTGCAGATATTCGCGCAAATTGTAGTCCTTGGTTTCGGCGCCAAAATGAGTGCCATCGGGACTGTGCAGCCCAAAACTGCTGCGCTGTGCCAGCTGCTGCTTGACGCCCGGCTGGAGCAACTGCTGTGGCCGTCGAGTCGTTGGTGATTGCGCTGGCGAGGCGACAGACTCGGAATCGCTTTCGCTTTGCGAGAAATCAGTGCCCAGCGCCTGCAGATCGCTAAGCAGCTGACTGAATCCATTGAGCTTACGCTGCGGTCGCGGACTGGAGGTGCTGCACAAGCTCGGCTTGCGCTTGGGCGTGGCGGGCGTGGGTGGAGCCGATGCAGACACCGGTTCCGGTATGGCATTCAGACCCTGCGTAATGCCGGTCAGCTCATGGCTAATGGTCTCAGCCAGCAGAGTCAAGGAGTCACTGTGCTTGAGTGAGGGTGTGCCAATGCCAACCGTATGGCTAATATTTGCCTCCTCTGTGGAGGACACCTTGCTGCTATTCAGACTGTCACAATCGCTGTCAAACTCCAGCATGGCTACGCCATGTCCCAGCTGTTGTTGCTGCTGCTGCTGTTGCAGGTGTATGTGTTGCAGTTCCTGCTCCTGCTCATTGAGATACTGCTCTGAGCATTGTACGAGCTGCTGCAGTTCCTGGACACGTCGCAGTACCTGCTCGTTCTTAGCCTCGACGGCCAGCTGACTGCGTCCCTCGCTGCAATAATTGCTGCCGCTACTGTCGCTCAGGCCCGAGTCCTTGGCCGCCTCCTCTAACAACTCTGTGGCCATGACGCTGTGCAGATCCAAATCCGTGGCATAGGGTAACGTTTGCTGTGCCGGCTGTGGCTGTGACAGCACCGCCTTGTGCGGCATCGGATGATAGGGCGGTGTCATCAAAAAGTTGACACTGTGCGCGCGTGTATGGAACGGCAGCAGATAGCTCCAGCCAGCGGGCAACACTGTGTGCTGCGACAAGAAGGCGGGTGCATTGTCCTCCTCATGTGGCTCGCGTTCACGTAGGATATTTAACATATTACCTGGAATTAAGTGTTCTTTTAGTTAGCCTAATTAATAAATATTTGTATAGCAACGTTTTACCTGTCAACAGACGATAGTAACCGCCTAGCACCAGGCTAAACTCGCAGCCATCGCGATCCTCCATAATAAACTTAACGGCGCGATCGCCCAACATGTAAATAGATACGCTGCAGGTGACATCGTCCTCCCGATGGACCACCACATGCGTAAAGTCCTCTATGGCTGAAATGGGCTGTGGCTAACGCCAAATGTTAAATAACGTTAAACTTTGTTCTATTTATTGTACTATTTGGCACAGACTCACCACCGAATTGCGGGCACTGGATATCTGACTTAGACCGAATCTGGGACTGATGAGCAGTACGCGCTCCATGCCCTCTCTTTGGTTTGTGCTAAAACATTTGGCGCCGTAGCTTGGTAAACTAGCAATTATATCTAGATAATGAAGTTTTGCCTGCAAGCAAAAAAATAAAAGAAATTTGTTAGCAAGCTATATTTTAAATTATGCTAAATTATAGAATATCTTTTCATTAAATTCAAACTAAACTGCTCTTAAATGATATTAAATACTCATCGATCAATTTTGGATTCACCAAACTATATGTTTTTTAAGTTTTAATTCAATTAATTTGTTTTACTAAATTAAAATAATTTTAATATATAGCTTAAGTTTTGCACTTACTTTTTTATAGTTTAAATTTAATTTTTATTTAGATATTTGTATTTTTATAGCTTAACTTCTAATAAATAGCTACATGCACGGTTGCTTGATTATCTGAACTATATTTTAATTATTTAAAGTTTATTTAACTCATACAGTATCAGTCTCAGTATAAACTTAATCATGAAAGTGAATTTAGATTAAACTCATCTAATAAATGAGCTCAAAGTATTATTTTCGACATCATTTTTACAATCTCCGATAATTTCTTAAATATATTACACATATATCTATTTCTTTTACCTGCAGCTGGGTTAGGACCTTACTGGACGAGCCAGTCATCTCTGCATTTAGCTTCAAAAAGTGTGAAATGAGACGTCGCAGCTCCTTGCGTTTCATGCCCTCAAACAGACTGACAGGCACAAAGCGTTCCAGGCCAAATTCACGTCTATAGCAGAAAGATTGTAGTGAGATTGTGTTAACAAATGTTTATTACATGCTCTAAGCCATGGTACTTACTCAACCTGCTTGACGGTGAGCTTGGCGGGCGCAAAGTTATTGGCCAGGGCATGCTGATGTATGTGCAGGGCGGCCAAACGTAGGGCCAGCTCCGGTTGCAGCTCTGGGGCAAAACGTTCCTGGTTGACATCGTTGCAGCACTGCATATACAGATAGTCCAACGCATGAAGATCTCTTTGTGCCAGATCTGCAGCCGAAATGGGCACAAATGTAATGCGAAATAGGCAGCGCAACTTGTGAGCGCCCGGCCGAGCAGCAATCTGTAAAATTATAAAGATATAATCATGTCTCATAGAGATGTCTGATTGGATCTACCCGTGCGAGTGATTCCTGCGGATCAAGCAGCGTAAGTTTGTTACGTTTTAGACTCTTCACATGCTCCAGCACCAGGCTGAAGAGTTCGCCGCGGCACAGACATAGTTTATCCAACAGCGAACTAACGACATCCTGCACAGTTGTGGTGGCATCATACTTAAATGACTTTGTCTGACCATTCTCCAGAAATACCTTGAGCACATTCGCCATTGGCGGTACACAAATGTCACCCAGCGAAAAGGCCGAGGGCTGTGTGAAAAGACAAGGTAAAAGATTAGGCAATGAATCAATTTGGGGATTTAGTAATCATACTTACCGGAAATAACGGCGCTCCATTGACGCATACGCTCTCCGCGAAGCGCACACGGCTTGGACGCGTACGTAGTTTGGCCCGTTTGCCAGCCGAGAGCAGCGTGGATTTTCGACCGGGCAGGACACAGTGTGCCATGGGCTGGCATACAAGCAGTGAGACTTGCGCCTCACAGGCGCGTACCAATTGTATGACATGATCGCGTGGCGCATCCTTGACATCCTCACCATTAACTGCCAATATCTGATCACCCGGCAGCAGTTTACCAATGCTAGGCCCACCCTCGGTCACAAAGCGCACAATCACCGGACGCTCGCTGCCTGCCACAAAGCCAAATCCCAAACTGGCATTGCGCTGCAGCAGCACAAGACGCGGCTCTGGAGGATGCTCATCCCAGCGTATACATTCCGGCGCCTCATAAGTGGTCGTCTTATTCAAATGACTAGAAAACAAATAAGTATTAGAGCTAAATTTCTATTTACTGCTGAATTTTAGCTACTTTATGTAATAGGAACGACCCTTGGAATCTATGGCACGCTCCCAACCATAGGACAGTTCCTCGTGCTTGCTCCAATCCTCGCAAGCAGGCAGCCATCCAGATGATTGCGTCAAATGACTGTACAAGAAAATAAACAATATTGTTAGATACTTTTATGATCCAAGTCATAAAATAAAGCCATATTAAGCTGAGTTAAATTACCACTTTGCTTAATTTTAAAGCCAAATTGGCAGAAGACCATAACTCTAATCAAGTGCGTTTTTTTTTTGGGAGATGCCCGGAATCTAAATATTCATTATTCGCATTTATACTTATAAAGAATTTACTACATTGCAGGGTGTAAAATTTATAAAATAACAAGAATCTTTATTAGATTTTTTGCAGGTTCATTTAAATTTCGATTTGTTTATATTTGTTGTAACATATTTTAAGTAAATGTTGTAACAGTTTCCGCTAACAAGTTTGTGACCATGATCTTGTTGTGCTCAGTTCATATACCAGGCCGTGGCCCATTTTATATTTAGCCAGGCAGAATGCATTTCAATTGAGATTAATCAACACTAATTGGGTTATTTGCTTGACTATGCAATAAAGTGCAACCATAATCGGGCCAAGCCAGGAGGGGACAAGCCCCAAGCCCAGGTCCAAAAAACCCACCCAAGCCAACCCACCTTGGCGGCTTCCGTTGGTGTCTTTCTTCATTTCCTGGCTGCACACAATTGTGATAATTAGTTTTGCACTTTGCCCGCTGAGAGTTTGTGGCACATGGGCCACCAGTGCCAGTATTCAGCATGTAGTATCCAGTAGCAGTGGCAGTACCAGTACCAGTTCTAGTAAAACCAGAGCCAAACCCAACCAATGCTCATTCATTCAGCCAGGCAGACAGCTCTCCCCCTCTGTCTGCCGCTGTCCCTCTGGTAGCCACCTTCCCCCCGCTCTTGCTCTCATGCTTCAGCCACGCCCTGAGCTCTTATGGCATTTTGTGCGCTTTCAGTTTGATGTGCAACAAAGTGTAAAATTATTTAATAGAATTTCGTGCATAATCAATTTATGTGCAGCACCCAGGCATTCATAGAGGCAGTCAGTCAGTCAGTCAGTCAGTCAATGAGGCAGCCAGGACCCTTTTGAAAAGGATACATGCCGTTTAAAAACAAAGCCAATAGCCAAGGGTGTTCGACCCCACAAACAATACAAGTGTACATTTAAAGGTTATTATACAAAAAAAAAAAAAAAAAGCAAAAATGCAAAATATTAGCATAAAAATAAAAATATTTATAGAATCAATAAAATCACACCTTGCTTAATTTTTAACTCTTGGAATTCATTAATAAGGTGAATGGTTGCAATGTTTAAATAGTAGAATGTCTATAAGAAGTGGCAAATATTTGATATTTTTGATCAAATAAATATAAAGTGTTTATTCAGTAATGATAACATACTAAATTCAATTTTTTAGAGGAAAAAAGAATTCTTTAAGATTTCAAATAAATTTTTAAATAAAAATAAATTGTATGAAAAAGTCTTTAAAAGCTATTTAAATAAAACTTGGCCCGTGTTGTAAATGTGAACCTAAATTGTCTATATTAATAATAACAACAGTATCACTTTTATATTCTGTTTAATATATATATTCTTTGCTCAATATTACTGATCAACCAATTTCACAATATAAAAGAATAAACACACAAGAAAAGTGTGACCAAAGTATAGCGATTTGGTAATGTTGTTTTTGCTCACTTAACATAGCCTTTACAGAGGATCATGTGCATATATATATTTAACAGCTCACTTAACAGAGCCTTTACAGAGTGCATATATTTAACAGCCTTAAAATATTTTCCTTATCCTACACCCAGTACATAGATAGGAACTATAAATATTTCCCTAAAAAATATAATTCCTTATTGTGTTTTTACCTCAACCAAACTGAAGGAACAACTCCTATTCTATACAAGTTAATCAAATTGTATCAAAAGCTGACTAACATATTTTATAGCTATCTTTCAAGGTTTATTATACTTCCGCTCATTTCATAAGTACGATATGAGTTGGGTCTATTTGATATATTAAATATGTTTCAATACAAATAATTATTTTATAAATTATTTCTTTTTAATAAATACAAGTTGTATAGAAAACTTACTTGCAATAATAGAGCCTGCCCTCCTTTCCGACATGTGCTGTCCAGCCAGCCTTTAGTTTCTCCTGTACTGTCTCCAAATGTCGATCTATTTCGACCCAATTTCCAATGGCAGCACTGTTGCCCGCATGAGTGTGACCCAAAATTGGGCCATAGATGCCGCCAACCTCAATTCCCGAGTTGACAACCGTGTCTGCATTTGTTGTCGTCGCATTTGATGTCGTTGTTGTCGCCTGTGTTCCGGCCTCCGACAGACTTCCGGCCGTTTCTTGTGCTACTGTCGAGGAGGCGGATGAGTTGGAGAGGAGCGTTGTGTAGGCGTTGGCACCGCCATTAGATGTTGGCAGCGTCGTCGTCAATTGTGGCGATGATGTTCTTGTCAGTAGCAGCGGCTTGGACGCGCCGCCCCCATTGGACGCTGTTGTGTTGGCATTTTGTAACGGATAGACATCACTATTTGAACGCCCCGAAGGCAGTAACATCATTGAAACACATTCGCTAAAATAAATATATAGATAGAGAGAAATGCACGTTTAGTTGGAGTCGGAGTCGTTGTCAGGCCATTTTCACACATTGTTTGGCCAAGAAGACCAGGCTACATTCCACAACGTTGACCCACTTTTAGCAAACAGGCTCGTCTGGATATGCCGGGACAGCCCATAAGTCAACATCGTCGACTGCAAAATGCATCTGCATGTGCATTGCCATTGCCTTTCCTGGGGAGGACAATGTTGTTGCAGTTGTCTGGCCTGTAAAACAGGTATTTCCTTCCCTGCCTCTTGATGCCCCCAGTTGATGCAGATGCAGCAGCTTGGGATCACAAGCTGCCACATGGTGGGATAGGTTCAGGTTCAGCAAAGCTGTTCAGGCCAAGTTAAGCAGCTTGCTGCTAATGCTATGACACAATTTTATTTTGGCCTGAGAGAGAGATTGCACAAGACGGAGCGAAATGCAATTGAAACTAGTTCAACAAAAATCAATGAAATTAATCAGTGTAAGTAGCGTAAAAGATCAAAATGATTGATGTTTACTATTTACTGTTAAGCTGAAGAAACTAGTTCGAAAGCCAAATGAATTGATTTCAATTTATATCCAAACTGACAAAACTAGATCAAGGACAGCAGGTTGAAAACAATACTGAGTTAACAACTTTGATTAAACATAAAAAGAACTTGCTAAAAATATTCAAAATAAATAATCAACTAAACAACTTAGCTAAGAGTAGGTAAATAAAAAGCTCAATTTATTGTGGCAAAGAGAATTTGTAGCTAAAAAAAAAGTATCCTTAAATATGAAGCTTATTAAACTGGTTTGCTGCCAAATACTTTAGCTTATTTTTTTGTTTAAAGACAGACAGCTTAAGACTTATCGTTATTATCCTTGTATTCAGCTTAGATGAAAATGGCATCTTTAAATTGACAGCTCATTAATTTGAGTGCTGTTAAATTGGAAAACGAGCTTCAGTGTGCAAAAGGCGCTTTTTAAAGACAATCAGCTTAAAATCTAAACTTAATACCAAGTAAAACTCTTAAATATGAGTGCTGTCAATTCTTGCAAATATTTAAAACTAGCTGCATTTGAATTAAGCTAAGGAATATCAGTAGAGTGAAAGACTTAAGACTTAAGCATAATTATGTTATGATATAACTATTATATTCCATTTATACTTAGCTTGACTAAATAGGTTCAGTTATTAAATTCAGAATTTAAACGCAATTTAATTGTTTTTGTTTTTTCAATATAAACACTTTAGTAAATTGTATAGAAATCAGTGTTATAAGCTGTTTACCAAACCAACAATTTGTGTAATTGAAAATTGTTTCTTTATTGTGTTGCTTTTTTTTATAATCCTGTTGGCTGCATATATATTTTTTTTTAAACACATTCAGCTACTGTGGCCTGACCAGATATGGTCGCCAGATATGGTTGGGCATTATGCGACAGCATCGTCCGATATTACGGATACTGTGGACACTGGATAAGACCAAACAAAGAGCCAAAGAGCGACAACAACGGCAAAATATATATGTGCAGGTTTTGTCTGTTTGCTTGCACAATTTCATTCTGGCTGATGGAGTCAGATTTGGAGCTGTAACTGGGAGAAATGGGCGGCCATGGAGTGCCTAAGATATGGCATCAATAAACAAGATACGACAGCAAAGAGCCAAGCACAGCGCAAACAGGGTGATGTCCATTAGACGAGCAGGCGATGGAAAGTGCCACTACCAGAAGATGATGATGATGGCGATGACGATGACGATGACGATGACCAGGCAGAAGGAGCCGCTAAGTAACGGCTTGGCAAACAACGGCAAACTGAAAAACCGGCAACGACATGGTCAAGTTCCTTCATCTGCTTCACATTTGTTTGATTCTTTATTTTTCCATTTTTTTTTTGTCTTCATTTGCGGTGTAAAAGTTTTATAAACAACTTTACACATATGCTGCACTCACAATAGTACAAACATACTGAAAAACTGGAGCACTTGAACAATGTTTTGAATTACATTTTTATTTTTTTATTATTTTTTTTTTGCTCAATGCTTTTTGTTTGGAGTGGCATAAGGCAAGTGCGAAAATGTTGATAAAGTTTTCTGGAGCATTCCTGGAATGTTTAATATAGAATTTCGGGTTGAGTTTTGAAATTCCCTTTTTTATTTTTGTAAAACACATTTAAGTTCACAGTTGAAGGAAATATTGAATTACAGCAGGAAAAGTTAAATATTTGGTTAAAAAATGAAAGGCAAACAAAGACAAGAATAAATGCCGTTCAATATTCGCATATTTATTGAATTTTCTTTGAAATAGTTAAAAAAATTTTAAATTGCTTAACAGCAGAAATTACATTACTCTTTATACAACTGTTTTAATATGAATATAATTTCTAAATATCAAGACTTTGAGGCTGCAAAAAGTCATAAATAATAACTTTAACAATCAAGTTTTAATATGTTTACCAATTGATGTTTGATTTTAACAATTTTACCAAGTCAAACCCAATTTTATTTGAGTCACTGTCGCAAAACTAGAATCTGTGCCAACATTTTTCTTTATTATTTCTTCTGTAATTCTAAATTGTATTATGTTGGGCCAGAATGTAACTGATATGTGAATAAGATACATTTGGTCACGGAGCACAAAATGTGGCCAAGGGGTGAAGTGAAGGCGTGAAATATATCATTTCCAGCAAAAAATGTCTGATTGTGCCAAATGCTGAGCTTCAGAGATCAACGGCAACTGGCCAAGAGTAGATTTAAGCAATGTAAACTGGTCCAGTAGCATGGACAATTGTTAAATGGCATTGCGGAAATTGTGCGAGGCAATGAAAAGAAATGAAAAGACAACGTTGACGCCTCAAAATGTGGCAATAAAAGAACGACCCACAATAACAACAATAATAATGAAAATTCTTCTGGCCAACTGTAAAATAAAAAAAAAAATAATGTCAAGAGCCCGGCCGGCATAAATTGTGCCAGTTTCAGAAAAAGCAGACAAAAGCCAAAAAACCTTTAGAATGGAGCCCCTATTTAACACCCATCTGTTGTTAGTTGGCTAAAGAAATGAGAAATACAATT
This sequence comes from Hirtodrosophila alboralis, assembly GCA_035043045.1. Taxonomy (NCBI): domain Eukaryota; kingdom Metazoa; phylum Arthropoda; class Insecta; order Diptera; family Drosophilidae; genus Hirtodrosophila; species Hirtodrosophila alboralis. The sequence goes on along the minus strand of JAWNNH010000518.1, from coordinate 204,832 downwards.
TGCGAGTGTGTCTGACTTTGTTGATTATTTGTACTTATATAAATTAAATACAGCCAACAATTTGCCATTTATCAGATACCAGATACCGGGCATTACTATGGATATGCTGGCATTATATTATAGTAGTAATTCTCTGCACTGCTTTTTACTTTTGCTTTTACCAATTTTATTTCATTTCATTTCATTTTACTGTCTTGTGTTGCGTTCGTATTGTTAATTTAAAAGAAATTACATTTAAAATGCCAGCAATCACACAATAATAAGAAGAAATGAAAGTTATTATTTATATGCAGTGTAACGAAGCATTTATACACTAACTATTATAATATTTAACTATTATGTGCTATTAACATACATAGAATAGTTAATACGACATAATAGATAAATATTATAGTAACAAATCTAACAAATCTCCTTAACATACATATAATAGTTAAGGAGATTTGTTAGGCCATAGGCGACAACAGCAACAATATAGAATATATTTTCATAAAAATATTTAACATCTAATTTGGCACTTGGAAATTGGGAAATAATATAAAAATTGAAAAAATTAATTTAATTGTAAATTTGATTGTATTGTAAGATTATTATAATTGAATATTTATGATTATACATTTTCTTAAATTGTTATATTATTTTTTAAATTTTTTTTTAATTATTTCAGTCAAAAGCATTCCAGCCTTCTATTCCATAGCAACATTTTATCGATTGTAAAAAATAACAATCGATAATAAGCAGGAACGCAAAAATATTATTTTCCGTCGTTTTTCAACACTAGAAAATATTTTTTTAAAAATTTTGTAAAGTTTAAATATAAATAAATATTGTAATAAACGCTTAAAATACAAAATATATTTAAAAAAAATATTTAACCATAAAAACGATATGAAATATTTTTTTCATATATATTTTGTATTTAAAGCGTTTATTACAATATTTATTTATATTTATAAGTTACATAAAAACGGTATGAAATTAGAAATAAATGAATATTGTTTGACGCACTTTTAATCGATTTATTCATTTATCTATATTAATTCGAACAAATTAACCAATCGAAAATGTCGAAAAATTAGCTGAACTATATTTTACATATTTGGATTTAAGGTTTTATTATTTTTTTTCATTAATTTTGCAGTTTTTCCAAAAAGTTCAAAATTAATATGATGCATAATAACATAAATTAAGCTTTTTTTTACATTAAAAGAAAGTCTTAAATATAAACGACATACACAAAATTTTAATTAAATTTAATATTTCTCTGAAATGAACTTTATCTAGGTTAAATCGATATTGTTCTGATTTAATTTTTCACTGTGTATGATTTATAAGTTTACGTGCAGACAGACACTATTATTATTTTGATAGCAATCTTTATGATCAAGATATAATACACTCGTTAAGGGTATTAAAAAATGCTTTCAAAGTGCGTCAACGTCATTTAATTTGTTGTCAGAGTGTCGTTGTCAGTCGCTCGATTTGATTACATTTTGCTCAAAGTAAAAGTGGAAAAATATTGCACTCCATATACATATTTACTTTACTGGACCCTTGCCCATTTGACTACTACTCTACCCGGGCCTGGTCAAAATGAAAGTCAAATACTTTACAGACTTTCCGTACGGAATCCCAAACCAACGTTGGCAATAACCATTTAGTCAGATCGTTATAAATACTCGCACATATTGCCCCACCATATCTACCATATAGTCATCGATAATTCGTGGGGTTGCTTTGATTCTCTTGCGGTTGAACGTGATTTTAAAAATGTCACGAACACGCCGCCAACGCCAGCAAAAAATAAAAAAATAAAAAAAAAAATAAATACATTTTTAAAGCGCTAGGGGGAAGCAGAAGGAAACTTTATAATGAAATGATTTTTACTTGAAGCTCTGATAACAAACTCATTCATAAAACTTGGTTAACACAGTAAAACGTAAAGCTAACAATAAAAATTAAGTTGATAACAAAAGAACAGCAACATTGTGATTGCATTGAATAGAGAAAGTATATTACAAATTAGAAAGAAATGGTTAACTATGTGTATATAGTTTATCCAATAGAATTAAGATTCAAAATCTGTATACAGAATATTTAAAAGGATATGCAGTCTTCTTAATTTCAGTTGTTACTCATTTTTTAATACTAGAAAAACTTATTTTGCGATTTAATAAATTCTAAATGAAGCTTTCAGTTGATTAAATAATTTAGATAAACTGCTAAATCATTTATATATCTAAAGAATGAGATAAATGCTCATTACCTTTTTAACCCAAATAACAAAATTACCAAAATGATATTCTAATAAGACAAAAAGACTATAAAAAACATTTCAACACATTTAATTTAAATTTCATATTTAGCATTCAATGTAGCTCATAATTTGTTATTATTTCATCATTTTCATCACGCATATTGCCATAGATGACAGACATATCCCAAAGTGCACTATAGCATCCACACAGTAGTATAATAATTCCTATAATAATAATAATAATATCCTTCGAAAGTTGCGACTTGCCATAATTATTGTTATACCACAAACAAATTTCAATACAGGCGGGAAATATCAGATTTACTAGGGATATTGTGAAGGCACCAATTAATTTCAGAATTGGCATTATCGATGAAAATATCATGGCATTAATTATGGTAAGAACCAGAAATATAATGCGTACAATATATTCAGTTCTAACTGGATTCTCCAGTTCCCAATTCCTCAGCACATAATGGTTTAAGATGATATCAATTGTGACATAGCCATTCAATGGATACGATAGAATTATTGCTACAGCAAAGGTCACCGTACCCCATTCCGTTAAACTATACGAAAATATATAAATTAACAGAGTTAAGATATTAAAGAATGCACTTACAAATAGTTTGTCGGAACATTATATAAATAATCCATAAACATTGGATAGCCAATTACTGCATAAGAGATAATACCAAACACAAGATTTATAACAAGTATCAGAATTGAACAGCGACTCAGAGTACCAAACCAGCCCAAAAAATCCTCAGGATCAGCCATATTCGACTCAATGGCCAGAAACTGTAAAATTTATAATTTATTTATTTACATGATAGATTAACTATAATCTTACTTACCACACCGACTGAGCTAATAGAAAATAAAACAAAACCAACATATAGAGGCATTTGATTTGCATTTCCAATTAAATCGCGAGTTTCGCCCAATGGACCAGTAGCCAGAGCAAGTGTTATGATCGTCAGGGCAATATAAGTTAATATATTAGCGGTAATAACAATTGGTACTAGACAGTAAAGATCCCTTATAAGAAACAGTGGCAATATCAAAAGTCCCACAATCACATAATGAAATCTTATATCCATATCAAAGTGAACAACCAAAAGTATCTGCAAACGTTCACCTGTAAAAATAATATACACTACGCCTAGTCCATAATGGGTAAGACCTATCACAATATCCGCCAGATGTCCAGCTATCTTGGAGCAAGAATTAAAACACCTCGGACCCTCACTAAAGGCAAATGCTATAGTCTCCGGCAAATTCATATAGCCCACCTTGTTACGCCGACTTGCCTCAAACATGCAATTAATCTGCAATTATTCCAAGTTAAGTTAAGATTATTGAGTACAAATTTGGTTTACCAAAATGTGCATTCCATAGATAAGTAAAATGGAAAATAATATGGTTATTAACAGGCCAAAAATTATGCCAGCACAGAGTATGGCCAATGGCATGCTCAAAGTGCCAATTCCAAGTACAGACTTCAGTACCAAGTGGTAGGCATCGAACTTGCTAAGAGGAGGGAGGAGAACCGGGGCATGTAAGTTGGCAAATGCTATTCAATTACATAAATCTTACGTCAGTGGCCTAGCTACCATTCGATTTTCATAGGGATTATAGCCACTGTTAAAAAGGTTAGCATTTTATTAAGCCATTAACTAGTCGTCTTAAAAGGAGACAGAAGAAGGCAATTGGGAAGCTATAAAGTGTTTATTAACTTATTAAAATGATTACTTTACTACTTCTATTATTTATCTGATATATATATGTTTATTTTATACAGCATTTATTTTAACAACCTTCTTCTTCCTTTGTTAAATTCTAAATATCACTTACCCATCAGCCATGCTGTATACTTTTATAAATTGATTGTATAATAAAAACATTTTATTTAACATATAAAACAAAGTATATATAAATAACACTAGAATCAAAGCTGAGCAGTTTCTTGTTTTATTTTTAATTAATTTTTTATTTTATTTTAATTTTATCCTGTTTTTGCCAAAGGTCGAAGATATTGGAAAATATTGTAAATTTCTTTAATTTTTGCAAATTTTATTATGTATTCAATTTTAGTGTTGATTTAAGTTGTTTGTTTTGAAGAAACCTTCAATAAATTATGTCATTTTTTTGGTTCAAGCCATGATTAATATTATAAATTTTCTTAAACTAAGTACAAAATTCTACGGAAATTTTAATGCCTATTTGTACTTACAAATCCTGAAGCCGTAGTAAAATTTTAAGTTTCAATATATATATTGTTAATATATTTTATTTTTTTTATGTCGCTGCACAAACAAGCTTACAAAAATTAAGCTGCCTTGAATAGTAAACTAAATGAGCTTTAAAACTAGTTAGTATCATAAAAAGCTAATAGAATAATCATCAAAATAATACAAATTAGTCTAGTAATTAGTTAAAATGTACAGGGCTTTCTGCTTTATGAGCAAACTAAATAGAAGTTGGGTATTTTTTCAAAGCAAGCCAAATGCCTGTTCAACATTTTCTTTTGGTATTTTGAAAATGTGAAAACTCTGAAACAAAAAGAAAACACAATAACTGACTCAAAGAACAATTCAATGTTACAACTTCCTCTGGCAGGAAGAGTTTTAGTCTGGCCCATTAGCAGACACATTTAGAATGCCTTCCACCCAAGCACAATACAACTTAATTTCGAGTCTCTCTCTTTCTCAATGTATTTTTTGGTAAAAGTTTTAATTGATATACGTGCACACAACAACAATGACCAAGACACACACAATACACACAACACACACAATACACACACATCAAAATCCGTAGCAAACTTGACCTAGTAATGAGTTTTTAACAAGTTTGTAACAAACCTAATCACACATTCTCACTGAGACTCTCCCAAAAATATCTTCAAGTTGTCGATGATTGACTTTTGACTAAGTGTTCTCCAGGGGGCATAAGGGGGCAGGGGGCTAACTGACATACCATGTCATGCTGTATTGACAAAACTTTTTAATAAACATAACACAACTGTCACATGCAACAGCCAAACAGAGTTACAACGATGACGAAGCCGCCGCCGCCACCACCTGACGTGACATGACGTTCCACACAGCGTTCCATAACTTTTCAGACCGGTTTTTAGAAGACACCTGATACCCGCTACCCGCTACCCGCCACTCGTCACCTTGCCACCCACACATCTGAGCAATGAAATGCAATTTTCACGTAGAAAATTCACTTGTTATGTAGAAGGGCAACGAAACGGTGTGCGGAGGTTAACTTTTTGACTACCCTGATTGATTTCAGCATATTTATCAGCGCACCATCCCAACTTGAACCCAATCCCAAAATACAATCCCATTACCATTCCCCAATATACAATGTAAGCATGTCATCATGTTTGGGTTCTGGAACTTTCTTCGTTGCACGTGCACAGTCAATGTGAGTTTCTAGCGTCACGAACCGGGTTAGTATTAAAGCCAAAAGATGCTTATTGAACCTCAGACATTTTCTTTTTGTGGTTCGGTGGCTTTTGAGGCGGGCAAAGCGTTACGAGGCGGTTTCTGCGGCGCAAAGTTGTGGAACGATTCTTAAATTGGCCTTATACAAGGTCACAGCTATGATATTTTGATTAATCTGCAGCGTCTGTTTAGTGTAGGCATTAGTATGTGGTTTGGTTATATCAATAGCACAAATTTCAAAATAAATTTGCTTTTATACATATATAACTTACAATTATAGAGTAAAATGAATTTATAAATTAATTCATAGCCGTACAACATTTAAGTTTATTTTTCTTAGGATAAAATATGTGACAGTAAATCTATTTTCCATTTAATTGAACTTTTTTTTTAATTGATAAGCCTTGGCGTGGCATTTAAAGCTCATTGTATTGCAATATTTAACATTTAATGTTGTACACGCAACAGATTAAATATTGTGTTTGATGTTGCCACAACGTGACGTATGCGTAACAAATGTTAATGCTTCACAACACGTGATAAATTGAACATTTTGTACATTTAAGTATGTTTGCCAGTCAATATGCTAATTAGACGCTAAGAGCAAAAGCAGTTTAGAAATTGTTGTAAACAGCTCGCCATTCACATTCTATACAAATGTTTACCGAACCAACAAAAATAATTAAGTAGCAGTTGGTCAAACAGTTGCCAAACAATATACTCGTATCAACTTGAAAACTATTTTCTTTCAATGGCTTTTTTAAAGCTTCAAACAAATCCCCGAGCGTTGTAAACACTTTGCAATTTGTTTTTAAACTGCGCTATTTGCCTAAAATGGCCCACTAACACATAAAAAAAAACGAAACAAAATGGTTCTTAAAATGGCAGCGAGAACAAGAACAAGAAGTAGCTAAAAGTAAGACACAGCTACAGTGCATGCTCGATAAAATGAACGAGTGTTTAATTATGATTGTTATTATTAATATTGTTCTTGATAATAAATTAAAATATTAATACATCGATATTTTTTGTTAAAAATAATATATTTAAATCGTTAGATTTTTTTGCCCAAATATCGAATATGCGATATTTTTTTTATTTTTGATATTTTTATGAAATTTTATGTTGATCACTCTATAATCTTTGCAACTCTTGAAATTATATAGTTATGTGTCTTTATTAATATAATATATATACTCCAATCTTCTTATTTTTTTGGGAAAAAATATCAATTATATTAGATATGTCGATATATCGATATATAAGCATATAAATTATATCAAATATCATTTTTATATTTTTTCAAAACAGAAAATATTGTTAATATAATATTTTAATAATATTCGACCACCCTATAAATATATATATAATATATTCACAACTGACAGGAAACAAGGAATATCGAAAAAATATTTTTAATAGATTTGCCATGAGGCTTCGTTAAATATGTGAAGAGAAAAATATTGTGCACAATTTTTCATTCTAGATCATGTCCTTTAATATCTAATAGGACATTTAATTTAATTTATTTATTTGTTACCTCCATTGAAATTTGTTTTTAAAGTAAAGAAAACTTTAAAAAACGAATGAAAAAAAAAATGTAAATATTAATTTAAATAAAATATTGCGAAACTCAAGGGAAATGTAGGCATTCTAGAAAATTGTTGATTTCTGAATCAGAAAATTGCTCAAAATAGCCAAGTTTGTTCTGGTGTTGAGGTTGATCTCTACTTCACCCAACTTCAGAAAGTTTTGCACTCTGTTTATTCATCCCAAGATCATCCCACATCTAGTTCAACCCATCGAGTGTGTACTGTATTAAATATGTGACTGTATCATTAACAGCTGTTCTCAAAACACATGACAGGCGACAAGGATGAGACGCAGACTTCCTCTTCAAACAACGACAACAATAAGAATTTTACATGCGCTGCTGCCGCTAATGTCTATGAATGAACTCCTTGACACAATTAGGAGCAACACACACACACACACACACAAGATAAGTGAGGTGTTAGGGGGGTAACTTGTGAAACATTTCAATGCCAGGACAGGTGACAACAACAATCTTGTACGCAGCCAGCTCAAAATAATGGACACAAATTGCAAAGTTGTTTAATGTGCGAACCGAGACCTCACGGCAATTTGTCGTCTTTCATTTTGGAGGCAGCACACAGGACGAAGGACGTGGGACGTGGCAGCAGGACACAAGTTTCTTCAATGCTCTTTGGCGACTTGTGGCGGCAATTGGCAGTCGACAAACGGCTGTAACTTTGCAATTGCTTTTGCTGGCCAAGTTATTGATTTTGTGAATTTAACGGTTTTATGCTTTATTGGCCAAGTCAATTGTGCGCCATTTGTTTCTTGCCATTGGCAACCGCTTTGCCTTTTCACTTAACCGTAATGTCATTTCGATTTGCCCTCTTACAAATCGGCCTTCAACAATTTGTTTCACTTATAATCCAAATCGCCCACAAATTTCTCGATACCCACCCGATACAAAAACAAGTTAAAAAAAATATTCCTATAAAAAGTGCTCGACTATGAGCTATGCTGTGCTTAGCACAATTCTGTTTTTCTGTTTAAAATATTCCTGTTGGAAAATGTGCAGGATCTAAAATTATGTGTAAAAAAAAAAGTTTTTCATTTTTGGCAATTCAGCTTTAGTTTGTTGAATACAAATTGAATAAAATAATTTATTATTTTATTACATAAATATTTAGCTGATTATAATATTTTTAGACGCTTTGCAATTTATTTTTTAAATCGCACAAATTGGCGCTCTGAATATCGCAAAATCGTTTTGTTAAGTAATCAAATTTTAGAGTAAATTGAAACATTAATTTAAATAGCTTCTAACATAATCTGAAATTATTTTTTATATAATTTTAAATAGTTAGATAATTTTATGATAAATATCTATATTTTTTAAATGAAATCTTACTACTCATGGCAATATCCGAATTTCTTTCTGAAGTTAAAATACACTTAATAGGAAAAATATTTTAATAAGATTTTTTACATTATTGCTTAAGGGGTATTAGCTCGTCTAGCATCCTTTACATATTTTACATGTTTGCGAATTAGCCGCTTATGCCAAACAACATGAAGAACGGGAGCTTCAAGGTGTGCTTGCTTGTGTGTGTGTGTGTGTGTGTGTGTGTAACTGTGAGTGGGCTGAAAGCAAGCAAGCAATTTACTGCATACATTGAGGGGCGTTCCAGAGGCAATTCTGGCTTGTGGTCGGTCACGGGGCTAAGCTGAACGAGGAGTAGGACGAAGACCAGGACGAGGACGAGGCCAAAAGGCAATACATTGTTGCAGGGGCGTTGTCAGCCAAGCGGCACTAACAATAAGACGCAGCAAGTGGACGGCTTAGGATATCAATGAAAATCCATCTGACCTTTACCCGCCTGCTCTTTATTAGACCGATGACTATAGCCTAATACGACCTGCACCACCCTGGTGAACAGATTACAACAGGACACAAAAAAGGAGTCCTGAATACAACTCGCATAATCTTATAGTGAAGTAAGCTTTCGCATAACTTGGAACTTTGCAACAACGAAGATTCCAATGCTTTGGCAAGTCGACAAATATTTTGCGAAAACTTTTTTTTTTGTGTAAGAAAAGAAGTTGAACATACTTAGAGAGTCGTATAAAGAAGACAAAGACAATTGTATGTCTGTGAACTTAAGAGCAATCTATAAGCGAATAAAGTTCACAAAGTTTGGCGTTAAAGTCAATTGCAAAGCAATACTATTGAAATAAAATCGAAGAATGTGAATTTGCTTCTATTTGATGCAATAAATTATGAATATTCTTAAAAGTTACAAAATTAACAGCTATAATTAAAACAAACCTTAAAATATATTAATTTTATTAATCTCCTATCGAGCATTTTATGACTACACTGAGGGAGAATAGCAATCGATAATTATCGATTATAATCTCTTGACATTAAAATTTTTTTTCTATCATTTTTGTAAGAGAATAATTTGTTTAAAAATCAGAAAAGTGCAATCAATAATTTTCTGTAAACAATATTGTCATATTAAGCATAAATAAAATATACACCTAATTTTTAAATCTAAATTTACCGAAACGAGAGAATAATCTTAAATTAAATGATTTTAACTGATCATAATACCATATCAAATATTTTAAAGCAAATAAGAAATAAAATAATAATGTTCATAATTTTTCATTGTCAACAAATGGTAATTTTAATATTTTAAATTTAATTTTAAATTTTCTAGCTTAGGATTCAAAGATAACTTTAAAATTAAAAAAATATATTGTACAAAAATCGCAGCATATTTCAAAAAATTTATTTACAAATTTGAAATTTACTAAGAGTAGATTTAAATATTTCAAAGGCAAACGTAAGTAGTTGGGACTTAACTACTTAAAGTATACTTTCCTTACTTTTCTACCAAAATATAAAATAACTTTTATAAAGAAACAGACACCTGCTACAGAAATATTATCATATATGTATATGAAAATTGTAGTACATAATATCTTGGGGCAACTTAAGTTTCACAAAATCACAGTCACGTGCGAATTAAATTAGGAAATAAATGGCAAAAACCAAGGAAATTGAGTTGCCCCTGGATTATATGTAGAGAATATGAATGTAAGCAGAACTGCAATATAATGACCATGGAGGGCAGTAAAAAGAATTAAGGTGCATTCAAAATATAAGAAGTCAATAATATAATCATAAATATTAAGTGAGTGTACGGGGAAAATAATTTAATAATTTACAGAGCGCTAAGGATAAATGGCTTAATAAAACAAGAAAATAAAATAAAAGCAAATTTTGGTTTATTGAAGAAATAAAAAGAAAAAAACCAATGTGCTAATTGAAACCGGCAATTTTTATAAAATTATCAGACCTGTTCGCATTTTTGGTCAGGACTTTGCGTATTTGGCTACCCGAGAATTTGTCGAATTTCCCCTGAATTTATGTATAAATAAGTGACAAAAGTGGTGAAGCAATGTCATTGTCAAAACAACAGAAAATTTATTTATAATTTTTATTTATATCAAAAGTAGTTTCAAGTAGTAGAATTTAATTCAAACCGAAATTAAAATTCGGGCTCAAACTCAAGCGAGTTCAAATACGAGAGGTTTAGAGGGAAATTCGTAGAGGGAAATTCGTTTCCACGAGATCTTGCCGAAAGTGAGAATGACAACAGGCCTGTATATTACTATTTTAGTCTATCATTGATTGGATGATTGGATTTTTTAATTAAAGTTTAAGCTTTAAACAGATTAAAGATAGTTAAAAAAAAAATACTCGTAAATGAGAGTTTGTCTGAATATTTCACCAAAATAAATAATCTTTAATACGCTTTGCCTGAACAAAATGCAAACTTTAAGGTGTGAACAACGTTTCTTAATTCAAGATAGGTGTTTTAATATGAGCAGGCTGACAATTGCATAGTCCTCAACCCATTCCCTTGCAAAAGCATTGCCATTGCATGAGACATCCTTAGGCAGTCGAGTTTACCCTATTGATTCATTATCAGGGGGCACACGTTGTTCAGTTGTTCAGGTAGCATCGTCAATGGCACTCGTTTGCCTGACAAAGCGTTTGCCATGGCTATAAATACAAGCATACAGGACACACAGACACACAGACAGATTGTGTACACACATAGTCAGGACACAACATAGTCAGGACTTGGCAGCAGCAAACGCCCCCAAGGCGCGCATTAATTACAACTTCCGGTTTGCTGGCAGCCTCGTCAGATAACACAAGGCAAAAGGAAAAATAAAAAATAAAAAGTGTTCCTACACTGATTGACTGATGGAATGAATGAATGAATGAACAAATGAATGATTGAATGACGTACATCGAGTTTGACTTAAAAGTCACGTTTAGTCAGTCGCAAAAAAGAAAAGTGCGCAACTGCCAAACGGGGAAAAAACAGAAAACAGACAGACAAACAATACTTGGAATTAATGTGAGGCTCCTTTTTGTTTGCAGATTTCATGGAATGGGTGGTTGGAGGGAGGGAGAGAGAGAGAGGGGCGCATGCAATCAATAAATGGACGAGGAATGAATATTGGGGGCGAGGGTGGGAGTAGTGCACCTACTTATTTGTTGGCTCTTCATAAAAACTGTTTATGCCACGCATTCGAAGTAATTTTTTTTTTGTTTATACTACAAAACGATTTGTTAACAAGTGCGAAGAAGAGAGAGGGTAAAAAAAAAATCATTTAAAATTGGGAAATTAGTACAAAACACAGATATATATTAGTATAAGCGTGTGTGTGTGTGTGTGTGTATATATTACAAAATACCACAAACAATGCCCCCACAACACACTCAGTGGGATTGGGTGGGTGTACCAAAGGGATTATTGACTTGACGCAAGTTTATTTTACGCCAAATGAGCTCAGCCACAAAATCGATCGATTTAAATCAAAATGCTCCAACGATTTGCTGCCAAGTGGATTTCTGCCATGTGCCCATGGAGTTGGGTCACATTCGTATCCGACTCGGCCAGCCTATCGAGGCAGGTCGCGGGCGCTCCCCATGAATGGGAAAGCGCGCACATGTCCAACAGAGGGGCAGAGGCAGAGGCAGCCAATGGAACTGCCAGGAAAAACTGGGAACCCGTTGATGTTGACGTTGATTTTGACGCTGTTGCTCTGCCAGTTTGTGTCTCGTTCTTCTCTTTTAATACCCTTTAAAGAGGGTATTATAATATATAAATATTAATCGACTCATTGAAACTTGGATGCCAATTTCGGTTTAAGATTCAATTTTGGAAAAAAAAGTATCAACTACTTGCATAAAAAATATTAAATAAAAATAAATAAATAAAAATAAAAAGAAAATATAAAAATATAATATAAATTAACAATATTTTAAATTAAGTAAATGTAGAAAGAAAAGAATATGTACAAAGAAGAAAATATAAAAAAAAAAATATTCCCTTAAATAAAAATAATGATTCTTTTTTGCTATGAAAAAAATGTATATTAAAATTAACAATTTATTTATAAAATGTATTTATAAAATTTATTTAAAAAATATATAAAATAAAAATATTGCCATATAAAAGTCAACAATTTATTCTATAAATTAAAGAAATATTCCTCATTTTAAATTATATTTTCATATTCTTATCGAGCAATATCTCTAATCAGTTATTCATTGAGTTTTCGTTAATTGTCTACAGTCGCAGATATATAATATATATAGCATTATATATTTTTTTTATATTTTAACAGATATCTACTCTATGATAGTTTTATCAAGTTTAATAAATATCAAATCACTATATCATATAACTGCCTTGGAAAGAATCTTTGTGAGCATTTCTGTAAGGGCATTTAGCATTCAGCAGTTGAAAATAGCTCTTCATTTCTGTTTTTTTTTTTTGATTTTTTTTTATATATGTATATGTGTTATATTTTTAGACCCTTCGACGTCTCAGCTATAAATATTATTTCTATTTTATTACACATTTTTCAATGTGATTTTCTACAACATTTTTTTTCGTTGTTCATGTTTTTTTTTTACGCACTCGGACAACAACCGTTCATAAATTTGACAGTCAACAGACAGAATTTATAATATTTTCAATAAATTCATACATAAAGCCTATATTAGTAAGAGTTATGTTTATATATATATATATATATATATATATTTTGTAGCATAGAACAACATCTGGCGTGCATCACGTGCCAAACTTGTGTTTGTCCATTTATGGTTTAAACGTTTGGAGTGTCTGGACCTGGGATAATATAAAAATCGATGCACAAATAAAAAGAAAACATAATGTTTTTTTTTATAATAAAGAAAAGCTTTCAAATATCATTGGCAGCAAATTGAAAGATCGTAAAAAAATATATAAATTGTTGCTACGAGTTTATGGTAGCCATAATGTCATGCTCATAAAAGCGACAAAAATGTTAAAAGTTGGTTTTTATTTCGCTTTTTTGGCTATTGGTAGCAAAAATTGCATTGATTTAATTATAGTATAAGAAGTTGTTAGACAAGCATTTAAAGAATGCGATTTTAATGATACAATTGTTAATAATATTAAATTATTTCCTTAAATTAAAGCTGTATAAATACTGATAAGCCTCTTGGTAAATGAGACTAAAATTGGACGATTAAAGATAATTGTAAAATTAAAAAATATATAAAATCTTGTTTAGCTCTTTTTAATATTGCTAATTAACAGACTTGGCAGATTTTTTAATACTTTTAGGAGAGCTTTCTTTGCATCTTGTTTTAGTTTAATTTTATGTTACAATATATTTTATATATTATTTAATTTTATATTTTATGTAATATATATATGTATATGTATAATATTTATTTTATATATATAATTTATTTTATTTTATTTTATATATTATTTTATTTTTTTTTAGAGAATTTTTCTTCTCTATATATTGTTCCTTATTAAAATCTCAGAAAAAATAAATAATCAAGTATTTTTTTTACCTACTCTTCTAGTTAACCTCTCTCTGTCTATCTCTCTTCTTTACCTTTGTTTCTCCAATATGTTCTCTTTTTCCTTTTTTCCGACTTTATTTATATTCAAGATCTCAAGAAACACAATTCATATGTAACTCTTCTTCCCATTCTGAATCTTTTTGCCTTAATATCTTTAATTTCATATTATCAATTTTATATTTTTATAGTTACTTTCCTTTCTTAGATTTTCCCCTTAGCCCTTAACTATACCAACCCATAGAGTCAAGAGAATCTAAACTTTCAACACCATCTCACAGTTCATCACCTACATTCCAATTTTATTTCATTAAGTTTTCTTCACTCTGCCCACAAGCTTATTTCTTGTATTATAATAATAATTCAGAAATCTTGTAATGACCTTACACAATAGATGTTGTTTTCATTGGACCTGCACAAATATTGATAAAAGATTACACAAAATTCTAATAAACGTTTTTGAACAAGCCTCAAACCAAACAAAGCCCCAATCTGTAACCAACATTGCTTCTTATGGGTTTTATACCTTAGTTAACACAACAGTTAAATTTGTCTTCACATTCGGATTGAACTTGTTTTCTGTTTGTGTTTTCTTGTGTTTCTTGGGTGCTGCGGGTCTTGAGCTAAACGGAATTCTCTTGAAATCAGTTTGATCATCTTGTTAGTACGCTTTGGTATTTTGATTTTTTATTCTGGCCCCAATCTCTTTTTTTTTCGCAGTACTGAGCCATGATTCGTTGAATTTGTTTTCTTGTGGATCAAATGAATCCAAAGATATGTGTTATATTTGTAACTTGGCGACATGTTTGTCACTTTTCAGTCACTCATAATGCCAACGCCTTCGACTTTGTCCCTCATCTTCATCATCGCCAACTTTTTTGTGGGCGTGAGAGGTCTTTATGGGATCTTCAACATCTTCAAGATATATATATTTATTTTTTGGCTTTTACAGTTGGGACAAGTGATATTCTACAGCCTATAAATGCTTGAATGTTGTTTTTTCTAGTGATGTTTTCTTTGGACGTACAAAAAACATTGCGAAAGGCCTTGAAATTGAACAGCATGCATAGAAATAAATATAGAAAATATATTTTCTTTTTGACAAAAAACAACTGATTGAAACTAAAATAGCAACGACATTTGCCTAAGTATAAATTAAAGCTACTTTAAATGGTTTTATTATTTAATTACTATATCAAATAGATCTTGCATTTTATCATAAATAATTCAACCTTTTGTATTATAATGACTTATTCTTTGAAATTATTCTTAGCCTTGGCAACTAAAAATTCTATTGTTGCAATGACCATCAAAATTTGGCCAAGTTGTGGCTCAACCATGAGGCCAGCATTTAAATGAACTAATTTACTTAATTTCTCAACGGTTTTACGACTGGCAATTTCTCACAGTGTAGCAGCAGCGTATTGTACTGAAAACATAAATTCACTTTATTAAATAAAACTACGGCAATAGCAATAATTCTTTGGCGCATTTGTAAGTGGTCTTCAGTTCCGCTCTTCATCGTCCGTCCGTCCGTCCGTCCGTCTGTCTGTCTGTCTGTCGGCTACGGCGTCAGCGTCGGCGTCTTGGCGTCATGGTGGGCGTCCGAAATGGTTGCTATTTTGGCTATAGTTTCATTATATCTAATGGGACGACCACGCGGCAGGGCAGTCAGTCAGTCGGGCTTACTTAACAGAAATAATTATGTGGGATACACACACACACTAGACACACACACACACACACACACAAGTCGCAACTAAATTAAGCATATTTTAGTTATTTTTATATAGACAAAATAATAATGCCATCGTCGTCATGCGTCTGCTCTTGCTCTTGCCGTTTGTTAATGGCTTTGAAATGATCAGGGGCCAGGCCAGAGCCAACCGAAGACAACCAAGTGAGCATCGAGGAGCAGAGCACACCCAGCAGACATGACGAGGCCATATAGCCAAAGATGAAACTCTTTTGCCACACCGCCAACAACGACAGCAGCAGCGACAATTTCCACCTGCATACAAAAAGTGTATGATGGAGGCGTCGTCTTGTCAGCCATGAGGATCATCCCAAAAAGCAAGCAAAGATCTGCACACCCTCTTTTTATTTACTAAATATATGCATAGTTTGTTATATGCATACTATATACCCTGTACTCTAATTTTAAGTTAAACTATACAAAGTATTTATTTCAGATCTAGTTTATACATTTGTTATACCTGATACTTAATTATACTTTTTTTCTAATCGTCATAGTCTAAGGAATATTTTGGATAGATAGAAAAATCTTGTATAAAAATTATTATGCTCTTATTTTCATCATTTTTTCCAGGCTTATATAAGCTTTAACTTTAAGTTCGATTTTCTTAGCTTAATCTTTATATATTTTTTAAACGTTTATTATAAGCTAATTTAAATTTAAGTTCAGCGCTTATAATAGTACAAAATTTAATATTTCATCACCGGGAAAATGGGAAATTTAACACAATTTACGCATTATTAAACATAGAATTTAAAAGTTTTTTTAACTCAAAATTTTCTTGTTAATGTAGATTTAAAGTCTAAATCACACAAATTGTTAAATATTTTATTTTATTTTTTATTTGTGGTATATTCAGAAAATGAAAAATTAAACACAAATTACGCAATATTAAACATAAAATACAATAGTTTTTTTTATAAAATAATAATCATGTTTATGTAGATTTGTAGACTAAATCACACAAATTGTAGAATATTTTATATCTCTAGGTACCTCTAGGGTATATCTTAGTTCAGTTTTTTCAATTATATTGTTGCAGCATTTTTACTTGATTCTTTTGTTTCATTTTCTATAATTTATTTTTAAAATCATCCCCACAACAGACTTGCAAGTTACAAAAGAAGCACCACGCAAAAATAAGAAAAAAAAAATAAATACAACAGAAAACTGAAAACAACGATGGAAAAAATTGACACCGGAAGTAGCTGCCTCATCTGCGTTGGATGTGACTCTGGCATTCCACGGCGAGACAAATTACTTGATTTGCATATATACTCTCTCAAAGCCCAAAAATCCAAATAAAGAAAAACATCTCAGCATTGTCATTTTTCTGCTCGCTTTTTTTTTTACTTAAAAAGGAAAAAAGTTTTCATTTGGAAAAGCAAGCGCGCGCGCGCAAATTTAAAACGCAACGAAGCGCAACAACATAAACAGCAACAAGGGCTTTAAGGGGAGGGACTTGGAAAGGGGGGGCTCAACAACCCCACTACCCACTACCCTCTCTTGAGCACCGCCTACATCTACTGGTGGATCTGTCAGCTAGACAACAGCAGTCGGCGACGGCTTAGTCCAAGTCAGTTTGCCATTCATTCATTCATTTTATTAATACCCAAAGAGATGCCGCCGCAACTCCAAGTGTTGTTTTTTTTTTATTTTTATTAGACGATTGGCTTTTATTTCTCGAGATTGCATTCAACATAATCCCAATCCGTGTGCGTATCTGTAAGCGATTACCGCAACAGTGGCAACAACTAAAATGAATTGAATAGCCAAAAACTGTTGCACAGTGACGCAATAATGAATAGAAACTAAACTGTCGACATATTTATCAATAGTTTAAATAATTTATGGCTACAGCTTAACTTGAAAAAATACACATAATTTTATTTTCAAATCTGATTGATGATTGTGCAATTGGAATGAGCATTAGGTGGGAAAGTCATTTTTGTTAGTTTTATGCTGGTAAATGCGTTTAGTTGTCATTAGTTAAGTTTGAATAGGTTTGTATTAGATTAAAGTATTTATTAGCAGCTTATTCTATTATTCTTGGCTGCTTTTACAAATTTTCTAAACAAAAGGAAATCAATTTTCAGTTCAGTTCAAATTAAATGTGACAGATGATTTCTTTATTACAGGACTGGCTGACAGAGTTAGCTACTTTATCCAATTTTATATATTTTTAAAAATGTTTTGTAATTTTATTAATAAAATAATAATTATACTAATAATTTCTACTACTTTATCCAATTTTATATATTTTTAAAAATATTTTTTTTTTTATTTTATTTTATTGTTAAGAAGCAGCCTTCATAATGGACTATAACATGACATTTTAATTAAAATTAAAAAACAACCACGCTTCATGTGAATAATCCAAAAACTAATCAAATTAAATTTATATTTATTAAAAAAGTGGACTGTCTTTCGAGATAGCTTTAGTATCTTTGTTGCTTCTAAGGTTAAACAATTTAATCAGCTTAAAATAGCGTAATTTAAAGTTCAAACTGGTTTCATTTAAATTGCGCTTAATACAACCATTTATTTCTATTTATAACAATTAGTTAAACTATAAAATAGTTATAAAGTTACATTTGATAAAATATTAATGGTTTTATTATTCAGATATGCTTATATCATTAAATCTATCAATCTATCTGCTCTACCAGCTTATCAGTTCGTTTCAATTGGAGCTGTTTGGTCCTCCATTCTATTAATAAGTTCAGATTGCAATCATTTAAATAGTTAGCCTCCCACATATGGCAATTAAATTGCCAAGTCATTGCAATTGGCAACATCAACAATCAACAACAATTAAAGACGTTCAATGTGCAATAAGAGAGTGTTCAAGATTTAAGAAATTACACTTTAGAAGCTGATAAGAAATAAATATAAAATAATACTATTTATTCTATTATAAATCGAGTCACAGGAAAATATATATTATAAAACCCTTTGCCAGCATATTCAAACCAATCAAGCAGTATTAGATAAACAGCTAGAGATACAGCTGCACATGCAAACATAGATTCAGATACAGATACAAAGACAAAGATACAATATGCATTTACAGTGGAAAAGTAGCTCATTTTGCCGACAGCTCAAAGTAAAAAAGTAATAGAAAAAAAGCAAAAGCATTGGGAAAATGTAGGGAATTAAGTCAGTCAGTGACTGAGTAACTGTGTGTAACAGTTAACTGAATTTGTCTGCCGCTTGTTGCACAATCGCTTGCCCCGAAAAGAGAGCACAAGCCAGATGGAAAGTCTTACTCAATCTGCCGACTCAATCTACTATAGACTGTAAAAATGTAAAACTGCAGCTCGAATGCAACTGCAACTAATTAGTTTTCTTTGCTATTGGTGCCGTAATCGCAATGCTGCAGACAGACGCTGCTAACAAACGACAGTTTTCCCACTGAATTTTCACTTTTTCTTTTACTCTGCTTTGGATTTTATGTAGCTAAAGAAAATCAAAGTAAAACAACAATAGCGTAACGGCTAAACAAAAGAATTTATGAGTTTGAAAACTTTTCAATAGCCAAAAGTAGGAAACTCTACGCGTATAGCTTCCCCCTCTGCGGAAGGGGAACACACACATTTTGGATATCGTTCTTTCTACCCGGCGTATCTTTTATGTGTCCCATTGGCATCGTTTGTGCCACACAGCCTCTCTCTAAATATTTAAAAGTTCATAATGAGCACTGTTCACAGTCGTTATTTCGAATATTTAAATTAACTGATAAACCAGTTGTTGCTGTTGCTTTTGCTGCTGTTGTGATTCTATATATTACTTACTCCTATAGCCTGCAAGGTCTCAATTAATTAAGTTATAGTCAAAGCCAGATAAACTAGATATAAAAGCTTTAATATACTTGTAGAAACTGATCTTAAAAACTATAAATTGATCAGTAACTGAAGTAACTAAAAGTAGCTATCGCTGCATCTATTAATTTTGATATTATAAAAAATAAATACTTTGACTAAATTTATGGTAAATTAAAGTTTCTGGTATTAGAAATGTCTTGATGTTGTTATTTATGATTGTAGTTTTACTTTTAACTGAACTTGACTAATAAATTAATCAGGCCTATTTACATTTTCAGTGGGACTTTGAATTTTAAAATTCGAATTCGTTTATGCAAGATTTTGGCGAAAGTGAGAATGGGAACAGATCTGAATATTACAATTCATAAATATACTTTATATATATTTTTATTTATTTATTTTTATTCCTATTCTGTTTAACATTGATATTCATATTCTAACCATTAGAAACAGTTAATACAAAAATATAATTCTTTCTCAGTTATTGTAGTAGTTTGTCAAGCCTTAAAGAAAATGCTGTTAGATACTCTATATAAGGGTATCGGAATAGGTGCCAAGTACCTTTTTACAAGTATTTTTGGTGCTGTTTGCTACTTAAATACAAATTCAAAAACCAAATTCAAAATCATGGCCATGGCTCACATGCGATTTCACGATTTCGGGTTTTGGCCACATACAAAAAAAAAAAAGCAAAAACAACGACGGCAACCAATACTATATAAATAAATAAGCTTGGCTGAATAAATGAATATTAAATGGCTAACGACGACGGCAACAACGAAAAAATAAGTAAAAAAAACAAATAAGAATATTGCAGTTAGAAGCTACCAACTGCATTAATACTCTGTTTGCTATTTTCTATAAAAAATTTATAAAGGGTGTTTAATAGCTAGAAATGTAGTTATATATAGATTTTACTTATTTACAACTTTTCAACAATTTATCTGGCTTTTACACTGTATAACAAATTTATTTATAAACCCAATATACCCTCTTGTCATTCCAGAAATAGAGTATGCATAAATATAAATAAACGTATGCCAAATCCAAGCGATATTCGATACTCAAATACCACAAAATGTTTGCATGTTTGTTTATTTGTTTGCGCTATCAATTTGCACTGTAAGCGGTCTAGAGGGGGTGTGGGGTGTGCCTAGTAGACGGCAAAAAGCCGCACAAAACGCTAAACGCAAAACGCAAATCACATGCAACCAAATGCGCGACGCTGAAAACGCAGAATTTGATTGACGGCAGCGCTGACGACGTCATCGTCAAAGCATTTCAAGCTTGAAACTTGGCCTAAGGTTTCTTTTCTGCTGCTGAGGCGATGGCGTCGTTGCCGCCCACGTACAGCGTAACAAAAACAAAAATAACAAAAAAAAAAGCAACAACAAAGATATACTTTTACACACACACACAAACAGACCAAGGGAGCGGAAGCAACAGCTTTGAAAGCTGAGAGTGAGAGCGGCAGCGGCAGCGACTGCGGCCGAGATTGGCGTGAGAGCGAAGGCAGCGACGAAGGCGACGAGGCGACGAGGCGACGAAGGTGACGACGGGCAGCGTCGACTGACAAGCTTTGCGGTTTTTAGTTACAGGCCGCCGCCAACTTGTTTCGGCACAGTGGATCGCAATTGAACTAAAAGTAGGTGCTAAATGGGAATTTTATTAGATAGTTAAACAACAATTTTAACAGTTTACGAGTGCAGGAAGAGTGTGGAAGGGTCTTCAGACATTTATCAATGATCTTTGAGTTTGAAATTTACTTAAATACGTACTTAAATTTATTTATTTATATAAAATTAATTTTTTTTTAACACAAATATTTTTATAAAATTGTCAACTGCAATACGCACAAGTATATAAAAATTAACTGCATAATAAAATTGCACAATTATCACTACATTGTATACTTAAAACGAAATGTGAATTGTGTTCCACTGTGCACTGTATGCTATTGTCATTTACATTGTGGCAAGCAATTACATGGGACAAGCCGAGCCGCCTGTTGGTTTCTTATGGTTTTATTTTTTTTGTAGGCGTGGTCTAGTTTTGTTGTTGTTTTTGTAGTTTGCCACATTTGGAAGACACAATTTGTGTCAAGCCGACATCTTTGGCGCTGTGCGAAAACATGCGTAAAACTAGCTGCCAAATGAGTCCCCGACCATGCCGCGCCTCCCCCTCTCAGCCCTAGCCATAAACAGTAGCCTGTCAACTGTATGTGTGTGTGTGTGTGTCTGTAATAGGCGCAGAAATTAAAACGCCAGCAGAGCACAAGCAAAAAAAGGGGGAGAGCGCAAGAGTCTGCTGAGGCGGGAGCAGGAGTAGGAGAGATTGGGTAGGCGCTAGCTGGGGCTGCATTTAACAGCGGTGTTGACAGCCGCGACGACGACGCTGGCATCTGTCAAACTTGTCATACGCAAAATAGCTTAACTGTCATAAAAACAACAAGCGACAGTCAGAGGAGCCGTAAAACGCTTTATTACAATCCTAACAACAACAGCAACAACAACAACAATGGGTTAAGGCAAGAAGCAAGCAGGCACATATGGCAAATGTGCGGTGCCAATTGCGTGGGAGAGGGGGAGATGGAGCGCAGACATGCTTGGCCGCAAATTTCAATTCTGATTGAAGAAATTCTCTTGTTTGCTGTTGCTGTTGTTGTTTTTATTTTTGTGTTTGCGCCGATTTACATTTTTATGTTTTATTTGATTTATTTATTAACTTCTCATTGCTCTTTCGGCTTTACTTCTTGCTCTCCGCTCTCGCTCACACTCACACTCTCTCACTTTTGCTATTACTGCTTGTGCTTCTGCTGCTGCTTCTTCTTCTTCTAGCCAAAACGCCAACGCCTCGTAGGCGCACACATACACTGAGAATAGTTTTTCATTTTGCTGTGTTTCTGTATTTGTGTGTGGCATTTTAATAATAGCACACACACACACACACAATATAAAAGCTCCTGCTGGAGTAGCAAAAAAAAAACAAATAAACAAAAAAAAAAAAAAATGGCAAAACATAGAAAAATGTTGCACTAAAAACTTCAACGCCCGCATTCTGGCAAATACCAACACAACAGAAAGCACAAAACTTCTATGCAGCGGCTCCCCTTTCTACACACACACACACACACATACATAATACACCCACTCAGTAAAAGAGCCCTTTGGGGGCTACGGGGCCGAGTTAGTCGGCTGCCGCAATAAAGCTCATGTTGTCTGCGGCAACGGCAACAGTTATACATATGTATGTACATTTATATGTATGTATGGATAAGGGAGAGGGGGTGGCAAGGGGGCTAGATGCAACCCTTTCCCCACAAGACAGGAAGTTTGTAGTTTTTTTCAATTAACACTCGTAGCATGTGTGCGGGTAAGCGAGAGAGTTAGAGAAAGAGATCGCGACATAGAGAAATGGCAAGTTGAGAATTTATTTGCTGCATTATGAACATCATAATATATATATACATATGCACATACATATATTTGCGCAATTGCTATTTATATTTGTTGTTGTGACGGCATAAACAAATGCTTATACAACAGACGCCAATTTTGGTTTCGCGCTCGTTTATTAAATATTATTGCATTTAAGCTTGTTACTTTTGTCGTTGCTGTTATTATTGTTGTTGTTGTTGTGGTTGTTGTTGCTCCTCTACTATGATTGATGACAAACACGCTTATAAAACTGAGACAGAGGGCCACAACAAAACTGCATATCACACAGACACACACACACACACATAAATATATATAATACGTTCATATGTAAACATAAATCTACCTCTTGGTGTTGGCACCTCCGATGGAAGCGCGCGTCGCCTCCACTGAACTCCACCGAATCACAACAATTAAAACAAAAACACCGACAAAAGAACGACGTTGAGAGCGGCAACAAAGTGCAACTGCGAACTGCGACTGCGGTTTGTGTTTTGAACTTTTCTATTTGCTATTTGCCGCCCCCGACTGCAAGAACGAAGCCCGTTACTTTGTTTTTTTTTTTATTTGTATTTGCAGACACACAGGCACACACTTTTACTTAATTCACAAACAAATTTGTGTTTAGCACTTTTTAAAACACAAAACACGCGCGCGCAACAAATAAATGCAAGTCGACACTTGCTCTCTCGTGTAACGACTAAAAATTTCTGCGGCAAATTGCGACGAACACAAATTTCTGCGGCAAGTTGAAAAGACAACATTAAAATGTACGGCAAATTGAAAAACAACATTATGTTAATTGACTGCTAAAAATTAACTGTTAAAAAATTGCCCTCAAATTCCCCTGGTAAATTTCACAAAAGTATTGCCAGATCAAAATTAGCAGTGCTTACAAAATTTTAAAAAATCAGTTCTAGTGGCTCTAAAACCCATAAAGCTTAACAGAGAAGTGAACCATAAAGGGTCTCTAAGCTGCCGGAATCCCAAGACACGAACCCAAATCTTTGCGGCAAATTAAAAAGACAACAGCGGCAAATTGAAAGTGGTGTTAACAAATTTCCCTCAAATTGCCTGGGAAATTTCCCAGCTGTTTTAATCAACAGTGCTGCCAAGTTAATTTGGTAAAAAAAGAACGTTTCGAAACAAGTGGCAACATTTACTTGGCCCGCAGAATTCTAATTTTAAAAACTTAACTAATTTTTACAGTAAACTTCCAATATAAATATTTAGAATTCTGTGAAGTGCAGGCATCAATATGTTTCGTGCTTAATTTATAGTAGTCTCTACAAGCGTATCACAAAGTTAGTATTTTTCAAAGCGATGAGCAAAATATTAAGTGCGTGTATTTGAGTCAACAATTATTGATTATAAACAACATATTGCATATTTTTTCTTCAGACATATTATAAATTTACAATTTTTAGCTGGTGTTAAATTAGGGGCATTCCTTATTGCACCATTTTTCAATGCAACCATGGTCTTTGTTGCAACCAAATCCGCCTGGATACAGTGCGCAAAAGTCCTCGGAGTTCTTGTACTGGCACCTGTCTCCAGGACAAAAGTAATTGTAACAGCCCGCGGAGCAAGTCTCCCGTTGACCCTGCGCACATCCTGAGCAATTGAGCATGTCTGAAATGGATGCCAAAAATTTATTAAACATGCTTGTCAACTGATTAGACTCATGACTTGCCGCTTTCAGGACATTCGGAAGTCGCGCATGCGGATAATGGTGGATTCGGTGGCATCACTAGCATAGGCGGATTGGTGAGCTCAAGAATTTTCGGTGGCTTTAGGAAGATTATAGGTCGAGTGCAAATCCGGGCATCGCATAGTTTATGACTGCGATTGAAGCACACCCAGCTGGGCGGATATGGGTGACAAAGACGTGGACTCCTTACCAGGCAACAACCATCGGGTGGCACCGAACCCGGATAGGCATCCTCCTTAACAATTGTGTCTGACTTGGGCGATGAAACAATTATTTCTGATGATCGTGTCGTTGTGTCATAGGTGGCATCCGCAGCTTTTTCATAGGGTTTTAGAGTGTGATACTCCACATTTCTTACATTTTCCGTTACTGCTTTATACTCAAACTGATTCTTAATTACATTATCGATCTCCAGAATAGTTGTAATATAGCCCGGTGGCTGGCATCGCTTACCGCGCCACACTGTGCCTGTGGGACAGGCAGGTGATAGACAACGACCCGCATAATATTCACCCTGGGTGCACAGTATCTTGCGACATTGTTCTTTAAAGTAAATTGAGCCCGCGGGACAGCGAACTTGTTCATCGGGTGAAGGTATTGGATATGTTACTGTTGTGGGCGGTTCTATTGTTGTGGTGGTGGGCTCTTCTGTAGTTGTTGTGGTGGATTCTTCTGTAGTTGTAGTGATTTCCTCTGTTGTCGTTGTAGCCGTTTCTGTAGTTGTGGTGATTTCCTCTGTTGTCGTCGTAGACGTTTCTGTAGTTGGTGTGGTGGGTTCTTCTGTAGTTGTTGTGGTGGGTTCTTCTGTAGTTGTTGTGGTGGATTCCTCTGTAGTTGTTGTGGTGAATTCCTCCGTAGTTGTCGTGAGCTCTTCTGTAGTGTCTGTGGTCGCCCCTTCAGTAATCGTCGTGGGCAGTTCTGTTATTGTGGTGGTCTCGTCACCATTTGTGATAGGTGTTTCTGTGTTGTTTTCGTATGGACATGGCTTTGGATTAATCAAATAGCACAAGCCATCAGGATAAAGAACGTAACCTAAGCAAACATTTTTATCAGATTAAATAATTTACATTTTGCATAACTAAAGGAATAACTCACCATCCTGGCAGGTGTTTGTTTTATAGCACAAGTTGTTTGACTTATAATATCCATCGGGACACTCTTGCCACTATAGAATTTAAAATAATTGAGTCGCGAGAGAGAACATATTCTTATTTGTATTAGCATAAGTGTTTAGTATTGCTTACATCTCCAGCAGCATTTTGATAACCTTCCACAACACGAACGCCTGCCCAAATAGCGCAAAACATTGATACAATTGCCCAGTTCAAAGTCGGCATTGTGAGCACAGTTTCCGTTTAGTTCCCTTGCGATCTAAAACGTTGTTTCAACAACTGAGATCGAACGGCGACTAACCAAGAGCGTGGCCCTGCTAACTTTTCACAGTGACAAAAACATAATTGCCCCGGTTGCGATAACCTTTTGCGAGAGGCTGCACGTGAAGATTATTAACGCATTATTGTGTGCATTGCGCAATTACTCACATTTGACTCGCTACTGACAGATTTGGCAGATCAGTTCTAATCGGTATGTTCGCCTATCAAGTGCTCTGGCTTCTATTGGCCCTCAAGCTAACCAGCGCTCAATGTCCGCAGAATGTTGTTGTTAACGTCAATATTCAGTGTATGCCATCAGTGGTCGGTTCCTGTACTGCTCCCTATATTTATCAAAATGGTGTTTGCTTGCTACCAAATTGTGAGTAAAAATATGATTAAAACTATTATCGCATAATATGCAAAATCATTTTATACCCCAGGTCAAGGCAGTGTGAACGGCGCCGGCACAAACATTGTAGTAAACGTGCAACCAGGAGGTTCTACTTCAGTTCAATCAACACCTTGTCCCAATCAACCGGTTGCTCCTTATGTACCAATTCAACCCCAGCCTGTCCCTTGTCCCAACCAACCAGTCACTCCTTATCCTCCAATTCAACCACAGCCGGTCCCATGTCCCAATCAACCAGTAACTCCTTACCCTCCAGTGCAACCCCAGCCTGCCCCTTGTCCCAATCAACCGGTAACTCCTTATCCACCAATTCAACCTCAGCCTTCTCCTAATCAAACTGTTACTCCTTATCCACCAATTCAACCTCAGCCTGTCCCTTGTCCCAACCAACCTGTTACTCCTTATCCACCAATTCAACCTCAGCCTGTCCCTTGTCCCAACCAACCTGTTACACCGTATCCTCCAATTCAGCCTCAGCCTGTCCCTTGTCCCAACCAACCTGTCACTCCATATCCTCCAGTGCAACCCCAGCCTGCCCCTTGTCCCAACCAACCTGTAACTCCTTACCCTCCAATTCAACCTCAGCCTACGCCTTGTCCCAATCAACCGGTTACTCCTTACCCACCAGTTCAACCACAGCCAACCCCATGTCCTAATCAAACTGTTACACCCTATCCCCCAGTTGAACCTCAACCTTCTCCCAATCAACCTGTAACTCCTAACCCTCCAATTCAACCTCACCCAACTCCTTGTCCCAATCAAACTGTTATACCTGATACCCCAGTTCAAGTTGAGACCACTTCCACCACTCAAAGATCTACAACAACTTCAACGACTCTCGTTCCCACGCCGCCACCTGAACCAATTCGTCGTTGCCCGGAGGGTACAGTTCTCATAAATGGTAACTGTCGTCTGGTACATTGCGGATCGAGGGTGTATTTAAACGGGCGATGTGTGCAGCCACAATGCCCTAAGGGCACAGTCTGGACAGGTCACAGATGCGCTCCACCGGAACCGATCGAGCTGGCGCCCATTCATCTGAATAGAACGATCATCAGCGAGAAATCGAAGAACACGCCGGATCTAGTGCTTAATAACGTAGAAAACTTGCTAATTAATGCTTCAATCATATTAGAAGATTCATTCGATGAGGATTACGATGAGGAATCCGATGAGGAAACGTCTGAATCTTCGACGCCGACTAAGTGTTGCACAGTGATTACTCCCCGCATCTGTCGTTGTCAAGCTCAAAGCAGCAATTGGCAATGCTACAACAGGAAACAACAACAGTGTGGCACTTTCTGTAGCGCCCCCAAAGTGGTGCTAAGAGCATCAAATTTGACAACCTGGTACGATAATGATGATGAAATGCTCCTAATGCCGCCCTACTGGAATTCGGACTGTCACAAGAAAGGCACCTGTCCCCAAGCCATAGGTAATTTGATTTAACTTTAAGCTTATGTTGGACAAATTTTATTTAATTTGAATTTCCTTTACAGCTCGTCACGATTGCAGCGGCTGTGCTTCGGGTCAAATGACAACCTGCTCGACCTACTGCTATTACTATCACTGCAATAGTAATAACTGTGCCTATTTAGATCAACAGCAATTTTGCGAACTGCCCCAGTTGGCCAACTCTATTGGCTGTCGTCCAGAGGATGGTTGGCATAAGTAAACATTGTTTATTATAGCAATATTGTACTTATTATCTGTCAGCAGTTGGTTATATTTGTAGCCATTCTTAAATAAACTAAGCAGAAATTTTTCTTAGGCAATCTGAGTTATCATTGTGCTACTCGGGAAATATAATTAAACAGAATTTCAATATACGATACGAAGGTCGAACTAGTAATCCGATTTAATCCATTTAAAGGAGCTTTGAATCATGGAATTCACAGAGTTCACAGAGTAAAATCGCAATAGAAATATTCCCGGTAAAAAGTTGCTTCTTTCTATTTAAATCTTTTTAATTTCCTTAAATCATTAATAAGTTTTCACCATTAATAAAATGTCACAAATATGTCCGATAGCCATTTTGTTTGATTGGCATAATAAGCTTCCTTAAAAGTAGTAAAATGTTTAATTTGGTATACTTATGCTCTACACTAAACAAAATTGAAAGCCCAAATGTTTCAGAATGGTTAACAAATTCCGGTAAATTGTTGTCACACGAATTGAGTGAAAGCTTCATCGATTGTGTGGCATAATCAATTTTCTAAGATAGGTGCTATCTAATCAAAAACATAGGCTTTCAATAGTTGGTTAGGCTATGCAAAAGCTTTAACTTTCAGTGCAGTTAAGCAAAATATTTTCACATTTGCGGACGCGTCGTTAAGGAACAATTAAAAGAATTCCAAGACAGAGTACGTCTTAGTCATACCGGAGACTGCCAACATGCCGCATGTGAAGGTGAGATCCGGCAAACATTTTTAGAATGTGACAAAATGCGATCGGGTTGTGATAACATTTAATATTGGAATGCCAATTATGCCATTTAATTATTATCTTATCTAACTATATTATTAGCTCAATGCAATAGTTGCTGTGCTGCTGATGGTTTTGGGGCCATTGGTCAGTAGCCAGACCAACAATATCAAGGATCAGATTGTGGTGCAGACGCCCTTGCAAAATTACGAGCAGCCCTCGATGCGCGACTACGAAGAGTGTCAAACGAATCGTCAGAACTGTATAAATGTTTGCGATGGTAAGGAGCAGTGTGAGAAGGAATGCCTCGTCTGCCCGGAACTGTCGGATGAGCCATTACTGGTTCAGGGAGTCAACGATACAAGCTATGTGCCACCAGCACAGCCGGCCGTGAACACCACCAATATAATACGTCTGACAAACGAGATTAATAATATTATCAAAAACGATATACAGGCCCGCAATGAGGTGAATGTTAAGGTGCACCAGAATGTCTCGCAGTTGGGTGGTCGCTTTGGACTCGGTTATAATGAGCAGGGCTCCTGCTGCTATGTGGTGCGCAGGTTCAAAGAATGCGAACACAAGGAACACTGCACAGAAGAATCGCGACAGCGAGTCTGTGGCGAACGTTGTCAAGCACGTGTAATGATTGCCAGACGTGTGGTTCAATGCGAGAAGGATCAGCCGGAAGACTGCCACGAGACCGTGGAGTATGTGCCGTCACGCAAACGCAAATCCAGGACAAATAATCAATCGGAACCTTGTCGCTACACTGGCAAAAATTGGCCCTATGTATCCTGCAATGACCAGTATGGATCCAATATGCGGATAAAGCGTGGTAGCTGCCAAATGTGTCTAAATTTGCCCTATGGATATGTTATACAAAACGGACTGCCGGCAGAGTGTGCGGGCTGCTTTCAGGGACCTTCAATGATGCCCATGGCCATGTGGTATATGCCTATGCCGAACTTTGGCTATAACTATCAGCCGCAACTGGAGGCTGAGGACCAGGTTCAGGATCAGGATAGTGCCCAGGACAGCGACAGCGATAGCGATTCCGGCTGGGTGTTAAAATCTCAAAAATGCATGAACGCTAATGGACAGTTGGAAGATTGCATGGAAGGCAGCGGGAATAGCGAAGATTCGCTTATTTCGCCGCCAGCACATTTGGAGCAGGGAAAAAATGATAATGATAATGATAAGGATAGCGATACTGATTATGATAATAATGGTGTGCCCCTTCAACGACGACGACGACGACGTCGTCAGAGTCGTCGTCATCGTCGGGGTTCTCGGAAGTTTGTGCGTTCCCTATATAGTCATCGCAATGACAACTGAGCAACTGCATCAGTCACAAAGCAACGCAGCAATTATTCAACAACGATTTTTTAACTTACATTCTATATACAATTACATACTATGTACATAGTTATGCTCTCAGCATAATAACAAAATCAAGTTCGCATCAAATATTGAAAAACTAATACGATAAGCAAATTAAAAGTGTAGTTAAATCTATTTCATGTCATAATTTTTGCAAATAAAGTTTCCATTATGTCCACACGGCTTGACCAATGATTTTTAAAATTATAAAAATATGTGGAAAATAAAGTTCTTGCAAATCCGGGAGGATCGTAAGTAAGTTAAAGACACCAAATTTTGATAAGACACACACTACTAATGACCTTGAAACATTGAGCTAAACTATTTTTGCTACGTTCATTCACAACCCTTCTAATTGGCTAATGGAAACTGTCTGGGAAAAGAGTACACAATTGGATCAAGGCATTCTTTTTTGTTGCGCTTGCGAAACTTTCACCATCGGTCAAAAAATTAGATTTTGTATGAAAAACCTTTCATATACACTTTCTTCTTCTTATGTCACAAAATTATATGCAAAATTAGCCAATTAATCAAATTTTCGATTTAACAATTTGAGGTAGTATATTATATGTTGGGTGTAGCTACATATTTAGGTATATAAATTGCTATCCAATTTCTTGATTTCATAATTAATTTTGTCATTTTTCATGATGTCATCAACATACATAGTACTGTAAATAACTCTTTTAAAAACGGTATTTAAGTAACTTCAGCGCCCCGAAAATAGGCTGCCCTTTGTTGATTTGTTGCCAGATTATCAATTTTTATAGCATAGACTGACGCAAAACGTAAATAACAAATTGCGAATATGCTTTATATTTAAACAATGTTGCAGAGATTTGTTAATGTCTATTATTGTGGCATATGTTTTTAGCATTGTAATTAAAGATTTGTTTTAATAACATTCGTTTTGTGGGGACTTTGTTCTGCTTATAAACTAAACAACATTTAATAGATTTATTCTTCTGGCAAACATTTTAAAATTGTTCTAACTTTTGCGTATGAGCGTATAAATTTGTTTTAGAAATCAATTGTAGCATTAGGTAGTTTCATTTTGGGCATGGTCGTAAACCGTACTCCTTTGAACATGTGAAACAAAATTACTAAACTAATTGGTAAAATTGCGCTGCATGGTTTTGTTCGTGAAGACAGTGCTGATAATGGGCTGGTTTACTTAATTCCCAATTCCTTAAGCTCAGTTTCCTCGTCGACAGAGTCTTCTTCATCGGAACCATGAACCGAGGGCGCTGGCGTTGTATGGCCTGAGAATATAAGTATAAGAGACAAATTAACACATGACTGCTTAATTATTTACATTTAATCTTGTCATAAATCAGGAAAAACAATGATTTTTGAATGTCAAATCACTCTCGTTAGTTTGATTATAATTTTCAAGTTATGCAATTGAATGAAATAAATTTCTTAGTATGATAAGGAAAGATATTTATTGATTGAAACAAAGATCAAATAGTTATTGAAACTTACGTGAAGAGGTAGGACTTGGCGGCTCACTGTGTGGACGTGAGAAAATCAAATTGTTGCGCGAACCGTAAAGGGCGCATTCGTCCACATAATCGGGATAGACGGCCTGTAAGGCCCGTACCCTAGCCTGTCTATAATACTGCAATGCCAGAAAAGAATAGTTAATTTAGTTAGCTTATATAATCTAACGTAAACTCAATTATACATACAATGCCCAGCGTACGCCAGTCAAGTAGATCGCTAAGCCGCTCTGTGCGATTGCGCTGAATGATACGCTGGCGGCGATTCAAGCGTGTAAACTCCATCATAAAACTGGACAGCTGCTGTACGCTGTTCTCCAGGCCAATGTAGCGCCGATCGACAATGTAGATGCCATAGGATTTTGGATCACTGATGTGCTCCTGCATGAAACAACCGAAGCCCGACAGATTTGTAGTGACACTCGGTATGCCCATGACGGTGCACTCGGCAGGTGTGTAGCCCCAGGGCTCGTAGTACGATGGGAAGACTCCCAAATGGCAGCCGCGTACAAACTCCTCATAATCAATACCAAACAACGGATTTGTCGAAGTAAGAAACTCCGGATGGAAGACCATTTTGACGCGATCGTGCACCGAATTGAACAATTGACAGCGCCTAATGGAGGCCAGCACCGGATCGTTCCAATCATCAGCTATATTGTGCGTGGTAACCGGTGGCATTGTGTCACGTTGCATGGCAAACATACAACGCTTAATCTTAACCAGATCATCCTTATGGAGCAGTTCTTCGGGACTGGGTATGTGACCTTTTAGACATGTATCAAACATGCGCTTGCCCACAGTCTGCTGCACGCTATTGATGGTATCGCGCAGCTGCTTAACGACCGCATGGCCACGCAGCGAATCCACATTAAAGTTGTTGGTTTTGGTGGGAAAGATGAGGAAGGCCACCACAGTGGTATCTGGACGCTCATGCTTTAGCATAGCATTAAGACGAGCCAGCGCCTCGATGAATATGTCAGCGCCCTTGTTGCCAAACTCATAACGGCCAGCGATGAAGAAATAGAGCGTCTTATCCAGTTCGAAATCCATGTGGCTGCAGTACAGATTCGATTAGTTAAAGCAAACTGGATTATTTTATAAAACTTACCCATAGAAATGTCCGCGCACAAATTCATTGATCTTCTCCTTGGCCACTGCATGCAAATTTTGAAACTCATGAATGGCCGAGAATTTTTTCACATTCAAACCATTGGGTGTAATAATATCTGGCTTGCGTTTGAGCAGATGCTCTGCCTCATAACCAGTAATCTCCGATACAGTGGTAAATATATGCGCCAGATGTGTAGCGCCACGCTCTAGACAATATCGATGATAGATTTGACGCTTTCCGGCCTCCTCGTCCACAGCAAATTTATCCAGATTGTTATAGAAATCTATGTTGCCAGCACACAGATATCGACCAAGGAGTGTGGCGTGTGTGGTGAACACAGTGGCAATTTCAACGAGTCGTGTGCGCAGCATGATGAGACCTACGCCCGCCTGCCACTCGTGAAAGTGGGCCACAATACGTGGCGGACTCAGATCATTGTTCTGAGAGAAGGCAATGGCACAATTGCGAAACTCTTCCAGAAACTCAGCAATCATGAAACCCAAAATTATTGCATCATTCGTTTCAATATCCAAATGAGGTATACCAATATTGCACTTCTCCCACATCTCCGATTTGAACTGATCCAGTTTCCAAGCCGCGGAGCCAATGTCAAACAGAATAAGCTGCGGATTGCCATCGACCAGCCAGCGACCAGTATGAATTTTATAGCCACGGGAGCGCAGCGTGTTTACCGCATCCAGCAGAGGATTGCCGCGTGGAAATTCCATTTCCTCCATCTCGGTGCGTGCACAGCTGTCCTTATAGGGGCCCATCATGCACAACTGCTCGCCCATTTCCTCCGTGGACACATACGCCTTGGATCGTATTACCGTGTAAATGCCGCCAACTTTGTTGGCTACCTCCCAGGCCACCTCAAAGTTCCAGCGATTCTCGCGCGACGCTATATCGCCACGATCAAAGTAATCCTTCAGGTCCGTGCCGGACTCCACACGTGAAAATCGACGATTCATCTGAAAGACAGAGAGACACATAGAGAGGAATTAGAAACTATTAAGTAAATTTTATTCAATCACTGCAGCCAACCCGCAAGTTTATGTACGAATCATCTTGATCTTCAAAGCGATAGGACATTTGACGGCGCATTGTCATGCTGCTGGCAGAGGACTCTGGTAAGGCCGACAACCGTCTGGGCCGGGCAATGAAAACGTACTGATAACCGCAACAAAACTCAGCTGCCGGCTGACCCAGATTACAACTGTAACTTGCGCTTGCACCGCGTCATCATCAGCGTTGTGCGTTGCATCATCATCACATCACACATCACGCACGCACGCACGCCGTATACTGGAGGTAAGCCCGCTCGGAGCTGACAACTGATAAGACAGTCAAAGCCCGCCTGGCAATGGCCCTGACACTCAGCAGCGTTGTCGGCATCGCTGTGCATTTGTCGTCCATATTTTTGAAGCCAGCTATTTATAGATTTGTAGGAAATGACAGCTACAAAATCGCTGACGATGCCAATTTTTTTACATATTTGTTTATACTACGAAATTATGGCAAACATTTTGTATATTGCGAATAAAAATTTTGGGAAATATAAAGTATATTTGTATAATGACCGCCAACTGAATAGGATATCTTTAAATCCAAATCGAACTTTTAAATCATGAAAATAATCACACCGAAAATTATAAATAACCTTGTATTGATTTTTTAAACTATATACTTCTAAAAATTTAATTTAAGACAAGAGTTCGTTTATTTATTTATGGGTTTTCAGAAAAGCAAACTTACTCTCAAATAAATTAAATTAACTTTCAGTTGGGAGCGTGACGAACTTTTTGTTAAATAATTAAAAATATATATATAAAAGTGAGATCATACACGAGTACACACGCATATTATATAATACATTTAATTATATTCATTTAATATTTTGTCAAGAAATTTTGAGCACATTTAAAAACACGCGTCTGTTCCCATAATCAAGAGCCAAGATCTAGCCAAATCTGTTCGTTTTAATGCAAAACAAGTCTATTTGATTGAAAACTTGATCTTGATGAAAAGTAGAGAGAAAAAGGAATCGATCGGATAGAATATCTATATGTATATTAAAGCTGTCATTTGAGCAATCGGTAGAGATAGATATAGTTCAGTCAAATGACAGTATATTTTTATGAAAATCTGTTGCTCAGCACTTAAACGAAATTGCAAAATATTAAGAAACTTTTAACTGACAGTTATTCGCATTTTTAAAAATTAAAATTTTGAGGTTGAAATTGGGTACAAGGTCAAATCTATATATTAGATCGTATTCAAAGATACACCAAAATTTATTACACTTAAAATACAATTGTAATATAAAATTTGGCAGGTAAATTCCAGATAACAAATTTTTGTATTCGTTCGGTCACGAATGCATTTTGAAAGGTTAAAAAATCAACACACAGGGACAGGAAGTGGGGATTAAAGATGTTGCTGTCCTTCAAACCTATTCACAAACATTTAGTTTATCCCACGATAGAACTTTAAGTTACGGAATCACACTCTTGCACTGCTTTAGTTTTTTTCTGAGATTACAGACACTCGGCAATTGTTTAACAACAAATAAGTATGTAACGAAAAGTAATTAACACAACGCTGCAAGGGGCCGGTAATTGAAAGTAAAAGGTGTCAGCGGCAAATCGACAAAAATGCATTTTGCTATTTGCATAGTACACTCAAAATAAAAAAAAAAAATTTAAACAGAGTACATTTTCAATTGTACAATTGCCTTACGCTTTTATTGAATTAATTTGACTTTCTGCGTGTGAGTGTAAGATGTGGCAAGACAAGGCAAGGCGAGGAGAGCGACTCTTGCACGCGCAACCAGAATAAATACATTAATGTTCGAACTCAGGCTGCGCCTCTGCCTCTGTCACTGCTGCGGTCGACGTTGACTATAGCGGCTGCGGCTGCAAGAAACTCCAACAACAATAAGAACAACACACAGCGACACGACGTCTGTGTTGTGTGTGGCAGGCAATGTCTTTTTTTTCTTTTCATTGCCGAGCAGACAGGCAGCTAAAAGTCAAATAAAGGTCAGTGGCTGCGTCGCTGTCGCTGTTGTGCGGGCAGAGCATTAAATATTTTCACCATTGTTGGTAGTTTCTTGGGCCTTTAACTCGCTCAACAAGTTTAACTTGATAATTTTGTTGTTGCAGGCGCGAGAACGAATGAATTTAGCTAACGACCGGCGCATTGATAGTAGCCGCAGCGCAGCGGCTTATCAACGTTTTGTTTATGTTTCACTTTTATCAATTTTTGCGCTAGTGCAAAAATATGATTTTGCATCGGCGTCACGGCCGCCGGCGTTGTCGACATTGACGCCAAGTGCAATGTGCTGATAGCGATAACGAACGAATTTTTTTTTAGTTGTGTATGCTTTATGCCACGGCCGCAGCTGTAAATTAATAACTTTTAAGCTAAACTCATTCACCTTTCAGCCGTCGTCGTTGTTAGCAGGTACAAACAAAACAAACAACTGGCGGGCAGTGTTGCTCAGCTATTTGAATAATCGACCAGTGGCATCTCTTACGATAACGATAAGAGCAGTTTCGATGAATGTAATAGTGTTATAAACGGTTGGCTTAAATTCAATAATTTTAAACAATAAACTTTATTTATTTATGTTTATGTTTATTACATTCGACTTAGCATTAAGGCAGAAAGTTATAAATTTAGTTTTGGTCGAACATACATGCTCTGCTTTGCAGCCCTGGCTTCCAACGCTGCCACCTAAGAAAATAAGATTGTTTTATAGCAATCAGACTTAGATATTGAGCACTAGAGCGCGCATTTATATACATTTAAAATGATAAATTGTAGTCAATATTATTGTAGATTAAGATTTCCTTCCAGTTAACAAAATTTTATTTGAGCTTGCTATCTGTTTAGGATTTTGTCAACTTTCAATTTGGCTGCGTCACATTTTACCTTCGGTTTTCGCATAAAAACTCATATTTCAAAAGTGGCAGCGTCATAACCTTGCTCTATAAACAATTTAATGTCATTTATGGCGCTCTCCCGCTTAACCTCAATTGAAGACCAAGACGAACACGCAATTTCTAATGCTTTCTTAGTTTTGTTTTCCTATATTAATTGAAAAGTACGCAGACAAATGGTAATAACTTACCGAGAAAAAAAAACGTACAAATTGATTTTCAACTTGAATGACCATTGAAGAAAACGTAAGAAAATGCTCGTAATTAGGTCAATAGGTTTCGCAATGTTTAATATCTATGGTAATTTATGAATTTGCTTAATTTTTAACACACTTATTCAAAATATGCTTTCATTAATCAATCAATTTGTATGAAGTGTATGCAAATATAATTTGTCAGATTGACAGTAACCTGGAAATGTGCCCACTCATCATTAAAGGGCATCATTCATTGTGTCGCCTGGCCAACCTGCGACCTGGTCGAATTCAATGTTGTCTGTCTCAACCAGTCCCGCTGACACCACAATTGACATTCTGGGCGACACACAAGGTCAAATGGCATTTATGCTTTATTATTTTTGCACGCCCGCAGTCCTCAAGCGTATATATATGTGAGGGTATGGAAATCCCCATCTCAACCAAGCAATGTGCACAGTCTCCACGTCTCATTTTTTCCGCGCTTTTCTGTTTCTGCTTTTAATGTCTCTGTGTGTCTTTGACGCGGCTGCCTCCTTGTTGTGTCCTTGCTGAGGCAATTGATAACAGATTCTGTGGCAGAAGCACTACTTTGCTTAGGGTTGTCGCTTATATGTGAGTTGTTGCTGTTGCTGTGTTCGTAAATCATTTCCAAATGTATTCAGCTCACATGCAGTTTTTAGTTTTTCGTTAGCTTTGCAATTTCCGCTTCTGTTGATTGTTCTAGCAATTTTCTGATTACTCTGAACTGGTGGCAGCTGCTTGTGGTTATTGCAATGGTCGTTATGCACACACATTAAAGCTCCCAAACACCCCATTCACCCAAACACACACACACACACACACACACACACACACACATGTCAGTCACACACTTATCCTGTTTTAAAATGGAAAAATGTGAATGCAGCTGAGATTGAAAATATTTCTGGCACTTGCAATGGTCAGCCAAGGGAAAAATGAAATCTTTGCCCGTAATTCGGTTGAAAGCTACATAAGTAGGCAATGCAATTTCTTGATAAACATGCTGGAAAACATTTTCAACCCGATTTCGCCAACTTACACAATTATATTGTTTCCGATTCTATATACTAACATATTGTATTTTCTGTGTTTCTAGGCAACTAGTTTCACTTTTTTATAAACGAATCAAATCAAAGCTTACTTTTGTGCGTTAAATTAAATTTTTAAATTCTGTAGCACTTAATTGTAATTAGCATGCAAATCCGCATACAAATTGAACAACCAGTTAAAGTGTAGAACAAATTTTATATTATAAAAAAAAATTGGACCCAATTAAGGCAATTTATGATTATTAAGTACACTAAATAATATTATTTTTAGATGCCCCAACAGCATAAAACATCCCTATCATATTTAAGGCTTATCTAATCATTGCGCTATTTTTGAAGTCATTTCACAATTGGGTCAGTTTAGCCGGCCCCTGACTTTGCCACGCCACAAAAAGCTTCATTAAAAACTTTGGCATAATTCATTAGAACCACAACGGCACGTGAACTTGAAGCCGGTGGCAAAGTCAAGTGCCGGCTGGGTGACTAATTTCATTCAGAGACAACCGAATATTGCGCGACAATAAAGATAATAAGGGAATGTGGTGGCAAAAAAAAAATATAATTTAAGAAACAACTTAGAGATGTTAAAAATAGGCTTAAAAGACGATAACAAGATACCCTATAGATTCTTTATTAACAACAAAGCTGAGCTTTGAGCTGGAAATATACCCGAAGTGTTCACAAAATATGAAAGAAACATTTTCCAGGTATAATTTTTATAAACCAAAAAATTGTAGCGGCATAAATAATAAAAATTTTTCGTTTGCCAATTTTCTCAAAATTGGGGGAAAGCGTATTTATTTAAATGTTCGTTATTGTTGTTGAGCTTATTAATTAAGCCCAATCTTAATGAAAGCACAAAAGCAAGTAAAATGTGGTATTTTAAATATTTTCTGTAAATTCACTTTCAAAAAATAATGCTAAAAGTAAAAACCTAAAATAGGCTTTAAATAAAGTAAAATAAAAAATTAAATGAATTTTTGAATTAAAAATAAAAATACTATTTAACAGATTATAAGTGGGCACACAAGCACTTAATTTAAATAAAATCAAATAAACAGTTTTGAATATTCCATATACACAGCAGCTATCGAATTACAGGGTATGCTAGGCAGTAAACGTGAACAGTGCCGAAAGAGGCGGCAAGTTGCGAGTCGTTGATAGCGACGTTGTCATTATGAATTGTTGCCTACTTATTGGCGCATGCGTCGGCTTTCAAGTGGCAGAACTCGACGGATGAAACTTGGAGCAGGACTGGGACTGTGTGGCATATGCAACATGCTACAACCTTGTAGGATGTTGTTGATGCTCTGGCTATGTTTGGGTAGCAAAGTGCGGCCCGCCTTCGCAGCAGCAGCAGCAGCTGACGGCGATTTCGAAATTCGAAAACTGTTATCAACAAAACAGGCAACTTTGCAACTGTGTGTGTGTGTGTGAGCGGGTGTGTGTGTATGTGTGCGCGCACTTGCTGGTGTTGCTGCTGCTTCTGGCAGATATAAACCCATCAGTTGGCGGCTGTTGCACGTCGCGTGCGGTTTCGTTATTGCTCCTGAGCTGTTGCCACATCCCTTTGCCGCATCGTGTGCCTCATTGCGTTCGCCAATATTGAAAGTGCGCTTCGTTGTCCTTGTCGCCGTTAGTTTTTTGAATAACTATGTAAATGAAAAGTGAACTAAGTACTGCCCGTTGTCCTGTCAAGTTGCGAAGCTATCATTAACCAGTCGCAGCTCGCGGCGCGCGGTCGTAATCGCGGATCCTTAATAGCCACTGGAACTTAACAAAAGTGAGAAATAAATTTAAAAAGTGGACTAATAAATATGAACTTATTAAATAAAAATGCTGTAAGCATTAAATTTATTTATATAAAGGAATATAAAAATTATATTAAAACTAATCAGACAAATCTCAAAATACAATATCTAAAAACCTTTGGCAAAAAAACGATATTATCAAAATATAAAAGTAGCCAAAAAATATTTTTTCAATGTATTTTGATTAAATGAAGTAATAACTAATTGAATGAAATACAATTTTTAAAAACATTATTATTAAAATGTTTTTTTTTGGAAAAAAACAGTTAAAAAAAATGTTTTAAACATTACCTGCAAAATTTCATCGACTAAAAAGTTTAAATTAAAAGTTTTAAAATTGGTTTATTATTTGAACAAAAAAAGTTTTTCTGAATAAAAGTTTGCTTTTATTTAATTTATTGTACGAGAGCAACAACTTTTTATAAATTTTCATTATTAAAATTTTTATTTTATTATTACATTTTTTACTATTTGTTGTTAAGCCCGTTAAGCACCTAATAAGCTTAAAAGTTGCTCAACATCTAGAAACATCAGAAACCACAATTATAATACGATTGTGAACCAGTTAAAAAGTGTAATTAAGTAAAGCTCGCCTGAAACGAAGCCAGAAACAGTTAAAATAATGCAAATATCTCATCATACAACGGAGTCTCATTTAAATTCATTACAAACTGGCAAAGGACCAAAAAACTTGGGCTAAGTCCTGGTAGGGATTTTCTGGGGACGCCTGAGCGCATCAATTTTTCAGGCAATTTAATTGAAGAGCGCCTGAGAATTTTTGATTTAAGTCGCGTTGTGTGGCATTAAACAGCAAATAAAAACCCAAAATTTATTTATATGATTTGGAAGCGATGCACAGTGTTTCAATTGTGACTAAAATATAAATAAAAACGTAGCGCTAATAAATGATGCTCATTATGTTTAAGAATTTAAATAATATTATTCCTATATAAGTTTATTAAGCTTGTTAGTATTTTTAAAGAAAATGTGTTACTTAAAGTGTGGCAATACTCTATTAGAATAGTAATATTAAAAATGTTTTAAATGGGTTAGTTAGTTTCAAGTGCAACAAGAAAATCGTGTCAAAATATATAATTCTTTAATATCGCTTTGGATGCGAAAAAGATATTTGCGATAAATGTAATCCAAAAAAAAAGATCGCTTTTTAAAAGACCTTGAAACACTGTGCAACGTATCCTGTGAGGAAATTTTAACTGCTGAGATTTTTTTTTTATTCGTTACCCAGAGAAATTTAGCGTCACGCCCGCAAAATTATAACAAAGCACACGTGCAAATTGAGTAAAGAGAATAAAAACCAAAGGCAAAACCGAAATCAAATCAAATGAAATTTTATGAGACGACGCGACGTTTTAATACATTTATTGTATGTTACGAGTACATTGTTTAACGCACAAAAATCCCGCCAAATACAAAATTCCTGAACAATCTAACAGCGTTAAATCTGCTTCGCGTAATGGAAATCAAAGTATGTACATAAAAATAAAATTAAATGCTATAAATAAAACCGTATTACATATAGGTACATATATATAAATTGCGAGTGTCGTATGTACCTTCTATATGGACTCGTGTGAGTAACTTTGTCTGATATCCAAATTTACAAGCATGCCACATTAAATATTTAAATACTTAAGTCACCGCGTACAACAGCATCCTGTGCTCCTTTGCGGCATCCTGTCGCCTGGGCTGTGTATTATATTTTAATAATATATTTTTTTTATTTTTTGGTATGCAGGACACTTTTTAGCACTTGTATAAGTGCAGGGGATAAACGAACTTTGCTGGAGGGGAGTGGAATGACTGATTATACAAATTGAATACTTTTAGTCTAATTAGGGACGATTTTGAGTTATGCTGGACTGCATTGTATATGTGATAACAGAGCTTAATTATAGTATTTAAGCATATTTAGTTTAGATTAATTTAAAGGTTCCAATTATAAACGTTATATCTTTTGAATATTTTCATTTTGTTGAATATCATATTGCTTGAGAACTCTGTTGAAATACAGTCAGTTCTACAATTTAAATTCAACGTTAAATAGTAAATTTAATGTAGGAAATGCCATTGTTAAATTATTTCTCGAAAATTCCATTATTAAATGTAAATTGACAGTTTTTGTGAAGACTCCATATAGTAATACATATTTTCCGAATTCAATTTAAAGGGCTTTCTTATAGCTACAAAGGGAATTTGATTATATGAAAATATATATAATATATTATCATTCAAGCACATTACTCATACGCAGCATTGTCTGCTCTTCGCTTAACTTTCCCTTAGCCAAAAAAAATGTTGTCTGTCAGACGCAGTTCTATATTAAACGATATGTATATTTTTAGCTGAACAATGATCGGAACTGTGATTTATCTAAGCGTCTATTGATTAATTTTGAATGGTACAGAGGCAGTTTTTATTTATATTTTTGGCTGCGCCAAAATAAACAACTTTAACTTTTACGAGGCGTTTGGCCAAACTTTTCCGTGGCACGACTCATAAAACAAAACTCTTGGGAGGGCATCTATTGACCATAAAAGTGGCAGTTGGATAGGTTGGCAAAGTGCAGCCAAAAGTCGCATAAGAGTGTATACGAATAAGTGAATGGCATTACATAAATAGTTTTATGCATGTCATAAAAGAATGCCACATAAAAGCATAAAAGCCGCAATCAGCCAAGACATAAATGCCAACATGCGAATTTACAGATCTTTGCTCTTTAAAGAGCATCCTTAATATAAATTCAACATTTTATACACTTCACTTTTTGCTGAACCTCCACAGCGAATACACAAATCGCAATGGCTCCCGAATATGTTATGCAAATGAGGTCCTGCCATGGACGTCCCTTCATTTTTATTGTTTTCATTGCTGAAGGCGTTGAAGCATTGGAATTTTGTAAAAATCCGCAGCAAAAAAAACAAAACAAAATAACACCACAAAATAAGAAACAGAAAATAAATAAAACAAATAACTTAAAATGCGTTGAAAGTTTTATATGATTTTGCCTATACATATAGCTGTTTTTTTGCGCCCTAGCAGGAATGTAAGCTGGCGTGACAAAGGACGAAAGGATTCTTGCGGTGGGCTTGACTGAATTTTATATATGAAAGCTTAAGCCTGGAATTTAAATTCAAAACCAATTGTACCAGAACCAAAATGTGAATAATATATTTAAGACAAGATGGAAATCGAAAAAAAAGTAATAATATTGAAGCTTCTTTTCAGTATAAATCCCATGATAAGTTAATACTTTACTAGGAAATATTTGATATGTATAC
Organism: Hirtodrosophila alboralis; assembly: GCA_035043045.1. Taxonomy (NCBI): domain Eukaryota; kingdom Metazoa; phylum Arthropoda; class Insecta; order Diptera; family Drosophilidae; genus Hirtodrosophila; species Hirtodrosophila alboralis. The sequence continues at coordinate 161,372 of JAWNNH010000518.1, read as the reverse complement.
AGAGCTTCTGAATAATGTAGATTTAATCAATTGAAAATGGTTTAATAATAGGCACTTTGTTTATATTTGATTGAAATTCAATTTTGTTTACTTAAATTTACGGAAATTCGTTTAGTTCTCGCATTAAATATTTTCCTCTCATTACAAAATTTAAAAATTATTCAACAACTCAAAAACGATCAATCTATTGAATAAAATATAAAATTGAATAATATATAAATATAAATAGTGTATATTACTTGTACAAAAGGGAATAAATTTCTCGGCTAGAGTTTCACAAAGCTTATTAGGGTTTTTTATATTTTCTAAAGAAGACATCTACTTAAAGTTTATAATTGTCTATATATACGAAATTTATTTAACTAAAGCTGACAATTTTCTAAGCCTGTTTTGCACGGCTGTTGCACACTCGTCCGTGACAATCAAAAGTGTCAAAGTTGAAATTGGCAAATTGTGCTGAAATTGAAAAACATTTCAATAAGAAAATGCCAATAGGCATTTTATCAAGTGGCAGCAGCGGCAAATAGACAGAAAACAAGAGAAAAACTTGCCACCTGTTGCCAAAAAGCTGAAATCGGAGTTCAAGGCCCAAAAAGGTGAGGTTGCAGGGTCATGTCAGTTACTTAACGGCTCGCTGAGCAATCAAGTGGCACACGAACACACACACACACACATGCCACAAGGCGTTGCAAACTGAACTTTTCTGTTCTGGCTATTGTGTCAATGTCGTGAACTAAAATGCTGATAAAAAAACAAAGATAGCAAGCACACAAAAAAAAAACAAAAAAACATCTAATGGAGTCGGCTTGAAAATTGAATTTGTCTGACAAACTTTTCAAGAGTGTGTGTGTGTATGTGTGTGTGTGTGGACACACGGCTATTAAATTTAACGTCGCCTACAAGCAATTTGCATCCCTGTGGCTTAGTGCTTATCATTATAATCTACATACTCGTATATGACAAAAGCTGAAAAGGGCTGACAATGCTGCCTGCCTTGACATGTCCTTGTTGACACTCGGCTGCATAATATCCTTAATATTATATATGTAATAATATTAACTACGGTTGCTGTTGAAACCAGCTCATTTTGGGCTTATTACCCAAAAACCATCAACGTTTGTAACTAAATATAACATTTTATGTTGAGTTTAGTTTATTTTTGGACAACAATTATAATGATAAGCCGCATACGATAATTATCGCTGACTGCATCCGTGACCCCCATGATAAGCAATCGAAACACTCCCCCCACCAATCTGTCCATCTGGTTCAGACACCTCCCCTCCTTTAGCCCGTACCCGCATGTCAGTGCATTAATTGAGTTCAATTATCTAGCATTCTGTAATACCCGATCTCAATAAATGTGTTAAGTATAAGTCATGTAACTTGTAGAATTTTTGGAATATTTAAAAGGTTTATATATTTTTAACAAGATTATTTTTATATGTTGCCAAATAGTTAATATATCGACATTGATCAAAATGTTAATATGTTATAAATTTCTTTACAAACTACCATGCCTTATCCAGTTGATTGGGTAGTTTTTCAAATAAACAAATTGTCATACTTTCTATTAACCCCGATTACCTCGGATCGGGCACAACTACGTTAAAGCTTACTATGGATAACTTTCAAATGAGTTTAAGCTTAAAAATTGAACGAAACTCAATAAATACTTTTTAATAATACCAAAAAAATTCACAGAGCAACAAATTTTATGTAATAACATTCAGAAACATTTTTCTCTTAACTGCGCCTAAACTAAATTTCGTGAAAAGTTTAAAAAAAAGTGTTAATTTTTTATCTTTCAGTCATGATATTTTTCAGTATTCCTTTTTTCGATTATTGTTACAGATTAAGCTATGAATTTATTGATAAAAACAGTGCATTTTAATATTCTTAAATTGTTTTTATATATTTTGATCGGGTATTTTAAAGTTGAGCATTCTCTTTGTGGTTTATTTTAGTGATTTCGTTTTCTGTTTGTTTGTTAACTTGTCGATTGTTTTGTTTGTTGACTCGTTTCTCGATTTGTTTTAGCCGCCTTTTTCATTCCCCATCCACCCTCGACTCCTGCCTGTGTTCCGTCGTTTATTAAGTTAATCACTCGTTTGCTGTCTCGCTCTCTCTTGCCATTTGTTGTAACTGTTGTTGTTACTGTTTTTGTTACTGTTGTTGTTACTGTTGCTGATGCCGTTGTATCTGCCGATAAGCCATATTACGCTGCGCTGTGATTATCATCAATTATTGACAGTTGATTAAAGTTTCGCTTAGCTGCGTTTTCTGTATGTGCCTGAAATGGAGGGGCCGGGGCTGGGGCCGGGGCTGGAGCGGGGGCTGTGTGAGGTAAGGGAAAATTGTCATATTGGACCCGCACGTCCTTCTGGTAATTGGCTGAGCGTTAGAATTGTGGCACAGCAGAGGAATCGTCTTACAACATTGTGTACACGTTATGAGGGGATTTAAACTGTAACGAGGTTTTTCAATAAAGATAAAACAAAATAATGTTTATTACTATTACGTTTAAGTTTTTTACCAAACGTTTAAAGTAAATTATTGCTTTACTTTATTAGTTAAAACAATATTTTATAAAAGCGATAATCGATCAATGTTAAAAAATCTTTCAACATTTTATATTATGAGGGTGAAACTTTAAGAATTTAATTTAAAAGCTAAAGTTATCAAAATTATGCTCCAAGATAGTATTTTATCATTATTAATTTATTTTATGTATAAATTTCATCTATATATAATTAGCTTTTGTATGAAAGAAATAATATTTTCTTTTGATTAGTTTTCAATAAATTTTGAAAGCATTTATTTGATACAAGCTTAAAATATTGCGGGGAAAAAAATCTTGCCTGGGATTATGTGTTTATTTCAAGAACGGGCGCATTCGTTATAAATAAAATAATACTCATAATAATGTGGGAAATGGTTGTTGTTATCCTCACGATGACTGGATTTCGGCTTATATAAATAAGAAGATCCCGACTGTTTGTATGTATTTATTTTTTAATTTAGTAACAAATGTTTGCTTATTTCAATGTATTATATTGTTCTTAAGTTTCGTTGTTGTTATTTCGTCGTTGTTACGTCGTGGTTGCGATCGTTGTTTCGCAGCGTCGTTAAACTCTTTTTGTCTCGACCTTTCACCTCGGCCTCTAGATCAGAACTGCTCGTCATATACAAATCGTGTCGTGATAACCGTTCAGCTGAGTCGTCGTAGGCTCAGCAAGGTTGCCAGACCTATCCCACAATCATAATAATGAATATTGAATTCTTAGTATGCAAAATTAGTTCAAATTTCAACATAGAAAATTAATACTAGTTATTTAGTCATTTTTAGATAGAAGTTAAGAACCTACCTACAGGTGCTGCATACAGATTAGATTGGAATAATATACTTTTAAAACTTTATATCTCTTACAAGGAAATGCCAGACATACCCTTAATTTCGCATTAGAGCTTATTGTTTGGTAGTATGTGTGTGTATCTGTGTGCCCAAGAGAAGCTGCTTCCTAAGTGCTTGCAACGCTATGCCACATAAATACTTGCATATCATTACACAATTTATGTTCATCTACTCAACACAGCTTTCGCTGTTTTGGTTGATAGCTTCTCTAGACCTGAAGTAATATAAATGGAACAAAAATATATTTAATTATTCAAATGACCTAGCATAAATCAAAAGCATTTGCCAAATATGTGCAAATTAGGAGAACCTCGACCCCCTTCTCAAGATGAGGCGCATAATTACCAGGCTGTGCCACAAGTTAACCTTATAGGGCTAATAATAGATTATAATCCACTTTTGAAGTGGCCAGCAAATGTTGAAGGCTCGTGATTTGGCCCAACCGAATATTATGGCTAATGTGGCCAAAGTTTTTTCCTATTGTTCAGCCAAATGCTTTTCATACTCATTGTCCTGGCGTTGGTATACCGTCCGTCCATCTGACTGACTGTCTGGCCGCCTAATTTGCATTTTTATGTCCGTAAGCGATATTTCTTGCTACCTCCTCTACGTATTATTTGTTGTGGGCGTGGCTACGGGCAAAATGCCAGACATTAAGCTGTCCGCCTCAGCGCAGCATGAAGTCGAGCAGAAATTAATGTAATGCTCACCCAGTAAGCGTATCTACCACTTCCGGCTGCCCGAATGCCCAACATCTCCGACATCCCCCACATCCCAACTCCTCTGCTACTGTCAGTTTGTCCCTCTGTCCAATTGTCCTTCTGCGCTTGGCTGTTGTGTGATAAAAGTCTGAATTATTAAATAAACATAAATCACGAGAAACATACACGCTAGCAATGTAATCAGTTGGCAGGAGAACGTGTGACAGCAGGAAAGACGCCTTCACGCATATACCCGATTGCGAGGGCGGTTTAATATAATACTATTATAGGTATAAGTAGGACCATTAAATAAGGAATGCTTCGTTCATGTTTCAAATTACGATTTCGATTTTTTCCGCACATAACTATGTACTTTTGTATTAAGTTTTATATTCCGATTTGATTTTGATGTTAAACATCAACTTATTGTAAACATCTCAAGCTTACCTCGTATAAATCCTTATAAAACAGCGTCCTTGACGGAAATTGTTTAACCAACGCCAGCGGCGCTTTTCAAGTTCACATCATTAAAATTGCAGAAGGTCTTGACTTTAAGTAGGCATTGTTAGTAACTGTCTTATAAGTTAGTTAGTATGATGATGCTTTCCTAGAATACTTTTGCCTTCATATGTGGTTTCATGTCGGTTATTAGTTGGCTCAACCCAATCGATATCATATTTCACATGTTTACACATTCCACAGCATCCATTTGCATAATCAGCTTTTGTATAATTAAAAGGCAATCGACAAGAGGAAGCACCTTCAGTTTCAACTTATCGTTGCCAAGGTGTTGTGGCCAGAGTTTCTATATGCCAAGAAAACATTTTCACCTTGTTACCGTCATATTTGCCATTTCCCCTCCCTTCACGCTTATTACTCTGGCAACAACGCACCTGTTACTCGGCTGTCAGAGGCCCATATCCTTGCAGACAGGAAAGCCAATCAGTGGCACGAAATGAAATTGCCAAGATTGTCTGAGCTGGCCTAATCGAAAACGGAAATGAAGGCGCTCGCATATGTGAGGTGAGTACAGCATATGAGTTTTGGCTCCAGGATGTCAAGGACTTAAGTATGTGTTATTATAACAAATTGTTTGCCATTTATCATAAGGCTTAAACAATTTTCAAAAGGCAAACAAATATGTTTTTTCTTTGAAAATTTATAAATACAAGCAACTTGATTTAGAAGTATTTATTAGTAAGGACAACTCTGTCCATATAAATCATTTATTTTTTTGATATTCATCTACAAACAATGTGACATCTTCGGCACTGTTGACAAGCATACTCAAATAGAGCATTCTAACTTCATTCAGTAATAAATTAAACTGTCAGTTTCAAGAATAAATAAACTTAACTTTGAGCTGTGTTTTTAAATATTCGTCGCATTTAAACTTGGGTCCCTTTTTAGTACATCTTGAGACATCTTCGTTAAAACTTTAATTGGCAGTCTAAACAAGTAACAATAGCAAAGAGTTGAGTCAAAGTTTGACTGAAATATATACTTCTTTGTAATCGTAGCAGAATTGTGAGGACAGCTATTAAAAGTTTGTTAAAGTGGGACATGAGAATGTAAATAACACTATGCAACAACATTCTTATATTCGGAACATTTGAGAGTCAAACCATAAGAAAAATCAATCGCTAATTTCGGAAAAAAAATTTGGCATACTTAAGTTAACCCAAAAATATCAATTTAATCCCAAATAACTTCTGAACGAATAATTTAAGTAATTTTAAAATGTAATTTTTTAATCCGTTTATTTAATTTATTTAAAATATTTATTTCCGGAATCAGCGAGTGATTTTGGCTCAGGCAGCGGGTTAAAAAAATGCTGTTTAATAGTGTAATTTTAAGAGCAATGTATTGTATCTATTAATCTATTGTACAACATTTAATTTTAAGAGGTGCGGGAAGATTATACTAATAAATAAATATATAATAGAAAAATAAAAAATACACACTGTATGCATAAGTTGCGCATACGCCCCATGGGCCACTCTGATTGAATATTGCTGCAACATAATTATACAAAATTTAAACGGATCGTCCTAGAAGGACAAGATGAGAATATGTACATCCATACTAACTACATGTCTGTCCATCAGTTGTTTATTTATTTTTTTTTTTTTTTTGTCCGCCTGCTTGTCACGTTAATAGCTGCCCAACTGCGGATCCCATTAGGTAGCTTCAAACTCATATGCATTTGTCTCACGTGTTGGCGTCCCTTTTAATGCCCATGTGTTATGGAGGCAAATGAAATTGTTTGGAATGAGGCATTTGCTTTTCGCCGGGTTTTTGCCACGTTTAACGCTCATTAATTTGCAGCGTGTATGTTTTTAATGAAGATGCGTGCTCGGTCTCGCATCATCACAAACTCACATCACACACATTTCCATTTTGTGTTGAGGAGTTCGTAATTAATGCTAAGCCCAAAAGTTAACCCAGCACTTGTTAAATTTATCATCATCAATGATGACACGCACACTTCCTGTTAGGCTTTAACAAAAAAATGCAAATGCCAAAAATGTAAAGCAGCTGAAAATGTTAATCTGTTGTCTAATTTCAATTATGAATAATTAGCGTGAATAAAAAAAGCTCTAAGTAAAATTATAATATTTCGTGTACGTTCGTTTTGAAGTGAAAGCTTTAGAGTTAATTTCTTGTCAATTTTCGTCCGCTACTTGGACTTATTTCTAGAGTAAATTATTCAAAGCATTTTTAGGATAACCGCCCACCACAAAGATAAAAAACCAAATCCATAGTAAACCCAACCGAAAGCGACCTAAAATAACAAAAAATGCATCAAGGATATTTAAGCAGCTTGACTTGATTTAAATTTTTTATTTGCTGTGCTAGGTCCTTTTATTAAATAAAACACATAAGTGACATTCTCTGGAGAGACAAACTAATGCTAACTAATCACCGTTGACAGTAAAATGAATGAAACACAAAGCGCAATGGAAACTGTGAACTGGACACAGGCGTTGACAGGACATCGAGCAATATTCTAGTCTGCAAAGGACCTCATAAAAGGACCTCAAACGCACACACATAGAGAGACAAGGAAATCATTTTATAGCAGTTGCGTGTTTAGTTTTAGCTTTGCTTTGCTTTGGTTTTAATTTAACTTGATGTGGCAAAGTGAAAATAAATGAAACAGATTTATAAACAAAAGCTCTGCGGGCTTCCTTTCACGTCTCTCTGCTCAGCTAAGTGAAATATTTACGCACATTTACAACAAAAATAACAAAAATAACAAAAATAAAAACAACAATTACAAAAACAGGCAACAAAACCACCAACGGCACATGTGACTGAAGCTTTTGTCAACAATTTTACCATGCGGCTTTTAACAATTCCATTTTCATAGAATTTTCAGCCTTTTTGGCAAACTTTTAGCGCTAGTCGGCACAATATAAATAAATAAATAAAATGAAAAAAAACAAAATAAAAAAACCACAAAATGTTTCGTAAATACTATAACGTTGGGACCATGTCTGGCACTTAAGTTAAGTTTGATGAAACTAAAATTTAGCTAAATTACAGGCCATAAATAAGTTTGGCAAATGTTCAGATTGGCCACATAATTTGCTGAAAATGCGCTGCTTTTGTGGTGCAATAAAAATTTAAGAAATTCAAGAAAATATTTATCTGATGATACAACATTTAGTTATAGTTTTTTAAGCTTGTTCCTGATTTTTAACCAAATAATTAATAACACAAAAATATCTTATATTGAAATCGAAAGTGTATACATACGATGAGCTTTAATATTTAATATATTTTTATATAGACACATCTTAAAAAAGATATCTAGGTACAGAAAATTACTTTCACTATGATGTGAACTATTTTAAAAATGAAATAGATTTTATTTACGCCATTTCGGGTATAAATTTGAACAATTATTAACATTTGTATACTAACAGTTTTTGTAAATTTGTTTCACATTTAGTTTAATTTAGTTTTATTTTAATATTAGTATGCCAGTTTTGACAGTTTTATAGTTCTACAAATTATGCTATTCTCTTTTAAAAAAGTAGGAAAAAAATAAATTTAAGTTCAAATCCAATTGCAATAAAAACAGCTTGAAGTAATGTTGTTTGTTTTTAAATTGAATTAAATTTCAAAACCCCACAAATCAGATGAAAGTTAAAGCTACATTCAAAAGTGCGCAGTGAAAAAAAGACAAGCCTAAGGCAACAAAAAAAGGATAATGATGTAACATATGTTAGGCTGCAAAGCCACAAATAAATACAAAGCAAAAAAAAAAAGAATAATTCCAACAAAGTCCCTACAAAAACAGCAGGCAACCAAAATAATTTCAAGTGCCCCGGGCAACATATTTAAAAATGGCCACACAGCCGCTCCAGGCAACAAAATAAAATAAAAAACAAAAAACAAAATCGGAAAGGAAACCAAAATAAAAGTACGCCCTAAGCTCCTGTCTATGACATGGAGGGACCAAATAGATGCTAATAATATTTATGGCGTTCATTTTAATGCCAACTGTCAGCGCGAAAGTAATGCGCATCTGCACATATGAAGATGTGTTTTTATGCGCCTCCGAAAGCCGCTTATGCTCTGCCTCGACATTGCGCATACGTCGTGTGTGCCTGCCCCACAGCATTTGTTGTACTTAATTTGTCATAAAAATAAAGTGCACATCGTGACGACATCAGGTAAATCTCTAGACGTCAGCATTGTTAGAGCTAACTAAATTATTGTGTTTGTCAACTAAGTGCTTTAGTTTGGGATTTAAACAGAGAGGTAGATTGGGAAAAAATATATTCTTAAAATAATAATTTTTAAACGCTTCATATCGCAATACTTATGTTAGTTAGTTATATATTAGTTATATGCAAAAAAGATAATTCATTTTATTAAATATTAGGAAGGAGTATTAAATACTTTGTTTTTTTTTTGTTTGTTCTATTATAGGTATTTATTCCTGCGAACCAAAGCTTCAGCTAAAAGTAGCTTAACAAATAAATAAAATTAAGAATTGCAACTCTTAAAAAAACCTAATCTTAGCCATAAGAGTTTCCAAAAATTGCAAAAAAATTAAAAAATGAAAAATTTCTATTTTCTAAAGATGATTATCTCAATCCAAAACAGCAAAGCAACAATTTGCGCATTCTTGTTTTATTAAACTTAATAAATAAAATCGTGCACACAAATTGAATTTTAAATTGGAAAATCATTTTCCTGTGGGAATTATTTCATTCGAATTCAAGTAAGAAATAAACCGAATTAAAGTCAACAAAATTTGCTGCTCACTTTAAGACTTTAAGACACTTTCCCAAACTTGAGTGGCAAATAATTTCGTCTGACACATTTCACACTTTGCAATTTTATTAGAGTCTTGTGCCGCCGACAATGAATTCAAGGAATTTTCAGTTTTAATTGCAGTCAAGTGGTAATTTAAATTTGTGCGCTTTTCGCTTATTCTTGACAGTAGTTTTCTTACTGCTGGATTTAATTAAAATTATTTTACTTGCTCATTCTACTATAATGGCTCAGCTTTGTTGTATGATTTTGTAATTCAATGGCAAGCTGATTCTAATATTTCGGACCTTCTGCAAACACAAGGATGCCAAGGCAAATCAAGTACACAGACTTTATCAAAAGGGGAAATTTAAAAGATATTCTTGTCTAGATATTGATTTTTTGGCACTTTATTGTCAAAAAGAAATAAAATAAAGTGTTTACACCAGCAAAAGGCAATGAGTAAAATCCCAAAGCATTGCAAAAGAAACGGTTGCCAGGTTGAATCAACTTTGACAGTTTCATTGATATGCCACCCACAAAAGCCGCAGGTTAAAAGACAGACAAATATTTGATTTCTTTTCAAAAAGTTAACGCCGTGTGTTGCATACTTTTAGGCCCAAGGATGCTTCTGTGAGGGTATGTCTGACAGGTTTAATCAGGAAGAAACCATATGTAAATAGACAGCATAAATTGCACAAAATATCAAATGAAGCACCAAAGCTCATTTGTTGTAACGAAAGAGTTTGAAAATGTTTTAGGCTGTGTTCTGCTCAGTTTCACATTATTAAAAGGGGAAACTTTTGAGTAAATATTGTTTTTATTTTGTTACATTCTGATCTCTGATTTGAAACCCCATTTAAAATGACGTTGGCTTTAAAATAAAGTTAATATAACTGTTTGCTTACGTTTTGAAAATCCATATATCAGCAGAATAGCAAATGTCAGCAAAAAAGAAACACATTTATTATAATTCATAATTCGATTCTTTAAAACTTGATTTAAGAACTTTTTATAAAAGAAAGAACTCACCAAACATCTACTTATTAAGAACTTGTATTATTGTTATTTTTAATTCTTTTTGTGCACTGCAGAAAGTCATATATTAATTTATTGCATTTGTCGCAGCAAAAAGTCATTCAAAACTTTTGCGAAAATAATTGCTAATCAAAAACAGTAGTTAGAGTTTGTTGTCTGCCTTCCGATATGTTACTCATTGCCATGTCAACAAATGATAGACGGTTTGTTATTTGTTTACTTGAACAATTGATGTGTATTCCCCAATCTGATTTGTTCCAGACTTTGAAGTAAATCTTTTCCTTTACAGCTGCTTCGACTTAGTGTTCATTAATATGCTGACAATGAGTACAATCCTCAGCTTGTCTTACGCACAAATCTATGTGAACAATAACAAAGGACATCAGACAACAGATGACAGTCTGAGTGTTAAACAGAATTCGTCTCACTTCCAGTAAATACGAGTAAATATTCTTAAACAAAACATAAATAAACTAACATCGCAGTGTGTGTATATCTTGAATGAGGGTCATGTTACTGCTGCTGTTGTTGACCCACATACTCAACCATTGACAGTTGGTTTAGAGATTTTCAGCCTGAGGATATAGAATGCTTTAAGTGCAAGACGAAATATATAAAAAGCAAGAAAGCTTTAAAGTAAAAGTCAACACAGAAATACGACACAAACACAGCATGATGGCCTCAATTATATCACAGCGCGACCAAATTAGACTTTTGTTAATTTTCGGAAATAATGTTGTTTCCTGCTGTTTCAGAATTTGCCAAGTATTGTGTGAAAGCAGATAAAAACAGTAAGTCTACAGAGTAAAGCAACTGAAAGAAATATTCAGAGTATTATACACATGGAATGATTTTCTGATATTCGACAATATGTATCCATATGCGTTTAATTTTCAATTTAAAGAGAATTCCGCATTTGTAGTTTTCTTAGAGGTTTACACATTTTTTATTATATTTGCACAATATGGTTAAAAATAGCTTGGTAACTTTAAATTTAATTACGTTATCAATTCTATTGGTTTTTATGAAATTAAAGTTTCAGCACTATCAAAGTAATTAAATCAGTTATATAATTGATGCATTTAACTGCCAACTATTTAGATTGCATTGCACATTGACCGCACAAGTCAAATAAATCATTTTGCCACATAAATCTCTTTCAGTTTTCATATCTGTTCAAGTTGCACGCAAAAAAGCAAAAACCACAAATTCCACATTGAACGTTTTGAGGTTATGCATATTCCGCGTAAAAATGAAATAAAAAATAGGGAACTGTAAATATGTTGGTGACACACAAAAAGCCTCCATATTTCTCCATTTTCAGTACTCCCAACTACCCCAAAATACCCTGACTATTCTATTTTTCCTTTGCTCTGCCCTTTCAGCTTATTGTGCACATTTGCCAATCTTTTGCTCATTTTACATGCTGCGGCTGCCAGGGAATTGATTTTCAATTTTTACGCTCGCCTAAACAGAAAATTCATCATAAGACTTGGCACATGATAGGTTAAACTTCTAAAAAAGAGCAGCACATTTTTTGACAATAATAAAACTGTTTTTGTTTGCATCTATAAGTCACATGCATATTGAAAAATCAAAACCATAATTTTCAAATTGCAACTACAGATCGTTTCTATCGAATTGTGAAGGCTGTGGAGCTTTTTACACTCTTTTAACTATTTTAAATGGTTACAGGAATTAAAACAACTCCAATAGAATTTGTAAGAGCTTCAGAAATGGTCTTTAAGTAAGCGACCAAGACTTTGATATAACACCACAATCTTAAACATTCAGAGGACACATTTTAAGCGCCTGTCAACTGACAGAAATATGCAAACAATTTGCATACTTAAATAAATATGTTATGAATTTGTTTTTGTTAGGCTCGGCATTGTGTCCCTTATATAAACGAGTGTGCCCTTAACAATGGAAGCTTATGCGTTTATTTCAGAAATATTTTACTAAAGTAATTTTCTAAAAAAATGCAAAAAACAATGAAAACAGAAAAGTTAATTTAAAAAAGGTGTAAGAATATATAAAAATATATATAATATACTCGTTTTACATGTATGTGTTTTTTCTGGTAATTTCTTTAATTTATTAACATTTATATTGCATTTTCAAGGGTGCCTTTAAGTGTAAAAATAATTTGAAAAATGTTTATTTAATTTACATTTAATGCATTGCATTGATTTAATTTATCGTGCTATAATGGTGAATATTTTTAATCCTACTTCAGGGCATTACACAATAATCAATTGAAGTCACTTACAAATACATAAATTATAAATATTTGTTGAAAATTTAACCATAATTGCACTTGTGTCATGCATTTTATATACGAGTATTATTTTGTTATTTTGCCAATCAAGCACAACAAAAGAATTTTCTGTAAACGATATGCATTTCTATTTAAATCGGTAATACTAACAGATATAAAATTTCATTTAGAAAAATTGGGTGGCAGAGATTTTTGTTAAAATTTAAACAAACATATTAAGTAATTAGAATATACATATTATTAAAAACTTAAGGAGAATAAATTTAACCGAAATATTTTACATAATCCAAGACAAGAAAAATATGATAAAACAAAATTAATTATATTGAATATTCTTGGCATAGCAAAGAGACAACGAAGTTCTGTTTTTGTTGAATAAATTGTGGGAATTTCTAACAATTATTTTTTTATAAAATATATTTTCTTTTAATAAACCATTTTTAAGCCTAAGCATGTAGCGTTTCGCAATCACCCTTCAGGCATTTAAAGTTTGGTTTTTTGCCAACTAATATAATTTCTTTTATAGCTAATATTTTAATATCCAATTTGGAGAACCCTTCAATAACATTCAGCGCGCTTGATGACTTTGCAGAACTTTATTCATATTCCAAGTTTAAACAACTTTTATACTACTTTCGGCGCCAAAATCTAATTTAAATTTATATTATTTGTTAACAGCCATTGGCAAAGTGCAGAATTGAAATTATTCACCCAGTTTCACCGTCACACAGAATTAGGCAGCCTAAAAAGAGGGCAACGGGCTTATGCATGAGGCTGGTTCATAATTTACGAGGTGCAAGAAAGGCTTGCCACAAACAAACATGCAAAATGGCGCCTTTGTCCTTGCATCCTGATAGTAATCACTTCCGCTTCCGTAAACCTTACCGCAGATTGGGCTCTGGCCAGAAAACTGTCGTAATTTTAAAATTTTAAAAGGCCTACCAAGGTTAACCTGCGTCTCATGCAGATTTGGCAGCTGTGACAATGAAAGCTTAAGGCATCCTAGCAATTGCTTTTAGACCTGGTCATAAATTTGCCACTAATGTCTTGGCCAATTGTTATATAATGTGCGTATGATAGATGACCAAAAAGTTGGCCAATTTGTTGCGTGCCACTTAATAAAAGTAAACCAAATTTACTGCCACTAATCACTCAGAGACACACACACAAAATTCTTTTGGCTGCCTTGAAAGTTAATCAGCTTATGGCAAATCAATCAAAGCGGTTCCAAAACGAAAACAAATACCATGGCAGCGAACAAAAATTAAAGTACTTCGAGAAAATTTAGCTTAGTACGAATCTTAGTACATATCTAAAAACAAGGTTAAACTTTCAGCAACTTAAACACTAACAAAACACGCTGGTTAAGCTAAGAGATAAGAGTAATAGCTTAAAGAAATACGAACTAAGTTGTGAGCTCTGAGCATTTACTATGTTTTCTGTTTGTATTTAAGTTAATGGAAGTTTGTGACTTACGTTTTGTTAAAGCTCAAGAACTGCTACAGGTGTGCCAAGGATAATGGCAGAGTTGTTTGCTTTGTTTCTGTATCCTGTGGTGCCGGTAAATCCCTAAGTTTCCCCTTGCCATTAGCTGGCTGCCTGTAAAAGGTTGCCAAATCTGTATTGTCGGTTTAAGCGAGGTTTAAGGTGGGCAAAACCCAAGAGTTGTAAACACAGATGTTGCAATGTTGCAATTTAAATGAACAGCTGGATAGTAAGTGAACTAAATAGAAAACAGTCAACTGATAGTTCAACAAAATAGGACACTTTGTGTAGATAACAAACACTAACATCTGTGTCCAACTCTAAAAGAATATATTTAACTTTTTCTTACTTGAAACAGTAGATTATCTTTTTAAGGTTGTTGTGTATTTTAATTTTAAAGCTCAAGATAGTTGGCATAAATTTAATATGGTCTAAATTGCATTTAAAATATGAGCAAAGTAGGGTCAAGAATTTTCTTGCTAGTTATGAAACATTTTAAAAGTAATTATTTATATTATAAATACTTTCAATGTAGATGTGTTTTCCCTTAATAATATTTGCCAAGAATAAAAACAACTTAAAACATTTTAGCTCAAACACAACCCAGCTGAAATCCCAATTTAAATTTAATTTAACTTTAATTTAACCTTCCAAAAAACACTTAAGCCCCCCCTCAAAGCAAAAATGTTAACAATGGCTGCCAAAAAAAATAGAAACAATAATTAAAGCTGAATCATTGTTAAACTTAATAGAACTTCTATTCTATAGTATCTCGCAAAGTGCTATGGTGGGAAATTCCAAACATCCCACATTGCTCGTCAATTGAAATATTCTCGAAGCTGATACTTATTCAGACATTGTTTCTTGGTTTCGATTAGGGAATATTAATTCAGAAAAGTCAGAGCAGGGTTCATTTGCCAGACTTTTGGTCCTTTGCCCTTTGACAAGCATCAATCATTTTGATTTACCCATGTGAATTCCCAGATTTTGCTTCTTGATGATTTTATTTCAACCCTGCTTTCTTTTGGCGCTCCAATTAATTTTAATTCGTTGACTGACCCTAAACTTACTGATGCCTAACGAATTCAACGCTTGACTAAACTAAACTTAACCATTGTTAAAACCTCAACAATATTAAGCAATTAAACCCTTTGCACCGAAATGGCAACAAAAGGCGAGCGCCTAAAAGCACGCAATTGTTTTTTTGCTCGGCTTGGCATATGTGACAGGCATGTCAAACAGCTGACACGCCGAAACGCCCCTGCTCTTGCCAATTAGCAAAACATTGAATGTCAGTTCTAGATGGCTCTCTCAAGCACGTGCATTTGATGGTCAAAGTTGGTGGTCCAAAACTTTGGCCAAAATAGTATAAATCTTAAGCTGTCCAGAATGCCGTCAGCAACAGGCGCAGGACCGCAAAAACCACATAACAAAAGGAAAGCAAGAAAGAAAGTTGGAATTTTCTACACTAAGAAGTTGTTATGCTTTAAAAAATAAACATTTTTAAGCCCAAAGTTAATTAATAAATATTTCTATTCTTTCTGGGTAGGTCTTTAGGATAGCTCTAGTCTAGTATTTAGAGTTTTTCTGTAAATTTGAGGGATCCTGAATCTGTTGAGACATAATTGAGCTGCAGAGTCTGAAATCTTTAGGAAATAACTTTCTTAAATAATCATGTTAATATAAATATGAAAGAAAAAATACTTTTATTTTCAGTTTAAAGTATAG
The DNA here is from genome assembly GCA_035043045.1 of Hirtodrosophila alboralis. NCBI lineage: Eukaryota > Metazoa > Arthropoda > Insecta > Diptera > Drosophilidae > Hirtodrosophila > Hirtodrosophila alboralis. The sequence continues at coordinate 145,453 of JAWNNH010000518.1, read as the reverse complement.
AGTTTCAAAAAAAGTTTTCTTGGATTTTTTAAAACCTATACCATAAAAATATATGGTAGATTAATATAATATTGGAAAAGTTTAAATAACTTTCCACAAAGACAATTAAAAGCTAAATGACAAGCCAAAAATAAATCGAGTTTTCTTTCATCATACTTATTATCTTTTAGTAGAATAATTCGCTGGATGCATAAACTTTAACCTTTACATTTTTGATAAATCTGCAATTCTTTGATAATTATCATATAATTACATAATTAAAATTGTTTTAAATGTGAAAACAAAGCAATAATAATACTGTATTAACATGAGTGGGTCTGCGTAAGATTAAAAACAATACTTTAAGCTTAATAAATTGTGTATTTTCAATCCCCCACATACTTTTTTTAAAAGCCCACAAAGTGTTTATACATGACCGCCCACGAAAACAGGCTTCTGTTTTTAAGAACCTTTGCCAGCCAATAAGTTTGTGGAGCGTAGAATTTAACATTAAAATTAAATTTTAATTAAATGCTTTTGGCATATATGTATTTGGCAAGGGAATCTCCGTGACATGAGTTTGGTAAACATTTTGGAAGAACAAAGGATCAAGCAGTTGGCAAATCATCGGGGGACACATCGAAACAGCAGTTAAAAAGCAATTGAAGTGTTGCACAAAAATGCCAGAATTTTTACATCAAATCTCCAAAGAGCTGGGCCACAGCAGCAAATATAATTGACATTGAGTGACCTTTGCCAATAGAAATGGTATGAATCAATAATTAAATAGGAAAAATTCGAATGGAGCCACGTCAGAAAGTGGCAAATGACCAGCAACAATAAAGAAAAGAAAATTAAGGCGCTCATATACCAAGGACTACAAGGACTCGTTGCAGACTCAGTACAACAACAACTACAACAACAGTTCACAGACAAACACAAGGCGGAGCAAACGAGCGCAAAAAGTGCGAAACAATTGCGTGTTAAACGCCAAAAACGTCAAAGTCAAAAAAAAAAAATAGCTAGAAAAATGTAACAATAAATGAAAAGATAAATGACATTGCTAGTACTAGAAATGGAAACGGAACCATGGATGGTTCTATGACAGTCTATGTTTACAGGACTGTCCATTAGTTGACTAAGCTCTAGATGTTTTAAATTAATTAAGGTCACAAGTAAATAGAGTGCGTGTACTAAACTATTTCATTCATATTTTTTGATGTCTCAGTTGTTTAGTCAAGGGATGAAAACATTAACAAAATGACACTCAGGTTGTTATCTATAAAGTTGAGAACTGTATAAAAATAGAATATGCAACTGAAGCTTATAATGAAGATGTTTCAAAGAAATATTTATAAAATATTCTAATATTGTTTTAAATAGATATTCTCTTTGTATTTGGTTGCACTCCCAATACACAATTTCAACACTATATGTTGAGGAACGCAGTCAGTTCAAATATTAACTGCCGGCTGCGCATTTTGAATAGCAACGATCGTTTCATTTTCATTTCGTTTCTTGCCGCACATTTGCCGCAAACACACACATACAAGAGTACATGCATGATGCAATATTGAGCATTATGATGAAATTCAAATTTACATATTGTCATCTCGTTTTCGCGCACACAACTTTGTATATTGCATCAGCGCATTTTTGGTTTCAGTTTTTATCAAGACAGCGGATTGTATGGACGCGCCGTGGCGGTCACATAAATTTAAAGAGAAAACAGAATTATATCCTATGAGTTGAGAAATATTACAAACGAATGTGTTTTATTTCTAACCACTATATATATTTTTACTAAAATCATAATTAATTTCGAAAATAATTTATGCTTTAAAACCAAAGAGTTGACAAACAAACGCACAACCATTTGGGGTTTTTAGAAGATTTTATTTTATTTATTTTTTCAATAATTCTGTTTTGTTTTTTTTTTAAGTATTTATTACAAATTGAAAATATGCAAAGCCGCATTTGGTATTTTGGTTTTTAATATGGCAGATATATATTTTCTCATATGCAGTGAAACGTTCATGTGTCCTTACAGCTTTAATTTCATTGTGAACTCTAAAAATTCAAACGGCTTATACTTGAAAATTGAGTTTTGAGTTATGTTATCAATATAAATAATCATAAATATAGCATCTAAAATATACAAAAAAGGAACAATTTATGGCGCTCGTGTTGTTTAAGAGCGGCTCATAAGTAAATTTGTTTTTATTAATATTATATAAATGTAAATCGATTTTCTTTTTATATACTTGCACTTATTAACTAAGACATGAGCTAAAAAAAAAGTTGAAAATAAAAACTTTATTGAGAGTTGTTGTTGGTTGTTGTTTTGTTGTTAATTATGTGTGTGTTCTTATTTACTCCGGGAAGTACGCACTAATTGGCAATATTTAGTTGGAGACAGCCCCGGCTCTTCTGGGGCTGGCAGTTTTGAAAAAATTCAATCGTTGTAGAGGATTTTGAGACTACTGAAAAGTTATGCTACTTTTATTGATTTCCGTGTTCTTCAAGTGGAAACCAAAGCTTGTCGTTGTTTCTTTTTTTTCTGGGGACCCCATTGATGCATTCGTTGTTGTATTTGTTGTTGTTTAATTCGTTTTCGTTCGTTTACAAAATTGAGCGGTGAGCTGTTAAAAATTATATTAATATAATATATTAATCAACAATATAATTATTCAATTTTATAGACAAAAAGTTAACTACATTACGCATAAACGTTTTTTTTGAAAATATGCGTGCAAAGTTTTTACCAATTTTCTACAAATGTTAATTACATTTTTTATATAGTATTCTTTTCAATTTTATCAAATGGTTATTGTGATATAAATGTTGATGTTTAAAAATGTGTGGATGTACTACAAAAATAAAGAAAGTTTTCTAATTTTTAGGGATACTACGGGATATTGTTTTTGGCACTACATGTCCATTATGTAGTTTATGCATGAACAAATTTTAAACATGCTGCAGCTTTTCCATATAATTTTCTTACCAATTTGTTTGTATTGCATTTCGTTACATGTAATTTATGTAAATTAAAGTACAAAAAAATTACAGAAGTGCTATATGATATAGCGTCGCTTGTTATTAGAGCTAACGATTTAAGTTGAAATTTGGATATTGTTCTTAATGTTCTTTTTTATATTATTATTATTTTCTTTTTTTTTTGATTTAGAAATAATCCTCTGCCTCAGCTGTGTATGGCAAATAAATGTAAATAAAATAAAAAATTGTTTAATGTTATAATATTCATAATAATGTATGTATTTTTTATAAGACGGGATTGAAATTTTTTAACTGGCTTCACTGTTACATGAGAGTTGCATTAAACTATTTATGTATTTCTACAAAGGGTTCTACGTAATACCCAAATCTCCCATGCTTTTAAGAGAAGAGTTTGTGCACTTAAAATGAACTTTGAGAAAGAATTTCAAAAGTGAAAGTTTTGCCAGTAAATAGTATCATGAAATATATACATGGTGCTATACATAGTATATACAATAAAAGGGGGACTCTGTCAAGGATAAAACTGTAGCATCTATCGATTGGTTACTTACGTGTCAAGGGTCTGGCTGGGTGCCTGGACCACAGATAACGATTCTTCACCGGCGACAAGTACGAATCACGGGCCACGGGGCTCGAGCCACGGGGCACCGAGGTGGCACGGAAGGGCACCAGATCATCCACATCCCACCAGAAGGGATCGCGCACAATCGATGAGATGGGCAAGTTGGGGCTGGGGCTCAGCAGATCCCTGAAGCGGTTGCGTGGATGGAAGATTGGAAGTCCTATTGTGGTTCGACATAGCATTTGGCATGTGTTTATTGTCAAGTAGCATAATTATCATCATCGATATTATTATCGATTGTTGTAGTGTTCAGGATGATGTTGTTTTTGATAGAGTAAAGTGGCGGAGTGCATTTGTAGGGTATACAATTAGATTTGTTGATTTTTGTTGTGTTTGGTTGTATTGCAATGTATACAAGAAGAGCAGAAAGAAAAATATTGTTTGCTTTGCTTTTAAACTAAAATACAAAAAAAAATTAAACAAAAAAAAAAACAAGAAAAGACAACGCTTTAACATCAACACGTTTTTTTGATATTTTCCATGCGTATGTAAGGTTTCGTAGTGGAAAAATTACCAAAAAGCGGAAAAGGATATATGAAGATAGATTGGGGGAAGTATTGTATAAGCAGGATAGAGTTGGCAGGCGCTACAGAGGGAAAAGCATATAAATAGGTCTCTGGGTTATAGACTAAAAGCACGGCGCTTACTTTTGAGCAAAAATATATTTTTTTTTTTTAGTTTTTTTTTTTTTTTGCTGATGCTGCTGGCACACCCAATATATAGAAGGTAATAGATATTTGTTGGGTAAAAGCCAAAGTATATAAAATACAACAATTTGATCAAATTCTAGCGACACACACATATATATATAGATATAGACTGTAATCGTTGCGAACGCATCGCGAAAAATATGGCAATAATTTTTCAACGCGCTCATCATAATCATCAATGTCTTCATTATCATATTTTGTGTCATATTTGGGCAACAGAAGCCATTAAAAACAACAACAAGAAATTTTCGTCTCTTCTTGTAAATAAGGAAAAACGAATAAGGAGAATTTTGATTTTTACCCTCAGCATCGTAGGCGACTTCAGTGGGACGTGGTCCCCAGCGACCGGCTTTGACAGGAGTGGGACTTGGCGAGCCAGCACGCTCAAAAATGCTTGGCCTAGTAGCAGCTGGACCGGCAGCCTCAGCCTCAACAATTGCGGGCAACTTACTTTCAAAGAGTTCATCCAATGGTTCCAATGAGCTGGCACGGAAGCTTGGTCGCGTGAACGGTGCCAAACTGGTGGCACGATCAAACACCGAGGGTCCGCCACGTGGCACGCTGCCCTCGCGATTCCAGTAGACTGGTGGTGGCACATACGGTTCACTGCCAGCCCGGGTGCTGCGGGTGGGACGGAACGGCGATGCCGAACGACGTGCTGAAATATTGAATAGAATACAAATCTATAGCACGGAGAACGACCTACTTATGTATTAAATATATATATTTATATAACTTGGTTACTTTTGATCTATATAATGTCGAAAATTTTAAATATATTGTCAAAAATATAAACAAAAATTAGCTGACCTAGCAGATTTGCAACGTAAAGGGTCGTTCACGTGGTTGGTATTGCAAATTTGCAAAGTTACAACGTTGCTAGGCCACGTGAATACCCTAATAGTGTTCCATAAATCCTACATTAATTATACGTTATTTTATATGAGTATCAGAATTGGTGAAGCATTCAGCTTCTTCAAATTAAATTAAAATTCAAATTAATAGTGTTTTCTATGATAATATCTTATGTCTGTTTGTTTGTCTGTGAAAAACAATCTCTCAGTTTTTATTTTGTCTAACATTCGAATTGGAACACTGTGTCTATCATAAAAATAATCAGTCCGATATTCAAATGATGTTTAACAAGTTTTACTTTACCTAATATGGGTTTGTTCAAATTTTGTTTAAAATTTAAATAGATAAATATATATAAGATATCTATTATCTCTTGATTAAGTTACTGCATAATTATATAACCATTAAATGCATTTCCAAGATTTTTATGCAATTTATAAAATAGCAAACAACATTTTCCTTATAATATAAACAAAAGAAACCTAATGCTGTCTTTAAAAATATTTATGAAAATATATATATTACTTTGAATTATAAGGCAAACATTCACCTAAAATATCCAAAAGAGTAACAGAAAATTATGGCAATTTTATAAACTTAAATATTCTTCTGACAACATGTTTGTTTAAGTGCGTATTCCAACGGTTTTCTTTAAAATTTTCTACACATACACACAGACAAGTTTAAAATACCGACGAATATAAAATAAAAAAGTACATTCTGTGAAATGAAAAAAGAAAATTCTATCCTCTAAGTGACAAATTACTGACTATCGTCAGAGCTTTTGTTGACTTTTCTTTGACAATTTTCCTGGGACGTGCGCATATTTTTCGCATTTTAAGCAGGCAACATTTTTGCTACTCATGTCATTTGCATGATGCAATGTGGTAAACTACGTCAATGATATATGTTTTTATATACGACTTGGAAATGATATGTATTGTAAGAATACATATATATAATACAGTTACTGTTTGTGCTTGGCAAATCATTGCTAAAAATGTGTTTGGTTTTCCAACGAGCTACTTAGTCTAATAGTTCTGATTCTGAAAATGTTATACTTAAATTTGTCTTTTACATTTTCTGTTTCTTTTCAGTTGTAGCCAAATAAATTTGCTTAACAAAAAGTAAGTACTTACCAAAAACAGTCACCAAATCACAACAACCCAACGATGTTCAAAATAACATTTTTTAAACAAGACACTAAACAAAATACATAGTACATAATTACAAAACTGTGGGCACGGAACACAACAATTCTATTATGATATTATTTTTAATAATTTTCAAATACTGCCGAAATAAATTTGTTTGGATCATATAATAGACTGAATGTAAAATACATTGAACACGAATTCGTTAAACATTTCATTTGATTTAGAGGTTTAGTTTTTTAAGTATTTTTAAGTATTGGCAGTTTATTTACAGGCACCGCACAGTGTATGTATCTATGTATGTTTTTTTAGTAATAGTGAGCTTGGGGAGCAACGACGAGATGAAAGACAATCACACAATAGTAATAGTAGGACGAGGGACAATATAGAGTATTAATTGAGATGAAACTTAAATATGATTTTAAAACATTAACAACACAGCACATACTCAAATCAATTGAACTTTATAAAGTATATATGAAAAAACACCATTGTTTGTAAAAAATATATATTTGTTTATTAATTTCTTTTGTATTAAACTAAAAACTACTCCGAGTTTTAACAATCCAGTTCAGTTCAAACTGGCAATCATACGAGTATTGTGCTTAAAAAATCTCTTTTAGCAGCATTCAGAATTTTTATAGTACAGCTGTTAGAGAAAATGAATAAGGCTTAAAGTAGTTTGGGTTGATGAAATTTTAATGGTAAATGAAATGAGAAGTTAAATTGTTTATTCCAATTTACGAGTATTTGAGTCGATGTTTAAATGAATATCTTCAGAGTATGTCTAAATTAAAATTAGAGTTTATAAATGTTTTTGTTTGGTTTTATTACTTTCGTTTTGTTTTTTTTTTCTTTTCATGTTGTTGTTTGTTGTATAATTAAGTTAAAAATTAAATAAAGCATCATATCATACAATGAAACATTTAACGAAATTGTTTTGTTTTTGTTTTTCCATTTACTATATTGGGGGCTGGATTCTTTTTACAGACAAATTAATTAATTTATAATTATTTTAATCATTACTTGCTGTTCATTTAACAATTTGTGCATAATTTTACCATAATCTTTACTAAAGCTAAGCCGAAACAAATGTTTTTAACCAGTTAGCTAATTTCGAATGTAAGATCTCAGCGCTTCAAAATTTAATAGCTGCAAGATATAGTATAGTATGATACAGTGTTAAAGATATAGTTCGTTAAAGCATATATATATAAATCGATTTGGGAAACTTGAGCAACACAAATTTCTAATGCTCAAAAATTTGCCCGTCAAGTTTCGAGTTGGTGTTCAATTTATTTTTATGTTTTTTTGTCTGTAAGTTGTTTTTTTGATTGAATTTGAAAAAATTCTGTTGAGTTCTTGTTCTTCGAATTGTGATGTTCATTTGCTATTTTTTCTTTTCTCGTGCTTACATTTTGTAATTTACAAGTTAGATTTTGTCGTAGATCAAAAATTGTTCAATATTCGTTGATTTAATTTAAATGTTGTTGTTGTATTGGTTACTTATTTGTTGCTGTTCTTGTGTTTTTGTTTTTTGGACGATTTTTAATAAATGTCTTTGATATCCTTACCCTTGTTGAGTTCAGCCAACAGCTTATCCTCTGGCTCGTATTCCAAAGGCACCAAAGAGTTTGGTGTCAGTGGCTTGTCTCTCAAGTAGAGACCATAGCGAGATGGATATCTAAAATTATTAAATATTATGTTAATCAAATGTATAACATATGAAATTATGTATTGTTGTATTAGGTATAATCTGAATATTTTACACACCTGCGCTCAATTTCTTGCATGCGCTTCAAATGATCATTCCAGGCCTTCTCTGCATCGTAGTTAGCTGGAACTGTGAATAGAAATTAATATAAAATTAGATTTTAACTTTTGTATATCTTAAAAGAAGCTATTTAAAATTAAGAGGGAAATCAGCAGTCGTCGGCTTGCCGAAGTTATATACCCTTGCAAAGAAGTCTTTTATACAAAAATTTCAAAAAAAATACATATATTCTAAGAAAATAACCAGGGGATCGACTTATGACAACTTTTAAAATTATATAAAATTTTAATTTAATTTTTTGATTGATTAAGATATCGAATAAGAAAAAAAAATAAGTTTATCTTTTACAACAACAGACAGACAGACACAGTTCAGTTCGTCCTAACTAACATATATAATAAATAATACAACAATCTCTGCAAGGATATAAAGGAACTTGTATTTTTGTGCTTACATTTTAGATCAAAACATAAAGATCAGAAAAGAACGTTGTTAAACTAGGGCTCGTATAGCGTATGCATTAGTTTCCAAATAAATTAAAAGCAGTTGGATATACGTACGAAATTTATCCAAAAATTAATAAGGCAGCAGAAAAGAAAAAGAATTAAAATAAAGTATTTTTAAAATTTGCATTTTTAAATAAAATAAGCAATTAATATGTTAATGAAATCAAATGAAAATGATGATAAGGTTAAGATTCGAGAAACAAATTATTCAATATAAATATACCTTATGAATGATTATGAATCTGAAATGCATAATTGTTTAAAACAAAAATTTATGTTAAAATTCTTTATTTGAATTTCAGCCAACACAACTACAAAAAAGTGCTATAAATCATTTGGATTTTCATACTAAACAGCTACAAATTCATCTCTTAGTATTTACTAAATATAATATATTACTAAATATTGTTGAATTTGCCTATAGAGAGAAAAACTTTCATGGTGCACTGCGTTATATATATATTTGTTTAAATTGTTTTTTTGACGACAAACATTTATGTATTTTCTGAAACATTTATGAGAAAAAAAGAGAGAAAAAAAAAATAAAAATTGGTTAGTTTCGAAAAACAATAAGTACATTTGACTGTGGGACACCAGTGGGGGGGTGTGTGCGTGTGTGTGTGGGTGTAGAGAGAGCTTTGTTATAGGAAATGAACTTGATCAACAATAACAAAAGTTATAATACAAAAATGTATCTAAAATTGTGCGCCGCAGTTATTTGATCCCAAGAACTACGCACGAGCGAATTGAAAAATATTCTCCCATGTCTTTTATGTACCTGAAATATATGTATATATTATACTTATGTACATATGTGTTAGATCTGCAGATACATATGTGTGTGTGTTTACCAGCAGAAAGCTTATGAACATGTGTATATTTTGTATAAACTTTGTGGACCTTTGCCAAAAACAATTCACACATCACACAAAAAATAATGAAAATCATTGACGTAATACTATTTTGGCTTTGCGCTGGCATATACATATATAAGTATTTTTATATACAATATGTATAAATTTTCTTTTAAAATTATTTATATAATTATGAAATCATAGAGAAAAATGTAGCGTAATTTGGCAACCCGTAAGCTTTCAAGGTGTGCGGCAAAGCATTCAAGATGCATGATTGGCAGGTGCAATGATTGAAATGCGCTGACTGATTGACTGAGTGACTGAGTGACTTAGTGACTGACTGACGGCATGATTGAGCCACAACAAATTAGAAACGCTCTTAAATCATAGCTCTTAGGCATTAGAATTGTGCATTTGTGGGTTTATTTGTTGCTGTTGCTGTAGGAAAATTTAGTAGTATTTATTAATAACAGTGTCTGCAATCAATCAACTTACTTGTTCTGCTGTAATGATGATCGTAGATGGCACGTGGCGAATAACCGTAGGTATCACGGCTCACGGGCAAGTATCTGTAACCAGATGACTGGACACGCTCATTGGCCGTAGCTGGCTCATCGTAGATGCTCCTGTATGTGGGCGAGTCCAGGTACGAGCTGTATGGGCGAGAGGCTCTTGGTGCCTCATGGGCGCGAATGTCCTCGGAGCCTGCAAATTGCAATAGAATTTATAATAAATTATACAAAAATTGTATTACTTCATTAGGTTTTTCTGAGCTATTTTAGCTATTTGGCTCAATGCCAAAAAGTTGATTTCATTTTCGAATTTTGTATTTTATAATAGCTATGTACATAAATATATGAGCGCCTAGTTATTTCGCCTTGGCGCAGCAATCACATTTTTTTGCTTTGTTTGCCTCATGAGCACATAGTTAAAATATTTTCAATATAAATACATATAATATACATATATATTTTCGAAGAAAGCTTTTCACATTTTGCTGCGTAGCTTTTTTTGGTGAATATGCTTAAAATGACACCTGCCAAAAAATAGACCAATATTCTATACGCTGTTGTGCTATTTATGTAGCTCTTCAAGTTTATAATAAAGATATAGATAAATACACCTACTATATTGGTTTCTTATGTTTATGTTTAATTTGAAATCTTAGGGATTATCTTTTAAGTCTTACAGTCTATTTATGCTTACCCTTCAGGGATCTGATGTACGATTGCCAGAACTTGGCCTTCTTGCTGGGGCTCTCATTGCGCCCAATCATTTCCAAATGATTCTTGAACATTTTGATCGATTTGTTTTGTGTCTTTCAAGCACAAGAAATATTCGTTGAACTCGTTCGCTGCAATACCAGACAGAAAGTTGCCAACAAATATATATATTAACACTTTTTGTATACCAAAAAAAAACTGTATTTTTGCTTGCACTTTGCACCAATTTCAAATGTTTTTCTGTCAACGCATTAGATTTATCTCACGTTTCTTGGCTCTTTTATTGACTATTACTCGATTGTTCAAATGTCAGCACGCACGAGATTGGGACAGCACAGAATCAAGATATATATATTTTGCTATAGATGTGGAAGTCTTGGCTGACTTGGCGCTTTTCAATCAGTTCGAAAATAAGCAGACTGTGTGTGTGTGCCACTTTAGAGCAGAGCAAAGTTAAAAAAATTGTTTAAAATACAAATATATATATATAATATATATGTGTACAACAAGATCAATCACTAAAAATAAATTCATTTCTTAAATAATATCGCCAGTATACGCATTCAAAATATATACGCATGTATGTATCTCATATGAATATTTTCACACTCTCTATATGTATATGAAACTAGCAAAATTCTATATATGTATGAAGTCTATCTGCCATATATAAACACACACACACACACACACGCACATAAATATATATAGTTTATATATATATATATGTGCAGATGTATGTATATATAAATCTTGATGTGGCGGCGATCAGCGCGAGCTGCAGCTAAATTTGCGTTATTTTTAAATGTCCTTGAGTTAAATTTTTCCTGGCGGGCGTCAGGCTAAAAAAACGACGCCAAACTTCTCAATTAATTTTCTTCGAATTTTCCAAGTTTTACAGACATTCAGGCAACTTTCTTCTTTTTTTTTTAAATTTAATATTTTGACATTAATTTTTATTATTCATTTTAAAACAATGTTCAGCAAATGTTTATAAAATTCAACACTTCACAATAGCTTTGTTAAATTTCTTCATATGTTCACTTGGTGTCAAATGTCTTTGGCTCTTATATAATCATTCATTAATCATTCATATTTTGTCATAATTCCATTTTGAAATACCCAGTTTAGAAAGCGGCTTTAGCACTTATTTAAATATATTTGTTCACTTTATATTTTTGTTCAAAAACTGCACAGATTGATTAATTATTCATTTAATTGTGCCATATAATCTCAATTAATATTATTTAAGTATTTGTTGTCCATATTCTATTAGTTACTTGGCTTACAATTTGCTTTACTCCTAAAAAATAGCGATCTATCCTCAACGAAGAATTTTTTCAAACTGCAAACCATTCGAAATTCGCCTCACCAATTTTACTCGTTTCAGCATTTGCCATTTGTTTCACAGTCGAGAAAAGCACACGCGATATTCCTTTACGGCGTAGGTAGACGATCTCTGTATCTACATCTACACATACACATACATATATATCTATCTATCTATATGGCCAAAAAGCTCTGCCAGTTCGGATATAGCTTTCGGCCAATTCTATGGCCAGTCGAGGGCGGCATCTGACATATCGCACGGTTGCCCGCACCCACTCATTGTTATGGATTTAAATAAAAGCCTCAAAATTAACTCATACACATAGGAGTATATTCATATCCAAAAAAAACAACTTGGGCATTATTCTTTGTATATTTTGGTTTCATGATTCTTATTATTTTTGTTCTACATTTGTTTGTACAAGTATGTCCCATTCATATTTATGAACATTTTTTTTTTTGGTATTTTAAGTCATGTCAAAACACACATTATCTGAGGGAAATGCGTCAATTGTGATATTGAATTGAACAATGAACTTTGAACTTATTTTATACTTATATTTTACATTTTCAAACAGAACACTTTCAATTATAACATTTTTTAATTATACTTCATAATCAAGCTTTACAAGCTTTTCTAAGTAGCAATAAATTAAGAGAATCTTCTAGTGTTCTCATTTTCACTTCACTGCTTTTATAAAGGGCAAATATTTATATCATAAGATATTACAATTTGCACTCAATTTAACTTATCAATTTAAACACATCTTTATAGTAAATCTGGTCAAAAATTAAATTCAGCACATTTATGGGACAGACACTTTGGCAATTGTTCTGAATTCTGGAAACTTAAATATAATTTATTTCTGTAATTTAATTATTGATCTCTTTTTAAATTGTGGTAACCGGAAATGGCAAATTCCAAACTCATGACATTCACATTGGTATTCACAGAATTTATTGTTTATTTAAGCTTACACAATAGCCATGCTATTGTGTTTTTTCTTCGATAAGTGCATATTGTTTATGTTTCCAACGTTACACCTCCGTGCGTAAATTAAAAGCAAAAATTTTAATTTAAACAGCAGCAACACAATAATAACCTTGCATATATAGGAAATTAATTGCGAATGGATCTTTATCCAACCTAAAAGTCAGCAAAAACTCTTCTGATCCATGAGCTGTGGGGTTAAGAGGCCAAACAAAGATTTTTATCTATAAATTTGTTATTTGAGCTCTCCATTTTTAAATTGACCTACCGTTTGTTTAATCTGCTTATGTAATTTATTTACTTAATATATTTTCGTCTATTTTCAATATTTTTAGATGAAATAAACAGAAATCAATTCAAGGCTACTGCATCTTGCAGCGGACGTTCGTTTGACTTTGTTTGTTTACATTACATAAAACTGAAAATCTATTTTGCCCTTATAAAACCTATAAACAAATTGTTTATATGTAATTTGTAGACTTGAACTTGACTTTGAGCGCTAAAACAGAGCGCAAAACAAAAAGAGGAAATCACAAAAGAATTATTTGGGAAATACCTGGCAAAGATTTTACTTGGCAAATCGAATTGAGAATTGCACCTACTGAAAGTTTTGATTTGAAAATCGTTTAAACTTTTACTTTCTGGCACGCATTTAAATTGGCTTAGCAAATAAATTTGTTTTCTTTTTTGGCATACCACATAAAAAAAAAGGACAGCTACAAACAAATTAAAACTAAAAGTTCTGAAATTACTTTGATGTTCATTTAATTGCCAAGTGCAAATTATATACTATTATGGATTTAAATGGGAAATATATATATATATACGGGTATATAAATCATTTTAGTAATTGTAATACCCTTGATGAGGGTATTATAAATTATTTGTAAAATGTGAAACAGATAGTTGCAATTTCGATAAGCCGTAAATACAGCTGTTGAACAAACAATTATTCAGTTTTTCAATATATTAGCAATGATTTAGTTAAATTTTTCAGTTTGTAACTAAAATTGATATATATGAACATAATTTAGATATTGCCAATTTTATTCTAAGCACACCAAATATATATTACAATTAATTTTTATATATGATTCACTTGTGCAAAAGTTTTGTGGCCGTCAAACAAATGAGGTCAATTATTAGGCTAATTATTTTTCACATTTTAATTTTACATATAAATTATTTCGATTTAGCATAAACAATAGTATAAATATCACATTTAAATTGCAACATCCATAAATGATGCATTAATTATTGAATTATATTTAGACATTCAGTAATTTAATTTTGTCAGTCGAAGGCGTGAAACAACAACAAATTGCATTTGCATGTGTCTGATTCGCTGCACTTTGGTTTTGACCAAATTCCTAAATATTTGTATTTATTCGATTTAATGTCAAGCGAAATGAAACGAGACGAAACTTAAAATAAAAAGCACAATGTCAACACTGCGTATGAGCAATCTGCAACATTACGTGAACTTGTCTAGAAAACAAAATCAAATTTTGAGTCATACGTTTTGCATATGAAAATAAGAGCAAAAAGTGAATATAGTTAAATGATTTCAAAAGCTCTCTAGCCTATATACTTATGGCTAACACAACTATACATAGTTTGGCATCGCTCATACATATATACTTATGTATATTTAACCTTAACATATAGCTGCCACCTTCAAAGCGCAAAAAATATTTCAAATACATTTTCTCAAAATATAAAAATAAATATGTATTTACATATACATACTGTATAATATATAAATATACGCAACTCTCAGATAGTATGTACATATATCCCGCTATCTCTGACAATATCCAATGCCCTGTACAGATTTTTTGTTTCTCGGTTGGCTTCTCTACGGCGTTACCCACGCAAATGAACTTGAAAATTAATTGTTTGCCTCATAATTACACACATGCGTGAAAGAGTGTAGTACATCGTTTTACATATATACTTATATGTACATAAACTCTCTGTATGCTCATGTATATAAGATATTTGCTCATTGCCAGGAGGTGTTGGCTTTAATAATTTATTTGCCTTTCGGTCTTTTCGTTGTGTTTTCTTCAATTGTTTATACATTCATTTAGATTTATGCCAGACGTGAATATTTTTACCTAACTTTTGCCATATGACGCGATATTTAAGGCTGGAATGAAACCATGTAAGAACGTTGGAATCGATAGCTCCAGGCTGTGGTAAATGGTTATAGATTTTTTTCTTATTTGCGAGGTACAAGTAGGCGTGATGACTCTAGCTCTAGTCGAATGCAGAAATGACATTGCACAAGCTTAATATATATATGTTTTTCTCTCTAAAAATAGAATATTTGAACACTTTGAATCTTATCAGCATAACTTGGTTAGAATCTTTCAAAGCCTGTTAGCTATAACACCTTTTGCATAGTTTTCATCCTGCAACACTTTATCATTCTCTGTCATCATTCAATGTAAGGATGGCAAATTTGCATATCATGCGAGTGTAAGCCCTGATGGTCAAGGACATTAAGGTCAACAGTGTTATGGCACAAACTAGAAGCCAACTTTATATGCACATTGCACTTGCTGCCAGCAATATGGCCTTTTGCCTGCTATTAAAATATGTAGTGAAAACTTGATGTGATTGATGATAGCAAGCTGTGGAAAAGCTGGCAGAGTGTTACATACTAGCTTATATAATTTTTAGAATATTTGTTTTCTGGTTTATTTTATAAAACCCATTTTAAGCTAGTATAAGTGTTAATTGTGTTCTGAAAACATGTTGCTGACAGCTGCAGTTTATTTATCATCGTTATATATAACTAAATATTTTGTTTGTTCCATTAGAGCTATCACATAAGATCAACTGCGTTTCCTTTCACCTGGAATCCACTTCCTGCAGTAATCAGTGATACGACCACCATATCGACAGGATGCTGACGTCACTTAACAGAACACTAACATCCTGTTTATTATTTTGGCAATTTGAACGCGCAATAATTATACAAAATATACATGATTATATACACATGTATTTATATCCGATGAGCATTCCATTCATAAATAAACGCTGCACAACGTAATTGACCAACAAAAACAAGACAACAAATATGTATTATAATAAAAAAAAAATATACATAATATTAAAGCCACAGAACTGAAACAGATGACAGCATTTTTGGATAATATTTTGATGTTTTTGGCACAAGTGTTTTGAGGGCGTTTACTGTTGTTCAATATAAGTATTCCGTGTTCAATGCCGAATTTTTAGGAGGTCGCTGTGGTTGGCAAAAATGAAAGTGTATTTTCCTCGACTTGTTTTTATTTCATTTTACATTCCGCTATTTCATGTATGTTCCTACAACTTTGTGTTGACAATTTCTTTTTAAATTTGTCTATACCACAATGTCTCAACATTAGTATATCTGACAACCTTGTTGTTTCTGATATTTTGTCTATTTTATAGTTCACACATCATTGTGTTTTATAAATAAATTGGTTAATTTTTATTTTATTTATCGTGAATATATATCTGCTTTATTCCAAATAAATTTTCGAAAGTACGAACAGAAAAATACAAAAAAAAATAGCATTGCTTGCAAAAATAAAAAAAATCAAGCGAAAAATAAAATGTTAAAAGCTTTTTTGTTTAATTTTATCTGTCTGACGTCAAGGGATTGTGTTTTTGTTTATATAAAAAAGTTATGGCCAATTAAATTTATAACGTACACCAAATTTAATAAAATATAAAAAGCAGACTACATTAAAAAATTCTATACAATAAATCAACATTTGATGCACAAATTTGTAAACTTTTTCTTTTTCCAATTTTTTAACATGATTTTCAGTTTTTAATCAATTTAAAAATGCAATGAAGTAAAACACAAACGACAAATCGAAACAAATTTGCTAGATTTTTTTAGAAATTGATGTTCTCCGTATTTTTACAATCGGCTTGGCTTTTTTATGATTTGCCCAAAGACAAATTTATGAATGGGAAAGTTGATGCTACGATTGCGGATAACCATAAAGTATACAATGAAATATGTTTATGACAACACAAATGGCAATAAACCGTAAATAAAGCGATGCAAAGTGAGAGTAATGGTTTTTTATTTATTTTTATTTTTTTCTCCATCCTTTATAGTATTTGCTGTTGAGATTTGTAAAATGACTTGTTGATATATGAACGTCCTTAATCGCCATTCTGGAGGACACATTGATAAGCCTTTTTAGAAATTGTATTCTAAAACACACAATAATATCAAGTAACAACTTCCAAATAAAATAAGATTTTTAGTCTAATATTTAAGGCGATATTAATGCTACTTAATTTTATTTAGAAATCTTGAGGATTAAACTGAAAAATTATTATCGAAAAATCTACTCATTTCTCTGTATAATTCGAGTGCAGTGTATAAGTATTAACATGTACATATATTTTCTTTTACAGAGGTATTTAAAATTATAAAAAATTAAATATAAAATTTAATTATAATATAGACTACAGCAGCCAAATAAAAATTATTTTAAATTCAATTATGCATTAACATTTAAGCTAATTCATTATTATTCTGTCTCTCTCTCTCAATAGTTTATAAGTTAAATTTTATGTTAAGCTAGTGTCTTCGCAGGAACTTAATTGTTGCAGTATTCAATTCCTGTTATTTATAAGTTTACCTTCAGACTGACATTTTCAATTTAACTTCAGCCTCATCTGTTATGCCAGGACGCGATGCTTGGCTTTGCAATTTGTGTGAAATTCTCGTAATTTACAGCAACTTGTAAGCAACTGCAACCTCGAGGTGTTGGCCTCGAGTCTCATCTATCCGCATTCGCCTTTGAATGCGCCCAAGTGCATAACTCAATTTTCAGCTACTAATGGTTAAGATATGACTTTCAATTGACACGAACATATGCGGATGCATCTGTAATAACATATGTTTCTATTCACTCCGGACTTTTCGCAGCTGTTTATTATGCAGTTTTGAGTCGAGGCAACGTTACTTTGAATGTCGGGTAAATTACACTGGCACGTGGCATATAGTTAACTACATTGCCAGGTGGTGCCTTTGAATGCAATCGAATTAGCGTTGATTTGAATCAAGGCATTGCCGAGATTGCCAACAAAGATATGCCATAGTAGTTTTAGTATAAATATCAATTGTCCTGCGCATTTTCACTTAATTGTTGGCTATGTAAAAATAAACTGACTAAGTTGACTTAATAGCCACTTAATAAAATAGGGAAAGGCAATTGAAAAATTGTTCGAAAAAATGAGCTTAAATTTTTTACAAATTAAACCACCATAGACATAGTCTATTAGTTATTTCTCCCCACATTGTCTACTCATGTCAGAGTCGTTGGTACACGCTGCGTATACTTTATAATTACATATTCCCATATGACTCGTTTGGCTTGTGTACTCGCCGAATGAAATTTAGCTGCAACTCGGACACTTTATTGCATTTTCTGCATACCAACATTATTATTTAATGCATTTTTAATATAAAAGCCAATTTAGTCTTTTGTCTTTAAAAGACTTTCTCAAATAAAAGTAGGACCTTTTGAAATGGGGAAAACATAATTCAATTTAAAAGATTTTTATAAACAAATGAGCTATATTAACATTGCCTCGTAACATAATGTAAATTCTAAGTTTTCTTTGCTCAATGTCTTATTTATGTGTGGAATTTAAACTAAATTTGTCGTTTTTAAGTTTAATGCTTCTCACTCAAAGATCGCCAGTTTTATTCAGAAAGTCTCAAAGGTCATCAGATCAGAGGCCATCATCAATATTTAAAGCACATTTTTTAAGCTTTTCAGTATCAATAGCAAAAACGTGGCATGCTAAATTAAAAATCCACATTTATTGCACAATAATCACAAGATTTCCATTACTTGGCCGCACAATTGTTGATTTAAACCAAAAGTGGTGACAGTTTAATGAAACTGACGCATCAGAAGCCAAATCAATCTATTGCCATATTTACCAAAAGGCAACAACAAAAAAAAAGAAAAAATGAAAACGATATGTACTGGTTTCACTTGAGGTTGGCATAAATTATGAGGCGCCAAATGTCTGGTGCAATGCACAAAAGTCAACATTGGACGATTGCCTTTGAGGATTTAACAAAATGCGCACAGTTTCTCAAGAAAATCTCAGCGAAAAGGTACTAGAAATATGATTTTATTGAAATTGATAAAACAGCAGCATAAGGCGTAACATTAATAGTTCAAATTCGGGCTATAAAAAATATGCCAACTAATAGAAATAAAATTAAGCATTAAATTGTGTGTTGAAATTCGGCAGAAGAGAATTTATGTCAAGGTTTTTGAAATGCCTTAATTATACTGTGTGAACGATGTGCCTAAATACTATTTTATTTATAAATTAGTAGTAAAATTAACCAATTAACTCCTATCTAACTCAACAGGTCGGAATGTCTAAGTGAATTTTGAAGACTTTGTAAGGAACATACGACCAAAAACATTGGCAATATGTATGGGCTGCTGTTGGAGAATTTATCGGAGTATATTAAGTCTGTATACGGCGAGGAGAAATGGGAAGATATAAGACGCCAGGCGGGCATCGATGCACCCTCATTCAGTGTGCATCAGGTGTATCCCGAAAACTTGCTTCAAAAGCTGGCCAAGAAGGCGCAAACGGTGCGATAATTACTCAACTAAAGTTAATACATTTTTATATTTACATACGTGTACAATAATCATTTGCAGGTGCTTGGAGTGTCAGAGCGTGAATTTATGGATCGCTTGGGCGTCTACTTTGTTGGCTTTGTGGGTCAATATGGCTATGATCGAGTGCTATCGGTTTTGGGACGACACATGCGCGACTTTCTCAATGGTCTGGATAATTTGCATGAATATCTCAAGTTTTCGTATCCGCGCATGCGTGCCCCAAGTTTCATTTGTGAGAACGAAACCAAACAGGGTCTCACCTTGCACTATCGTTCTAAGAGGCGTGGGTTTGTGTATTATACGATGGGGCAAATACGCGAAGTGGCACGCTACTTCTATCACAAGGAGATGCACATTGAGCTGGTGCGGGAGGAGATTCTCTTTGATACAGTGCATGTCACCTTTCAGCTGACATTTGATAATCGCGCCTTTACACTCGCCTCCCTGGCTATGACCCGTGAGGAGAAACATTTACCAATTAGCGCTCACGTTCTATTCGAGATATTTCCATTTTGCATTGTTTTTGGGTGAGCAGATAATTACATACGAGATTAGTCCCATGGACATTAGAGTTTTAATTAAATTTGTTTACTCTGACAGCGCTGATATGACTGTGCGCAGCATTGGTAACTCTTTGATGGTCATATTACCAGATCTGTTGGGCAAGAAGATTACAGCCTGGTTCGACCTGGTGCGACCGCTAATTGCATTTAAGTTTCAAACTGTATGTAATGTGGGCTTTTAATTATGCGCTTGTTGCCTAATAATCTCCTCTCATTAGATACTTAATCGCACTAACAACATATTCGAGCTGGTTACCGTGGATCCAGTTACAGAGCGTTTGGATGCACAAACTGAGGATTTGCTGTTGCATGATGATGGCAGCGAACCGGAGAAGTCATTAAGGCTAAAAGGTAAATAAGCACATATTCAATTTATTTACAATTTTGTTTGTTAAAGTTTAAAATATTATTTATTTCCGTTTTCGATTTCATGCAATATTGCAATATTGCAATTCTCTACAGAATTGAGTTCTGCAAAATAATAATATATTTTAATAGAGAAATTTGTATAATTTTAATCTCAAAATTATATTTATATTCTATTTTCATTTAAGAAAATTCCAAATTGAAACAAATTAATCAAATATTACATTTTTAGGTCAAATGGTTTATATGGAAAACTGGCGAATGATCATGTTTCTGGGCACACCTGTAATGCCAGATCTGACATCACTGATCACTACCGGGCTCTACATCAATGATTTATCCATGCACGATTTTAGTAGAGATCTTATGCTCGCGGGTACACAGCAGTCTGTGGAGTTGAAATTGGCGTTGGATCAGGAGCAACAAAAGTCAAAGAAACTGGAGGAGTCCATGCGCAAATTGGATGAAGAAATGCGACGTACTGATGAGCTACTATATCAGATGATACCCAAGCAAGTGGCAGATCGTTTAAGACGTGGCGAAAATCCTATTGATACCTGTGAGGTGGGTTTTCTAAATGTTATACCATTAATATTATAAAAATATAATCCAATTATACAAGTCTTAGATATCAATATCACTATAAACCTTTTAATTTCAAAGGAAATTTTAATATTTGGCGAGCTATGAATAATATTATTTAATATCAATTCAATGTTCTAGAAATAAGAAGATAAAATCGACTTTATAGCCGATATTATTACTTTTAGAATATAAAAATTAAATAGAAGGTATTCGATTTATTAGACATTTTTAAAAATATCCTAAATATTTTGTATTGTGTTGGTATGAATAAATACGATATAATGAATAATATTTATATATTTCACAGATGTTCGACAGCGTTTCCATTCTATTTTCGGATATTGTCACCTTTACCGAAATCTGCAGTCGAATTACACCCATGGAAGTGGTATCCATGCTAAATGCAATGTACTCAATATTTGATACGCTCACTGAGCGTAACTCTGTCTACAAAGTGGAAACCATTGGTGATGCCTATATGGTTGTGGCTGGAGCACCGGACAAGGATGCGAATCATGCCGAAAGAGTCTGTGATATGGCGCTGGATATGGTTGACGCCATAACCGATTTGAAGGATCCCTCAACGGGACAACATTTGCGAATACGTAAGTAAAAACATTCACATTTAATACTTGCCATGATATCGATTATATCGTATTATCTATCGATATTCTGAGCAGGCGTGGGCGTTCACTCGGGCGCTGTGGTCGCTGGCATTGTGGGCTTGAAGATGCCGCGTTATTGCCTCTTTGGTGATAGTGTTAATACTGCCTCCAGAATGGAGTCAACCAGTATTGCAATGAAGGTTCACATATCGGAGTCAACCAAAGTGTTAATTGGACCCAGTTACAAAATTCTTGAGCGCGGCGAGATCGATGTCAAGGGCAAAGGCACCATGAAGACCTACTGGCTGGAGGAGCGTGAGAATCGTTTGCCATTACAGCTGACCGCTGGCATGCAATTGCATTCAATGTCTGCGGCGCCACCACTGACACCCATGCCCAAGGCCATTATGGCGGCACCCAAGCCACAGACACCGATAGCACCGCCGCCAGCCGAGCCAGCTCCGCCAACTACCATGTCAAATGTGGTGTTGGGAGCTACCGGTACATTGGCTGCTGCGACGGCATTGGCTCATCATCCAGCTGGAGCAACAGCAGCTCCAACTGGATCAGCAGCAGCTACAACTGATGAGCGCGGCAGTCGCATCTACTCGCCGGTTACCTTTAAGGATGTGGCCAGGCGAAGCATTGCTAATTCTCCAGTTCGCAGCAGCGCTGCCGGCGGCTATTATTCAGATCAAAACAAAGGGCGCGAGTCACGTTCCAATTCCACTGGTCACGTTTTCATGCGCTCGCCCAGTGACATCTTTGGCTCACTTATACTCGACACTGAGGAGTTTCTTGAGGATTTACAAATCTCACGGGGCTCGCTGACTAACAGCAACTCCAACAATATTCAATCGCCTTGTGGCTTTAGTCCAACGCCGCCATTTCGTATTGGCAGCGCTCCGCCTAAGCCAAGGCCCAGCAATCCAGACAAGTTTACGCCCGAGGAGCTGGCTGCCATGGATCAGTTGACACCGCCCTCAACGGCGCCAGCACGGGAGACGGCCACCTGCAGCAGTGCCGGTTTAAAGAAATCCACATCCATTGCCTCCATAGATCGGGATAAGACCGCCAAGTTGAAGTAAGTTTCAGCTCATCCTGCAACGTCAATGAAACTGTGTCTTAAACTCTAATTAGAAAAATAACATTCTCCACCAGCACCACTATGGAGGCAACTAATACACCGCCACAACAGCCAATCGCTGTTATCGCTACCACGTCCAAAGTCACTTGTACGGCTCCCATTCCCGCGCCCATTACTGCCGTCTGTCCCATGAGTCGGCCAAAATCACCGCCAACTGTGGTGGCTACAGCTCCAGCCGTGGTGCAGGCCAGCAGCAGCAACAGCCGCCCTGGCTCTAAGGATTCCATGACATCCATTTCTCTACATTCTCCACCACCGCATCGAACCAATTCCGCTCCGGCCAGGTAATAAAACACTTATCGCTGAAGGAAGTGTTTAATTAAGCACATGTTGCAATGTTTTAGGCCTCACTCCATGTCAAAGGCAGCACGCAAAGCTTTTCTCGCCGCAAAACAAACTAAGGCCATGGAGAAATTGGACAAAATGATTGAGGAATCACAGGAAGTGGAATCTCAATCGGCAGCCAAAGCCGGAAATATGCGCCTCGCAGTTTTCGGACATGATGGCGGTGGTGGTGATCTAGCAGCAGGTGGTTGCCCGCTATTCCTGCCACCGCCTCCACCACAGACATTAAGTCGTGCCATGCCCAGCTCCATATCCGATTCGAGCATTTGTAACCATGGGTAAGAAGCTCCAATTATACCACGGATGCAACATTAACCGGAATTTTTTCGTTAACAGCCACAGTCATGCGCCTAGCTGTCATCATTCGCTCCACGATCCCAAGTTGAGCACCAGTCAGAGTTTCCAGCATGCGCGCAGCTCCGGCCCCATAACACATCAATGCTGCAGCGGCTTTGGTCACGGTAATGGACGACACTCGCATCGCATGCACTCGAATGCTTGTGATATCCTGTAAGGAGCTATGGGAGCAAAACAAATTGGAACCGGCACTGGAAATTTTCAAACTCAATGCGAATCATTTCATATTGTCTGAATCTTAATGTTCCCGCGCGCTTTTAGTCTATAGACAGCAATTATTAAGGATTAGGTTCAAATATAAATAGTAGTTAGTTGTTGATTGTCATATATGTATGTATATGTAATACGTGTACCTAGAATATATGTATATCTGTTGCTAGTTGAAAAGCTTTAACGTTTTGGCAATGTCTATATCTTAAAGCTATATCAACTATTAAAATACAATAGATCTATGTTAATCTGTAAATGTACCTAGTTAAATATGTAAACGCAAGATACAAATTTCTTGACCTCTCGAAAAATGACAATACCAAAAACTGCAAAAGCATATTTATAAAATTAAGGCTTTAAACATATTGGTACCACCTGAGGCATCTATAATCTATATTAATGTGCTCAAACGTATTGTATACTACATACATACTAACAAACATAAGTATATGTATTTTAATATGAGTATACTATATATTTCTAGTAGTTGCAACTTCAAAGTACTTAAAATATTTTTTCTAAAATGCGAATGAAAAGTCAGAGCAGAGAATAAAGAAATTGATTTAAAGTGTTTATATATTTGTATTTTCAGAAATGCATAAATATGGTATGTGGCTAAAGTTTAAAACCTTGCTCCGGCCACAAATTGTACTGTTCAATATAATACTTATGGAATTAAATACGAGCTAGTCTTGTTAGGAAAGCAGTTGAATTTGGTTTGATTACATAATTTCAGGCAGGCATATTAATATTTAATTAAGTTAAAATCTAGTTGCCCACATTTTATTATACCCAAAGTACAAATTAAATCAAAATACCTAATGGACACAAAGATTCAATAGCTGTTCTATCTTAAAAAATAACTTATCAAACCAAATTAAAATACCATTTTCACTGGTATACATCTTAAATGCAAAATATTCAATAAATAGGTGTTATCTTCTTAATTGAGAAGCTTTATAACGTAACTACAAATATGCGTATGAGTACTCTTAAATAATCCGCTTAAAGTATTATGAATATTGTTGTATTCACCAGAGATCATAAATTATACATAGAATACTGTGCTACCTATTTAAATTAATTGTTATATGTTTTTGTTTGTATCTAAGCAGCTGGTACTAAATTGCACTTTAGCATATCACATCTGAAACAATTGCAAGCATAAAATACGAAATGAAAAACCAGAAAAAAAGAGTTACAAATATATATCTATGTATGAACATAGTATGTATATACTTATGTGTGCATAACCACATTTTAAGCGTAGCAATTTAAAGGTGACTAGACTGGTTGGGTTCTTGAGTTTTGCGGTGGGTAGTTTAACCACTCTCGATAACAGCTGGAATCGATTCATCATTGGAATAGATGACTGTACCGTCCAGCGTTTCAATGGTCTGTATGGTGGTCTTGCAGTAGAAGCACACCTTAGAGTTCATCATGTGTTGCATGATGCAGTCACTACAGGATTGATGCCTGCAGGGCGTAAATACGGCAGTGATGGGCTTGGCACAGCAAATAGGACACAATGAATCCTCAGAGGGCAATGTTATGTCTGAGAGCAGAGTCTGTTTTATGCGTAAATTCTCAATAAGGTGCCGCACATCTTCGATTTCGTCCAAGGACACATGCGTCGGATCTGCCAAAGACATTGAGCTTAATAATGTTGGAATTATGTGTCATATTAAATTACTTACAATCAGAAAGCGCAAATTTAATTATAGGTGGATCTGCGCGTATGCGTTTAGAATTATTAAGATGAGGCACACGCACATCATTTGTCAGTGGATCAATATGAGGTCGCGACGAAGGATCAAAGTTACCACGTGGTATTTCCTTTTGCTCCAACAGGGGTGTGCGTATCTCGCCAAGCGCAAACTCCAAAGTGGCAAACTGAAAGCTGGGATCGGTAAGAAATGCGCGCGATATCCGTGTTACCTTCTGTGGCGTGACATCGTTATCTATTTCAGTGCGCAACAGCGCTAACAAAATGCCAAGTGCAGCGGTGATGATAGGGAAATGTGTGACAGCATTCAGATCAGCCGAGCACATATCCACCACAAACTGAAAACAGCCTGGAGGCACAGTAACGCGCGACAGCACCTGACTGATCAGCTGGCAAATGCGATTCAATAGCAAGTCACTGTTTCCACGCGACTCATCGGTCACAACGTCCGGCGCAACAGTTATAATCATTTCTAGGCAACGCATTAGCGAAACCGTCAGCTCAAAGCACATGGAGCAGATCTTCAACTGTTTGGGCTCAAAAAGCGTGTTCTCCTGACGCTGTGCTGTGTTTTGTATCTGCAAAGGTGAGAAAGAGCATTTTTAAGATTTAAATTGTATGAATATATTGCCATCTACTTACCTCCTGCAGCAGCAGAATGAACTCAGAAAATGCCCAGTTAAGTTGACTTAACACAGAATTTAGGAATGTTGTGGCAAATGGCTCGTCCTCATACAGCTTACTGCCAATTAAGCGTTGAAAATGTTTGGAAGGATTTGCTGGTGCCACATTATGCAGCAGTCCCGTGTGCGTTTCATTTTTTGATCGACTGCGACACAAGCCCTGATGCAATGGTTGTGAGCCACCTTGCCAGACACTAGGCTGGCGTGCATCCTTAAAGGCATAGCCTTCGCCCAGCCAAAAGCGCAGCAGCAGCCAATTGCTCTGACCCCAGGCACGATTCTCATAAGGACGCAGCAGAGCCCGCACGAGCGCCGTCTGAGCGCGTTTCGAACAACGCTCCAGTGCACGCACTCCAGCTCTGTGGCAAGTGAGCGTGCCCAGTGCCTGCAATAACGAATCCTTGCAAGAAGCAAGGACAATTCGCGTATCCGCTGAATGTGTGGAAAGAAACTCCGCAGCTGCATTGACACTGCACTCTGAATCCGTAACCTCGAACTGAGCGCGCATATCATGATGACTAAAGTCCATCACAGTGTCCAGCAAAATGGGTAAAGTATTTATATAGACCTCGGGCACAAATGAGAACAATGGACCTATTGCCGATGCGTTCTGTACAAAAGCACAAATATATATATAAATTATCATTTAGTATTTAGTTTTAATTGTTGCTTACCGATAGTGAGCGCAAAACTCGCTCCAACAGCCATATAAGCAACGATCGGCGATGGTTATTCAATGCTACGGCACGCAACCAGACTTGTTTCCTCGCCAGCGATATTGAACGCGTCTGCAAAATAAGTTAAATTGAAATAATTGAGAATGGTAAATTTTAAATAATCTTGATCTACGTATAGTATACAAGAATCTAAATGTCGTTCATACAGATGGACAGATGTTTAGACAGACAAAGAAATTTGGCTGATTAAGAATATATATGGCGTTTACAACTCACCGCAAAAACATTTTGTCGCTGACTAAACTTGGAGCGTAATTCAGACATGACATGTTGATGGTTTTCATTCATACAGACATTCGCATGCTGTTCTAGTGCTATCAGTTTGCTTTCGATATCCTCGCGATAATATTTCGTCTCTTTGAGCACTTCGTTGAGGGTAGCGATTTCATCTCGAACTGATGCAATTTTCACAATATATTTGTGCCCAGCAGAATAGTAGAATAGTATGCAGATATCGATCAGTTCACAAACGCCTGCCTGTAAGCATGAATTGCCTGGAGCAGCATCTACATTTTGGGCTACGCGCGGATTAAGAAAGTGGGTAAAGGTTGAGTTATTTGCGGCCTGCGTGTGTCCAATTACAGCCACGTTGTTAATGTTCTCGCCGAGTAAATACAACGTAGTATCTATAATAATATTGTATCTCAAGACAAGTATTG
Organism: Hirtodrosophila alboralis; assembly: GCA_035043045.1. Taxonomy (NCBI): domain Eukaryota; kingdom Metazoa; phylum Arthropoda; class Insecta; order Diptera; family Drosophilidae; genus Hirtodrosophila; species Hirtodrosophila alboralis. The sequence continues at coordinate 117,775 of JAWNNH010000518.1, read as the reverse complement.
ATATTTTTGCATCTTGTATACATACCCACTTCGTTGACGCGTATCGCTGTTCGATCCTCATCGTAGATTTGCTGGGTACGCTCCACGCCCAAGAGCGCATCAATGTCTCCCCTATGGACTTTGCGTAGATGCGACAAAACTCCGCCAATGCGATCAAAATGCATATAATCAAAGGTACCATCCAGAAAATATTCAGCATTTACTTCCATACTATGACTAGGCAGTTCCTCCTTAAATAGCGTGCGCACCTGATCAATCAATATACAAACAAATGCGAGCGCCACAGGCGCGTCCAGTGGATGTTGTATGCTAGATTGCATAAAGAAAAATGCATGAAACGGCTGCATATGAATTAAGAGACATTAGTATGAATTCAGCATTGAAATGGCAAACTGCTTACACGTTGTTCCATGCTTAGATTGATGACATATCGTCGCATTTTGCTTAAAAAGAGCTTCCGACTGGATGGACTCTCAGTGGAGCCATCTGTATTGATCATCAGCGTATTGAGAAAGTCTTTTTGAGCTGCATACAGAGTATCAGTTATCTTGCGGACCTTCTCCACAACATTTAGATATTTATCTTTGGGGCCATCAATTCCCTCTGTCCAGGCCATATAATCGGGCAGCATTTCTTCCATTATACAAAACTCCAGAGGATGTACGTATAAAAAGAATGCTAGGCTAGAAACCAAATAAATCGATAAGCTTGTACGATTTTAATTCGTCTATACTTTCAGCTTACCAGTGCTTTTTGAATAGCTTGCCCTCAAGCAGATACTTGCGCGTTTGCTCGTGAAGACAAATACAATGCAACATACTTAACGCCTGCCGATGCTTCTCATAGTCTGTGCCCTGTATGGTGTGGGTGTAGGTGGCTAAAAGCGCATTGACAAGCTTTCGCAGCACATATTTAATTTCATCAGCCTCCATGAAATTCCAGAATAAACACAAAAGACCCATAAGTAAGCTATTGGGGTTATCCTTTTCTAACTGTAGTGTTGTCATGCTTGAGATGCGTGCCAGCAGCACATCCTCAATGATATACGGATCAAACACCTCACTCGTAAAACGCTCAATGAGGAGCGCTGCAAATATGCAGTATACTGTTTTTTTGGTAGAAACTCGCACTTCGCCGGTCGGTTCATGATTTTTATTTGACTGTGCATTGTAATGTGAGAATATGCCCGCCAAATTGATGAGGTAATCCATTAGTAAATTAGCGCGTCGCAATTTAAGTATGGGACGCGCCATTAGTGGCTGAAATCCAGGCAAAGGATAAACAAACGGACGATTGCCAAAATTTGCCTGTACGCCCTGTGTATAACCCAGCGAGATGGCTGGAAAAAATGTAATGCCTGGCCCTTTTTGTAACTTGTCAAAGGCGACACCCATGGATCGCCCATTGCGATAGTATTCAATTATCTCTCGATCCACATCAATGGTGATACCTATGATATCACCAATTTGCCATTTATCCCCGTATCTGCGTAATGATATTTATCAATACTTGCTTTCAATATAAATTGAAAATATATTTACTTCCTGGTGGAGATGTGCCAGATCTGTTGCTTGCTGCCATCGTATCCATAGCTATACTTTGTATCGCCTACGCCACTGTTCTCATTAAATGCACAAGTACCTGCCGCCCAGCCAATTTGCATGACGCCCTTGGTGTGCAGGTGAATCTGTTGAAGAAAACCAAGTGTTACTACAGTTCGACGAGAACGCGCACGTGCAACCCACACTCCTAAAACTATTTCAAGACCGTTCAATGTCATTGACCGTTGGCCAAAGCAACCCCACAACGCCCCTTCCCAATCCCATTCACTTCAATAGCAATGATTACCTCATACATCCAACGGCCGCCATAAACGCAACAATTTGCACGAACCGTGTTGAAGCTGCCCTGTGAGCGCAAGGCCAGTCTATCTGTGGAGACACGCACGGTTGTCGTATAGTCCACATCGAATATAGCCAATTCAGGACCAATGCGCGCCTCCGTTTCTATATAAAGTTTGCGTATTTCCTCATTGCTGTCTGTTTGAATCTGCTGAAATTTGTCATCTAGCCAGTTTCTCACTATGGTCATTTGCCTGCAACAGATTTATATATAAATATGTGAAATGTCCTTGTTCTCTTGCCTGACAACTGATGCAACGCACTTTGTCACGGAAAGTTCATCAAGCTTTGGGGCTCGCGGATCCGGCACTGTGGAACAGTTTGCCCCATCCAAGTCATCTTCCAGGTCTGAGTTATAGTTATCCTGATCGAAATGTTCGAAGATGTCTTCATTGAAAACTTTCACGAATAATTTTGATATCGACATCTTGGCTCATTTAGTGTAAGTAATACATCGCTTGCTTTATACACACATAACTAGTCATTTGCATTTTCTGCGTCGATTTTCTAACTAAATATGATTTAAAAACAATAAGGTGAGAGCCCAGTGTGACTGCATGTCGACAGCATTAAAATACCGTATTTCAAACAAATGTAAGCAGCTGATGGGTTTTTAATCGATAATGATATCGATAAATTCACGATAGCAATACGCTTATGCTTTGTTGACGCGTCACATTTCAATTTGGAAACTATTTGTTTTAAAAACAATATTAAGAATATATTAAAATGGGCAGCGATTGGGATGAGATTAAACGCTTGGCAGCTGACTTTCAAAAGGCACAGCTCACGTCCACGTTGCAAAAGTAAGTAACAGCAACAAAAACAGCTGTCACACATTTAAATCGACCCCTTATCTCTGGCTAGGCTCTCTGAACGCAATTGCATTGAAATAGTAACGTTACTGCTGGAAAAGCAATTACTTGATGTCGTTTTCACCAATGATGGCAAAGAGTATATTACACCTGATCACTTGGAACGCGAAATTCAAGATGAGCTGTATGCAAACGGTGGACGGGCCAATCTTGTGGAGGTCAGCAAAACGCTAAATGTTGATTTGTCACGCATTGTAATACTGGCGGAGCGTATTGCGACGGAAAATCCACAAATTCATCTTATGCTTGGACAACTTATCGATGAAGATTATATTACACATATTGCCCAGGAGATAAACGAGAAATTGAGTCAACGTGGCGAAATTTCCATATCAGACTTAACGTCACAATTCGACTTACCCTCAGAATTTCTGCAGCGTAATGTGGTTGAGAAGCATTTAGGCAAGATCATTAAGGGTCGTCAGGATGCCACCAACCCGCGTGTGTTCTTTACTCAGGCCTACATCCAACGTTGCAAAGCGAAAATACGTGGCGCACTTGCAGCCATCACAATGCCCACCAATGTGGCTGTTATTCTGCAGCAGATTAATGTGCAGGAGAAAATCTTTCACTCGCTCTTGGATGAAATCTCGCCAGCTGGGCAGGTTACCTCGAAACTTGCCAACGCCCAGTACGTGCCGCACATTTATGCAAAGACACAGGCGGACTGGGTCAGTTCATTCTACAAACAAAACAGTTTTCTCGAATACGAGGCCATTAACAAGCTGGGAATATCGGATGCCAAAACATACATACGCAAACAGTTTCCCAATGAGCAGTTCCTGTTCCTTAAGCGTGTGGCGCTGGGTGCTCGTCTGATTGAGCTGACCGTTGTGACAGCTCTGAATGAGTGCAGTGCAACCAAGCAATATTTGGACTTGTCCACTATCTTGCCATCAAATTTGTCAGAGGAAGACATTGAGGAGGCCTTTGCCGCTATAATGACTCAAAAGCAGTGCAATCCCAGCAATTTTGTTTATCTGGAAAGCATAGGTATTTGGCATTAAATTAAATAATAACTAATATAATTCCTTAATGCGTCTTTTTGCAGTCTTCTCTCAGGCATACCTTACGCAATTGGTGCAACCTTGTCATGATATGGCACAGACACAGGCCAAGGCAGCCATAGACAATGGCGTCTATCAGCAATATATTGTAGAGAAAACATTGGCCCAGAAGGGCAACTTGAGCACTGCCCACGAAGCTGACGACGACAGCAAACTGGACAAGCGCGACGAGCGTCGCAAAAAGGCCGCCTCTGGCAAAGCAGGTGGCGGCGCTCAGGGACGTGAAACTAAGACAAAGTCGACGAAGAAACATCAGCGTGGCCGTGCAGCTGCACACAATCAGGATAGCGAGGATGAAGAGGAGACGATGCAGGTATCTGGTGGCACTACACGTAAATCTGGGAAAACCCTAGAGTTGGTGAAAGCTGCAGATATTATAAATCTAATCAAAGCCACTCTGGAGGAGGAAGGCTTGGAACATCTGGCCAAATCGATTGCTGCACTCTATTTAAAGTTTGTTGATTATCATTTTAAAATATGTTCTATTTAAGTAATGTACTTGTATCCATATTAATTTAGCCAACTAAACCTGTCCGCGTTAGCAAAAGCGCAGGAATTGTATGAGACAACGCCCCAAACGAACCGACGCCAAACGCATGCTGCCATACAGGAACGCGTCAACACGTTGCTTGTTGATTTACGCCTTTATGAGAAGGGTCTTAAACTTTTTCCTACCGACACGCAAACGCAATTGGTTAAATATTTGCTCAAATCACTGGGCAATGACATTTGCAATGAACTGACGCTTTATGTGGCATCCGAATGCAGTCTGTCGGTGAAGTCCACAAACCTGAACGTCGATCAACGCATCAAACTAGTACAAGAGTGCGGTAAATCATACATCCAGAGCAGTTTTGCGCGACAAAAAACAGACTGATCTTTTATTTTCTCCTTGACAGATGCGCAGTATCGCAGCGCTTTAATAGAACAAAACAAAGCCCTTAACAAAAGCATCGAGGATTTTGAGCTAGCCACGGAAGCAGTGCTAAAAACCTGCAGCATGATTATCAAAAAAGTTGACAAGAAAAAAGATCGTTTGCTGATAGTTAGCCACAAGGAGAAGCTGCAGCAACAGCTACTGGAATGTCATGAGCCGGCCCTCTTACTTCATCTGGCCGCGCTGATACTCTTTACAACAATCACTGGTTGCATTTTACATGCGTCAGGCAAATTTGTCTCCGCCATATTACAACATATTCGCAGCACTTTAAATGAGCCTCAGAATGCGCTGTTGTTGCGTTATCATGGTATGCCTCTTTTGTTTATATGTATATGTGTTGTAATTTATTGTCACAAAATCATCTTGCAGATCTCGTGCTCCAAATGCTGCAACAAGCTTCATCTCAAAGTGCCGAATACAAATCTGTAAATGAACAATTGCAATTGCTGCAAACGGAGGTTATAGAACTGGCCAAGAACTATTCACGTGCCTCTGTCTCCAAAGCTGATTAAAACATCTTGACTTCCCGGGAACACAAACTGTCTTATTGGTGATTGACTCAAAGTTTCAAAACCATTGACAAATTTTACAAATAGTTCAATTTCGGTACACTTTAATTGGTTATGGTCTTTTTTAGAAGTTAATTCTATTCTGGAATTGTTAAGTATTGTGTACATAATTTAAAATTGTTTTTTATTGCTATGCACGCAAGTCTCCCGAATACAATCAATAAAATTATTAAATAAAATTATGTGCGAAAAACAATCGTTACACCTTTTAGCTTAAGCGTTATTGACATTTCCATTCGAAATTTGGTTCTTGTTTTTGACCATTCCAACCAAACATTCATTCCAAATATATTACAATTAATATATACTAATAGAGAAGCATGTACAAAATTTCTTTATATAATTTCTCAAGCAAGATTCATTAATAGTTTTTTTTTTAACAGTTTTGAGACAAAATTTATCAAACATAATATTCAAGTAATTTAATTTTTTGCTAAACTTTTTATTAGGATTTGATTGTTTTCGACGTTTCAAAAGCAAAAACCCATCATTGAGCAAAGATTTAATCGTGATGAGTCTGGTTTGGTATTATTGTATGTAAATTGGTTGTTGCACTTTATAAGCTATGTAGTCTTTGTAGTATCTGCTTGGCCTTGTCACAGGATTGTCTATAAGAAAAATTGTTTGTTAAGTACTTTGCTTAAATACATTTCAAATACATACATAAACAGTGGATTAGTTGCATCACAGTTTTCCAACGTTTGTCGTATATAGCTAATGAATAACTCCAAGTTCTTTAATGTATCGCTGTTGGGCAGCAACCAAACTGTTGGCAGGGTATTTACAATAATATAGGCCTTGCTAATTGCATCATTTGGCGAGCACACGCGCATTGCCAACAGTAGATAGCGATTCAGTAAAGCTCCAATAGCCAATTCCCGCAGCGGTTTATCAGCGAGAATGCCCTGCCAGCTTAGAAAATTGCGAAACAGTTTCAGACCACTACAAAACTGACGCTGAAAGAACGAGCCCTTGGCCTCCTGCACCCTAAAATCATAAGCAAAGTAAATTTAAAATTATTCAATTAAATGTAGTTGCTTGAATTTCACTTACTGTTTTGGAAAAATTGGTATAAACACATCGTTTTCCAACGCGAGTCGCATACGTTCCATGATTGACTCAAATAGCTTTCTTAGCTGTTTATTGCTGCTGTTAAGCGGAAACTCGCGACCCAGGCGATTTATGAAACCAATAAGACGTAGCGTTTGCGTGGTGGACAATGGATCCCAGCATTCCGTGACCAGTGCTGAAATAATTTATCTAGTGATTGTTGTTGTAGTTGTATATTTTGCACTTACAATTCACTTTTGGAACCACAATCCTTTCTATGAGCGAGGGCACTAAATTCACATCTGAATCCTGCTTCAGCCGCTCAACAGTTTCATCCGGCTGACAGGCATACAACATGCAGGCCTGATACCAATTCATTGTCTCAATGTCCGTGTACTCCTCAAGCAGCGGTGACCAAAGCAGTAGCTCGTGACGCACCAGTGGCGCTAGCAACTTTGGCAGACAGAGACTAACGAACGCATCCTGATATGAGTTAATATCCGTTTTACGCCAGGCATAGAATTTTACAAGTATCAGGTCGATTTTGCAAAAATCATCGGTAACATCTTCAAATGCTTCGGCTGCTTGAGTTTCAATAAGCGCCGTAGCAGCTAAACATTGTTCCTGTTGCTGATCCGCAATCTCATCGTCGCTGGACATGCCATCTAAATGAGAAGCCAACAAATCATTGCGCTCCCGTTCACAGCGTCGACGAGTTCGACGTCCCTCCCGTTCAGCGGCCCTACGGACTTGCTCTTCGTACTCTGGCGTTCGACGCGCAGCAGCTGACACCGGTTCTGCAATTTGAAAACCAGAAGACATTTTAATGATGGAAATAAAAGCAAGATCATTTGTCACAAAGTGTTCTGTTTACAGCGTTTAAATAGTAAAATATAAATGTGAAAAATAGAGATTTGATTGATTAATCAACTAAACTGAACGCAGAATATTTAAGACAAATTTTAAGTTGGTCAAATATTATTATATTATTATTATAAAGCTCCGATAATTTTTAAAGCGATTGTTTAAACTTTTAAAGTATAAATTCTATGTATGTATATATAAAAAATAGATTATTTATTGTCGTCTTACTTGTCGCTTCGGCCATCTCCTTGGCCTGATCGCGCACATCCTGCCGCCGCCTATTGACCAAATAGCGTTGATTTTTCCCATACAGCTGCAGGACGCGTTTTTCCATATCATTGATATGTGGCGATTTGGCGGCTAGACAATCGACCAAATCATTAACATAACACTTGACTTCTTGATAGAATTTATATTTAGCCGCCGCCGTGGGTGCATTCTGTTGACACTCGAGCTGCTGTAACTTTAGTGATTTTAGTTCAGCTGCAATTCGCGCAATGCTGGCACTGTGATCATCATTGCGCTCCTGAAGTTCACTGAGGCGCGTTTTTATTGCAGTGCGCATTTCCTCGGGCGTTCGCAGAGATGTTACTTTAGCTTTCTCCTTTTTGGGTTTAGCGAAGCTCGACCGCAGTACAGATGAAAGTGCGCTGTTTCTGTCTATGGAGGTCTTTGCGTAGGCTTGCTCGAGCAGCGTTGAAGTTGATGGTGGATGTTTCCGTGCAGCATCCTGCTGCATTTCAATGGATTCAATACCGCTAGGACCGGCCGGTTTGATCATAAAACGTGACAGCACCGTTTCATGCTGAGCATGTACCAGTTGGGCGCCAGTGACGCCCTTGCGTATCTGTTGGTTCTCCCACTCATGCATTTCACGATCGGAATCTTCCTCGGTTACTAAAGTGTGAATTGAATGTGTATTAGACAAAATTCTGAACAAGGTAAGCTTAAAAAATAAAATATAACGACGTGCTGTCGTCGTCAGGTCTGGTACACAGCGCAATAGCTGTTTAACTATAACATACAATCATTCTCAACGGCATAGAACTGTTCGCGACGCTCTTCTCGCTCCTTGCGACCCGTTATGTCATTCATATCCATGCGCTCCTCATCATCCGACTGATCTCCCTCGACATCTTCGCGCGATAGTCGTGTGCTAAGCTTAGGCGGCTCTTTCGGCTCCTCAATCTGTATATAGTCACCAGCGCCTGTAAGTCAAACTATGTGTTTAAGAAATGCTAAAGAAAAAATTAAATTATGTAGCTTGTACCTTGCTCCCTCGCACGTTGTCTGCGCTTACGTGCCGCATGTATCATAGCCGCATCTGGTATTGAGCCGCTCTCCAGCATTTGCTTTAAGTGCTCGGGCTTTGAGAAACGGTGACGCGATTTATCATTGTCCATATCATCTAAATGCTCCTCGTCGCTCATATCATCGCGACCGGCGCAGAAAGCGGCACGTCCGTTTAAAACAACATCAGGAGTCTCCGACTTTTTAACCACAAGCTGTTTTTTTTTTGGGAGCAAGAATAAACGAAATATTATTTAACGTATATGCAGGCAAATTTAACCGATTGAAAATATGCAATATACACAGCCCAAATTAAGCGAAGCGAATACATTTATACAATTATGATTTATCTCCTCAAAAGTTATTCAAAATCGAATTCATTTTGCTAAATTTCGGATCGTAAAATGATAAAATACTTTGCGAGGTGTACGTTGAAATATTCTGAACTGACAAAAAGAGGTGCCCATCTTATTGTCATAATTTGTAATATACACTCAAAAAACAATCAAGTATTTCGTACACAAAATTCAAATTTGAGGATAGTACAAAAGATTTGTGTATTGCTTGTGCTTAATTCAATCTGTGCACTAGTCTACAAAAGGAAACGTGCATTTAATCATAATTACAGAAGTGGTTAGTTATAAGCAATAGTTAAATGAGCAAAGAAAACCTAAAGTTAACTTTAACTAATTTACAGAAAATATTAAATTTAAGTTTTTTATATATATTTTTTTTTTTTACAAGGATGTGTCTTCTGGCTGGTTACATTGTTGTTGGAGCAATGTTTTATGATATGAAGCCAATTTTAAGGTATATATTAGACAATCCAGCCAAAGACATATCCAAGATTATTGGGTTTATCATTTTCTTTTTGGTTTCCCATTGGAAATTTGAATGCTCCATTCATAAAATTTTTTTTGTTTGTACGTAAATGTTTTGTAGTTTTTTTGTAGAAAAATTGAATAATAATAACCTTACCACAAAGTCGTCTGTGCGTATTTCGGTTTGGATCATATCATTATCACACTTTTTACTTTTACTCTGTACGCTCGTATTGTCGCCCGCTATCGACGTACATTTATATCTACTAGAAACAGCACCCGAAGTATTGGCACTGGACGACTCTAAATGCTGCGTAGTATTACTACCATTGTCCATGTAACCCATGTGGTGTCCGGTGTGTCCGCTGCTGTGCCCAGTGTGGTGTTCCGCTCGCTCCTCGCGCTTCTTCTTGCGCCGCTCCTTGTCCAGCATTCGCATGACTTTCTTGCTGTGTGATGATTTGCGCACTTGAAACACCTCCCCTCCTTCATCATCTGTGTTTTGCATAGAAAACAAGCAATCAATAAATATTCAATACTTGCATTATATTCTTAGGCCCGTTCTTTCTCTTACTTTCAGCACGATTTAACAAGCAAAATTGTACCGAAAGTGAATATGAGAACAGTCCCGATTTTTCTTGTGCACTACACTCACCATCGTCCGCAAAACTAAGTAGCGCCTTAGGTTTGTGCTGGATTGTGCCTGTAGCAGTAGATACACCATTGTCATCAGCTTGTTTAATGTTTTTCTTGTTTTTATCTTTATCACGCTTGCCGGATAGTGAAATTATTGGCGGTGGGGGCGTTTCCAAATCGCCGTCAACGTCCATGGACGACACATCGTCCTCCTCATCTGCATTGCTGGAGAATACGCGCCGCTGTATTTTCTTAGGCTTGCGAAAGAGCGACATTTGCTACACTATATTTTTAATGTTATCAACAGTTGCTAGTTGCTTATTTTACAATAGAGATAAAATTTAGCCCACAAATCGTTTTGCAAAAAAAATTCTTCTTCTTTGCTTTTTCAGTCGATATCACCGGCTCGATAAGAATTATCGAATAGCTTAAGACATCAAGTGTATCTATCGTTTACCAGCACTGACTTTTAGAATATATTTTAATATATTTTATAGTATTAAAGACATTTTCTAATATCTTATAAGAGTGAAAAAACCACAGTTTCGTCAATAGAATTTTAAATATACGTACAGAAAAAATAGCTACTATCGGCCGTTTGAACTTGTTAAATTTCTGTTAATGGCATGTTACAGCTCTGTTACAATAACATTTAAGAACAATGTTGGGATTTCTCTCGCGGGTATGTTAAAAGCTTACACAAAACAAGTTTGTTGCTAAACTGCAGAGTTTTGTAGCCTTAATAAGGTGAATTTATTTGTACGCTAGATTAACGTAAACAATGGGTCTTAAAGGCTGCGAGGTGCAACTGGACAATCCCTGGAACACTTACTATGCTGGACAAACTGTTAACGGTCAAGTCAAAATAACTTTTGACTCGCCCAAAAAAGTCCGAGGTAAGTTTTATTTAAATGTCATTGTTCCTACATATATATATGTATATTATATGTCTTAAAAATCTGAGCCCGTATTACTCATGAAAGTGACGTCATCAAATCAGCAGCCAATGCTAATGACATTGTGTACTAAGTGATAAAAGTTAGAGTGCATATGTATTTTGTTCGAAGCTGCTCTATCATTTTCAATAACAATAACTGGCGACTGTCAATGAAAGCCGGTCCCGTTATATATACATTGGGGTGGACCCGCTTTTAACAGAAGTCCAGGTCGGATTTACATATGTAATACTGGGTTAGAAATAATGACCTATTATTATAGAGTTTACTATCTCATAGTTTAACTTTCTAAATTGTAGTCCCCTAAATTAGCAATCAAGCTTTAATTGAGGTCAAACCATTACGACACATCAATGGAATGATGCTGATGGCGATGATGTCATCGGTTTGGTAGTCATAGAGAACGACAGAATCGCATTGCTTTGTAGTAGGTCTTTTTTTTATTTATAGCATTTGCGAATCGCGAGACAGTCTGCGTGTACGGCATTTTGGGTAGCGCGACACAATTATTGTTTAACAAACACACGCAGAATATTAACCACTTGTTTGACATACTTAGGCATTACCATACGTTTCTTGGGCGAGGCCAACACTGAATGGACCGAGGAACGCAACGTAACTTCAGGTGAGGGCAAGACTGAAAACGAGATCACGCATCTGAAGGGACATGAGGAATATTTCAAGATACAATACTATTTGCTTGGCGGCAAAAACAGTAAGTAGTGCATTTTCAATATAACGAATCAATTTCTGAATAAATATCTTTTGTTATAGGCTCTGAAACCGAGCTGCCGCCGGGCACTCACACATATCCTTTTACGTGCGCCTTGCCACCCACATTGCCGTCCTCATTTGAGGGCGAGTTTGGTCATGTTCGATATACAATTAAAGTGACCCTAGATAGACCATGGAAATTTGATCAGGATATGAAAATGGCCTTTACGGTTATAGCGCCAGTTGACTTGAATCTCAATCCACGTGTCAAAGAACCTTTTAAGCTCGAATTGGAGAAGTCATTCTGTTGCTTCTGTTGCCGCTCTGGTCCACTCGCTGTCATCACTAGCATACCTCAAACTGGTTATGTTTCGGGCCAAACGTTGCCCATTACTTGCGAGGTTGATAACACCAGCAATGTGAATCTTACGGCTGTTAAATTTGAGTTACGGAAGCTTGTCACGTTCCATACGAATCAACCACGCAGTGAAAAACGCGAGTCAAAGGTAATAATTGCGCAGCTCAGCATTGGTCCCGTCAACGGAGGAGAATCTCGTACATTTACGCAGCAAATGGAAATACCCGCACTACCTCCAACCAATTTACTCAATTGTGGTATAATTGCCCTGGACTACGATTTGCATGTTGAGTGCGATGTAAGCGGACCGCATCGTAATCTCACTGGCAAAGTGCCAATTACCCTAGGCACAATACCACTGGCTTCTTTAAAGCCACAGGTTGATGATCCATCTATGGCACCCACACATCCAGTCAGTCCACCCGGCGATGGTAGCTTAGGTGGTGCACTTGGCTGGAATGTAGCCGATAGTGCAGGCGGTGCCCTCTACCCTAATATACGTAAGTAGAAATTGATAGGATGTGCCATTATTATTTATTTCACCAATATTGTTTTTATTCTATAGCGCCTCCTCAGTTCGTGGAAACGGAATATCGTGCACCAAATATAACAAGCCATGGTGATTCGGAACACACACAAACCATTGGAGATAGCTCTTTTGCTCCACGCTATCCAACATTTCAGTTCAAAAATGCTACAGCACCAGCCTCAAGTCCTTAAATTATTATAGAATAATAATAATTCAAAAGAGCTTAAAATTTGTTTAAATATTATCGCTACGATATATTCTTCTATTTTTTCGCATTTATTTATAAGCTTTCCGTCCAAAAGAAAGCAAAAACATATTTACCAGCTCAATAATATTATTAGTCAATTTTGTAATCTCATTTACGCCGCTCAATATACAAATATGTACATATACGAGCATGCGTTTGTCGTAAGTGTTTTTGTCTCGTAATAAAGTAATAAAATATAATTCATGTTTTGAGCAGACTGTTAAATCATATTTGCAGAGTTACATAGTATAAAAGCATAGTTTAGATAAAAGCGTACAGAGCTTTGGGCTTTACTTAAATACTTTAATTTGCTTATAGAATCTGTAATACAGATTGCAGCTGGCAAGACATTTATATTCGTCGATATATTCTGCTTCGAATTATCGAAAATTTATAAATAAATTTACACGGATTAAATAAACCAAAGCTTTACTGAATTACATGTTTACAAACATTTACAAAAGTTCAATGGTGTTTTGCCGAAGTTTTAACTTTTACCATAGACACTTATAGCAAGATTTAATCATTTGTTTTTAATTCAGATAAAAGCTTCTTGCATTCCTCCCTTAATCTCATACCAGCCCTTTTTTGGGCGTCTCGTTTGGAGGAGCTTAAATTAAAATCACATGATTTGGCAATCCAATTTATCGTCTGTGGGCTTGTGAATTTATGTGAACTTTTGCGAATTATTTTCTTTGGCTTAGACTTGTACGACATTTCTCTCCACTTCTGTTCTTCGGCCAATTTTACGCATTGTTGTTTAAGTTTTCTAAAAGTAGCCATCTCAATGCTTTTTTCTTTAAATTTCAATTGTTTACTTAGTCGTTTAAGCTTATATTTTTCACGAAAAACTTCTAATTCAGAATTCGATTCTAGCTCAGCCAGAAGTCCATCATCGGACTTTTCTTTTAGATCAATTTCTTTAGATTGCTTCTTAAGATTTTCCAGTTTTGCCATTTTATCGCACCCTGTTTTTTGTGCCAAATCTTTACATTGAATTTTTGCCGATATATCTGCACAATTGTCATCATATAGTTTTATTTTCGAATTATCCGCAAATTTCTTGCATTGCATCTTAAGTTTTTCCGGCTTTGCTATTTTATTGCAATTTTGTTGTTCTGCCAATTTTTTGTATTGTTTAATGAGAATCTTTTCTTTAAAAGAATCGGGAAGTTTCTTAAATTGTTTCTTCAGATTATTTAGTTTTTCCATTTTAACGTAATCTTTATTTTGTGACAAATCTTTGTGTTTTGCTTTGACCTCCTCCTTTTTACAAAGTTCGTCACAATTGTCGACATTTAGCTTTATTCTGGAGTTCTCGGCAAATTTCCTACATTGCATCTTAAGTTTATTCGATTTTGTCATTTTATCACACTTTTCTTGAAACAATTCTTTGAATTGTTTAATGGACTTCTCTTCTTTAGGAGGAGCTTCACAACTTTTTTGTTTATGCTTGTCATCTTGCAATTTCTCGTCATATTTCTTACTTTGCTCCTTAAGTTTTTCCGGTTTGGCCATTTTATTGCGATTATCTTGTTCTGCTAATTCTTTGCATTGCATATTGGGTTTCTTCATTTTAAAAGGTTCTTTACTACTTTTCTTTGATAAATAGTTGTCCTTTGCCGAACATTCATCATCCAGTGTTTTTTTATATTCCGTTTTTTTACATCGCTTTTCTATCTTAGCCAAGTTAACGCCTTGTACTTGTTGGTCCAATGCCTTGTAACTTCTTTCATTCTCTGGCTGAGACTTTGATTGATTACCCAATAGCTGACACTCATGCTTTAGGATGTCTAACCTATCCATTAGATCGAACATTTCTTTTTGTTCAAAGTCCTTCCATTGTTGTCCTGGATGTTCTTTTATATAAGCGTTTTCCTTTTCCTCGCTCTTCGCTTCAACCTTCAATATTTGGCTCTGTTTTTTATTATTTTCACTTTCACTTAATTTATTAAAATCTTGTTGGGGCTCTTCATAACAACAACTGCATTTTATTTGATTTTCAATGTTTGTCTTCCCGTTTTCTTCTTCAACTAATTTTTGACATGCCATTTTAAGTTTTCTTGCCAAAGTTTTACATTGTTCCTTAAGTTTAGCTGAATTACTGTGTTTATACCTCATGCCGATTGCACTTTGTGTTCCTCTACATTTTCGCATAATAAACTTATATTTTGCAACATTTCCATCTAATTTTGTATGTTTATTAATTTTAAAAATATATGTATTTAATAAAAAGTGGAGTACTTACCTCTGGATGTCAACTTATGTGTGGAATATTTCTTATTCTTAGTATGCATAATGCTTAATCTCTTTGAGCCAATCCTCTGATTGACGGTAATTGGACATAAAAGAGATCTATATCTTAATGTCATCATGGGCCTGATGGAATGCTGAATATGTGTGTTATTAGCCAAAGTTAAAACGTTTCGTCCAAACATTTCTAGATTGTCTTTTTGTAATGTTTGTAAATTTTGAAAAAATTGATTTAGAGTGTCTTTTCCGAGAAAAATTTTAAAATAAAATTAAGTTACATTTTTATTGTGAGAACAATTAAATTTACGATGACATTTATTTCAAAGCTTACCACAAATTAAATAAATAAATAAATACATTTACATTTAGTTCATAATCTCGGCACTCATACGAAGAGCATAGATTACAAATATCTTCCTCCTTAATAGTTTTTTTTTTTTTAATCGATGATACCTTGTATAAGAACACCTACTAGAAATGTACTTAGTATATTATCTAATTATTTAATTTATTTATTTAAAAGAAATGAATACCTCCCACAAATCAATAGTGTATAAGAAAAAGTTTTAATTAACCCATTTAACTTTTTATATTTAGGAGTAACTTCCTTATTAAAGTGCAATAATTGAATAAGCCGTGACAAATTATTTCTAAAGTATACTTGAAATTTATTTTCGCATTGCTTGTATTTTCAACAAAATTTTGAATTTGGTCAGAGCGTAATTAGCTACTTGTTCTATTGCTTGATTTCGTTCTTCACTTTTGTTTTGATGATGTTTTGGACGGATCTGAAAATAAATAATAATAATAAATAAATGTTTTTAAGTATTGAGCTACAAATAGCATAACAAATTTGTAAGGTCTTATCAACCAGAACTAGAACTTGTATATACTTATGTTCGCAGTAGTAAGCTAAAACAGACGTCAGTCACCTCGAAATGACATTGAATACTTCAGAAGCGGGAACAGATAATGCTGTGATCAACTATCTTAAAAATTTGTTTGTATTATAGAAGTTGCCACAACAAATGATCTTTCATTATATTAGTAATATTGTTGTTATATACTTACCCATAGGCTTTGACAAATAATTCCACTTAATTTGCAGAAGCTGCTTAAGAAGTTAAATCTTGTCTTTTTTGCTACTTTCTATTTCCATATTTCCTTTTTCGGGCATTACGAATATTCTTTGCGCCCATACCTCGTTTAAACACTTCCGGCGAAATATAAACTCCATCGTAAAATTCTTTTTCTCTCTGTTTATTTTTACTATGGTGTTTCTTTTCATGTTTTTTCTTTTCAAATCTCCTTAAGTCTGTACTAAAGTTTCGTCCAGTGTTTTTGCCTCCATATTTCCTTCTACCCGAAACCCAATCGTACAGATATTGGGACAGTGACAATTTTTTTTCTGGTTTCTGCCTGGGCACTGTCTTCTCGGCTTCTTTTGCCGACTTTCTAATTCGTTCGTATAGATATTCAGATAGTGTCATTTTTTGTTTTAGTTTCTCAGGTCTATTTGAGATGCCTTTTTGAGAGGATAACTTTTTCTTACGATATTTTTTTCTATCCGCTAAATCTTCCTCAAAATTTGAGTTGAATTTTAAATTTAATTTACTTAATTTTGTTGGGTTCACTTTTTTTTCACGAAGTATCTTATTTAATTGTGGCAAGCTATCCTGAATAGTTAGCTCTGAAGATTTTAATGCGCTGCGGGTATTATAAAAGTCTCCTTCTGATGTGGAATTATAAAGGTCTCCAGGTGTTAAATTGTTTTCGGCTTTTACTATATCATTTGGGATCTCCTTCGAATTAAATTTTGCTGGCTTACTATCGCAATATGTAAGCACATTTTTCGAATGGGAAATCCAGTCTTCTCCTCTACCCGTATTGGCTATTTGATCAGATTTATTGACTGTAGAGAATTTAGTTGCTGAGCCCACACTAGCAAATTTATTATCATAATTATTTGAATTTTCCTTGCTACTGGCAGATTTAAAACTAAGCTGAGGAAGTATAGGTTTGCTATAAAACGGTTTAGATTGTGCAACACCAAATTTATGCGCCAATGTGGACCATACTTTTAAGTTTGTTTTATAACCAAGGGATATAAGTTCTTCAATATGAGTCATTAATCTTTTTGCACTGTTTTCAGGATTATCATCTATTTTTTTAATATAATCAATACCAAGTACTTTTAGTTCTTCAATGTGAGTCATTAATCTTTTTGCACTGATTTCCGGATTATCATCTATTTTTTTAATATAATCAATACCAAGTACATTTAGTTCTTCAATATGAGTCAATAATCTTTTTGCACTGTTTTCCGGATTATCATCTATTTTTTTAATATAATCAATACCAAGTAGATTTAGTTCTTCAATATGAGACATTAATCTTTTTGCACTGTATTCAGAATTATCATCTAATTTTCTAATATAATCAATACCAAGTAGATTTAGTTCTTCAATATGAGACATTAATCTTTTTGCACTGTATTCAGAATTATCATCTAATTTTTTAATATAATCAATACCAAGTACATTTAGTTCTTCAATATGAATCAATAATCTTTTTGCACTGTTTTCCGGATTATCATCTATTTTTTTAATGTAATCAATACCAAGTAGATTTAGTTCTTCAATGTGAGTCATTAATCTAATTGCACTATTTTTAGGAAATAATTCTTCAAGTTTAGTTTTGTTTATATCGCTTGATTTATTAGAAGTTATCCGGCTATTTAAGGCATCGACAATTTCTGACATAGGCTTGTCTTTTGACCTTTCATAAACTTCGATTACTCCTTTTTCCTTATCAATATGAAATGGTTTTGCTTCAAAGGACAATTCCTTAGTTTTTGTTCGAAAATCGAGTTTATTTACATTCGCTTGAACAACTATATTATTATCTATCTTGCGTTCGGAAGTTTTGGATAATACAATGTTTACTTCTGGTAATAAATCATTCAGCTCATTAATGTTTTTCATTAACTCCGTGTTTGAATTGATTGATTCAGCTGTGATCTTATCATTTAGTCTCTTGATTTTATCACGACTAAGTAATTTAAGTTCTTCAATATGAGTTATCAATCTTATTACATTATTTTTGGAAAATAATTCTTCTAGTCCCGTTTTTTTTGTATTGCTTGAATATTTCTTATTCTTTGTTATTGGACAAAAAAAACTCCTATATCTGAATGTTATTATGGGTCTAATAGAATGTTGAATATGTGAGTTGTTGGCTAAAGTTAAAACTCTTCTTCTTAACATTGTAAGGTTGGTTTCTTGTAATGTTTGTAATTAAAAAAAAAAACTAAATTTTAATGCTATTTTCCCGAAAAAATTTTAAATATAATGAAAAACATTTTTAATCTAACAACACTCAAACCCACAATGACATTTATTTACAAGCTCACCCATAAAGCAAAATACATTTACATTTACTTTGAGATCTGGACACTCACACACAGAGACTGGAAGGTTGGACAGGCGTATTGGGCTGGATCAACTTCACTGGTGATTCTGATCAAGAGTATACAAATACCTTATATATATATTTGGTGATGCCTCCGATTGAGTGTTACATACATTTATTTTACCCATTTTTAAGAGATCTATGTTTATCGCTGTTAAATGATTTTTCTTGAATATCATCCAAGTAAGTAGTTTAAGTTCTTCAATATGAGTTAGTAATCTATCGCCTGATTTATAAACGACTGATGATTCAATAATTGAAATATTTGAATATCTAATTAACATATTTCTTGAAGCTCTATCGTTGTAAAATTTTATTATCATCAAGTAATTTAAAGTGTGCGCTGGATTATATTTTGAAGCAATATTGCAAGATTTGCTCTAATTTATAGCTAAAACTGGACAGGATTGTTCTTATTTCTAGGCTGTACATGTATCATAACTTTGATGGCTCCATCTAGACCATAACGGGCTGTTTCAAATGCCTTTGCAGTCTCAGAAATATCAAAATGATGCGTGACGAGACGTTTTACATTCACATTACCGGAAGCAACAAGTGCCAGAGCGCCAGCATAACTATAGAAATATTCAAATTAATTATTCGAAAACTGAAGTCCTTCATTGAATCTCCAACTTACTCATTACAGTAACGGAAAACTCCCCGTATGTCCACTTCGCGTGCCAATGCATTGAACAGGGGAAGTTTTATTTCCGCAGCTCCCATGCCAACAATAACAACGACACCACCAGATCGCGTAGCCTGCCAAAAGATTTGGAGAGATTTCGAGAAGCATAAAATATAAAATTAATACTTATTAGTATTTAGCACTTACAAAGATCGCCAAACGTGTACTGCTTTCTGCTCCACAGCAGTCAATGGACTTGTCAGGCTCCTCGCTCATTACTTGACGCACACGCTCCGCTACTTGTTCAGCGGACTCATCACCCTTCATTAGCAGCGTATGTGTAGCGCCTAGCTCTTTAGCAACATCAAGACGCTGCTGGACCAGATCTGTAATTAAAATCTCCGTAGCTCCCATGGATTGCGCGACCTTAAAGCATGCAAAGGTAGTTGAAAATCAATATCTGAATAGCTGTTTTGGAAAAACACTTACCAGTAGCGTAACCAATCCAATTGGTCCTGCGCCCAGGATAAGCACCCTCGAGCCTAAGCCAATGCCTGCTCGGCGACAGGCATGCACGCCCACCGAGAGAGGTTCCAGCAAGGCTCCCTCTTCCATGCTCACATGATCGGGTAGCTTGTAACAAAAGTTCGCCGCATGTTTGTAGTATCTAGTCAGATTGCCGTCGTAGGGTGGCGTAGCACAGAATGCCATGTCGGGACAGAGATTATAGGCACCCTGCTTGCAATGATCACATTTGGAGCAGGGCATACCTGGCTCGATAGCGACTCGATCACCCACAACCAGATTTTTAACTTTGCTGCCGACTCTGGATACTACGCCTGCACTTTCGTGGCCAATAATCATGGGTTTAGTTAGCACAAAGTGACCAATGCGACCCTTTGTCATATAATGCACATCTGACCCACAAATGCCGACACTGTCCATGGCCACCAAAACCTCTGTAGGAAAGATACATTTGCATTTATATAAAAAAAAATTAAAAATGAGATTGTTTTTGATATTAACAGCTTTCTATACAAGCCTAAACCTACCGTCATCGCCAATCTCCGGTATTGGACGTTGTTCCTGCGTATAGTATAATTTGTGTTTTTATATTTATACATATGTATTTATTAATTTCTTCTCTTACCAAGCGCAGGTCCTCAATTCCATGTAAAACAGCCGTCAGATTATCTCCTGCCATTTTTGATTAATAATTTGTCGTATGTATTTCCAGAAAACAGTCCGCACTTTCTGAGTGGTGATTTGATACTAATTTTAAAATGCCCAAAGTCACCGCTCTCAGGGCGTTATCAGCATTGTTTTTATATGTATTTATACCGAGAATATTTACATATAATATATATTGTCAATTAATGTAGGTGTACTTTATTTTGCTTAGATGCGAATAACATACAAGCGACATTGACGCCTTTGCTATTAATTTATTAACGCCGCACGTGCAACAGCTGTTTTTCATTACATTTTTTCCAAGTGCCGGCTTCTCTATTTCTATCTCTCTTCACCTAACATGTTTTTAGATGCATACATATGTATATGAATGCTTGTTTGATTTACTTCCATAATGGAAGTCCCATATACTTACGTATTATA
Source organism: Hirtodrosophila alboralis (assembly GCA_035043045.1). Lineage (NCBI taxonomy): Eukaryota > Metazoa > Arthropoda > Insecta > Diptera > Drosophilidae > Hirtodrosophila > Hirtodrosophila alboralis. Next base: position 96,995 of record JAWNNH010000518.1, on the reverse strand, counting down.
TTTATATTTATATATATGTATGTACTAATTCATTGGGTTGTCCAACAGCTGCCAGCATAGTATATTTATATTATAATGTATTATATGATTGATATGACATATTAACATACAAATAATAATAAGTTGATAGTATTGAAAGATTTTGAATTGATGTTTTGAATTATAGTTGTGTTTTGTTTTATTTTTTGAATCAATTTATTAATTTTAATAAGTGTTTGATACATACATATGTTTATAACTTTGCAGGGTGTAAGATCACACATAATACAAACACGGACATATGTACATACATGTGTATGTCAGTTGTTTAAATTTGGAACATTTACTTCTATTTCTATATATTGCGGAATCTGATATAGTCAGACAATTATATCATATACACATATCTGCAATAAAATAATTCATCTGCAAGAGTATTTAACCTTCGGCGATCCGAAGATAGCTTTTTCCATCTTGTTATTAAGTATGTATATATATATATAGCTTAGCATATAGAATTTCTATTTAAAAACGTTTGCTTATATCGCATATAAATAATTACTAGCCTCTTGGCGCTTTTTTATATTAATAGTACAGTACTTATAAAATAATAAGTTGTGTGCTTACAACTAAGGAAAAGTTTCCATCACGACCTCTACGTAGTTTTACTTTGGTTTATTATTATAAATGCAAAATCCGTAAATGCAATTTAAATGCTTTGAAATTTATATTAAGTTTTCTATTCCTTTTATGATTTGGCTTTGAGTTTAAAAAATAATAACCAGCTAATTTCAAACATTGAATATTAACGGCTAAATAGTATTGAGGCGTTATCTGATTGGCTTAAATGACTATTAACTTAATGTCTAGACTCAATAAACTTTGGATAGTGATATAGGACTATAAGTGTGTAATATCTATGCGTATATATGCTATGTATGCATGTTTTACTATTATTTCTTATTTTTGTTATCTAAAGCTGAACTTGCATGTAAAAGGAACAAATTTGGCCAAAAGGAAACTTAATACATTGAACTTTAGTTTTGCTGTACTCGCAGTACAAGATACATATTTGTGTCACTATTTATGCTTCTAATTACTTTTATCACACATATGGTCGAAAATCGAAACCGTCACAAATAGTTAGATATGATGCGACGGCTGCAGTGTTTACGGTTTTTGAATCAAAAGTTGTAAATGATATAAGTTTAAGTTGAAAGTAACAAAAATAATTGAATATACAACAAATTAATAAATGGACACTGCAGCTGCAGCCAGTTCGTCACCTGGCTTTCGACGGTTCTTGGTATTTTTTCCAATCTACATGGATAGCTCCTGTCTAGGTTTGTTAATATGCAAGCGCTGTGGATCCTGCGGTGCAACACAAATGTCTGTGAGTATAACCACCTCGTAGGGGCTACAATCGGGCATGTGTAAGAATCCGCAGAGCCAGCCATAGAAGCCCTTCTCGATGTCGGTAATATCATTCACCCAACTACTGTATTGCAGACTCAGCTGTCGGAAGCCCGAATATAAGCCCAGACCGAAGGTGCACAGCACTATAGCCAAAGGATATGCTAGAAAAAGTATGGGCGTGACGAAAATCTTGTGGAGATACGATTTCTCCTCGCAGTAGTAGTTGAACATATTGTACCAGGTCAGAGTGCCAATGTAGAAGGAGTAAACCGCCGATATAATCGTTACAAAGGGTAAGCAGAGCAGCGAGATTAGAAAAATGTGTAGACCCACAGCGCAGCTACAAGTGCAGCAGAGATTTTGACCCTTATGCGATTCATTGGCCATAGCATGGGCATTGAGTTGTTCAAGTTCCTCGCGACTGATGTTAATCTGCAGATCAATAGATTGACCCTTTTTGCGACCTCGTTTAATGGTGCCTGCATATCGGAACAAAATGATTAATGAATGACAAAATGAAACAATGTGTGAAAGGATGCTGTAACCCACCTGTCATAGTCAAATAGTTGCTCCCGTCGAGCGCCTTGCGTGCCTGATAGCGTTCCAGACTTTGATCGTACGTATTTAAAACGCTAGTTTCACCAGATTCTAGATCCTCGTAGTTGGCAATGTCAGGTGAGGCACGCTGGCTGCGCACATGTGGCAAGTCGGAAGTGCGTATATTGACGCGCTTCTTAGATGATGATCGATTGCTAAGACTAAGGCAATCCTGGGACTTGCTCAGCTTGGCATCCAGACTACTTTCCGAGTAGCAGCAGCTGCTTGGTGTGACGGTGCTGCTCTCATGCCGCTGTGATGTAGACTTGGTGCACTGTGAAATGGACTCGAAGTTTTGCAACTCGTTCAGATTGTTGGCTGAACGTGTCGACTTATTACTATGCTGAGTGGAACTGGCCGAGTGTGTGCTGGCAATGGTATCCTGGGCGCCACCCAGTTCACCAGGCAGTTGTGGCAGTGGCTGTTTGTTTTTGATAATTAACTTTGACTTAAGCAGCTCCTCTTCGAGGCCCGGATTAGATGGCGAGAGTTTAGCACGATTTGTCTGAAAAAACGCAAACCAGACTTACGAGTGTTAGTTCGGTATACGACTGTTAATTTTGAATGCGACTCACTTGCACATTAACTATGTGATCTACATAGTTTTGCTTTTTAGCCTCAGCTTTGTTTTGTTGACGTTTACGTGGCGGTATGAAAACAGGGCGTTCCTTTGTTGTCACTTCCGCGCTCATGGCGCCCTTGCCAACCATTTTGTCCTTAAATATTTTATACTCTATATATGACTATTCAAAAATCTACATGATTTTTTTATTGAACTTTTAATAGATGCAAGTTTTATTTGTGCTGCAGCTATTTGAACACTCAAAAATATGCACTTCCGGCTGTCCGTTGCCGTTGCTATGTAATTATTGATTTTTCTGCGAATTTCGATGTCCTTGTGCTGGTTTTGCGTTCATTGGCGTTGCCGCCTTTCAACATGCATTTGGGTTGGGCGGGTAATGTTTACAGCTAACTGACGCCTGCGCAGCAATTTGTTTGAAACTGCAATCGAACAGCTGTTTCTTAAAACATTGTACATGAAAATAGTATACAAAAAAAAACAATTGAAAATACACCTATGCTTATGTACATTTAAATTGTACTAGTAGATGTAACAATTACATCTTTCCAAAAAATTTAAATTAAATCCAACGGTATTTTGCGTCAGTATTTTTGGAATATATATATTCGCCGCATTAAAAGCGAAGAAATTTCGCCGTGGAAGTCGCAGGGTGACAACCATACGCAAATACGAATAATTTTGTTGAGCTTAATTTAGAAAACTAATTCCATTAACAAAAGATTATACTCTTTTGTTAATGCTAATTCTCAATGTATATTTATTATTAAAATTTAAGAACAATATAATAGGAATAAATTGATGGCTGATGGAGCTGAAATTAAATAAATGATAGCAAATGGCGGTTTTAGCGATCACTATCGATAAAATATACAATCGCATTAACATACCGATTTTTCATGAACATAAATGTTAACTTGACATCGACTACCGATATAAATCATAAAGATGAGGTGGTTGGCGCATTATATCGAAGACATAACATAACATTTATGTTTTTTTTTTAATTTTCTAAACAGTTTTAAAAAAAGCTTTCGTCGAAATACATATGTATTTATAAATTAATTTTGAATTAAGCTATTGGCTTTATCACCCTTAAGCTCATTATTAACAAATTCAAAATATGAGGGCAAGGAAAGAGATGACTAGACGTTCATTTATTATTGCCGGTTCCCCCACATCTCTATCAGTCGCTTCTCTGCCTTTGCCAATTGCGGTTAGAACGTGATATAAATTAGAAACTCTCGACTTTTTTTTTTCATTGTAAAGCTATCAATAACAAGATGTCTGCTACTGAAGGCAAAGTGAGTATAATAAATACTAGTTAATTATCTGAAATAGATTTCACATTTGCGTGTTTTACTTTAGGTAATTAACTGCAAGGCAGCTGTTGCCTGGGAGTCGAAAAAATCACTTGTTATTGAAGACATCGAAGTCGCCCCACCAAAAGCCCATGAAGTAAGCCGTGAAATATCCAAAGTCTAATTGTTACAGTTGTTCTGTAGTTGTCTCTATATGTACTTATGTATAGGTGCGCATTAAAATTACGGCAACAGGTGTGTGCCACACGGATGCCTTCACATTGAGCGGCGCCGATCCTGAGGGTCTGTTTCCCTCTGTGCTCGGACACGAGGGTGCCGGCATTGTGGAGAGCGTTGGTGAGGGTGTGACCAACTTCAAGGCTGGTGATCATGTAATTGCGTTATATATTCCACAATGTAACGAATGCAAGTTTTGTTTGAGCGGCAAAACCAATCTCTGTCAGAAGATTCGTGTTACCCAGGGCGCTGGTGTTTTGCCCGATGGCACCTCACGGTTCACTTGCAAGGGTAAACAGTTGTTCCATTTTATGGGCACTTCCACATTCTCTGAGTACACTGTTGTCGCTGACATATCGCTGACCAAGGTTAATGAAACCGCACCCCTGGACAAGGTGTGTCTGCTGGGATGCGGCATTTCAACAGGTTACGGTGCTGCGCTAAACACAGCCAAGGTATGTTGACCTTAAGTTGTTATGTTAGTTTCCAGATTAAATATTCTTTTATTGAGTTAGGTGGAACCCGGTAGCACCTGCGCAGTTTGGGGCCTGGGCGCAGTTGGATTGGCCGTTGGACTGGGCTGTAAGAAGGCTGGTGCTGCCAAGATCTATGGCATTGACATCAATCCTTCAAAATTCGAATTAGCTAAGAAATTCGGCTTTACCGATTTTGTCAATCCCAAAGATGTGGCTGACAAGGGCGCAATTCAGAACTATCTGATTGATTTGACTGATGGCGGGTTTGATTACACTTTTGAATGCATAGGCAATGTGAACACAATGCGTGCTGCTCTGGAAGCTACACACAAGGGCTGGGGTACTTCAGTTGTCATTGGTGTGGCTGGCGCCGGTCAGGAAATTGCGACACGACCATTTCAATTAGTTGTAGGCCGCGTCTGGAAGGGATCCGCCTTTGGTGGCTGGCGTTCGGTTTCCGATGTTCCCAAACTTGTTGAGGACTACCTAAAGAAGGATCTTCTTGTGGACGAGTTTATTACACACGAATTGCCACTGGCACAAATCAACGAGGCTTTCGATCTGATGCACAAGGGAGAGAGCATTCGTAGCATTATTAAGTACTGAGACTCCCACATTTTTGAATTTGTATCATTATATTTTCACTTTTTAAATGAACTGTAAATAGTGTGCACATGTCAAGCATTTATATAAATTAATAAAGGTGATTGGCTTATTAAACAAACACGCACACACAAGTAGAGATAAAGTTGTGCCACCATGGGGTCTTTTAGTGGGCACTTGAAGTATATTCGTATGTTTATTTTAAAATGATTTCGCTGCTTATCTGTTGACCTTTTGCACAAGTCAAGTACGTTTGCTGCTGCTTATATGTACATTTGAAGATTGACATATTTTATAGACAGCTGTTTTAAAAAATAATTGCATTTATTCTAACCAATAGCTGTGTTTTAATTTTGTAAATTCCAATATATTCACAAAGTTTTTTGTTAGACATCACATAACGTACCGAAAGGCTTGTTATTCGCTTGTTTGGTAAGATCCTACATATAGGGTTACACAGCTCTTTGAAGAATATTTATACAAATGCAAAATACTCGCCACGAAAGCTTATCTGCTTTCTGTCCATATCATTCCCACTACTGCGACAGATATAATAGTGAAAAGCTTGTATTTAATACAAGCCAAATATCCTTTCTGTTCTAATAAACTCAATTATATAAAAGTTTTCAACCATAATAAAGGCTTGATTTGTATTGATACATGTATATATATTCAATATTTTGAGATAAGTATATTTTGGTGATGTATTATACTACAATAAGATTATTTAATATTACTGCTATTTCTGTTGTGTTTACTATAAATGCGCATGCAGTTTGGTATTATTTTATGTTTAAATTTAAAATTACCATTGTAAATGCAAACACGTCTCTTAACATCTATGTACATTATGTCTTTTGTTCGTATGCTATTAAGAACACAATGATATTGCATAAATAGTATAAATATAATAATACATACATAAATATCTTATTTTGCTTATAATTTTGTCTATGCTCAATAAGCCTTTAAAATACTTACATACAAACATGCTTTAAATGGGCAATGCTCATTTTAACTGTGACATTTAAAAATACAATACAGTTATGGTTATGTGTACGAGTATACGTATATAAGTATAAGAACTAGTATTCAGATTATATTATTGAGACATAAACATGCAACATTTAGGAGTATAGAAAGTAATTTTAACTTGAAAAGGCAAGAAGATTCGAAATGCATACAGTCATAAGCATACACTGTAGATTTGTAACAGCTTAATACTTGTAGATACAATTGTGAAATATATTTGAGCACTGCACGGACCAGATTAACTTGACAATGACATAGACGGTGACACGGCACGGCCTTGCCGAGAACTCCTTTATCACCGTCACTTGCTTACATTTGTGTGTCGTAGTAGTAAAAATCATCAAATGGATACCCGTAAAACACCGGGTGCTATGGCACTCACGACCAGCGCGACTTTTGCATATCGATTTGGCCTTCGAGAGTCTTGGCCAAGTAGATAACAAACAGTTGCAAGAGCGCAATGCCCAGTGCAACGCCAGCAATTACATATAGATTACGTTCGGCCCAGACACGAACAATTTCAATACAGCCACTAGTCCAGATGCGTTTGCTGGCCGCCGCCACTGAGTGCTCCTGCACACCATATCCGCACATGATATTGACTAGCCCCGAGCTAATGTCCGTGGCATTAATGCAACAGCTGTAGGGAACACCGCACTTTTCCACTGAAGGTGAGGAGCAGTTAAAGTATTCATTCTTGCCTGCAAAACATTGGAGTATGCAAATATATACTGTTTTAAAAAGACGAGATGCTACTTACTCCAATCTTGATAGCCGGCATTACTGAGACCACAGCACTTAAACTCCTGCTGTGCGAAATCTATAAAATTCTGCAAATCGGAATCATCACGATAGGAGTGAATAATCTTATCAGTAAACTGAAACTCGAGGAAAGAGTTCATATTTTGTGGAAACACAAAGCAAATAATGGCTGAAACGATTAAAAATTAGTTGAATATCAATGAATATAAACTGTTACCCACCTATTGCCATTTCCATAAGGAAGAACACAAGTAAGCAAGCGGAGTAGAATTTTAATAGACAGGTATTTTCCCGGAGTGCACCCAAGCAACCAGCAAAGCTGACCACAAATATAACAATGCCCGCGATAATCATTACTAATGATATATTAAATATGACATCATAGACGGTTTCTAGTCTAACCCATCCATTACCGTCCTTCAATTTATCCATAAACGCGTATACTCCGATAGCCAAAAGCAGGCCTCCAAATAACCAGAACAGAAAGTTCAGCAAAAATATAAGATACTTTACACAGCTGGAAACGTATGTAAAGTGATGTGGGTACGACATTCGTGGATGCATGTAACTGCCGCCGCCGTGATGATATCTGTGATTACTCATGGTTACGTTCTGGTGTAGATTTCACTTATATTAGCGTTTTGGAAAATATGAATAACGTTGAATTGTTTCTATGTGCTTCTTCTTTGTTCGCCCTTTGTTGACGCCCTCTTTGCGTGTGGTCTGCTGGTGGCTTTTCAATGCGCAATTTTTTACATAGTGCTAGTTTATCTTAACGGAAATGCAAATATTATTATTTAAGCACACATTTTATTTTGGTTTCTTTTTATTTTTAAACAAATAAAAATTTGCAAGCGATTACAGCAATTACAGAGTAGACAACAAAAACAACAACAATGTATTTATTGTGGCGATGCCAGATAATTAAACTGATAAATTCAATCGTTGGCAACGCAATACAACAGCTGCTCAGAATATCAGTCTGGCAGCTCTAGTCATTTTCACAGGCAGCTGTTTTCTAGCGTTTTAGTTTTTCATTTTCCTTCGCTGCGAAAACATTGCTGTTGTAGTTGATGTCCGCCAATTGGACTCTGCTTACAACACATACAAAATTATAAACAAAAGCCAAAAATAGCATTATAACAAGCAACAGCACCAAATATTATATTAGCAGGTGAGCCATTTTCTGCCGTTGTAGTCGCGCCTCCTTCAAGGACACTGGGTTTATGTGTATGTGTCTGTGCCTGCATGTGTGTTTGTGTGCTTATTTAAGTTTACCTTGTGGCTCCGTATAAAGTACGCTGATTGGAAAATTGTTGTGTACGAGGCTCAGATTATTATAAAAATTCTACTTGATAGACTATTTTCTCTAAGTAAACGTGTGCAATTGAGCAAACTGCAAGCATTGGCTTTCTCTCTATGCGCTTTCTCTCCGTGGACTGTGTACATACAAACACACACACACACACACACATACACTCAGACACGTAGAAATAGAACGCTAAAAATACGGAAGTGAAAAATAAAATTGCATAAATATTAGTTTAGATTTGTGTGGGCGACAGAGCAACACACAAACACACACAGAGTCAAAGCATTGACTTTTCAATGTTGTTATTGCCTATTCGCAAGTGATTAAATAACCATCAGTGCCAAGTGCAAACTGCACTTGCTGTTGCTGTTGCCGTTGAGCATTTCGTTTGTCAATTTAAGGCGCTTGTAAAATAAAATGTTTTCACTTTCTCGCTACGCACTGTGCGCACGAAACATCGCACTTATTGCTAACAAGCACAGGTGCAACTTTAATCAATTGAAAAGCGGAGCCATCGCTGTCTCTGCACTACCCTACGTTCGTTGTTCCTTTGCTGGTGAGTACGCGGGTGGGTGGGCGCGAATGTGGGTGTGTCCCCCCTGCCTCTGGTTACGACTATTGGCGGCTTTTACAAGTTTGGCGATTCGAACGGGCTTTCAATAATACAATAGATTTGATATACTGTTTAGAAGGAATAATCAATCGATTTCATCACTGTTCAACACAAAAATTAAAATTACATTCAATTTTCTTAACTCTATTTTGTTTTAATAAATTAAAATATATGCTACACTAAATTATTAGAAATTACATTATATATGTATATATAAATTATAATATTAAAAAAGAAATCACAAATAGAGCAAAAATATTTATTTTGTCAAGCAGTGTTTTTATTATACTATTCCAATTAATTGGCAAATTCCAATTATAGATCAATTTTCTAGTTCAAATTGTTGGCATTAATGTCCATTTAGTAGCTATCTTTAGACACACACACAATGATTCATTCGATCAACAATTCGAATTCGAGGTTTTTTTTATACAAAAATAAAAAATAAATAAAAAAAAATCAAATGAATTCATCGTTTTTAATTGTGCGCGACACACTTCAGTGCTTTTATTCAATTGTAAAAAAAATAACAACAACCGGCCCGCCACTTTCTTACCCCAATTTTCCCCCCCTTTTCGTGTTATTTTTGTTTATATAGGGGCGCCAGTTGATTTAAGTGCGGTAGCATAAAATTATTTTTAACCTATGCGTTTCTTCACTTAATTTGTAGCTATGCAGTTTCCCAAAGTCTTTACAAATCTGTTTACACCTTCCATTTCATATAATGGTCTCAGACATTTTGTTTATAGCTTGTTAGCATTTTGTATACAAATTGCTTGAATTGGTAGTTTTCTTTTTCTAATAGGTAGAGCAATAATTAGTTATAGTATTATACGATATAGTTACTTTATTGTGTCTGTATTTATATACTCGTTGACTAGTTGCAGGAAAATGAAGTAAATATTTGATTCAAATAGCGTTAAGTAATCTTAGAGACTTTGGGTTTTCACATACTTTTTATTATATTTTAGTTAAGATCAGTTTGACATAACAAGTGCCCACAAAGCTATTTTATTTTATTTGTTGTTGATGTGAATTCTTAAAATTCTACGATTATAGTTAAAATTACGCAAATCATTGCTGATAACTTAGCCTTATCGTTTGTAGGCCAACAACTTGCATATTTTATAATTTAGAGGTATTTAATGATTTGGCTTAAAATCTACTGATAAGTTTTGTTTTTATTACAATTCTTAAATCTAAAAAAGTTTATGAAATGTACAAATGTCCAAAAATAGACTATTAAGCTGATATGTGATTAGTAAAAATATGTTTGAATTAGCACAAAATAGTCTTTAGATTATTTTCTTAATAGCTAACAACATTTTAACCAAATTGGTAATATATATTTTAAAATAGAAAATGTCTATATTTTATATCGAATAGGTACCAGAAAATTATAATAAGTCTGATAATATTCATATTTCATTTACATATCTGAAATATTTGAATGGCAATGCATTTATGCACTTTAAAAACTATTGTACATACTACACATGCCAAGAGTTTACACTTTATGGTAATCTAATATCAATTGCTCAATTGTTGCGAAACAAAAACCAAATGTTAACCACAAACTTAAGTACACAAAATCTACTTATATTGCAGATTGGCGTCAGGGCAGCGACAGCAGTGGTGACAATATAGCAAATTCCAGCAAAAAAGCCAGCATGGAGAATAAAAGCGAAAAGATTACTGTAAACAAGGAGGAATTGCGCAAACGTCTAACGCCAATGCAGTATCAGGTTACACAAGAAGCGGGCACCGAACGCCCCTTCACAGGTTCGCTATAATAAACTTGAAAGCCAAGGGAACATAATTATTTAAAGGCCTTAACCATATCCAATTCTTTTTAGGCTGTTACAACAAGCACTATGAGAAGGGCGTATATCAGTGTATTGTCTGTCATCAGGACTTATTCAGCTCGGACACGAAATATGATTCGGGTTGCGGTTGGCCTGCGTTCAACGATGTACTTGATAAGGGAAAAGTCACTTTGCATCGCGATGCCAGCATACCAGGTATGTGTATAATTTCTATAAGGCGAACTATAATACTTTCGCTTTAGATACGTTTAGCACTTTTTTTTAGATGTTTGCAAAAGCGTTTTGTATTTGAAATTTTAGTTTGTACAGTTTTTTTAAATTTGTTTGTCGCTTTGCAATAACAGCTTTGAGTGCAAGTCAAATTAAAGTTAGCGCGTTGAGCATTTGAAATTTAATTATAGATAAATTTCAATTTTTTTTAGAATTTGATTGAAATTTGTTCAGCTGTTCATTTTTTTTAATGCCCTTAAATAAGTCTTAAATGCAACGTTTTCTCATGTTCCTTGAAAGGTTCAAAACAATTTAAAAAGTTGAAAAGTTGTAGTCCTAAGGTTAATAATATAATTGATGAGATGTGAAAGTTAAATTCGTATTTAACTGACAAATACCAATACTGTAAGATGCTATGTTTTATCCTATCAATATAAAACTTTAACTAAGAATAAAATGATCAATCCTATACATATTTATTTATTCATGAACATGAGAAAAAGTGCAGAATTCAATATAAAGACAATTTGTTTTAATTGCTTAGCTTAAATATTCAACTCTTAAGCTATTTATTTTTTGTTATCCAGCGTTATTGTATTGTCCAATTGTGTTTGTTTCGTTATAAATATATTGACCTAAAATATTCGTACAAAATACGTATGTACATACCTATAAATATGTGTGTGTTATAATCATTTTAAAGCCATGTGTTCACTGTAGTCGTTGGACCGCTTAAACGCAAACTGTTTGTTCCGTTACTTGTGAGTTTTGTCCTGTTTTGATGAATGTGCAACTAATCCAATTCTGAACAGAAAACTAAAACTTACCTAATTGAGTATTATTCTTTTATCCACATCTTTTTTGCTAACCAAAAAAACCGAAAACTTTCTAAAAAAAACAATTTTCCAATTCCACACAAAAAAAAAATATAAAAACAATTTAAAACTTTGTTATCTGCTGCAACACACAAAAACCAAAACAAAAACAAAATATATATATATCAAATATATGATTAAAAAAACAGTAGTCATTTCAAAAACGTTAGGCATGGTGCGCACCGAGGTGCGCTGCTCCAAGTGCTCGGCTCACATGGGTCATGTCTTCGATGATGGACCGCCACCGAAGCATCGACGATACTGCATCAACTCGGCATCGATTGATTTTGTGAAAAATACAACAACATCAACGACGACATCGTCAAAGAAATAATAATTGAAATTATTGATGTTTGTGGCATGATGGAATCTATACAAAAGAAAAGACAACTATTGAGTTAAGTTAAAGTGTGCAAATTTGATAGGAGTTTATTTACATATACGAAAAAGAAAAAAAAAAAGAAAAAATTGTTGATTTGTTTATAGCGCTGATTTAAGGCGTGGAAAAGTATTAAAATGGAAATTCCATTAATGTTAATGGAGCACCCCAAATATACAGTACCTTATAATGTCGTTTTTTAGTTGGTTATTAATTACATTATTTTACAAACACATTTTTAATTGCGGTTTCAATATCTATAACTCGAGTATACATAATTTCATCTAATCAAATCCATAAAGCACGCACAAGCTTATACCATTATCTTAAGTTGTCTTTCAAATGCATAACATAACGCTCTATATATTTTTTTTACCAACTGTTGGGCTAGGCGCCATATATGTATGTATGTATGTATATATATATTGTATGTATGTACGAAAAAAAAAGACTCAAAGAACTGGTCGCATTGCTATGTTGTTTCTTTTCATTTGTTTTAAACATATTTATGTGTTGGCATTTTTTACTTGGTTTTTACGAATTGTTATTATTTATTTTGATTGCTTTTTTTCATATTTATATCTTTTTTAATGCATAACATTGCAAGACTATTGTAGCTGATCCATATATTGTCCTACAAACTGAATAATGTGTATTTTTCGTATATTTTTCTATTTCTCTTTTTTTAACTCGCTTCGAAAACAAAACAAAAAAACAAAATTAATACCAATATTTAATTGTAAACGTACTTTTGGGGGTTACGATTTGCTAACAAAACACACACAAATACACTCACTCATTCAAATACAACGAATCATTGTTAAAAATGTAACACAAAACACTCGACACATTATATGGCTTTCTAACAACAACAAAAATTTAAAAACACTACAATTTTAAAATAAATAATGTTCATCACAATTAAATCATTCAAAAAACGATATATTTTTCTTTTTATTTATCGATTCCTTATGCTACATTTCAATTTTTAACTGACGCTGTCCACTCTTCCTTTTCGCCTCGTCTTCTATTTTTGCTTTTTTCGCTGCACTTGCACAACATTGTCATCTGGCAACATTCTCTCGCTGTCTCGCTGTCTATTGCACATTCACATTTCTGTTGCCGTTACATTTTTCTGTTTCTCTTTACGCTTGGTTCAACTCTTTTATGTTATGTGTATTATAAATGCCGCTCTCTTGCATATTATCCCCTTCTCATTCGCTATGCTTTTCATTTCATCCATTTTGCGTTTTATTTTCTATACTATCTTATTATTTTGTATATCTCGTTCTTAATCTGAACAAATTCAATGAAATGCAAAAAAATATCAATGAATGTAAAAAAAACAAACAAACAAACAACAATGAATACCTAATCTGCCCCTGCAAAACGAACAAATAATCGAAAAAACAAACGTACCCAATTAATCTCACATTTTGCAATATACAAATTAAAAAGGGGGCAATATTTTACTACTAATTGCACATCCAGAACGCATACGCACCGAGGTACGCTGCGCCCGCTGCAACGCCCACATGGGCCACGTCTTCGAGGATGGACCCAAGCCCACACGCAAGCGCTACTGCATCAATTCGGCGTCCATTGAATTTGTTTCCGTGGATGTGGATCCAACGGCGACGTCAACGCAGTCCTTAAGTTCCCAAGGAACGCCCATAGCACAGCAATAAATAACATCGTGGACGAACGTGGGCAGAAACAATCAACGAAATCTAAACAAGTGCGAAAGTCTAACCTCAATGTTGTTGTTAAGAGTTTTTACACGTATTTTCTAACTTTCCATAAATGTGGCCAATAATTCTTAGCATAGTTTATTGATATCTCTTGACAAATGTGCAGCTGTTCATCGAAATTGGTCATAATCCAAAAAAAGAAGGAAAATCCTCCGTCTGTTTGTGTAAATAGCTTTATGTTTCTCTTTTAGTTTGTTATACATTTGCATACATAAACACTTTGTAATACACATACATAAATAATTTTAAAATGAGCGCGCTAAAAAACGTGTATTTTTTACAATATACAAAAAAAAACCAATTATTGTGTTGTTTCTTATTACTAATAGCTAAATATAGTAGAATAAATATCCAGATCTGACGGGGATAATAGCTAATCTGGCAGCAATAGCTAAATATAGTAGAATAAATATCCAGATCTGACGGGGAAAATAGCTAAACTAGCAGCACTGCATTTCCAATTTGGCGCCAATCACAGGTGTTACCAGATGTTTTCACATCGCGTTGCCAACCTCACATAGAGAATATGAACATAGCTGACAGCTGAGTGAAATTGTGATGTAATTGCCGGCTGTGAGAAGAATTTGGAATAAATGTGCTTAAAATCAAATCAATTAAATTTAATTGTATTGTTATTGTTGTTGCTGTTGTTATTTCGCGGCATTTAAATCAATAAAGTCAGCATCAGACTTGATATAAAGAAAGCGGGTATTTAAGAAATGTGCATACTCAGCACATTTCAAGTAAATAAATTCGGTAATTATTAACGGTGTAGGGTATCTGATATTCAACCTGACCAGCTGTTTTGATAAACATATATACATATGTACATATGTGAACCTGTGTGCATAGCTCGGCGTTCAAAATGTTTTATGTCGTGTATCGAAAGCCGGCAAATTGTCTGCCGAACGTCAGAGTGAGCGCAACGTGTGGTGCGTTCTGTAACTTATAAATTTTCAATTATCTAACGATCGTAAAAAGAGCAATCAGTTCAGTTAATAATTTGTGATAATGACCTCCAATAAACCAAGACAACGATTAGATTAAGCACCCACTGTGGATGCTTGTCTTTTCCAAGAAACGCACTTTCAGTTGCTAAATTAAAACAGGCTATAAGTTAAAACCTGAAAAAAGTGCAAACCAGATAATTGAAGCACAACAAACAGCTGACGAAGGTGATAAAGAACACGTTACGTTACTTTCAATTACGTGAAACGGTTACAAGATGAAGGAATGGCTAAAAGTTTCCTGCCTACTGTGCGTTTTTGGCTTTGTGCGCGAAATTCGCCCTTCAGAGCCATATGTAACGGAATATCTTTTAGGTCCATGGCGCAACATTACAGAGGAACAAGTGAGTTATTAATTTTAACAAAATATCACCGTATTTATTCATAAAACTATTTTAAAGCTAACACGTGATGTGTATCCCGTGGGAACCTACTCACATTTAGTTCAATTGGTTTTTGTATTTCTTATTACGGATTTCCTGCGGTAAGTGTGATATAAATAAGTAAACATGATATTTAAAATTATATTACAATAATTGAAAAAAAGAACGCTTCATCTGCGCAATCTGGCCAATAAAAAAAACAATTTAATTGACGTTGTCAACTTTCAACTGATTCATTCATGCACATTTTAGAAATGCTAGTTTAGCACAATTTTAACCGTATAAGTACATATGTATATACGTGTTGTTCCAAAGAATATATTAAAGTCTTGCATCAGCGTCGGAAAATCAGCAATATGACTCGTCGATCTTTATTTTGCTTATAGTTTTTAAGGAGTAACGTTTATTCCAAAAAGCCAAAAACCATAGCAGAGAAAATGAAAGTCATCTGGTCCAAAATACTGTCCAATGTGATAGAACATGACAGAGAAATTTCGCTTTTATCTCACCAATATCGACATCGACTTAATTGCTATTGTGCTATTAAGCTAAATACGATAAATTGTAAAGAGGAACGACTAATAGAAAAACAAATCTATTAGAAATTGTTAAGGTAATTAAATATTTTCAAAGCTCAGGTTGAGGTGACACCCCCTGTACTATATGTATTTAAATTTGTATTTACTGGAAATGGTAAACAAAACACGTATTAATTAATTGGCTTAAAATGATTGTACTACGGAGCAAAAGGTTTAAGTTACAATACAATAATATCAAATAATTAATGTAGAGAGCGCTTTAAATATTCGTTTAATACTTGCCCATATTTAGGGGGGCTCACAGTGAAATTCATTAATATATAAATAATAAAACTACTATAACTAAAAATTATATCAGCCGTGAACTTGATTGTTATATGTATGAGTCAGTTTTGAAAATCAATAAATAAACACATCAATAATATCGAATAACTATTCCTATCTTTATTTTTAGTTACAAGCCACTCATCATTACAGTTGGCGCAGCTGGTGTGATCATATGGAGCATGCTGATTTGGACAACCAGCTTGCTGGGATTACAGATTTTAGAGTTCTTCTATGGTACTTACATGGCTGCAGAGGTGGCTTATTACACATATATCTATGCCAAGGTCGACAAAAAATATTATCCGCGAGTCACATCCCATACACGCGCTGCAATGTTTGCCGGCAAATTAATCTCGGGCGTAACATCGCAACTTTTGATCAATTTCGATCTAATGAACTACAAGGAGCTTAACTATATAACACTTGCCAGTGAGATACGCTTTTAAAAGGATTTTGTATTTTTGTTAATCTCTTTACAATCTTACAGCACAAATCCTGGCAATGCTTTGGGCCTTTGGTCTGCCCAAGGTGGACAAGAGCTTGTACTTTCATCGCGAGACGTATCTGAAAGAACCCACGACCACAGCGTCTAAGACAAATCAGTTGCAGCTGCAGCAAGAGCCAGGACCTATAATCGAGGCTGATGTGGCCAGCCAACAGACAAGTAGCCTGGTGAAATCCAGTGCTGTCCGCTTGTTGTGGCAACACTTTCACAATGCCTACACAAATCCACGAGTGGTACAATGGAGCTTGTGGTATGCCATTGGATTTGCTGGTTATCTTCAGGTATCATACTACATGCAAGTGCTGTGGAAGGTTATCGAGCCTGAGCCCCAGATTGCGTGGAATGGCGCTGTAGATGCGGTACTCACCGCCCTAGCGGCTCTCAGTGCACTTGCAGCAGGATATTTGCACAGCGGTCGTCTAAGACCACGCGCCAGCTTGATTGTGTTATCAGTGCTATCAGCATTGGAGGGTGGTAGCGTGTTACTTTGCTGCTGGACAGAGAATATCTATTGGTCTTATGTGGGATTTATAATTTTTGGTGCACTCTATGGTTTTACCATTACGGTGGCCAGGTAAGTGTTGTGCTTTCCAAGTTGGTAGTTTACGTAAACTTAAATTCTCCTTTGTTTATTTACAGCGCTGAGGTGGCACGGAATCTGCAGGAGGATAGCTTCGGTCTGGTGTTTGGTATCAATACGCTGCTTGCTTTGGTCTTTCAGTCGCTACTTACCATCATTGTAGTCTCCGAAACGGGCTTTGCTCTCAACGTTATCGGACAATACACGGTCTACGCTTTCTATTTTATTGCAGTGGCCATCGTTTACTTTATATCGGTCGTGATAGAGCATCTATGGATGCGCAACAAGTCAATTGAAAAACTGGCTGACAGTATGGAATAGACCCTGGCATTTTGTACTTAAGAGTTCTATATAATTTGTGTTTATAGCGTCGTATAAAGACTTCATTAGTTAACTGTAACAGTTAGACTTAAATGTGTTCCTATTGTCACATAACAAATTGTACATAAAATTAAGATAGTTTTTTTTTTTTGTGCCGTATTTGATATTAACATTATTTGTTATGCTATATTAAACAACATAGTAAGTTTTTAATGAAACTTGTTTATTTTATTTATAAACTTTTTGCCGATAAAATAGTATAAAATCAGCGAAGTATACACGTATTTATAGTAGCAAACTATTTTTAATAAGCATTTATATCTATCTCCTAGAAATGATTAATTAGGAATAGGGTATATATACTTAAGCGCTCTTAAATAAACCAATATAACTTGCTTGATATAACAGCTATAAAACCATAACAACCAACTTTAAAAAAAAGATAAGGGAAATTAAATTTTTTTTTATTATTCGAAGCTGCTTGTCTATATAGGTATATACTTGATCGTGAATAGCATAATACTGATTAAACTTGCTTCAGACTATTGTTTTATTACAGCCAAGATAGTAAGACAGTAAAAATAAATCGAAGCTGAACGAATTAAAATTTAATTATTATTAGTGGTAAACAATATCCCCTTCTTGATTCTATTAAATTCCAAAACAAGTTTCGTAATGAGTTAATTTTAAAAATTTCTTGCATGATAATCTTTAGCACATTTTAAAGTTATTTATATCTTTGCATTGATTTTTATTGTGTGAATTTTAGCAAAATGCAATGTAAAAATCGCGCACTTTGCAACGATTATGGAAACCTTAGCGACCCGCTGAGTTTCGCTTGGTGTCGTCACAGCTAATCTTTAGAGTGTAGCGCTGATTACAGTTAACAAAAACTATGTACTTATTGTTAAACTTATAACCCTATAAAAGTATATGCAATTATTTTAATAATTGTATGCTACTTATATACTTAGGTATGAGTATTCAATCTACAGCTAACCTGACGCTGTCAGTGCCGTCGCCTAAGCCGTCGATTAGATAGTAAGTGAAGGTAGTGCTGAGCAGGCTAGCAGCACTGCAATTGGGTTTGCGATGGAAATGTCTTGGCTGCGAATATCATGCTTGCTGTGTGTGTTTGGATTTCTGCGAGAGCTGCGACCGTCCGAGCCTTACCATGCCGAAATACTCTTGGGCGAGTGGTATAATGTGACTCAGGATCAGGTGAATCGTGATGTTTATCCAATTGGCACATATTCGTATCTGGCGTTGTTAATTTTGGTATTTCTGGTCACCGATTTTCTTAGGTAATAATTATTGAAGTACATGTTTTGTGGTGATTCTAAAATTGCATTCGTTTCACAGATATAAACCTTTGATAATTGCAAACGCATTAACTGGCATTGTTATCTGGAGTGTGCTTATATGGACAACAACGCTGTTGGGTTTGCAAATTGTTGAGGTTTTTTATGGGTTTTATCAGGCTACCGAAGTGGCATACTATTCTTACATCTATGCCAAGGTCGAGAAAAAGTATTATCCTCGTGTTACGTCCCATACCAGAGCAGCCATGTTTGTAGGAAAATTGGTGGCAGGATTGTTGGCACAGCTATTAATAGGTCTGGATTGGATGAACTATAAGCAGCTGTTGTACATATCTGCTAGCTGTAAGTATGTAAATACACAAGTGGAAATAATTTTTAAGTAAACTATTAATACGCAGCCCAAGTGTTGGCCCTGATATGGGCTTTTGGATTACCAAGTGTTCAGAGGAGCTTGTATTTTCATCATCAGGTTGGTGAAAGTGTTACAAGTACTGAAAATACACCAGTTGAGAATGGTGCAGCTGCAAAGAACCCACCTGAAACACCTACTGCCAAAAAGGATCGTGTTCAACCATTGGAACTCCTATGGTCACATTTTCGTAGTGCGTATACAAATACATTGGTCCTTCAATGGAGTCTGTGGTATGCCATCGGACTGGCAGGCTATCTGCAAGTCACAACCTATATGCAGGTAGTCTGGAAATCATTTGACAACGAGCCAACAGTGAATATAAAGATATATCTCTAATTAGCTGCATAATCAGCATATATCTTATGCTCCTTACAAAGGTTGTGTGGAATGGAGCCGTGGATGCCGCTCTGACAGCACTGGCTGCACTCTTCGCTTTAATAGCCGGCTATTTGCATGCCGGCCGTTTGACATCACGCGCCAGTCTATTATCCTTGGCTGTCTTGTCGGTTCTTGAAGGAGGCTGCGTATTATTGGCGTCCTGGACAACCAATATATACCTATCATATCTGGGATATGTGTTATTTGGGGCACTTTATGGCTTTACCATCACTGTGGCCAGGTTAGTGAAAGATTTGATATTTATGACAAAGAGCTATTAGCCGAATATTATTACATTGCAGCGCTGAACTCGCCAGTAGTCTGCTTGAGGATAGCTTTGCCTTGATCTTTGGCATTAATACACTCATAGCTCTGATCTTTCAAACATTACTTACTCTGGTCGTTGTTTCTGAAAGTGGCGGTCTTAATTTGAATACTTTCGAGCAGTTTACCGTGTATGCATTTTATTTTATTGTCATTGGAACTGTGTATTTCATAGCAGTTATTGGGCAATATGTATTGACACGCTTTAAATACTCAAAAACTATCGAATTACCTGCAATTGAATAAGTTATAGTCACAAATTTTGGTATTAAATTATATTTAATAATTTTAATAGTAACTTATTTTTTAACACATTTAGGCTAATATTACCAATTCGAATCTGGCAGAAAATTAAAAAGTAATCTAGCATAACTTAAAACGAAAATGGAGCGTTAATATAAAACAATTTAAAATGAAACTTATTTGAAAAGAGCAGGCATGAAATAATTAAAGAGTTTAAATAAAACATATAAGCATATAGGGACGGGATAACCATTGAGATGTATGTATGTGCAACAAAAAAACCTATTTATTTGATTAAATATTCTAGGCTTTTTATATTTACAAATAAAAATTAAGGTATTTATAATTTGCTAAGCTTCTAGTAAAGAATGTAAATGTAATACGTGTAAAAGCAATTTAATTATGATTTCTCCCCTATACATTTTGGACATCCAGGAAGTTCCATTTCGTTTAAGCTTGTGTATCACATGGGCAAATTTCAAAGAAGATCCTAATATTATTGGTAACCGGGTCGAAGAATTAATTTAATGATTGTTGAATAATAAAAATTTTGAAATAACCAATTTGTATTTGTTTTTAATTCAATAGATATACACACTATAATTCACAAGTTTATAAAACAGCAAACATTGCTCATACGTTTTATATTCAGTGTACGAATAATCTTAATCTCCTAATAATTGAAGGTGTAAAGAAGCAGGGGACCAACTTTGGTCCCCAAGGTCCCAAAATATATTGGAGTTTCTAACAAGCAGTGATTAATCTGATTTTTTATTTTTTAGTATATATTAATGTTAATCTTTGTGAAAATTGAAAACATTTTATGAATAGCTTTAATTTGTATGAGGAAACATTATTAAGTTATACCTAATAAAATAAGAAAAAGATTTGATTTTGATTACCAATAAACAAATCTAAATAAGTTGACGGAATCCCTTATATAAGAGCTAGCGCTCTTTAATTTTAATAGGTTAAGAATTTACTTGTTAACCTTCTTCTTAATAATAATAATATGTATATAATTTCAGCGGTACCATAAAAACGAGTAACAACAAAGTTGCAGCAATAGCGATTACAAATCGATACATTTTTGAAAAATATTAAGATTATCGATTAATACCAAAAAAAGACATACGGTCTCACCGTTTTGCTGTTACTGCATTTGACAGCTGATTGTTTATTAACGCGGGGCTATTTAATTAATTTATTTACATTGCATGCAAACGACTCAGTCATAACAAAACAATTAAAGTTCCAATTACTGATGGTTTTCACCCAATAATTTCAAGTGCAACATTTTCAATTGGCGAACAGTGCGCGCATTAACAATCTCTGAAAGCAGCATTGAAAGGGCCTTAGGTATATCGAATTTTTCTGTACAAATGAATTGGTTATACTAATTTAAAATGCGATTTGTACGGCGGGGAGTGCAAAAGTTGCTCCTGATAAGCTGTGTGCTGCTGATGTTCGTTACATTATATGTGCTAAACGAACAGCCAGAAGATGTTGATAAAAGCATTAAAATGTAAGTTTACCCCCATATTTAGCTATGGAATGCTATGAGAAAATACATATACATGTACATTTATATACATATGTACATATGCTTATTTATTTTTTCTTATTTATTTGTTTACTTGTGCGGTTTATTTCTAGCGAAATAATTGAGCGTTCGATAAGGTCAGTGATGAATCGGGGTGAGTGCCGGCAGCCCCACTTACCTTTGGATAATCCCGATATTATGAAGTTCTATAAACCGGTTGACAAAATAAAGTGCGGCGATGGGCTGGATTGGGTTATGTGTGAGGTAACGCATATTAATTATGTATTTTAATTAATAATTTTTGCGTGTCCGGGGTAACCGGTCGGATCGCATCATAATGTTATATAGTATGAGTAGGAAAGTCGAAAATTCTGCTGTTTGATAAATTTTTTTTTTTTATAAGTTACTAGCTTAATCGAGGTGATTTGCACCGCCCCGTTTTTTGTGTACACATTAAAAATTGGCAAAACAGTTTTATGAAATGGTGCAAATGTATATTAACAGACATAAGGGGCTGCTATCTCCGACCTGCGTCAACAATCAAGTCGGTAAATTCCTTTCCGTCCATATATACACTATAGTCACCAAATTTGATATGTAGCCGCTGACTAAGCAGCTGCTCGTTTTTATCTTTCTCCTACGTTGTCCAATAAAGGGTGTTTTCAGTAAATTCCTCTTTTTAACTGATTACAAAAAATATGTGTTTCACTTTAATAAATATGTGACTTGATTTTATATTTTATTATTTCCTACTTTGAAAATGTATTTACATTCATTTTATACACATAGATTTCAACCATTATGACCCAATTATATCACAATCAGACAATTGTATCTTAAATATGTAGTAACAATCAGCAGTAAAGTTTGTGTCCTATTTTGTGTTTGTTTTTCTTCTAAACAAACTCGGCAATTACTTTAAATAGTATAACATTTCAAAGATATTGTTTATTACTAACATGTGTTTATTTTTATTTTTTTTAATTATCACAGAAGTCTATATGCTTTGTCAGACCAGAAATAAGCGCCATTTACAGCGATATAATATGTTCCTATACAGATATTATTCGCAAGTCGGACTATAAAGCGCGATTTGGACGAACTGTCAGAATAAAGGAACCTTATGTACTACAGAACAGCGATTTTGTAAAGGTTTCATGCGTTGCGGACAGCCGTGAGACATGGTTTGGCATGGCATATGGTATACGGGATACTGTGCAACACCCACTAGCGCCCAATTTGTCACCCAATTTAATTGTGCTGCCTCCTGAAGCCGTTGCTCAGGCAAAACAACAGCTGCAGGATCTGTCCACATTTTCATTTTACAATGTGTTAATGTTTGGCTTTGATTCGCTAAGTCGAAATGCCTTTATACGTAAGTTACCGCGCAGTTATGCATATTTGACCAAGCAACTGGGCGCCATTGTACTCGAGGGCTATAATATTGTGGGTGATGGCACTCCCCAGGCTTTAGTGCCATTGCTTACTGGGTACACGGAACTGGAGCTGCCGGAGACGAGGAAACGCATATCAGGCTCGCACAGTGTCGATGTGTATCCAATGATTTGGAAGGATTTTGCCCGCCTCGGTTATATGACCTCGTTCAATGAAGATTTGCCAAATGTGGGAACGTTTACATATCGCATGAACGGCTTCGATACTCAGCCCGTTGATCATTATTTACGAACTTTTTATATCCAGGCGCAGAACAGTTTGTCCAACAGCTTGCCAAACTGCATTGGCAAACAGCCAGACCATTTGGTTATGCTTGAATACACCAAGAATGTATGCATTATTTTTAATCTACTTGGTTCAAAGAAATTTATATAAAATGTTGTACTTTTGCAGTTCATGCTGAAATATCGGGATTCGCCACGCTTTGTATTTAGCTTTCATGGCGGACTATCGCACGATTCCATCAATCTTGTGGGCGCAGCCGATGCAGATGTGCACGATTGGCTGGTGTCGCTTAAAGAGAATTCACTATTAGATGACACAATACTCATATTCATGGCCGATCATGGCAATCGATTTGCTAAGGTGCGCGCGACTCTACAGGGCAAACAAGAGGAACGTCTGCCCTTCTTTAGCTTTGCATTTCCCGAATCGTTTAAGAAGCGCTTTCCGCAGGAGTACAATAACTTTGTGGATAACAAAGATCGTCTTACCACGCCCTTTGATATACATGCGACGCTCAAGCACATCATACGTAAGTTTGCCTACAGTTTTTACATATTAAACTCCATAGTGTTTACAATCTCCAACCTTTCTGTTGTTACAGAATTACAAAAGTCTGGCATAGATGAGCTGACGCCTGACAATAGCTACGACAGCGTCACAAGTGACGGGAAGAAGCAACCAATTCAGGCAAATGATATACATATATCTGATCAAGCACAGGGACGTGCTATATCGCTCTTTGAGCGCATACCTAGCAATCGATCCTGCGCTGATGCTTACATTGAGCCACATTGGTGCTCCTGCCTCAATTGGCAGCCATTACAGTTGAATGATACTCGATATGCGGGTATCATACTAAAAGCGGCCAACAGCATTGTCGAAACCATCAATGCGGCAACCGCGGAACGCCGTCAGCTTTGTGCACCGCTTCAAGTTCTGCAGATTAATTGGGCGTTGCGCTTGCAACCACATAAGGAGCTGTTGCAGTTCAATCATAATAGTGATATTGACGGCTTTTTGGCTGACTTGAGTGGCCAGACGCTGGTCCATGAAGAATTGTACCAACTGCAGTTGGTCACTCAGCCGGGCCAGGCACTCTATGAGGCGAGTGTCACCCACAATTTGCACACTTTTAATGTCACAACAAAACTATCTGATATCTCGAGGGTCAACCAGTACGGCACGCAAGCCAATTGTATATATGAGCGTGATCCGGAATTACGCAAGTTTTGCTACTGCCGTGACTAAACCTAGTCAATGTACAATCTGCAATAAGATTAGCAATGAATACAGTCATGCGAAGCAAATGGAAGAGCTTCGAATATAACCTATAAGACTTAACACAGTTTCTCTATAATTATTTAAAATAATGTTTAAACTCTTAGGTTCCGTAGAAGTAATGAGCCAAAGACTTAGCTCTTGTTACTTCTTTTTAAGTTCAAAGTATGCAATTATTATTTGTTCCTTAGTGCACAACTTGTAGTTTGTTAATAAAAATACAATTTATTAAAGTAAATTTTTAACTTTATTTTAACTGTGAATTTTAATCCCCTTATCCACTTATACAAATGAATCCAAAATGCCCAAAGTTCCAAATTATATTTTTAGGCGATGTATTTATTTGTATATTATGTGTATTTTTATTTGGATATTCTCATTAACTTTGCTTATACATTTATTATAAGTAAAATACAGATATATATATTATATATTTAATTATCTCTGTTGTATAACTGCCTGTATAAATTCGTAATCGGATAGTATTGCTATATACATACATGGGTTTTGAAATGTTACTTAATATGCGAAACATTTCGTTATTGAAAATTATGATTTTTAACTTGTTAATGCACTTGCCTGGTATAAATCTTAACGGGCAGATAGATACATAATCCGACAGTTCAAATACTGCACAACTATAGAAACATGTGTTAATCATTATTAATCTGGTTAAGGGCTATACTATTAACACTCCTTGTACGCTTCTTTACTCTCACATTTCAAGTGGCACTTCAATCTTCTGGTCTGCTAAAATGTATATTATATGTGTATATTATTAATATATATATATTACTCCGCACATAGTACGAATCTTAACTTTGGATTGAATGCTAATAATTGAGCGTTTTATTTTCTCAACACTTTTAATATTAAAAAAAAGAAATACATATACATATTGTATTTTCTGCACTTTCCTAAACTGATAGTTTGCACCAGAAATTAAGAGTTTGAAAATTTCAATGAAATAAAATCAAAACTTTATATGTAGAAAAAGAAAAAAAAAAATAATAAGTTATTTATTAAAAGATAGCATCAGATGTTACAAACAAATAGGAAAATAATAAACCTAAAAGAGAATATTATAGATAAAGTATGTAGTATCCTTAATATATAGCCTTGCACTGAGTGGGTGTGTGTATCTAAATGTGTTTCAAAAAGTATCGCATACTTTTCAGTTCCAGTCTCGCCAGCACCAAACTACACAAATTATAAAACTAACCAGATAATATAGCTGTGAAATACGTTAATAAGTACAACACATAATACACACAAACCAATACAACTTGGGGTGTACTTAACTAATAATTTGGGGATTGCAATTGCATTTCATATGTTAAACTAATTGTAATTAAGTATAAGTGTAATGATTATTTGGTTATGTGCATGAGAGAATTGTGAGTGCATCCCGTATTTAGCTATAGGCTGCGGTTGCAGCTGTTGCTGTTGTCATATTGTGTCACGACACCGATGTTGCAAGAAACTCCTGGAGACGCTGCACGGTGCCGCGATCCAATTTGCACAAATCAAAGTCAAACGTTTTGTGCGTGATCTCATAGCAACCGGTCGCCGCAATCATTTCGACAACTTGTTGCAGCTCCTCATTATCCTGCAGCGTCATTATCTTATGATGCAGCTCCTGCAGTTCGGTCAAATATTCTGTAGGCAATGGTGTATTGTTGCCCCCTCCAACACTTAAGGGCTGATTGAGCGAATCTGCCGGCGAATGCGCGCTGTTACTGTTATTGTTGTTAATTGTTGTTGTTGGACAACTATTGTTATTATTATGGCTGCTGGGCGAGGAGACAATGCTATTGTTGGCCACTGTCGCCGCCACCGCCGTCGCCTGCCGCAATGATGGCGATTTGGATTTCTCGCGCGTTGCTTTACCCGTCTGCTCTTTCTTTGTGGACTTTAGTGGCGGCTCAATAAATGTGGTGGTGCTGCTTGTGGTGCTGCCGCTATTGCTATTCTGCGAGTTGCGTCGATTGCGTTTCTTTTCTTCTTTGAGCTCCGCTTTGTCCAGCTTCTCTATCTTGGCCTCTGGTGATTTGTCCAGCTTGTCCTGTTTCTCCAACTTTTCTGTTTGCTTTGACTTGACTTTGTGCTCCTTGCCAGTTAGAGCACTAGCAGCTTTTGTCTCCTTTGCTGTATTCGGCGCATTCTTGGTGGCCTGTGCGCTCTTCTGTTGGCTGCTCTTGGCCGGCAGGTCGGGAAAACTGCTATTGGAGCTATCTGAATGTTGCAGTGTGGCAGCTGTTGCCGCTGCCAAAGCATTTGTGGCCGCCAAATCTGGCGCCGATTGTGCCGAATCCATATCGCTCAAATCCAAATTGCTGGGAGCTTTTGTTGACTGTTGTGCTGCCCCAGCTGTGGGTGTTGCAGCTGCTGCCGTTTGTTGCTGCTTGTTACTACTATGCTTATTGTCAACGTCGCGCTGTCTCTTCTCATCCTTGCTGGCGGTTTTCTCCTTGGATTTTTTGTGTTTCTCCTTCTTGCTAATGACGCTAACATTTTTTTCTGTGCCTGGCTCAGCCTGTTGACTGCTCAGCTCCGTTTTGGATGATGTTTCAACTGCTGCTGCTGCAGCTGGCTTATCGGTTGCTGTTGCTGGTTGCTGTTGTGACTTGTCTTTTTCGCGCTCTTTGGATTTGTCCTTGTCACGCTCCTTTTCCTTATCCTTGTCACGATCAATGCGCTCCTTCTCTTTGTCTTTGTCCTTGTCCTTATCTTTGTCTTTGCTTTTGTCCTTCTTCTTGTGCTTGTGCGATTTCTTGTCCGTATTGCTGCTGCCATTGCTGTTCGCTGTTTTGCTGCTTTTGCTTTCAGCCACTTTATCGGCGGCCTTTGTCGAGGTTGACAACTCTTCCTTATCGTGGACACGCTTTCCGCCGCTGTTAGAGGCTAGACTGCTGGCGCTGGCGCTGCTACCTAACGAATTGGGCGTGGCCTTGCCGCTTACCTTTAGTGCATCGTAGTTGGCTTGCGATGGTTGAATCTGTGCTTGTTGCATTTGGTTATTGCTGTTCGTGGCCGGACTGTCGCCGTGCCCGCGCTCATCCTTGGGCGCCCGCTTATCCTTGTCACGCTCCTCACGCTGCTTCTCCCGCTCGCGTTCGCGTTCCTTGTCTTTTTTCTCCTTTTTGGACTTTTTATTGGAGCTGCGCTCCTTATCCTTTGACTCCGATTTACTCGTCGACTTATGCTCGTCGCGTTCCTTGGAATGAGCATTAGGTGTGCCAGAGGCGCTTTCCGTTGTGGTTGACTTCTTGGGACTCAGCTCGGCTAGACTGCTTCTCGCTCCCGCCTTGGGACTGACCGTGCGTCTGACTAATGCACTGGCAGCTGCAGTGAGTGCGTTGTTGCTGCTGCTTTGCTCGCGTTCGCGCTCGCGATCCTTGTCGCGTGTTTTGTCCTTTTTGGACTTCTCCTTTTCCTTGTCGTGCTTACTGCTGCTGGACTCACTGGTTTTGCCAGATTTACGTTCCTTATCCCGACCATGGCGATCTTTTTTATCCTTGTCACGCGGCTTGTCCGAACTACTTGATTTGTCGCGCTCTTTGCTTGACTTCTCCTTGGCATCGTGTGATCCGACCTTGCCGCTATTGGAGCCAGCTAGTCCTTTAGCGTCTGGCGAATGCTTGGACGCAGTTACTGCCAACTGATTTCCACCTGCCACACCCCCAGCGCTGCCTTTAGTAATGGGCGGTCCAAAGAGTGCAGAGAAGGAGTTTGTCTTGCTGCTGGCATCTTCGTTGCGCGGCTTATGCTTCTTGCTTCCGGAGTCACCCACCACAAAGGTGCTGCTACTGCCTCCCTTCGCCTTGACGACCCCGCTCAACTCAGATGCGGGCAAATCACCGCCGCCGCCAACGCTGGGCGACAAAGTTCGGCTGACGCTGCCAGTGGCACCGATGCTGGCACCAAAAACGGGTACACCGCCCCCACGCATTAGTTTAAGGCGAAATTCCTCCGAAGGGGCCTCGAAGACATGGGTCTTAACTTCGACGCGATAATGAGGTGGTCCCGTCGGTTGCAAATCCAAATCATACTGATACACAATGCGCTTGGGTTCGTCCCGGTTTCGAAAGAATATCTCAACCGGCAGTATGAAGCCAGCATAGCCGGACTCCTGTATTGCATACGGTGGATCTTTAATTACTGCAAAATAAAGTTTACCAAGTGAAATTTTGGCGCGCAAAGTGCAAAATTTTGCGAAACTTACCACGCTTTGGCTTGGGAAATGAATCGTGTAGTATAAATACGACCTTGTCAACGAATGCACTTATGTCTGCCTTGTTCACGCCCTGAACATATATTTCCCAGTCGTGGGTGAAGGCCTGCGGATGTTTTTTGCTGCGCAGCTTTGACGTGTGACCAATTTCGAACTGCACCTTGACCGCCATTTCGTTGATAACAGCAACGGTAATTCATCAATATTTTATATCGTCTTTATCAATATTCTGCAAGGATTTTCGTACATAAACAAAAGTGTTTGTTGTTGTTTTTGTTACGCTGCTCGGCTCGGCTCTGCTGCTCTGCTTTGAGGCGGCGCAGTGTGAGTGTCTGGCCGTGTTATATGTGTGTTCGTGTCACCTTAGCTAAATGTGCCATGTGCCAAACTGAAGCAATAGTTTATAAATCTTAACAGTTCTGCAATTTAATGCTTATAGCCGCAAGTCTGGGTGCAGAGCCCACTATAGCACTAAACTTTTTAATTAAACAACAAAAACTGTCTAAGAAAACGAAAACACTCGCACTACATACACATTAGAGCTGTCAAATAATCGATGTCCAAATCGATACATCGATGTTTCGCTTTAGCCGTCAACGCATCGATGTTGATAACTACACACTCGCTTTTGCGTAATTTTTCATATCGATAGTTAATGTGCAGAGATATCGATTCATTTTATACAGCTGTTTTGCCATTCACGCGCGACTGCGAAAACAATAAAATGTTTTGCAAAAAAAAACCGCAATAAAACTTGGATGAAAATTGTAACTCTTGATGTAAGCTGCAGCCCGCCACGCCCACACATTAACACTTTTCCAAAATGGCTAGTGACTTTAGCGCCAGCCAATTTGTGTCCACAAACACTTGTGCAGCAAATGCGGCAAGCTCCTCGCGGTGGCTGACGGAGGAAGTCTTTAAGTTGATCGATATTGTGCAACGGGATGAAGCTATCTATAATCCACGACATAAGTACTACTTTTGTCGGCCATACGTTGAGAACTTTTGGCGGGAGGTGGACTTAAAGCTCGAGAAGAATCCAGGTGCCAGTCTGGCAAAATGGACAAATTTGCGCATATCTTTTCGACGCGAGTACACCAACTATTTGGAAGAGAAAGTGCCACCCTGCTGGTCTTACTTCGATCGCATGTTCTTTTTGCATCCATATCTGCGGAAAAAGCACCAACAGCCGAAATCTCTGGACACCCAAGTCCAAGATGCTCTGGCACATCTGAGCAGTCTCTCAAATCGGATGCAACGGGAACGATCAGTTAACACATGTCCAGCGGCTAGCACCACCACTAGCAGCACAGCGCAGGTGAATCCCAGCAGTGCTGTACACTCGGCACAGCAATCCCCACATCCGCAACAGATGGACAACTATTTAGACTATTTCGATGATCACGAGCACAACAATTCCGAGCTGGATGAGATTATTGATGAGGAACAGCGGGTACGCTTTCAAAATCATACGCTGGATAACAATGATATCAAATCGGAATGTGAGGAACCAGTTGATGATTACGAGCCGGAAATCGAGGCAGATACCGACGTGCAACGTCTGCATCAACACCACGATGAGGATGAGCAAGAGGAGCATGAAATGCGCACAATGGCTTATGATACTGCTATAACAGCATCTGCTGCACCCAGTTCCACATCCAATTCCTCTTCGTTGGCATTAGAGAAGCGCTACACACAGCATTATCAACAGCACGCTAGCAGCAGCAGTAACAGCAGGATGCAGCACATGAATCGCCTGCAGATGCGCACTTATCAAGATGAGGCACGTGCCTTGCGGCCGCGCTCACAGGAGCTACAGAGCACAGCTGCTGCTGCTGCTGCCGCAGCTGCGACAGTGGCTGCAGCTGCCAGCGCCGCCAGTTTGCAAACACACTCAAATATTTCATTTGTGCGTCCAACTTTTAGCTGCAAGCCTGTGGACATGGTTAGCACCACAACGCACACTGGGGGCACCATTGTCGGCATTGGCATTAGCTCGGCATCCGCATCCACATCTACATCCGACACTGAGTTGCCAGCATCATCAAGCGTCGCAGCAGCAGCTCTCCCACAGAGCAATGGTTATCTCAGTCAACGTCATGTGCATGTGCCGCATTCACATTCTCACACGCATCATCAGACGACTCCGTCACAGCGATTGGAGGTGAATAATACGTCTGGGTCTGTGGCCACAGCGGGCGCGGTGGAACTGTGCGACTGTAAGACCGATTCGGATGCCATGTTCCTAATGAGCCTATTGCCTGACATACAAAAACTGAATGGACGCGATCGTGGCAAAATAAAAATAGCTTTCCAAAATATATTGCAGGATTACTTGTATCCCGACTAAACGCGACTTTAAGTCGTCTCTGCTGCTAGTTAAGATCTCCCAGATATTCTGTGTATACAATTTTGCTTATAGCATGCACAAATCTACTTTGATTTACTACTTATTAGTTGATTGGCACAGCCAAAAAAAAAAAGTTGTTTTTCATTCGCGTAATTCCTTAAAGCTTTGCTGTGCAAAAAGAAACAAAGTATCCTTAACTAGTATCCTAACTGTAGCCCCTTTAAAGAATATGTGTTATAAATTATTTTATTAATATGTATAAATATTTATAAATATTTTATGTTTAACACAAAAATAAATTCATTCAAATTTTACAGCAACTGTTTATGGCTACAATTAAACTATTCTACTTGAAATTAACTCTGAAAATTATCTGATATTAAATCAGAGTTCTTGCTAATCTTAACAATCAAATGTACTTTAATCAAAAAGTTTCAAATCTCGTGCTATTTTCTGAATCTTATTGTCTAGCGTCTTGTCCTCGTATTCACAGATATAATAATGCCTGGATGTGCACTCCTGACCATAGTACACATAGCTATGTTTTCCGGCATTGTAGCTCAGACGCAGACAGCGTCCTTTGCCTTCAATTTGTAGTGTATTATTAAGAACGTCGTTATCCTCCGTCGTCTGTTCGCTGCTGTCAACCAAATTAGTTGCCGATGAGTTCTCTGCTTTCTGTGACATAGCTATCGATGTCAGATTTGTATTTGGATTGACGGGCTTGGCGGAATTGGACCAAATCCACAGCAGACCCGGGTTCAGACCGCCCAGCCAATAGTCACGACCTCTGTGCGCTGGCTGATTGAGTAAATAGGCCATAATTTCCTCGTTCTCGGACACTTTCTCGAATTCAGCCAAGTGTGCAGAGAGTCCTTTGCAGGCTGTGTTTGCCGTTTTCCAATTCACCTGCTGTTGGCTGTTTATGTAATAGCAATTGTCACTAATACGCGTAAAGTTGGTTGGACAAGGATCTCGCACTTCCTTCTGATTGTTGCCGGCCATCAGGTAATAGATTAATTGTTCCGTGCGTCTAACTCGACTTTCCAAATAATCTGAAGAATAAAGATTGAATTTTGATGATACATTTTTTAAGTTAACAAGCTGCCACAAAAAAGACAAATAAAATAATTTGTGGATTTGGTTGACTACAATTGGCGGGAGATAAATGTTTTAATAAATTGCAAATATTTATTGTTACGATCACTATAAAATATTGCTTTGAAGATTAGCAAAGTAGAATTCTTGATTTTTATTAGTATTACTAATATTTTAAATTTATTTTCTTACCAACACGATAGACAAGCTTTTCAATGGCGCCCAATAGATACAAATCGTTTTCGGAGACGGCTCGAAAGGTGTTGGTCGGACTGCCATGTGAGACCTGGTGTTGCTGCTGAGAGTGTGCCGGGGGCTGCTGCAGCGGCACAGGTCGCAAATGTGGCTGAGGTGGAGAGGATGGGGCATTGTTGGAACTGCCACCGTTACCAGAGCCACCAAAACCAAAAAGTTGTTGCAAGAAACCGGGTGTTTGCCGCTGTTGTAGCTGCTGTTGCTGTTGGTGTTGTTGCTGTTGCTGTTGGTGCAGCATTTGATTTGTCATGGGTCGAAATTGTGGATTAACAATTGGGCTTTGACTTTCCACGGGCGTACGCAGATGAGGTTCTAGCTCCACAGCCTCTCCAATGCGACGGGTAATATAAATATTGTTGCCGGGTCGCTTGTATGCGGAGGAATGATAATTAATGGGTCCACCCATATCCCCGCCCATATAGTTGAGATCTTTGGACATACGCTGACTGCTGCTCTGGCTGCAAAGTGACACAAATTAAACTAGTAATCCAAATTGGCATAACACACAAACACCCACCCTAAGACATAATCTTCGAGAAATTGCGACCAATTTGGTGCGTCTGCATTAACCAATGTCAATGATTCATTTGCGTATTTTTGCATAGTTTCACCGTCATCTGCCTTGCATAATCCAAGACACTGGCCCAGACATAACAATACCATAAAAACATGATGACAATTTGTTATTTTAATTTTCTTTGCGGCCGGTAGCATGGCGACATGAAATGTTTAATAAACTATTCACAACAATTAAAAAAATGTAGGCACAATTCAAGTAGCGTAGTGTAAATGAAATACGAACACTTTCAATTTCTTTCAAGTTGCGAGTATTTCGAGCGTTGTCGCGTTCGGTATAAGATTCAAAATGTGACTGAGACTGCGACTCTGTTGTAGTTGAAGCTTTGGGGCGCTGTCATGGTCATGACAGTGGCTTGGCGGCAACATCGTCGACGTCAACGTACGCATCTTGTTGTTGCTGTTGCTGTTGCTTTTATTTTTACTTACCATAAATGCAAAATTTCACTTTCACCGACGGACGCTCCTCACGAATGTAAGTCATTGGGTTTTTGTTTAATTTGGTTTGGTTAAATTTGTATGACGGCAAAGGCGGCGGCTTTTTACTTGTGGTTGCTTACACATTGTCAAGCTCATTGAAACTGAGTTTATTTAAAGTTTATTGATAATATAAATTCAATTATATATAATTAAAGTAAGTGTTTATTGAACTGCCAGACGGAATGATTTTAGGTATTCATCAAAATTTAATAATCAAATAGAGTCATGT
Source organism: Hirtodrosophila alboralis (assembly GCA_035043045.1). Classification (NCBI taxonomy): domain Eukaryota; kingdom Metazoa; phylum Arthropoda; class Insecta; order Diptera; family Drosophilidae; genus Hirtodrosophila; species Hirtodrosophila alboralis. The sequence goes on along the minus strand of JAWNNH010000518.1, from coordinate 62,979 downwards.
TTAGTCTATGATAGGTAAAAATAACGCATTTTAAGTTTAAATATAATTATGCTGCTTTTATATTAAAATACACGAATCTATATGCATATATTTAGAAACGTTTATAGGCTTTTTATCTACAGTCGAGTTTAATGAAGCTTTAAAAATTGTCATATCATTACTACAATAAAGTGAATCATTTAAAGTTTAAAATCTCTTTTTGCCTTGGCTACTTGCAAATTATTTCAATACTTACATATCTATTATAAAGAAAGGGGAGTTTTGATGTGTGCATATTATTAAGCTCTATTAATATTTTCATTTCAGTAAATTTTGGTTTTGTGTTTTTTATTAATTGCTTTGGAGACGGGCGGTCCAAGATTATAACCAGCATCAAATGATCATGGAACGTGTTTCACTCACTGCCCACATGCTATATGCTTGGAAGTGCTCTCCAAAATATTCAAATTGATTTCTTGATGGTAACCATGAAGTTTTCAACGAATTCAAACATTGACTTTCATTATGACTTATTTTGATTACTTATTAGCCGATGGTTAACGATGTTGCAATGTAGGTTTACTCTGATTGTTTATTTTTATACCCTTGCAAAGGGTCCAAAGACTTTTTTAAAGAACCTATAACTCTTCCAGTAAAGGTATAAATATATTTTCTAGCTTATCATTTACAGTCGAGTCGTTCTAGTTATGTTCATCTGTCAATTTACACAATTAAACCCTTTAAAAATCCATTAATTGTTATTTATCTCTATTTACTAAACCCAACTGAATTTATTTATTTCCTCTAATTTATCGGGAACCAAACTAATATTTTTTTTTTATAAATAATTCAATTTGAGCTAGCTGTTTTTTCGCCAACTGGTTCAGTTTGTAGTATTCAGTTAAATAATACAATTGTTGTAAGAGAATCTTTTTTGATTACCTTGAACAAATTATATTAAAATTCGATAACTATCGGAAAACTGTCATAGGAAAGATCGTTAAAAAAGTTGTATTTTTTACGAAAACATTTTGTATTGAATATTTTATATGAGCAGAAATTTATGAGTATCACTGGAAGGGTATTAAAGCTTGAACACAATTATATTTATTAATTTTTTTTTGCTTTTATAATCCGGCCTGATGACGCATATGTAAATTTTTGAAGATCGGCTTTGATCTTGAGGGGTTTTCCAAAAAGCTGAATAAGAGATTTCGAGATTTCATAAAAATCGCTCATGTTTTGCCAAAAAAAAAAAACCCGAACAGTTGCAAATTAATCAAATTGTTTCAATTTATGTTGACTGGAAATTTACGTGGTGTATATATTGTTTACAATACAAACCTTTTCAATATAAAAATATGCTACTGGGCATTATATTATTTAGTAGTTGGCAAAATTCCGAAATCAAAAAGAATTGAGAAGTTTCAAACTTCGCATTTCTTATTGTTTCGCTTAGCTTTTAGAAAATGTAAGATTTCTGTTCCATGCAAAGAAAATAAGTAGCGCATTCTCATCAAAGCAAACATCAACATATAATTTTTTTTGGAATTTTTTTTTTATAAATTTTTAAACTTTTTTTTCGTATTTTCTGTGTGTTTTTTGTTTTTTAAATATATTATAAAATTTCAAATTTTCAACCACCATTCTTAACAGCATAGATAGTACATATTAAGCTTTCTCTCTCTTTCTATAATTTTTATCTCTATCTCTCTCGTTCTTTAACTAGGTTCAAGTTCTTAATATTTTTAAAAATTGCTTTAAAAATACAAAAATTATTGTTGTTTTCTTTTACTTCTTCTTTTTTTGGTATATGTAGCTACTTATTTTGCTGCATTTAAGTGTAAAACAATTATTTAATTTTGATGAGGCTTTTACAAAATCTTTTATCTAATTTGATCTGTTATACATTTGTTGTTGTTGTTGCTGTTGTAGACCTTATTGTTGTTGTTATTTATTTATTTAAAAATAGATTTTGTTTAAAGATATACACAATGGATGTTGTTCTTGGTATTTGGTAATTGATTTGCAAAATGATGTTGATATGATAAAATCGTTTACATTTGGTAGAGTTCTTCTTCTTGTTTCGACTGATCCAAATTCTCCGCTCAGTGCCCCGCTTAATAGCCAGCCAATTCGGCGAATGTGGAGTCCATCTCGTCGGCCAGAGACTTGTATCTGTCCTTGTTGATGCCCAACTCGTCTGTGAAACGAATATTAAACGATTATTAATATTTGTTCAAGATCTTTGTAAAAATTAAACACAGTGCAACATATATTTGAACACATAAAGTATAAATCTGGTGCCACGGTACCAACATGTGGCGATACACTGTTAGAAAACAAGTGTTTTCTGTTAATACATAAGTTAGTTTTGCGCTGTTTTGTCAAGCGATTGATTTTATTTTTAGTTTAGTATTATTAGTTAAAATAAACTTTTGCGTTTTGTGTGGGATCTTTTGGGGGCGGAAAATCTAGAAATTAACGACTATCTAACTAATCAGCATCAAGACTGTAAAAAACAATGAGCAATGATGAGAGCGAAATTGAAATACATAAATACGTATATTCAACATCTGTCAAAGAGATCTTGTAAAAACCTTGGCAAAAGCCATCCGAACTGCCATCTAAGTATATAATGATATAATGAATGCAGCTAGGAAACTGCAGATAGATTTAAGATTGGGCTTGTTTGTTGTGTCTGGGAAGGCAAGACAATTAAACATGCCACATATAAAAAAAAAGAAAATGAAAACAAAGAAATTCGCACTAAACAGAAATTATTTTTCAGTATAAAACATAATTGAAATCACCTGTGTTTTCGAAAGCATAAATAACTACAGTTGGCATTTTCATTTTGATAGATTGGAACTTTAGGTCTGGACATATTTTTACAGTGTACACAAGTATTTTTTTGGGGCGGGATTTAAACTTGGACAAGAGCCACATTATGGCAAGACTAAACAAATTATTTACAGTGTAAATTGTGACAGTAAATGTGGCAAATCTACACAGTGTTGTCTTCTGGGAATAAAGTGCAAATAAATAGGGAACTGGGCATACGTGTTCTATATATATGTATGTAAGTATGTGTAGTTGTTGTATATGTATGTAAATTGTGGAAATTGGAATTTGGCATATTTGGATTTTTTTATTGGGGGGTTTTTTGGTTCTGTTTTTTGTTTTAATATCCAGTAAGTTCAGCAAATGTCTGGTCCAAATCGTCGCAGATTGCTTTGTATTTTTCTTTCTCATGGAAGAGACGGTCTGCAAAAAGCATTTGTTGTTTATTTATTTATATTACATATGTGAATTAATAAAAGCAGTGTGTAAGAGCAGCTTATGATTATTGTTTTAAATCAACAATCAACAATATGTACAATGTATTTGTTTATATAAACTGTACGCATTAGTGGAAGCTGCATTGATTTTAAGAATTTTATATCAATGCTATATATTTATATTTCTATATATATATAAGTATTTGTATGTATTGAATAGACCGGTGTTCACGCATCATATTGGCGCACTGGTTCGGTCTTCAAAATGTTAGAATTAGGATTAAATCAAAGATTAACATACCTTCTAGCCTGTCGACTTCCTTCTGCAGGCGCTTCACGTGCTTCTCGGCTTGCTCGGCGCGCTGTTCGGCTTCCTTCAATTTCAGGGACAAGGTCTTCATCTCACGCTTGAATTCCTCAACGCGCTGGTTGGCCTTCTCCTCGGAAACTTCCAGAGATTTCAACGAGTTGCCGACAACCTAACAATTGCAAAATATTATAAAAATATAATTCATAATTTATTTGTGTGTAGAACACACCTTCAATTCTTCCTCCAACTCCATGATCTTGGATTCACCGGAGCGGACACGATCCTCAGCCACTTCCAGCTCATCTTCAACGAAGGCCAGCTTGCGGGACACTTCATCGGACTTGGTATCGGCATCCTCAGCCAGCATGCGAGCTTCCTTCAATTGGTTGGTCAACTGATCCATACGTTCCTCATCCTGCTGCGAACGGTTCTCCAATACTTTGCACATACGGTTGTTCTCATCAGCCGATTGTGTGGCCTCCAACAGCTTCTGTTGGGCGGTGGTTGAGCGCTCCTCAGATTTCTCCAAATCCTCCTCAATCTGTTGGACCTTACGGTTCAAGGTGGCAACATCAGATTCCGTGGAGGTCAACAGTTTCTCCTTCTCTTCCAATTCGGTGTTGGCCTTCTCCAGCTGCTCCTTGGCGGTGACCAAATCAACCTCAACCTGAACAAATTTCTTCTCCAAATCGCGCACCTCCTCATTGAGTTTGTCGGCGCGGGAATTGGCATCCTTAGCTTGATTCTCACAGGTATCAGCCTTATCAATGGCATTATCCTTCTCAAGCTTCATCGCTTGCATCTTCTTCTTGATGGCGTCCATGGTGTTTGTGTTTTTGTTATTCGCTTAGGAGGGAAGAAAACTGGAAAAAGGCACTGCAAATATAAATAAAAATATAAATTTTATTAATATTATTATTATTAATTCATAATTCGCAGGAAACAAATTAAAAATATTTTCTGTCAATTTTAAATTTTCATTTAAATTCTTTTTATTAACAAGTATTTTTTCAATTATTTCCTGCCTTTTTCAATTGGTTGTCATATGTTTCTTCGCAGCTCATAAAAGTGCACTTTATACAAAAAATGTTTATCTTAGGCAGTGGATTTTAATTACAACGTATAGCTCAATAGCTATAGGAATTAGTATATAGTATAGTACTATAGTATCTATGTAGGAGTACATACATATATTGACCGAAAGCCAAATGTAAACACAATTTGCTTTGCCTATAAATTTATAAAAGCTAACATAAAATTCTCTCTTTGAATCTGAAGACACTTTGCTGCTCTCTCTCTCACTCTCTCTCTCTTTCTTCAATTTGCATTATATATTTATTTGTTGTACGATTTTTGTTTAAAGAATTTAAAAATAAACTTGATATACGCATATCCAGTCTACACGGCATTGGCGCTGCCGCTTTTTGGAAATTTTTGCCTTGTCTGTAATTCTAGAGTTCCCAATTATGTGTTTCAAAATTAACACATACACATATAGATAGATACATATAGAATGATTGCAATTTGTTCATTTTATACACATTTCTTTTATTTTGGGGTCAGAATATATATATATGTGTGTGTGGGTGTAAACATTTTCTATTCTTTGAGGTGTATCTATATCTTCAAAAGTGGGACAAAGTCATTTATGTTGTAGGTATTTCTATAGCGGTGTATTTTACGGGAAGTTCCAAAAATCTAGTTTCATTTTCTAATATAAGAAGTAGCGATCGTCAAGCTAAATAATCTTTTGAAGACAATTTCTTAGGTTTAAGTATCTAGTAATAGAGAATTAATTAAATGTTTTTCAAATATCACATTCCAATTTTTTTAAAAACATAATTATATTGAAAGTATATAATTGCAAATATTTTTAATGAAAATTTGAAAAGCATGATATTCTACTATACACAAATATAATTGAATGTGTTTTATTCAAAGTTTTTAGAAAAAATAATAATTAGTATAATTTTCTACATATTCATGTTCTATAGAAAGAACAACGTTTTTCAATATGTAAACTTTGGAAAAATATTTTTCATAATATCTGCATTTATGGCCTTCATTATATTTGTTCACACCAAATGTTGTGTGGGTGGGCATACCCGATTTTCTAAATTTATATATATACAGCTATATATATATGTATATATGTATATATATATACTTAATATATAGATATTGCTTTAGAAACTGCTCTCTAATAATTTTCAAGCATTTTCTGACATAAAGCCAAAAACAAACTCAAGGATAAATTACCAATACCAAATGTTCAACGTTCATGAGATCATGAAAGCTTTTGGCGGCGCAAAAGCTTTTTTGTCTAATTTTCGAATAGAGTTAAAAATAAAATCTTTAAAGTTGTTTTTGAGTATTTGTAAATGTATCTGTATCTATGGGTGTGTGTGTGTGTGTGTATCTGTATGTGTGTGTGTGACAGGCAGGTGTCTGTCTGTAGTTAATTTTATAGAAAAAATAGAAAAACTTTCTCAGCAGCAGCTTTTTGGTTTTAATGTGTGTGTGTAAAAATTGTGCGTAGCTTCATCAATGTGCATATGTATGTGTGTTTATTGGTGTGTCGCTTTTCGCAAGTGTGTGTGTGAGTGTGCAAAAATGTTCACTTATACACACACACACAGAGACGTATTCTTTTTTTTGTCAGATTTAGTTACAAAATTCCTTATAAGTGAATTTCTCACAACGTCCAAAAGTCATTATAAAATTTTAAACATTTTCTTTTACATATTGAATTTTAATTGAAGACATTAAATATAAATATTTTTATAAAGATCATTGAAGATCATTTAATTATATTATATTTTTGTAACACTTTTATTGAATTTTATATATTTTATCTTTGGCGTTTATAATTTCAATTTATTTTTAATATTTTCAGCATTAATTTATAATTTTATTTATAGACACATACATATGCACAGTTAATCGTTTAATTTGTATATATATATATATACGTATATGTATATATTCTTTTCGTTATAAAATTATTTGCTCATTGCAATTCGCATGCACTTGTCACTTGGATTTTTATCTAGGAAACTTTGTCTTATTTGGAAGTCCCATGCAACATTTATTTATAAATAAATTACGTAGTTTTATTTCAACAAAATATATTATTAAATTTTTTAAAATTTTTTTTTTTTTTTTAATATTTCCAATGCAAAAATCCTGGCAGCAGCAGCCGTAACTAACCTTAGCGTTTCAAACACACTATACGCTGTCGAAACCCCGAGAACACTGATGCTGACCAAGTTGCTGGGCCGGGAAAGCGACCCCAAGAAATAACGCAAGGCGCACACACAGATACAAACTCATACGCACACACACACACACACACACACACACACACACAGCATACATGAAAACAGCGGCACACCAACGCAGTATTGAATAATTTGTCGTTTCGTAAAATTTCCCATTAAAAAAATAAGCGGAAAAGCGCTTTCGCAATTTTTCATGGGCTGATCAGAATTTCCCTAAAAATTTCCCCAATATAATATAGATACATATGTATATATGTATCGGTGTATATTCAAATATATCACACACACACATCTCCTACGAAATTCTCTCATCCAATAGTATATCTATTGCTCCCGTTTTTCCTATACTGCATTCTCATCATATGCCTCACAGACAGGCGTGAAAATTGTGCGTTTTTTTTTATTTCAAATTGAAGAGAATTTGTTTTATTTTTTTTAATTTTCATTGTATAGTCTTGTGTATCTGTATCCATCAGATGTGTGGCTAAAAATAGCACATACTACATGTATAATACAAGACTGATACACGGCTAACAAGATGAGAATCTATTTTGAATTAATAAATATTGAGAAATTTTCTTATTTTTTTTTTTCATTTGGTAGAAATCTTGTTTGCCGTGTATATGGACCGTGACAATAATGTGACAATTAAAAACAAAATTTTTAGTATGCACTATAAGTCAGAAGCGTCATAATCAGCAGAAAATTAGATTATTTAATATTTAAAAACTCTATTTAAACCAATTAAATGGAGATCAGCATTTTAACTTCTTGATAGCATTTTATATATATATTGAAGGTCGTAAACGCTTTGAAAGTACATTGATTTAAAATCCGAAATTTCACATTATTTTTGAATCTAAAATTTGTATTAAATGGTCAAGGGCTACTAACCGAATTAAGGAAAAAACCTTTAGCTGACATTTTTATACACTCTGTACGCAAAAATAGGTAAAAAGTGGTAAGGGTAACAAAGCTATTGAAATGTGTGTAACAGGCATATGGAGGCATCTCCCACGACATTAAGTATACTTATTATAAATCCATTTATTCCGTTTTGTCTATCTATTGTATAATCACAGCTGCAACCAGAACAGCATAGTCAAGTGTTCTCGACAACGGAATATCCTTTATTCAGGTTTAAAATTACAGATCATTAAAGCTTAAAAAAACGGCATCGATCGTTCTATTTATTTCCTCTGAGATATAGTTTCTTGGAAAAATATTGTGTTTGCTGCCAATTAATCTTTAGATTTTTATAGTACATATATTATAATGTTGAATGTTTTATCGATGTAATTGAACTTGATGTTAATCGCCTAGATTTTAGTGGTCTTATATAACGATGGAACAACATGGCTAGATCGATTATCTGTTGATGCAGGCTTTAAATATGTATATATATACATCTATATTATATAATTTCTAATTTTATGTTGTTGCCATTTCTAATGGGTGCAGGCTATAGCAATACTTCACAGAACTAATCATAATTTTTAGAATACAATATATCCAGCTAAATCTGTATATTCCACCTACAGGTGTCAGCAAATTTGATGTGAACTGTTTGCATAGAGAATAACGCTCATATCTCGGCTGTGTCTTTGAGTATCCTGACAACTCCTTTGGTAAATTTATTATCTTGATGAGCACTTTAAGCTGACCTTAGGATATTATAATCGTCCTTGCAGTTTCCGAGATGTTAAGTATTTTGGTGATTTCGGCATGTTTATTTTGGCGCCGGATAGTGTGTTTGAAACGCCGGAAAATTGAATCAAGAACTTGTTTACCAACTTTGCAATAGCTTTAATTAATTAAATAATTTACTTGATACAATTTATAAAACTGAGGGTATTTTTGGCATCAAATTTACTTACCTTACAAAATATATATCTTAAATTCTCTGATACATTCAATACAAAAAAAGGCAATTTTATATGCAGTTCATTTCAAAAAAGATTTTTTTTTCCATTTATTTATCATAAAAATATAAACGCTTAATAACTGAGAAATAAATATGTTTCATACATACTTGTACATATAAATTTGTTTGTTTGAGAATTACAAAAGCTTTGCATGTGTACATTTTTGTTTTTATAATTAATTTTTACTTAATTATTCATTTTTTGACTTTTTATGTAGCGTTTTCATACAAAGGCCATAGAAAATTTCAATTTTATAGATACATTTTCCATCTAGAGTGCAAGCATAAAAAAATAATTTGATTGAATTTAATCAAATTGACTGTTTTGTTCTGAGCTGTAAAATGTGAAAATTTAGCGGTGCAATAAATAAGTTTCAATTATAAATAAATATATATTGTAGTAAATATTCGATAATTTGACCTGTTACCATTTTCAATTACTTTTCCTTAGATATTTCATCGATTTTCGGAATTCAGAACATCTAACAATTTTGATTCCTCAAAATTTGATCCGATTTAGATATGGAAACAGGTCTGATTGACTGGTGGGCTTTATAGATATTGTAAATTAAATCTGGGCAGGTATTTCAAGCTAATATTGATTAAATTTTAATGTGAATACAGGCAGTATTATCTTTTCACTCAAATACAATCAGCGCTCTCTATACATGTACGTAAATTTTAAATATATAATTGCTAAAAATTTGCTTTATTATTGGTATAAATGTATTGAATCATTTTTGGAATGTTTAAATAGAATGTTTGTTGTAGCTGGATGTCGAAAGGCGTTTGGACTCCATTTTGTAAATCTCAGGCTGAATTTGTTGCTGTTGTTCCGTTGTCAGCTTAATAGTTGTTAAGATCAGCATATTCCAATTCCTGGGCAATCGATTTGTACTTCTCCTTACCTTTGCTGACCTCATCTATGTATTACACGAATGCAGCAGGAAGAAAAAATGTAAAATAAAATAAAAGAACGCAAAAAATTTTAAATAGTTTCTTTAGTTTATTGCATAGTTTGAATACAAATAATAAATATATAAAATTTTTGAGTTAAACAAATACACAAGGCGATTGTCACAAATCATTTAATTCAAGCTTTACATCAAAATCTACACACAAAAATCTAATTGCAAGCAAGATACGTTTACAAGGCGCCTACAAGTATGCTACAAAATAACGATAACGATAAATGTGCGTTAAGTGTTGATCGATTTTTTTGTTGTGGCTCTTTTTTGGGGGCGGGCAAAATGGTGCTGCGTCTATTCCTTGAGGATGAGCTCGACAAAGGCGGTATCGAGATCGTCGCCAATATCCTTGTAACGCTCCTTCTCCAAGACAAGGTCGTCTGTTTATTATCGTTGTGAAATCATAAAAGATAACAGCAATAAAGAAAATATTGAAATTAATAAAAATGATAAAAACAGCACAAGTACATAAATCAATAAACGTAAACCCTTCACAAAACATAAGTGTAACAATTAACTGACACTTAAAATCACTTAGATAAAACAAATAAACGAAAAAATATTTACCTCCTATATATGAAAATAAATAAATAATGCAGCAGTTGCACTGCTTGTTGGCAGCAGCGTTTAGGTTGGTAATGCAGTGCGCCGCTAGCTGTTAAATTCAAAATCAATAATTAAAATGCAACAAGCAAACAACAACAAATTGACAGCCAATCAGCATACTTTGTTTTTGCAATGCTTCGGTTAAATAAGTTTTAATTAATAATAATGTATATGAAAATATTGTTTTTGTTTTCAAAATAATAAATAAAAGCAGGGCAGCATTTTATAGCAGTTGTGTGTGTGTGTCTTAAGCAGCAGAACGATGAATTTTGGGTACGGAGGCGGCTGTCGTTATCATTGATCGATTTTCTTTTATTTAGGCTGGTGGCGCCTCGGCGGGTGCCTCAGCGGGCGCTGCAGCTGGTTCAGCTGGTGGTGCTTCAGCTGCTGGGGCAGCAGCCTCCGCAGCGGGCGCAGCAGCCTCAGCCGCGGGTGCAGCAGCCTCTGCTGGTGGGACAGCAGCGTCCGCTGCAGGTGCCGCACCTTCTGCTGGTGCAGCGCCCTCAGCCGCGGGTGCAGCACCTTCTGCTGCTGGTGCAGCACCCTCAGCCGCGGGAGCAGCACCTTCCGCCGCTGGTGCGGCACCTTCAGCGGGAGCTGCTGCAGCCTCACCCTCTGGTGCTGGCTCGGGCTCAGAGCCGGGTGGTGGTGGCTCATAGTTCTTAACAAATGGCACTTCAGCGCCCTCTGGGGGCAAATCGATCGAGTACTCGAATGGTGGCGGTGGTGGTGGTGGCGGAGTTGGCTCCTTTGGTGGTGGTGTCGGTTCCTTTGGCACTGGCACACCATCCTCTGCAACCGCAACAATAATCTCGCCATCCTCACCAACAACAGCACCCTCAGCCGCAGCTGCAGCCATAGCGGCCGCAAGGGCTGCGGCTCTGGCCTCCTCCATGGCTGCCAATTCCTCGGGCGTTGGTGTGGGCAGCTTTGGTGTGGGTGGCTTGGGGTTGCGCACCGTCCAGAAGGGTTCTAGACCCTTGATCAAGCCCACAAAGGCTTCGTCGAGACTGTCGCCGACCAGGCAATAGCGCTCTGTTTCAACGATTATATCGTCTGGATTGGTTGGAATACGATAGCGATGCGTAATGTGGCAGATAGAAAGCATTACAAGCAGTCAAGAGAACGAGAGAGAGAGAGAAAGGAGTGGAGATAGATAGCGTGAAAAGGATGCAAAAGCGCAACTAAGAAAACTAAAAAGAAAACTAAAAATAAATGCTTTGCTTAAGGTTTTTTTTAGCGCACAATGACGAGGTTGGCGGGAGGTGGGGCAATGTTAGTGAGAACTTGACAAGGAAAACGCATTCATTTTGTTTAAGCAGCAACGAGATCCTTTTGGAGAGATCCTTTATGACTCTATTTCAACTAGTTTGAAACAATTTTCAATTTAACATCCTCTTTAACATGTATTTTTAGGCAGGCGGCGCTTCAGCTGCAGGCGCTTCGGGAGCAGCCGCTGCAACAGCAGGAGCTTCAGCTGCAGGCGCTTCGGGAGCTGGCGCTTCTGGAGCAGCTGCCTCAGGCGCAGGAACTGCTCCAGCCTCAGGTGCAGCAGCTTCAGGAGCAACTGCATCTGGGGCAGCTGGATCAGCGATAACACCATCAGCCACTGCACCTTCCGCTGGTGCTGTGATTACAGCATCTCCCGCCTCGAAATTCTTCACATAGGGCACCTCAGCGCCCTCGGGTGGCAAGTCGATATTATAATCAAATGGTGGTGGCGGTGGTGGTGTGGGTACCCTGATTGGTTCCGCGGCAATAGCCACATCTTCGACAGTCTCAATGGCGCCACCTTCAATCGCTTGACCTTCTTGCCCTTCACCATCAACTGCGGCAACAGCCTCAATTCCTTGGGCAGCCAGTTCGGCAGCTTCGGCATCCGCCAATGCCTTACGGGCTGCTGCCTTTTTGGCGGCAATCTCCTCTTCGGTTAGCTCGGGTGTTGGCGGTTTGGGATAACGATCATTATAGAACGGCGGCATGCCCATTAGCTCGACAAACGTAAAGTCCAAGCTGTCATTTAAGATTGCATAATTCTCTGTCTCGTTGATCATCTCGTCTGGTTTATTTAGTTTTTGTTTTTTATTGGTTAGTTAGTGTTATTAAAAGTAAAAAATTTGGATTAGTGCAAATATTGACTGCTCTTGTTATGGCTAGTTAGCTTAGGAGCATAGTATGCGGCTCCAAGTAGCCAATTGTGGGATTCGGGAGTTCAGGATGTTCACAATAACAACAACATTTGGCTAAAACAGACACTGCATTTTTGAGTTAGTGCTAGTCCTGCAAAACTATTGATGGCACTATCGATAGTATCGATAAATAAGTTTTCAATTTATTGAAATATAATTGAAGTAAATAATTAAAGAAAACACTTTATTTTTAATGTGATATATTAAGTAATTTAAAACGATGATTGATATCTAACGAAACTATATCGGGAGCTCTTTATCGATAGTTTTGCATTGCTAGGTAGTACAACGAAACATTTATTAAGTTGTTTATCAAAAGTTGTATTTTTTTTATGTAACTGTTTGTAAAAAATAATAGTTGTCAATTTTCTGAAAAATACTTTATTTGTGCAATTGCAGCAGCATGGTATTGTATTTGTATAGTATGTATTATATATGTATACATATATTTAAAATATAAATAATTAATTTATGTAAATCGTAAATAAATCAATTGTTTGTTTTTCTTTTTTTTCATTTCATTTGAATGCCATTTTATGTTATGTTCATTTTCTTTTTGATTGCTCTCTAGGGCAAGAACACATTTCAGCCAGATAAAAATACATAAGTTAAGAAAAGCTGTTAAGAACTGTCTTGAAATTGGAATGAAGTGTCATTTTGGGGTTTTTGTTTTTGTTTTGTTTTTTTTATTATTATTATTATAATTATTATTTTGCTTATGTATTTTGCTTTAAATTTGTGTCTAAATAATTAGGCGTGGCAACTTATAAGTAAGCAAATATTACACAACGTTTTGCAAACACGATTTTTGTTTAAATTGTATAAACAATGTAAATATTAGCATAATTAATACAGTAGTTAGGCTGGCGACAAATAAGAATACAAAAATAGAATCTTTCCATCATAATTACTTTACATACATATATATATGTATAAATAAATATACACATTAACTAATTTGCAAGTTGTGTCTCTTTTGTCAACTATAATAAAATATATATGTAATTACAATTCAAATCAATATCAAAACAAAAGGGCAGCAAAAAAGCAAAGGATAAGAAAAAATGTTTTTAAACAAAAAATATTGCAACAGTGTTGTAAAGCATCGAATGTTAAAGTGCTGCCATTCATTCTGACAGCGACCAAGCGCTTAGCATTCACAATGCAGCGCGGACAAGCGATGACAGCGCTTAATCAACGGCTTGCACTGCTTGAAAATAAGTGAATGTACAAGTGTGTGTGTGCGTGTGTGTGTGTGTGTGTATACGTATGTAAATTTGGAATGCGCTTGCTAAAAAGAGAACTTTTTGATTTGTCTTTTCATTCTTTCTTTTGTTTTTATCGTAATAGTTTTTGTTTTTTTATGATTTTTTTGTTTGTTTTGTTATTTTTCTTTTCTGCTTTTCTTTGAGTTAATCACTTAATAATTAACGTTTTCATTTAGTTTTTTTTAAATTGGCTTTTCACTCTATCTCTGCATGGAAGACACTTGGCGTTGTCCTGTGTGTCTCAATGTGTGTATGTGAAAGTGTGATTGTGTGTGTGTGTGTGTTTCTATTATTATAATATGGAAAGCGCCAGTTTTCTGTATATTGACGTCAAAGCAGGCAGTTTAGTTAATTTACATAAGCAAATTATATGTTTACATGTTTTGTATATCATGTAAAGTGGCTTCCATTTCCTCCTGCAGCAATTTGTTCTTAGCGCGTTCATTCAACAAGTCGTCTGTGAGTGTGTATGTGTTTTGTATAAACAACAATAACAATATCACAAAACACGTGGCATGCAGCATATTTTAAATATATATATTTATATTAACAATTAACATTAGGGCGTTGGCGGGCGCAGGCGGTGAGGCGGTAATTTGTTTGTTTTTTCGGTTAAGCACAACAACGAACAAAATCATATGGAAAAAAAAACATAAAAATATATATTTATATATTAATTGGGATACAAATAATAATTTAAAACAAATAGAGAATTGAAAAACTTGACTAACATATGGAAAGGAACTTAATTTTGCGCCTACTTAAACTACAACTATATTTAAAATAAATAAAAAATGCTCAAAATCTAAAACTTCTATATATTTGAATTTCATATTTAAATACAGCTACAATACGAATATTTATAAGAATGTACATAAGTTTGTACTATGGCTTGCTAATTTATTTAAAGTCTTAAAGAAATAAGAAAATATTCTTTAACGGACATACCTTCGAGCCTGTCGACTTCCTTCTGCAATTTCTGAACGGAACGTTCAGCGAATTCAGCGCGTGCCTCAGCCTTTAGGTGTGGATAAATAGAAAATTAAATATATTAGTAAAGATATTTAAATAACAATTGATATAATAGCAACAATAGTGTCAACATGAGCAATACGACATGGTACACATATTGCTTATGTTGGCGGGCTATTTTGAATCATTTAAGACAATAAGTGTTGTGAAACGCATAGAAACGCATCAAAGCTGTCATTCACAACGCAACGTTGACATTTGCAGTTCTATGCGTCTTCAACGCAATTTAAAATTATAATTTCAAAAATTATTGTACTAAAAAGAAGCTTCCCAACAATTTGCTACCAAAACCAGCAGTAAGTATTTAGTATTTAATATGATAAATGTATATTAGTGAATGTTGATTAAATGTAAATGTTGAAAATCATGAATGTAACATAAATAAATAACATGCCATTAAACAGCATAACAAAAGAACGATATACAATTTTGACCAGTTTCTTAATATGCTTACAAATTTGTAGACACTTTTTATATATGTATGTACTATATAGGGTTTCTTTTTAGACAAATACCTAAATTAGACAAATTAAATAATATATTACGGGAGTGTAGATAATATAATAACTACAACAATTCGCGTACGACGCTACGCAGTCACTGCATAAAAGATATAAAATATGTAAATAAATTGAAAAATTTAACCAATTCGAAATGCTGTTAAATTTTTGTTTTTTTAACATCAGCAGTATTTAATCTAAATTACAAAAAAAAAAAAATATATATAAAATACTTTATGCTGTTTCAGTTGTGCAGCGACTTACAGTTTCTACATTTAATTTGAACTGTATGAGTTCCTGTTCAAAATATTTTTGATTTTCGCGTGCCTAGACGTCGAGAAATATACAACAATTGTTTGGTATATCAATAACAGTGCTTAGGACATATATATATACGTCGTCATCATTATCATCATCATCATCATCATTATGTATGAGTGCGTGTGTGTGTTTAAGTGTATGTGTGTGTGCCTTTGATATAAAATATCTACCGAATATTATCATTAATTAATTACTATTTAAGTCATTTGCATTTAAAATTTAATGCTACACAATCACAATTAATATAGTTTGGTATTTATTTATTTTGTTTTTGTTTTATTTTTTTATTTTTTTTGGGTACAGTTGCTACTACCAAGCAGCAGTTACAAGTACTATTATCCAGTGTTCTAAAACGTTTTTTTTTTGTTGATTTTGATTTGCAATCAATGCACAAAAAGTTGTTTTCAATTTTCAAAGTAATGTACACACACACGTCTTATGAGAAAATACTTGCCATGATGTGCACTCTATTGATATACATTTTAAATGATATGAGATGGATTTATTTTTTGTTGTATTTTTCCAACACACGTTTGGGCAATTGCGTTTTTTTTTTTGTTTTAGTTTTGGTATTTTTAAAAAAAGAAAATATCAAATGTGGTATTACAAATTTGTCTTGACGACCATGTACAATTAATTTAAAAT
Source organism: Hirtodrosophila alboralis (assembly GCA_035043045.1). NCBI lineage: Eukaryota > Metazoa > Arthropoda > Insecta > Diptera > Drosophilidae > Hirtodrosophila > Hirtodrosophila alboralis. The sequence continues at coordinate 46,675 of JAWNNH010000518.1, read as the reverse complement.
TGAGAATAACGATTTGTGCAATTTAATATTTTCTTTTTTTTTTTTTTGGTTTGTTTTAATAATGCATTTTTACCAACACCAGAGACCACAACTATTGATTAAGCGCTTACAAATATAAATATATATATATATATTTAGTACTATATTTCTATAGTATTCAAATTGTGCATATACCTCTTTCAAGGAATGATCCAAAACCTTGATTTGCGTTTCAAAGGTTTCCTCTTTTTGTGTAGCCTATATTTATGAATTTTTGTTCATATTGTGGTCGTTGGTTGAATTGGTGGGGAATTTTTTGTTTTTATTTTTGTGTTAGCAAAACAATTGTTTAAAAAAAAAAAATGTTGAAGCATGCAGAGGCAGGCAGGCAGGGGGCAAAGGTAAAGCCGTTTGAGTAGTGTTGTCAAAAATCCAGTGCGCAAATTATTTTTATATATATATTTTATAATATAATAAAAATAATTAATTTTTTTTGCAGCAACGTTAAAGCGGAGCGTGTTAACAAAATATGAAAATAAAATAGAAAATATAAAAATAAGAATTAGTAAAACAACAAAAATTATAATCACACATCAAGGGACCTGTACAGGTTGCTTTTTGTCGGTAGACATTTTATAAATTTGCACCCAAGAAATACGCTTGAATTTCTTGTACAGAGGCTTTTTTTTTTTTGAAGCCTTTGAGCGGTCCTGTGCGCTCAATAAACATAAACAAAAAAATAATACATAAACAACAACAATATAAAACATATTTTATAACAGAAATATCGCTGGTTGGTTTTGATTGCTTTTCCACACATCTGGGAAGCTCCTTGCACAAATTGCTAGAGTATTTTGTTTTTTTTTTGTATCTACCTCCTTTAGACGAGTGTTCAGGGTCTTGATTTGGTTCTTGTACTCTTCCTCACGTTGGTTGGCCTATTTATTGTTGTTGTTGTTGTTTATGGGAGTTTACATATAATTTTGTTGTTGTTGTAATGTAAATACAAAATATATTTTAATGATGAGAAATAGTTTGTATTAAATATGATGATAAATTTGTGCTTAGCACAAAGTGTATCATGATCTAGGAAAAATAAATTGCAACATTTCATACTGACCTTCTCCTCAGAGACTTCCAGGGACTTCAAGTTGTTGCCCACAACGCGCAACTCCTCCTCAAGCTCCACAATTTTGCTATATTCAAAAAAAGAAATAAATTAGTAGTGTATTTAACATATATACGTTGTTGTATTTATGGTGGGAAAACAAAAAAACAAATTGTGATTCCATGCAATAGTTTAATTAAATATTTTACGCAATTTCTAACGCCAACGCCAAAAATAAAATCGAAAAAAAGAAGTTGACACTTCACTTTCAAATCTTTTTGAGACTTAAGGCGACAGCCAAGTAAAAACAAAGACAATAAAAAAAAAGTTAAATCATGACTGGCCAAAACTGGTGAAGGTCTACAAATAAACGTTTGGCAAATATTTTTGTAAAATAACAAAAATAATAATAAAAATAATAACGACAACATTTCACCGATACAGTCAAACATGTCTATAATTTATTTATTTTTACTGAATATTGAATTTATTATTGAAAAGTATTTCAAATATTCGTTAAGAAATATTTTGCAGATGCAAATTTAATTTGAATTTATTTTTTACTTTCTTAATTTAATTTCCATCGACCCATTGAAAAATTAAATGTTTGAAGATTTGTTATAGCAATATTTGACTGTGCTACATCAAACGATTTCACTTTTTGATTTGTGTGTTTGTATTATTATTTAATAAACAGTTGAAAACTGTTGAATGCCGCCTTCGGGCAATATCTTCTGATAATTTTAAGCTATGCAAATTATAAATAAATATGTCATTTTTGGCCTGTCGTATTTATTGCGTAAATAATTTAATTAAATCCAAGTGCAGTTAGTAAAGTGCGCAGCAATAGAAACAAAAGCAGACAAACCTTTCGCTGAGCTCAACTTTTTCCTCGGAACGCTCCAGATCCTGTTCCATGAGCACTAATTTTCTGGCCACCTTTTTGGGCATCAGAAATGAACAGCAGTCGAGCGGGCAGGAGGGCATTAAACAGGCAGGCAGGATATATTAAATAACACACATAGTAACAGGATGCGCAGTTTTTGGGGGTTAGGCGTATTTGAGCACATAAAAAATGTATTTTCAATTAGTTAAGGTTTATTTTGATTCAAATTGCATTTGGCAAAAAATGTGAATATGTTGTGTTGTGCACATGAAAAGGAGCATGATGTGTATGATAACTTCTAAGCTAGAAGACATGCTCATTAAATATACACAGTCTCTAAACTAAAACATTCAGGGCTGTTCCAATTATTACTTGCGTAAAGAATAGAATTTTCCTCAAATGTTAAAATTTTCACAATTTAACAAGAAAGTGTGAATTCAATTCACTAATTCAATGACAATATGAAAATCGAAACATTTTAATTAAAATTCTACTCGACAAAAGCAAAAACCAGATACAGTATGTATTATTAACATTTTTTGTTTTTTTCCTTGCAAATATTCACATTTTTTACCAATTTTAGAAATATATAAAAAGCTAGCTAGCTAAACATAATAAGGAATAAAAAAAGATTGCAATAAAAGAAATATCACAAAATGAGGTTAGGTTGCTTGCTTATTATTATTATATTTAACATGGACGTTAACATTACGTTAGTTAACAGCGCTGCAAAAAAAAAAAACTTACAAACTATGGCACATTTTATTTTTATTATTAATTTTTTTTTAGGCACAGCAATTTCTTAAGCTTTTGGCGCAACATTTAAACAAAACTGAAATTGAATTTATTTTATTTTATCTTTTTTTTAACGTACTTTTCACCCTGTTCGGCACGTTCTTCTGCACGCTCCAAATCAGCTTCAACCATGGCCAATTTACGGGCAACCTTTCATTTATATATATACGTATATATATGTGATTTGTTGATAATTTACATAATTTAACAATCGTCATCGTTTTGAATATACACAAAGAACATAAAGAATGCGTTAAAATTGTATGTCAAGTCGAAGATTTTGTACAAAAAGAATGAAGAATACAAATTTTTAGGTTAAGTTTTTTATGAACTTTTTTTTTTTAGTAATAAACAATTGGAAAGTTTTGTTTATATTGTTAGTCTTATTTATGTATATTGTGAGTTTGTTCAATGTGCAAAATTGGTGGCTGATAACTTGTTCTTAATTTACGTGTGTCTTAATGTTAAACCATCCTAATTATGTTTGATAGTGTACTCAATTTATTTGGGAAGTTAAGGCTATTTGAAAAAAATATTAAATATTTGGTTGGCTTCTACAGTTTTTGTGTTGTACTTGTACATTATAGAGTTAAATTCTAATTTTATATATACTCAACTTTCTAATCTGCTGTAAATGAATATCTATATGTTATAATTAAATATCTATATATCTTTTGTTTAATTTGAAAGAACGGAAATTAGTTTATAAAATGGAACTAGACATGAACCAGATTCGATTATAAGAACTTTGGCAACTTTTTAGCTTTAATTTACAGGAAATATTTTCCAAATGCTCAGTTTCCTCAAGTAGATGTGACAATTACAGAACGGAGGCCCGGCAAACTTTAAGATTCTTTCCAAAATCTGACGGAATACGTTCAAAAAATTGAACCAAAAAATGTAAGGAAATTAGTTTAGCCAAATTTGTAGCTGAAAAACCGCAAAAACTATTATACTATAAATTTAAAAATGCGAATAGCGCTACTTGTATGGATTTTAATTATACGCTAACCGAAAATTGAATTTCCTGCTGTCCAGTTAAACGTGTCATATATGCAAATGTGCTGCGCTGAAACGCCCTTTAAAAATGAACAACAAATGAATCATTTTGGAGTAGCTCCACAGTTTGGGGTTTCATAAATTCAGGTTTCTGGCTAAAATGCAACACACGCATCCAAAAGAGCTGAGACACCAAATAAAAGATAACTTTGGACAGCAAAAAGTGAGTGTATGACTCATAAAAACCATGAAGAGTGTAGACCTTGGGGGGATCTGGCAAAAATTCATATTTATAGTATACTCATATTTATTCATAGTGTGAATGAGTATTGTTTGCCTGGTTCAAATAATCATATGTTACATCATTTAAATTACTTTTGCAATAGTTTTTTTAGACTGCTTATGTCATGGCAAACATTATATATATATAAATCCAATTCGTTTAAGTTTAAAACCAAGGGAAGAACCAGCATATTCTTATCAGTCAACGCACACACTTTATATTTCTTGTTTATCCTCTTGTTTGCTTTCCATTCAGTTTCTTGCGAAAATGATATAGCCAGTGGTGCCGTTGCTTATCGCCAATCGCAGTTTATCAATAGCTTTATTTAGCCGATTTGATTGACGTTTGGAAAAACACGTAAGCAACAAGTTAAAAGAATCAGCTAACACAATAGATTGTTTTGTGTTGAACATAAATTTGGAAACAAACTGTGATTCCTTTTAGTAATAATATCTTTCTATATCTTCCTCTCCGTATATAAGAATCATCTTATACCCTTATATTGGGCTTCATTTTCATCAAGTTCAGTTTGTAGACCATTCAAGCAAGCCTAAAATACTTGCTTTTTCATAATAATAACAGAGTAGCCCATTTAAGCAAGCCTTGGATTTCCAATTCCTCAGAATTCCGTTTAAGCCTTTCTAAAAACTCTATCTAAGCCTTCCTAAAAATATATATAATACACATCTCTCTGCATTTATACTCTCTATCAACATATTCAAAATTTCGCTCTATAATGTACAACACAGCTCCAAAAGTAGAAAACATTTCTCTGCACAACTCCATCATTTGTTTAAAGCAGATTTTTGTTTATAATTAAATATATGTATATAGATATAATTTTGTTATCAACTTTATTGCAAAAATGTTATAATTCAATTAATTTATTATATAAAATAAAGTGTGTTACATGTTTGCATAAATAATATACATATATATATATGCAATATTAATATATCTAGCGACTTTTGTCGTTGTTTAGAATTTCTTTACGCTTTACATATTTTGCAATTATTATTTTTACAAAAATAGAATATAAACCAAACCAAATTTTAATTATTTTTAATATACAATAGTCAATATAAATGGACAATTTATGAGTAAATAAGAGAAAATAAGGTTTTTAAAGCCAATTTCCAAAATATTGGGATATGTTGAAATATTTATATATTAATAGATTATTATTCTTTCTTTTTTTATAATTTTTTTTTGTTGCTTTTAGTTTTAGCTTCCCTAGCACTTTGAGTATACTAACAATTTTTGTATAAGATCGCTTAACATTTAATTACATTTTTTATATTGTTTTTTACAAAAAGACACACGTAGTTGTTTCTTAAGACATTTTGTTCAGACGTTATACGATCAAAAATAATTTTCATATTGAATTCATTATGTACATAAATACAATAGATCGACTAATACAGCAGAGTTAATATATTTATATTTTTTTTTTTTTGTTTGTTTTTGTTTTTTTTTATCGTATATAGGGCGGCTAAAAGGCAGCGGCATGCCAGCATTACTATAGCCTATAGCTGCATTTAAATTTTCATCTTTTCATCTACATTCATCAATTAATCAATCATCATAGTTTTAAGCACAAGTTTTACAATATCAGCACCTGATTAATTTGCTGCTCTCTCTGCTGACTGATTCCAAGTGCCAAAAAAAATTAATTCATATTCAAGAACAAATAAAGTTCTTATATAGTTTTTTGTTTTTTCACTCAATTGGCATAGAAATCAATAAACAGATCAAGTATCATTAGTTGCAGTGTTTTGGGCTTTATTATTATTGTGTTCGCTGTGTGTCGATGCAGTGGAGGATAAAGTTGAAGTTTCACCAACATCAGCAGCAGTACTAATTGCATTATTATTGTTGTTGTTGGTTGTTATAAGGCTTGTGTGTGTGGTTTTACTGTTACTGTTGTTGTTATTATTGCTTAAAGTAATTAAATTGGTATTTAGCTGCACCTCATCGTATTTCTTGTCAGCCTCCTCAGCAAGGAAACGCGCTTCCTTCAGCTGATTCTCAAGTGCGTCCATGCGTTCTTCATCGGCAAGGGCGCGATTCTCAAGAATCTTGCGAGCACTATATACATATATAATATATATATTTTAATAATAGAATGACGACGTTGCGACCATGCCCATAGAAGACAGTGACCAAGTTGTTATATCGATGATTTGTCATTATTTTTTTGGTGTACAGCCCCAATAATATTCGATTTGTTATTCAATCGTGAATCATTCGACGTCATCGCATCCACATCGGTGTAGAAAGTGTAGAGTTGTTGTTGTTGTAGATATTATGACAAACATATGGAATATTCGCAGTGATACACACATAGATTGAGAGACAGTTTGTTTTTTTTTTTTTGGACACGAGAATTATGTTGATAGGTTTTTTTTTTTGGTTTTTGTTTTTTGTTTAGTGCGGTTCCATAGTACAGAGATTTAGAGAGTTTTGCAAAAAGAAACAAAAATTTGTTGTTGCTTGTTGAGTTTTAACAGTTCAGTCAATAAATATATAATACTACAAAATTTTTACAGCTGAAACAAGGCTTTGTGTAGAGTTTTTGATAGCAAGAATAATTTTGTAGAGTTTTAATATTACTCGAATATTTCTTTTTAAATAATTGTTAACCAAATGAATTTAAAACAAGTATAGATATTTAATTCTACAATCTCTACACAAGGCAATGTTTAAGCTTTGGTCACATTACAAAACAATTTGTTGTAGACATATACAAAAAGATTTAACAGCCATTTACTAAGACACTACCATAAGCTAGACACATGCATGTTTTTAAATATAAAACATAACATTATGTATATACATAATAATTAATAAATTTTACAATATTTATATAGTGTTAAAAAATCCAGAGTTTTCCATTTCGTGTTGGCTGCGGTCGAACGTTGATGTTGAGAGCTTAACATTTAAATGCTGTTTACACAAAATTCATTAAGAGAACTTAAAAATAACTTATAATTATTGTTTTTTTTTTTTTTTTTTTTTGGAGTTTATAAGAGAGCGCAGTGTTTAGAAATAACCCAAAACCTAATTAGTAACGCACCTAACCTCAAAAAATATATATATAAAAAAGAAAAGAAAAGAAAACAACGACGAGCAGAAATTTGTAGACTATAACCCTAATAACCCTAATGCCCTAATATTCAAAAGTTCGTGGAAATAGTTATAATTATACCTCTTCATATTTCTTATCAGCTTCTTCTGCAATTAATTTTGCTTGCGCTAATTGATTCTCCAATAGAGCTACTTTGTCATCTTCCATATTTGTGCGATTTTCAAGCGCTTTTCGTATCCTAAATTTCAAAAGCAATTATAAAAGAGCATATATATATATCGTATGTATACATAGGTAGTAATAATACTTGAATACTTAATTCGACGACTTCAGAGACTTAATAATTAAGCACATTTATAAAAAGACAAATAAATTTATTATGAAATTTGTGTACTAACCGTTCGCTCTCATCGGCGGCCTGAGAAGCTTCCGACAGCTTGGCTGTGGCGGAACCCAAACGCTCCTCAGAGCGTTCCAAGTCTTCTTCGAGCAATTGAATGCGACGGTTCAATGCAGCGACCTCAGATTCGGCCTATAAAATAAATATTCGATGTTCGAACGAACAAAATAATATAGCAAACGTACTTAAAATGCTTAAAGACTTAATTAAGTTCTTAAGAGTACTAAACTTAGTTAACTTAAAGCTAAAGCAAGAAATACACTCTAGAAATAATTTTTAAAAATTTTCTCATTTTGGTATAAAATCTGTGATTTAGCCCTAATTTAATGCGCTCTCTTTGTAAAATACGTATACTATTTTTATAAATAAATATATATATTTATAAAATTCTATCTAAAATCGACCGCAGCTTTTGTTCCATCTGAAATTAAAGTTTTCTTTTTTTCTTTCCACATTCGCTTTAAGCCATTTTTTTAGAGTCAAGAACGTTTTAGCCAAGAGTTTATTTTTTATATTTAACCAAGGTCACACAGGCGTCAACAACAAAATGTTTGCTCGCGTGTTTCTGTAATCGATAACAGGAATCAAGAAGCCTATCATTGCTTTGGCCAATTATTGAGGGGTGGCAGCCCCCAAAGTGCGGACATATCGATTACACGCTTGTTTACACAGGTTGGCAGCCCCAAAAAATAGGCAACAACAAAATGCATGACGTCAACGCTTTTGAAAACAACCTTGCCAAAAATTTAAAAACAATTTAATGTTGCAAGTTTTTTCCCAGCAAACAGCAAGATCAGCAAGTTTTTCCATAAAAACAACACAGAAAAAATATAAAATATACTTAAATATACTACAAATATACATACATATGTATGTTTATGCCCATTAAAGAACGGAAAATATTTGACATTGACGCCGTTGCCTTTTACAGACAAAAAGCATAGAGAGAATGATGAGAGACGAGCGTTGAAAAGCGAAAATAAATTAAATAAGTGTGCACACGTCCAAAAATGGCTAACAACAACTTTGACCAAATGTGGCAACAATTGGACAAGGCAGTCCAGATCCACTGAACGGACGGACGGGCGGCGGCAATATTGCCAATTTTGCAACATTGCATACAAAGAATATATATTATATATTTGTTTGTATGTTCTTTATTATTCATTCAATTTGAATGTCAGTAAAGAGGAAAATCATAAATGGTGAAATTTGTTACAACGTTGAAAATCTATTTATATTAAGTTTGAATGACGCTTAGAACACACAATGGACTCGCGCGCCTCGTAAAAATATCGTGTGATTATGAATTGGAAACAAAAAAGCAACCGTGCCGTTTTGGCTTACGTCATCATCCATCCAAACAGTCCGATAGGCAGACAGCATACAAAATACATACTTACACACTTGCACACATATTTTTTGTACATTTGTATTTGTATGTATGCACATGTATAGGCGCAAGTTTAACGATAAAAAGCATTTCAAATAGGGGGGCAGCGTAGCTTTCCAAACACACTCACACACACACACACACGAAAGTCACACAAACAAAACCGTTGATGAAGCAACAGCGGCAGTAGAAACAACAAAACAAAAAATGCCAAAAAAAAAAGAAAGAAAAAAAATTACTTGAGCTTGAGTTTCGTTTCGTTTAAAAATAGCGGGAGTCGCTGTTGTTCACTGAGCGCGACAGAGATAGAGCTAGGCAAATTTTTGGTCTTTGCTTTGAACTCATTAACAAAACGTATTGAAGATTAAACGCTTTTTAGCGCAAGTCAAGAGAGAGAGAGAAGGGAGAATTCATGAAAAATAACCGGTAAAATGCAAAAAACGTAAAATATAAATTTTAAAAAAATATACAAATAAAAACAATTAATAAAAGCCATGAGTATGCAAAAGTTGCATGGCTAAGAAATTGTACCAAAAATTGTTGACGGCTTAGTCACACACACCTTGAATTTTTTTATATGGCTCAAATTGCCGTGGCAACGATGAAAAAACAAAAATAAAAATTTAAAAAAAAACAATAAGACGGGCGGCTACGTTCGAGTGCGTAGGGTGTGTTTTAATGTTATATACATATACATATATATGATGCATTTTTAATTATGAACCGAAAAATAAGCCATAAAAACACTAAACAGACAACTTTAGCTTGTAAGCCATAAAAAACTAGAGCTCTCAAGCATAAAATATGTGTTTCATAGCAGCCAGCTTTGTACTGCTATGTATGTAAAACTGTTGTCATGTGTTGTAATCTCGAAATTACGAAATTACGCTAAAGAGAGTAAAAGGCAAACACAAATCAAAACCAATTTGTCACAATAAGGCATTGAAATTATCAGTATTCAATTGCATGACAACAAACAGGAGGGAAAACAGACTGCTAGGCTGGAAAATAGAGAGAGAGGGAGAGAGAACGCGTTTGACATTGACAGTATTGTCAAAAATACAACAATAAAGCACATTATGTTTTGTTTTAGCTTTTGTGTTACACTAGAGGAGGAGGAGTAAGAGGAGGAGGGGTAGGGTTGAACTAAACCGTCAATCACTTGACAAAAGCTTGGAAAAATTAAAGCAAAAACTAACAACTAAAAAGGGGATGTCGAACGAATTAATGATGTACGAATACTTGGATGTAAATGAATTTAAGGAGTGGCCTTAATTTTAATGCACTGTGTGCGAAATGTGTGTTATTCCAAAATCTATTTTCAACAGTTCAGTTTGTTTTTGGTTCAAGGTTTCTTTTGCCCTGCATATCATAATTTAAAACTTCTTTACATAAAGAGAAAAAAAAAATGACGTCAACAATGTTGTCATTGCGGTGCAAACTGTGATTTCGTACAATTATACATACATATATACCGACCCTACATATGTATGTTTGTATGTGTGTAACACGCGACGTCAGCGCTCGCGCAATTGTCTAATTAGAATCGAATTAAGCGCATAATAAAAGCATAAATAGTGGGGAGGGAGAAAAGAAGCCATTTATTGATGGTCATAGCACATAAAATTCATAATTAATCGAATTTAGAACACCGCTAGCCAAACGTTGAATTGAATAGAGCCGGTTCCTGTTGTTGTTATTGTTGTTGCCGCTGAGAAAGCGCACAAAAAACATATCGCTCTAAAAAAAATCTCTTCACTCTTGGCGTTTTTTGATATGCTTTTGAGAACGGGCTTATGTAAATTATATATACATCAAAGTATACAAGATATGCAAATGTAATATCATCTATGTATGTATATGTGTTTGCCCCGTCACCGATAAGACAAGGTGAATGAATTTTGGACACACAGAGAAGATAACAACCGTTTAAAATTAGAAAAGTGACAAAATAAACCAAAAAGAGATGTCAGCTACTGGATCGAGAAGAAGCACCCTGTGCACTTCACACACACACACACAATTTATACATACAACAAATTGAAATTTTGTAATAACAAAAGATAGTCAAATAAAAAGAATAAAAGCAGCCAGTGACAGGAAAACCACCGAAGAACAAAACAACAGAGAGATAGGGAGAGAGCAAGAATGAACGACCGCGTAAAGAGAGCGACAATCTTGACACTTGTATTTGTATTTGCCCCTCAATGTATCTGTGAACTTGCATTTGTATTGGCATTGGAAACGTTGGCACTATTGAGAGGGCGAGAGAGTGAGAGAGAGAGAGCAAAAGAGAAGAAATGCTTGCTGGCTGTTGTTGGCTATCTTGAGCCCAGTTCACTGTTCGTTTTTTTTTTATGCAAAATTTACAGAACCTCGTCACATTTTTATACCAAAAGTAGCAGCATTTTTTGAAACTAAATTGAAACTATAAATTGTATTTAAAATCCTGGTGCTTACTTCTTCGCGTCGAACAACTTCAAGCTGTAGGCGCTTATGGAATTCCTCGCATTCATCTTTATACTTTTCCATTTCTTCTTTGGTCTGACGCATTTTCTTCTTGAGTACATCCAAAAGTGTACCTTGTGGAATGCTGGTCGTCATTTTTGTGCTTGTTTGTGGGTGTTTGGTAAAGTGTTTACACTTGGACTTTTTGCGTTGGCAGGCAGATGAGATACTTTAATGGGCGGTTGGTTGGTTTGTTGGCAGTTGGCAGTTAGACACTGAAGAACACTTGTATATTGGCTTCTGCCCGTTATTTCTTTCTAATTGAAATACAAATTTCTTCTTTCAAATATGGCAGCACCAAAAAATATAATTTAATATTAAATTTATTAACTGTGAACCACCAACACACGCACGTAGAACGACGAACGACCGTACGAAGCGACGACACAATCAAGAGTATGCGCTAACCACCGGTTTTTTTTTTCTTTTTTCTTTCTCTTCTACTGCCTTTTCTTCTTCTTTTACTGGTTTGCTTCGTTGCTGCTGCTGCCTGTCGTCGTGTATATATTTTTTTTAATTTAAAATTTTGTGTGCTTAGCTGGCGCACCTGATACACATTTATAGTTGAATATAATTTTTTATTGAATACTTTCAATATTAATATTTAGAAGCAATAAATTGCACAGAAACTACACACACACACAACACGATAAACGGAGACGGTAAAACGACGCGAGTCTGCGACTGACATTTGTGAGTACGTAACTGGAAATGAACCGCTGAAACACTTTGCATGCTCATGTCTACGAAGCGGCGGTGGTTGTTTAATACGTTGTGCAAAAGAGACAACTGCTGTTTCGTATGTGTGACTTTCCAGTCTGACAGTGCCTCGCCTATGTGTCGTGTCATTTAAAGTATGTACATGTGTGTGAGTGCGAGTGTGCTAGCATGTGTGCACATATGCGGCTTTCCCGCTGGAAAACCTGTTAAAGCCGCTAAAAATTTTAGTCGACATCTTTGTTGTTGTTTGCATTAATTAGTGAAGAAATATTTGAGATTTTTGCCTTTTTTCATCAATGCAAATAATATTATGCAAAAATTTCGAGCGACAACGACAACGACTGGTCAATTGCCCATTTGACAGTGCAAATGAGTAAGCGACCTGTCATTAGGTAGCCGCCTGTGTGTGTGTGTGTGTAAACCTTCCTTCACAGTCACCTACCCCTGCCAACAAACAAGATAATTGTATAATACAGCATATAATGCCGGTGCTTTATCAGGCTTATCAACACGCAAGCAGCAACAGTAACAATGACTAATCAGTCGTGCCTACACCGATGCGTTGGATGATAAGAGCTGGAAATTCTAGTTCAATAAGATGAATAAGTTCAGTAGTTGCTTCTTCTTTTTTTAGATTCACTATCAATGAATTTGTATAAATATATATAAAAAGACGCTTAGATTTTTCGGGTGTACTACAACAGTAAGAGAAATTTGTCTGTCATTTTTATAAGCAACTAAACGAAATAAGTTCATTTGTTTCATTAAATGACCTACTCAATTGAACTTGTTCTGAACGAAACGACGCAGCTCTATTGGGTGGTTTGTTCCAGCAGCAGGTTGGTTATCCTGGCCCATAATAGTTAGCTTTTGTCCAAAGCCAAATATCGATAACGATAGGAAGCGCGAGCGCGCGCAACAAGTGTCAAAACGATTTGGTATTGTGTATTTGGCAAATGACATAATTGCTGATAATAATAATAATATTAATACAAACGATTGCCAATGGTCAATTTCAATTAAATGAGCACGACTGCCCATTTTTAGACAAGCGGCATTGAAAAGAAATTAAAAGTAAACGTCAGTGTCACACATAAATGTGCACACACTACCAAACTGGGGGGTAAACTCATATGTAGTATGTTATGTACATACGAAGGTCATTGGCGTTTTGCCTTTTTGCTGCGGCTGTGAGAACGAACACGTAGAGAACGTGTGTGCAGCGAGAATACATTTAATTTAATATAAATAATAATTGAATGGTGCGACTCAAATTGGCGAGCCATGTTTTAAAAGAAATATGTACGTTTTTGGTAAAAAAAAATAAATAAAAAAAAACATTTTTAGCATTAATATAGTGCTTAACTGCTGTAAGCCGACTGTTGCTTTTTATGGACAGTTTTACACAGCTGTGTGTGCGCTTGTGAGTGAGCGGGGGTGTGTATACACAAACGATAATTATCGTTTTGTAGCAGTTAGAAAATTTACTCTGTTTTTTTATCTGCCTGCCTTTTTGGGTGCCATTTCACTAACAGAAAGAGCAAGAGAGATAGATAGAGAGACACCCACACAAGCAAGCAACAGGTGCTCACAAGATACCGTTAGCCGGTTAACAAAGTGACAAATGCAGAACGCGCAATTGCGTAACTAATTAAACAATTGTTTGCAATTAAGTAAAGTATGTATGTATGTTTTTTTTTTGCTGGATAAAGAGTTGAAATAGTTTTGTGCTGAGCAATAAGAAAGCGATTGTGCGTGAAGGTATGTGTGTGTGTGTGTGAGCTTAACACGTAGCAAGAAAATAAAACCGTGGCGACAGGTAGCGGCTAGCATACATATGCATGTACCTATGTCAATTGGGTCAAGATTTCCATAAGTCTGAAACTATTGCAATGACAAAAACAAGAAAGAAAAACTATCTTCAAAATGCCAAAGATTTAATACTCTTGCAGATATGCTAAGTACAATTCAACTTGGAATAATTCTACAAAAGGGTTTCATAGTTCCAACTGGTTCGATTTTAAATCGAACTATTTATGTGTTTCCTTAACAATTTAACACTACTGTTCTCATTATAGAAAAAAAAAACGACCTTTTCAATGCAATACAAATTTCGATACAAAACTATAATGCTTTCTGCAAGGGTATAAGTATCACAACGGGCCACAAGGGGGTTAAAGCAGCAACAGAATTCTACGGAGCAAAGAAAGCAACAAAGACAACGACGACGACGTAATCGCTTTGCAATGTGCACACAGACGTTTGTACACGAGTGTGTGCGAAAAAAGAACACACAACAAAACAAAATAAATTTGGAGCATATATAGATAGAATAGACGAATTTGAACCTAACCAAACTTTTTGGCTTTTTTTTCTGTCTTTCTTTAAATTGGCTAAAACAGTTAACTCACGGCAACAGCGAATGTGGCTTAAAGAAACGGAAAAGAACATATTTATGATTAGTGAATATACAATATGATGCATCGCCCCCAATCCCGCACCGCTAATTACCCGCTTGAGTTGCGTATTCATGATGTTGTGCAGCTCGTTGCGTATGATATTGAACTTCATCATCGTATCGGAGCTGAATATGGACCGTCCAAAGGCCAGACCGGGATAATCAGCGCAGCGTCCCTTATTGCGACGCGCTTCACGTTCGGCAACAATTTCGGCCGCTTCGCTGGTGCAGCGAAGTTGAGACCACTCTGCCATTTGGTTGTCCTCATCCTCTGGGTTTAGTACAATGCCCTCATCCAATGCGCCCGCACTGAGATCTGTGGCCATGCTATCGCTGCTAAGCTCCATGATGCCGCTGCCACCCTGACGCTTGTTGCGCTCCCGTTTGCCTCCTGTTGACGATTTCTTTTTACGCTCCTTATCCTTGTCCTTGTCGCCTTTGTCGCGTTTCTTTTTCTTTTTAGGAACATCAGCTGCTGCCGCTGTTGTTGCTGTTGTTGTTGTGGTTGCTACTGTCTCATCTAACATGCTGCTCTCATCGGTGGGCGTAGGGCTGTTGCTGCCCAATGAATTGTTTACCGACTCGCTTAGGGGCAAACTGAGCGTGCTACGCGTTGTGTCAGGCTGGGCGGCCGCTTCTGGCTGCGGCTCGCCACGCAGATTGGAGAGCACACCCTTGGAGTCACCGCGATAGAGTGCAGCCAAGATTTCCTGCACATTGGGCACATGTGGACGTCTGGTACCCGCAAAGCGCGGATGATGCTGATGACCGCGACGTTTCAGAGATGCGGGTACAAGCGACGGCATTGAATTATTGGTGCTGCTGGTATGGCTGCCCGCACCGCTGGTGCTAGACAGCGCATCGTCATCGACGCTGTTTTTATGGGACATGTTCAGCAGCTCGTAGTCACTCCAGCTGCTTATGTCCGAATACTCCGAGTCTGAGTCAGTGTCCTGCTGCAACTGCTGATATTTATCATACAATTGGGCTAGATACAATTCGGTCTGCTCATCGTAGTGGAGCAACTTGTCAAGCACATTTAACTGCTCCTCGATGGAGCTCCAGCGTGAAGAGAGTTCTGAACGATTATGACGCTTATTTGGCTGCTTTTTATGCTTATTATGTTTTTGTTGATTATCACTTTTATGGCCAAAGTGTTGATGTTTATTTGCATTTATTGTGCCTTTGTTACGTTGTTGTTTTGTTGTTTTTGTCTGCTGTCCTGCAGCAGCTGCGCTGCTACCTGCTTTATATGGGAATTGTTGATATTAATATCGCCTATCGATATCGATATATTTGTTGCGAAAATATCGTACAAATCAGCTGATTTGCATATATCAATATCGATAGCTGATAAGTGTGACCAGACAAGCGCACAAGGCAAATGGTATTTTTAATTTTATATTTATACAATTTTTAACAATTGCCTTGTGCACTTTTCTCTTTAATGTATTTAATACAACAGCAGCATATATTTAAATGTATTGTAATGCGTTTGTAATGATTTGACTAAAATTACGTGTTTGTTTATGTTGTTGTTGCTTTTGCGGCTGCTTATCGTTGCCGCCGCTAGTCAATAGGTGGCGATGTGCGCGTTTTATTTGATGGGCAAGCGTTTGACGTCGTGCCGCGTTGCCAACGTATTTTTTTATTAGCGGCGTTTGCGTTGCCGGCTTAAACGCAGTCGTTAATGTTGCCGCTGCTGTTGTTGTTTGATTTCCAATTGTTGTTGGCTTTGTAGGTTCAATATGCGTTTTTGTTACATTTTTTGCACTGTTTGTTGTTGTTTTGCTGGACTTTTGTTGCTGTTTTGGCCTGGTTTTAACTGTTGCTTGATTTTTGTTGCTGTAACTCACTTTTTGCCACTCATATGCATTATTAACTTTTGCATTTCCTATTGTTAATGTTTTTTCGTACATATTAATTATGAGCTGTGGCAATTATTGTTGTTGTTGCTTCTGCCGCTTGTGATTTGATGCGTGATGTTTTTTTTTTTTTGTTCAAACAGCTGTGATCATAGTACCGTTAGTCTGAGTCTTTTCTATTTTTGTTGATGATTTAATACAGCTTTTTTGTTTGCTCTTTGGTTTTTTTCAAATTTCAAACGCGCAAAAGGAAAATTTTTGTATTTGGTCAGCTTCTGCTACACGTCGATGTTGTTGTTATTATTGTTGTAATTTGTTGTTTTTCATTTGATTTATGTAATTGAAAATCACTAAAATTTTATTTAAATAAATTTAAATAAAAATAGTGTTTAATCTTTTTATTAATTTGAAACTTTAATTAATTAAATTATTTATTTAATTTAATTAAGTTTTTATTTAATTTATGTATATGGTAATTATTATGCGGCGTGCGGCAGCGGCTAGTTGCTGGTCTTTCGGCCCCTCCGGCAGTTGCTTGCTGCTTGCTCTGGCGTGTTGTACTTGAAAGTGTTGTGTGTGTGGTGTGTGCCATGCGATAATTTTTGTGGCCATGCGCGCTCTCCACGATCGGTGCGCTCTCTAATGCTATTGTTGTTGTTGTTGCTTATGTGGGGGAGCGACAGCGCCCCCTACCAAGTGGCACATGTGCGAGTGAGTCAGCATATATGCAAACGCACATCGGCATACATACATATACATGTGCATTAACTTTTGTGTGTGTGATGCAGTAGAGACCCTGCAGAGATGGGGTGTAAAGTGAGTACCTGCCAGCCCCAACACCACCCACTCACACTAGCATCGTTAGCTTTTGCTCTCAGTAGCCGCTCTCTTTCTCTCTCTCACTCTTTGATTTCCCGTTGATTTGATTTTTGTTTTTGCTTGATTTAATTGCCACGCTCTCTTCTTTTATCATATTTGCGCATATTACTCAGCAAAGCCGTATGTATCTCATCATTATTTATTGGAGTGTTCAGGGCAGGGCCAACATAAGGCAGCGCCGCAAATGACAACAAAAGTGCTTGATAATGATATATGTATCATGATAATTTGTCATAATCATTTTATTTTTTTTAATTTTTGAATTTATGTTGTCTGATAAGTAATATTTACTTATACAGTTAGTTGGTTACCTGTGGAACTCTAAACATATTTTGAAATGTTGCCAATTGGCAACGCCATTGTCCTTGAAATACTTTCTGGTCTCGCACCAATCAAACGCCAAATCAAATGAAATGAAAAATTTTATTTAATTTTCGTTTGGAAACGCAGCTAGATAGCGGCCGCGGTACCGAACAAGTTAAGAAAAATGTGCTAAATACTGTGTGCTGCTATTTTAAATTTTCATAGTACACAGAAGAAAACAACAAAATTTTGCGAACACTATTTTTCTTTTTTTTTTGGCAAGCCAAAGCAAAGCAAACGAAAACAAAAAAAAAACACATTTTTCTTTGCTTTTGCGTTATTTGATATTCCCACACATGCACACACGCACACATGCATCCATCTTCTCTTGTTTGCCTCTCTTTCGCTAGGCAAAAGCTATTTTCAAGCTATTTAAAAATAGCGCCCAGCAAAGGCGTTGCCAACAGTAAAAAAAAAACATTTTTTTGATTCTTTTGTTTAAAAATCAATTTTCATTTCCATTAGAAAATTTTCAACATTTTTGTAGAATTTAAAATCCCAAATACATACAAAATGCATTTCCCCTAAGCATTTTTCTTTATTTTGCCAAAGGTGCCAACAAATTAGCATCGTTAAATAAATACGTATGAAATGTGAAATGATGACACAGATTTCCGGACTCGATCCCAAATTCACAAAGAGCTCGTAAAAAACGTATTTAAGTATTGATTTCAAGTGTATTTCTTGCTTTTGTTTTAAATTCTTTAACCTGATACATCAATCGTCGGAAATATATATGTATTAAAGATATAGTAAAAATATTCTTAAAAATATTCTAAGACAAAATACTCCATGACTTTTTAGATTTCGAAAGTATTATAAAAGGCTATTAACCTACATAGTGAACGTATTATATATAATAATTTTTTGTTCTTTTTTAAATTATTCTAAGAAAATTGTTTATATAGGTCGAATAACACCAATTTTTGAATTTAAATTTTTTTTAAATGGTTCCGTAAATATATGAATATATATTCTTAAGCAATAAAACTTTTATGTTGTAAGTGGAAAAATTTTATTTAGAGTTTAGAAACTATGGAATTTACTTTTTTCAAAGAAAGAATGACTTTTGTTCCTTACAAAAGCATTATTTGGTATAATAAAAACTGATATTTTTGTATTTCTTTAGTTCTACTAACTTATCACTAATCTAATTCTTATATTTGGTTTCTTTTTTGTACTCACATTCTGCAGAGCCTTGTTCTTCTCCTCCAGCTTGCCAGTGACAAGGGTAAGAGCTTCCTGAGTCTGATCCAATTCGTTTTCAACGGTCTGGATCTTCTTTTGCAGCTGGCGAGCCTCCTCCTCGGCCTATATGTAACAAATAATATACAAATAACAAATGAGTAATTAAATATGCATGTGTTAACAAGTTAACAGTCGTTAATTATGTTTTTTGTAATAACAAATGGGGGTTTTTCTCTCTCTAAACTGCGTGGGATGCGCGTGTTTATCTTTTCTAGTTGGGAGAAGTGCAACATGTTGCACGGTTGGATGCCTCACCTTCTCAGCGCGAGTGTTGGCATCGCGTGCCTCCTGTTCGCAGACGAGAGCA
This sequence comes from Hirtodrosophila alboralis, assembly GCA_035043045.1. Taxonomy (NCBI): domain Eukaryota; kingdom Metazoa; phylum Arthropoda; class Insecta; order Diptera; family Drosophilidae; genus Hirtodrosophila; species Hirtodrosophila alboralis. The sequence continues at coordinate 27,396 of JAWNNH010000518.1, read as the reverse complement.
CGTTCCAAAGCTCCATCCTTGTCGACTTTCATCGCTTGCATCTTCTTCTTGATGGCATCCATGGTGGCTGGTTTTTTGTTTTACTGCTATACACTCGAAAGAAACTGAAATTGAAATTAAAATTGAAATTATTACAATTGTTGCAATGAGCATTCAATAAACTAATTAAATTTTATTTGATAACCATCGGTACACATAAGTTTAGTGCGGGTTTTTTTTGTGTTGTTTTTCAGAAAGAAAGTGCAATTTTAACTTTTTTTGATTATCATTTTATGATTTTATTTTTTTATATTAATTATTTTGATACTTTAAACTGCAATTTATGAGAAACTCCTGAACTCCTATAAATACCAATCGGGTATTTTTCTAATATCACTTTTTCGAATTGAATATAGCATTCAAACCTTCGTAAGATAGAAATGATTCAATGTATAATATTGCAATAAAGACAATATTATACTAATAATCAAAAAGAAGTTAAGAACATAACTTATAACAATTTTATACTAATATATAAAGCTGATAATTATTTAAGTTTAATCCCAATTTCATCTTAGCTTGCCTTACTATTCTAATTTCAGATCTATCAGTATTAAAATGCCACATAAAAATTTGACACAATTTTTTTGGTAACTCTCTACTTAGAAATGCTTACAGCTTCGTCATGTTAAATGTGCTCTGCATAACAAAGTGTAATTATAAAAGTATAGGAAACAGTTCTTATTCTCTTTTTCTCTGTATAAAATCTCAAACAAATTGTTATTGAAAAACGTGCGTTACGATCCGCTGAATGTTGGCTTTAATGTTGATTTACTGTGAGCTGATTGACCAGAGAGCTGAGAAAACAATCTAAAAAAAAATAACATGCGCAATAAAAGACGCCAAGAAACGCCAGTTAAATATTAAAATCAGGCTGGTAAGCTGAAACAATGGGTCAGGGTCTAAAAATGGTTCTGTTATTTGTTTTGAGTTTGATTTTTGACTGTTTAAATAATGACAATTGTTTTTTACGAAAAGGAAAGACGAGATTATAACAATTAGACGATTAGAACCATTTTAGACCTTGGATATAGATCACATTTATGTTCTAATCAGTACTTTTTAAAAATTCCAAATTTATTATTTATTTACAAAATGCCAACAAAAAAATTCAATTTTTGTTTAATATATTATGTATCGAATATGCATTGAATTCCATATTTGCTTGTTCTAATTTTAGATAAATTATATATTTGAAATTTACGATATTAACAAAAAATTATAAAAAAGTGCCAGTTTCGCAGATACGAAATTCAACAATAAAATGGATTTTAAGAGGTTATTTGTTATTATCTTAATATATATTTTATTTTTTCGCACATATTAAACATATAAGAACATTGCAAATAAAAATTAACCGATAAAGTTCTAAAAATTTCACTCTTGCCTGAACTTTCATCTTTCTTTTAAAACCTAAAGCAAATATAAATTAAAGTCAAGTTGATAAGGTAAATGTGAGTCACTTCAACAGAATTGTGAACTCAGCTGGACAACAGAAATTTCTGGACAACCTCTTGGGGCAAACCCTAACAGTTTACTACTTGACCAACTTAAGAATTTGTCATAACTGAAATACCAAACTAATTGACTCAGTTAACTGTGTGTTGACCAAGCCGCAGTGGGGTTTGTGATTATAATATAAGTACAAGTTTATTTTTAACACTTCTGTTTACATGTCAACTCCTGAATGTCATTGGCCAGGTAGATCTGGAATGCATGCGCTCCAGGCTTTTAGGCAAGTAAATAAAAACAAAAAAAAATTAAATTTTAAATAAAAAAAAAATGCAATCGAGGCACAATATTCTGTATGAGGTGTGCGTTTGTAAGAAGACAGAATACGGACAATTCAGACGGACAGAAGATTTGGGTTTTATAAATGTTGTATGTGTCGTATATCGAACGAGGTGACACAATGAATTATGTTTGTTTATTCAGCAGAAAATCACTTGGAATTTTATAATTTTGGCGACATAAATAATGGCAATGACACACATTTTTATGTCCTATCAAGGCTGCAAGCCGGTTTTAAAATGATAATCCGGTTCGAAACCGGAATACTACTATATAGTTGTAATCTAAGCTAAGTCTATAACCACTCAATAAACAGAACCTAAATTCGAACCAAGCAATTTCTTTTAATAAATACATAGATTCGAAATAGGAAAAATCTGAGAAAATCTAAATTTGTTTTTCGAAAAGTATTAAGCTAAAATATTTAGGTAAATTTAGTTTATCAAAAAATTTTTTTTTTCTATATCTATATTTATAATTCAGTTAATGAAATTATAAAATTATCAAAAATTATGTTAACAGTAAACTGAATCGTGTTCAAAGACCTTGACAGAGACATTGGCAAAAAATATTTGCGACTGTAAACAGAGTATATTGCAATCGGGAGCTTATGACTTCAACTTTATTATCTGTCTTAGCTAATATAGAATATAATTTATGATTTTAACCTATTCAAATGTATAAAACACAATTATATAGTTGCTGATTTTATAAAAACCAAAACACTTCAAACTAAATTTTACTCTGAATGAAAGGCTGTAAACCGGTTAGATTTTGGCATAAGACAGTAACAAAATGTAATTTTAAATTACGAAACTGATATTACTTAAAAACTAACTTAATTTTAAAAAACAATTCAATATTTGTACTACAAAAATAAAATTGTAGACACACCTTCTCGAACACCCAAACGGCTGTATTTTAACAACTCGAAATTCAACCTGTTTCTAGCACAAATTTTTCCAAATTATCCATGTCAAATACATATTTTTAGTTATACATAAAATGTGTTCTTGCTCAGCTATTTTTAAATCATAGATACATATATACACATATATATATATATATAATATTTGTGGGTCTCACACATACATTTTAAAGTACATTTCAACATTCCTGGCAACATTGAGAGAAAGCTTTAGAAATCTCTCCGAGAAATTCTAAAAATAAACTAACATGGCATCTGTTGAATATTTCCTAATAGATATTACTTAATACTGCGATAAAAGCTTTTTAAGAAATTTGTAAAGCATTTCGCCTACGTTTGCCTCAGATAGATTTGAACGTTGTGGACTGTGGTTCTGTATCGAATTTCAAAGATACAAAATTGCAAGGAATATATAGTTGTTGCCCATATTTGGGAAATTAGCAAAAGAAATGTTCTAGCATAAGTCTATTTAATTATTTCTATATTTTAAGAACTTAGATACACCCTACTTATTTAAATATATACTAAAATTATGCCGCATTTCAAGGTTCTGTCCTGCCCCAACAATTTAGCCGTAAACTATCTTAAGACACTTTAATACACAACAAAATTATCACATATAAAACTTAACGCGCTGACAATATTTATTTACTATACTATGTTAATGTATCTCATGCAATATGTTTATATTTGAAATTCTAGAAGTCAACTTGTGGTTAAGCTGCAAACTATGTATTGAATATGGTCAAAGACATTGGGTTTTCTTCTTCGTTTTTGTTTTGCCTTTAATCTGTTATTTTAATCTGTTGCCAAAGTTACTTAACCTCAATTTGGGTTTTGAACCGAGCCGATCTAAATATTTAAAATACTTTTTGAAATTATTGCGGTTTTTGTTATCTGAATACTGCACACACAGCACTTTGATTAATTGAATTATATGTTATTTGTATGTTGTAGTCTTGATTATGTAAGATTTTTTTTTAAGGAATATCCTTTTAGCTTTTGTCTAAAACTTGTAGCACTTTTTTAATTCTTAGTAGCACAAATATAATTTGTTAAATAATATGCTTAATAAATTCATTTGATTAAATTAAACATTTCTTTATTATACATTCTTTTGTATTCTTTTTTTTATTTTTTACTTACAAAACTTTTATTCGGAGTTATCCGCGACTTGAACGGATTGTGATGTTCAACTGAAAATATTTATTCAATATACTGACGTTCGATGCCCGCCGTTTTTCGATTTCAAGCTCTTTGCATTTGTGTGCGTGTGCCGTGTGTTAATGTGTGTGTGTGTTATTGTGAGAGCGAACCTAAGTATCTGATAGATACATTTCGGTAAAGCAAAGCAACGCGACGCCTGCTCGCTCACCAGCTGCCATGAGTTTTGCATGCTCAACACAAAATCTCTGGCCGCTCAAATTTATTATTTTGGAAATGCATTTTGACGCCACTGGCGATGCCTCTCAATTTTCGAGAATTTTTACACCCTATACCCATTATAAAAATTTGGTAGAAAGGAGAGTGCTACACATAGCACTGTGCAAGATCTTCGACTGTTTTAAATATATACTTATTGTACATTCTAGATCTGCATAAGCCGCCAATTCGATCCAAACAGATCAATCCCGTAACATCAAAAGTGTCATAGTTAAAGTCCTAATAATATCCCGATTTTATTTAATAATATCGGAGACTGCGAGCTATACACAAAATATAAAATAGCTTTTTAAAGTATAAAATCATTGACAATAGAGGCTTAAGACCATAAGACAAAAATATTTTTTATAAAAATTTCTATGATAAAAGTTTTCAACAATGTTTTAAAATTTTGGCGATTAATTTATATGAATTTCGATTTTAAAATGCAAATCGGTAAATCTAAATGAATGTATATATTTTTTTCGGCAAGAATTAATACAATATTTTTATTTTAATTTCACAAAATGCTATAAAAATGTTATAATAAATTACTAGGAGTAATTGCTAGTCGATCAAACTCAAACAGATCATTCATACTTGTTGTGCATAAATACGAGCAGAACAAGTCAGAAAAAGATTTTTAAAAAATTCAAAATAAAATTTGGTTAGGCGCCTGCGTCGCTCTCTTTATTCAACTTTTGATGCTTTCACCTGTTCCTTGTGTTTGTATGAGTTTTAGGCGCCAAGAATTTCAATAAAATATTTCAAAATTTCCCAGTTTTTTTTCATTGTTAAGCTTTATATGCCAGTATTTTAGCTGCAAAGTTTTCGCTTTGTCAATGTGTTTGTATCTTAAATTTTGTTTTATTTTTTTTTGATATTTTGCATCTATTTATAAATTTCAGTTATTGATATGCCAAAAAACAAAATCTTTCTTCACAGATATTTTTTTTTGCTCTACTGTGCGTGTTTTTTTTATAGATTTTTCAACGTCATGTCTACGAACGGAAAACATTTTATTTTTTTAAGCAATATGCAACAAATTATTATAAATACTAGTACTTAATATGCACAAATATCTGAGCATATCGTACAAAGTATTATCAGAAAAAGAGTTATGAGTCACAATCTTGCGCAGAACGTGAAGAATAGTTCTTAAAGACTTTCAGATTAACAAATACAGATATTTTTGCATATATGTAGATAATATTGTTATTTATTTAACACGCACAATTTTTATAGATTATCATAATGACATATAATAATTTATGTTGTCTCTTTAGTTATTATCTTACAGTTAAGAGATAACTCACCAGTTTCTTAACTGTGATTACTCAGTTTTACTTATAACTGAAGAAAGACATTATTATTACCATTAAATTTTTTTTAAAGGGATAAAGTGGAGCAGCGTCCCTTTTAAATTTTAATTCTATAAAAAACACCTCATGATGAAACTAAACTAATTCATCTAAATCCCGAATAATTTTTGAACACAAAACCGTAGCATTTTAAGTTTAGAAGTAACCTGCTGATAAGTAGAAAGAAAATCTTATACCAAGCTCATAATCTTTGAGATAAGAATACTAAACAAATATTCAGGTATATAATACTGGCATTCTACTATAAAAAGATAACTTTAAATTAAGTTTATTTGACTTAATAACATTTTAAACGAATAAATACCACCTCATTTAGTTTCATACTACAAAATGTAAATACATATATTGATGTTGGTTAACTAGCCGGAGAATTTCTATGAAATAATGCACAACACTAACCTCCAATTCTATAACATAAATATTGACAGTCGACAAATATATCCATAGATATAAGCAATCAAAGTAATATCAGGCTGTCATAATAGATTTCACTCTCTTCTACAAAACTTAATTTAAAGGCTTGATATCTCGTTTTTTTTTAATTAAAAATTTGATCAATAACAGTTATTTTCAGTCCCAGATTCATATATAAACAAAACTTCATCAGTGCGCTTGTAATTCTCCAATTTTTGTAATTAGTATATAAGGTCTGTATTGTATTTGATTTTCTAATTTTCCTTTTTCATCTATCTCTCCACCCTCACTTTCTATTTTCCGATCTCTCGATCCTCTGTTTGTCCTTTCTCCACTCTGCTACACTCTCTCTTTAAAAATTTGCTTTTTAGAACCAAGTTGATGCCTTGTTATTGAATTTCCTACAGAAAAAGTAGCTATAAATTATATATAAGTAGTATATTATATAAATTATACAAATTATAAAAATTATTAGAACCAGCTAACCTAACTTTTTATAGGATTAGATTTATTTAAAAAATAATTGCATTCCATTATTCAAAAACATATGTATGTCTGATTCTTATTAAAATATTTTAGGCATAATGTTATGGAAGGTTGTTCATTTATTCCACTGTTAATCCAGTTGTTGCGAACAAAATATTACAAATATAATTTATAAAAATAAATACTTGATTGTCTGAGGAAATCGGCATTTCAAGCATCCGAATTAATAACTGTCTGTAATGTGAAATATTAAAGTACAATATATCGTTTATTTTATTTATTTACCTATATAAACATTAATATATACATATATGAAAAGCTTAAACATACATACATGTATTTATAGAAAGCATGGATATATTAGTTCAGTGGAGGCTGATATTTCTTTTGGAAAAACAATTTTAAGCAATGAGGGCACATAAGAATTTATAATTAAATTCGAACAACACCCACATAATGACGTAATTGTTTTCATTCAAAAGTTTTGGCGAAAGAGCAAATAATATCAAACCAAAATGGCATCTCATGTGCTTATGTACATATATACATATGTATATATATGAAAAGGCCGTGGACTAACGATAGAATAGCATTGTAATAACCAAAATGCCTGAACAACTTACTAAATATGATAAATAAAATCATGGTCATTGGGACAAGTGTAACAAATATAAAAAACAAACTGATTTTTCATAATTTTAATATGTTTTTGAAAATATGTTTGTTCTGTCTATGATTATTATCAAGTTTTTCTTTTAGCTGTCGCTTAAACAAGTGCAAAATCTTGTTAGCAAAATTGCAACCATATTTGGTAAAAATTGGAAAAATAAAAAAAAAGAATATAATAAAGTTTTTGAACAACAACTTTGATCTAGGCAACAACATTTTCTAACCAAATCAGCCACTATACATTTTTAATGCAGTTAGTCAAACAAAGAAATGTTTATTTAATTCTGATTAATGAAATGTTTGATTTAATACAAATTCCAATTTCTTAATCTTAAGAAAATTTTACATTTCTTTCTTTTCTTAGCTAAGCTTTACAGTTTTGGCTTAATTAAAAATATCTGAACAATTTCAAACATGACTTTCTTCCAAAAAAAATGTTTTCTATTTGATTGAAATATTTTCATTGACGTTGCAAATTGTTTTTTTAATACATATTTAAGCTCTTAGCTGTCGGTTGGCAAATGTGTACAAACTAACTGAAATTGTTGCATATAGAGTGCAACAGAAAACGAAAAATAATCTAAGATCATTGACAGAAGGAATGGGGGACGGACGCACGAACGAACCAACCCAGTCTCAGGGGCACACTTGTGTCGACGTCCCGCTGTGCGCCGGTGCAATTGATGACTCAATTGTCGCCGTGTCGCATTGATGTCGTTGGGGCTCCTTGTTAATGATTTGAACTCGTATTTGAACTGGTTGAGCTTTTGGTACTAAAAGGAAATCTTTGCGACGAGTCACTTGCCTTGCCTAGTCGCTGCATAACGGCCAAGGTGAACCACAGACAGCGTTGTTCGAACCATATCAAATGTCGTGGTGTGCATGTGAGAAACTTTTTGGCGCTCTTTAACAACGTCACTGTCAATTATTTGCAAAATTTATGTATATACAGAGAGGCAAGCTTGACAGACCTTGAACTTATCGCCAAATCGTATGTAAATAAAAGCGTGTCACATATTGTTAGCCGGAAAACAATTGCGAATTTGAAATTTCTTGTAGCAAGTCAAAGAAATTGGCAAGGCACACGACTCATTTGATTGACATCAATGGCACATGTTTCAAATAATCTATTTTTAAACAACAACTGCATTGATTTAATGTTTCAAAGAAACATTCGCATTTGCATTCAAAAAACAAAAAAAAAAGCGCCAGGTCGATCACAATGTTGCTATCGATATCGATAATATACATCTGACAATGCTGGCCACATGTCAACAGCCCTGGTCCGGTGTTATCATTTCATAACAATAACACAAATAAAATGTCATTAGCGCAAAGGCTTAATTATTACTCAAAAAAAAAATCATTTAAATATGGTGTGCCCTTTTTAATAATGATGGTTGCCGGTTCATTTGGACTACAACAGTTTTCCGGTCTAAGGTGAGCAAAACAATAAGATTTAACTTCAACTTAACTAACTAGTTTGTTAATTGCAGATATCAGTATGCAAAAAAACAGCCTGTTACACCTGAAGAAATGAAAAAGTACGGCGTGAGTATGAAGAAACGTCAGGAAGTAACATTAGAAACAGAATACGATAAAGTCCAATCGATTGATATTGAAAACTGGAGCAACAAGCGCGGCCCGCGCCCTTGGGAAGAGGAGGACCTGGTGGCCCCGTCTGCGGCAAAACATTAACTTTTAAACATATTGTGATTTAGGCATTAGTGTTCATAAATTATTTGCTTGTTCATAAAATGTTTGCTTGTAAATACAATATATATCTTTACAAGAGTTGGGTTGTACCCGAGTGAACAAAAAAGATTTGAACACTGACTCTGAGCAAGTTCCTACTGATTATCTTAATGGTTAGTTGTATTTGCTTTGTTGTTCATTTGTGTTAAGTTGTTGACATTATAAGACCATGTAAATCTAATATTTATGATAGATCAACTTATTTAATTGGATCATTAAGAAATAAAGTTACTAATTAAATAGCCCTGTTGGAAATAAAGTGAGGAATTCGGCCAATTTTAGCTTACATAATATAAAGAAACAATTAGAAATATTCAACATAGTGAACAATTCTACTTTATATTGCACTCTGTGTTGTTTCACTGCACCTTTGTGACCTGCTTGGTTTGCAGCCCTGGTTAATGCAAGGAATATGTATGTGCATAACAAGAAGAGGGCTGCCAACTTGCGTAAATCAGCTGCGACGCTCGTATAAATATTTTCAACCAAAAAATGGGAGAAGTAAAACCCGTAAAAATGGACAATTGGACGCCATCTGATGCAGCTACATTGTTTGCCGATGGTAAGTTCAATAATATACACAACATGATGTTTTTATCTATGTAACTACATCTGTAGGGGAGCGTGTACTCTGCTTCCACGGGCCGCTTATCTACGAAGCCAAAGTGCTCAAAACAAAACCTGAAAGTACGCCGGTTGAATACTATATACACTATGCGGGCTGGAGCAAAAAGTATTAGCAATAATAATGTGTAATATAGTTCATATAATTTAACAATATTCTCGCAGTTGGGATGAGTGGGTACCAGAGAGTCGAGTGCTGAAGTACAATGACGACAACGTTAAGCGTCAGAAGGAACTGGCGCGTTTGTATGGCGAACGCTCAAAGAAAGACAACAAGAAGGGTAAATAACAGATTAACATCGGTTTATGCTTACTACATACATGTATATTCCTACATGTCACAGGCAGCGCAAAGGCCAAGAAAATGGAACAAGTTGGCAATGAATCTCGCGCGTCAACGCCATCCAAAGATGGCAACACCTCGTTGCCGCACACAAGCGCCAACAGCAGCAGCACCATCTCCACCAGCACTCCAGTCACTGCTGTGGCAACAACAGCAAAAAGTGACAGCAGTACCACTACCACAAGCAGCAGCACCACTACAACTACGACCACTACAAGTCGCAGTAATCGCAAATCCACACACAATGCCACAGCATCGGCACGTCCGACAACACCCAGTGAGAAGAAAGAAGATGCTATGGCTATTGACAACACCGAAGATGAGGTCGTTGCACCGACGCCGCCCAAAATCAAACGGATGAGCACTCACAGTAGCGGCGATCAGCAGCGTGCATCTTTGGTCGGTAATGGTACGGATGCCAATACATCAGCAACAACAACGACAACACAGCCAGCAATAGCAAGTAATAATACGGCCGCCAACGAAGCGCCATGTGTGGAGAGCGAGGAAACATACATAGCGAAGCTAGAGATTAAAATCAAAATACCAGATGAGCTGAAGCATTATCTTACCGACGATTGGTATGCGGTGGTGCGGGAGCACAAGCTATTGGAGTTGCCCGCCAAGGTGACTGTGCAACAGATATCTGAACAGTATTTGGCCCACAAGAAGTCTGTAAAGTCAACCAATGCCAGCAAAGAGGTGGCAATTAATGATGTCCTTGATGGCATTATTGAGTACTTCAATGTAATGCTTGGCTCCCAATTGCTATATAAATTTGAGCGTGCCCAGTATACAGATATTATGCAAAAACATCCAGATACGCCGCTGTCCGAATTATATGGCTCGTTCCATTTATTACGCCTGTTTGTGCGTCTCGGCTCAATGTTAAGCTACTCAGCGCTGGATCAACCGGCTATGCAAACATTGCTGGTGCACTTACATGATTTTCTCAAGTTTCTAGTTAAGAATAGTGCCATGTATTTTAGCATGACTAACTTTATTAATGTCGATCCGGAATATGTGCGTAACGCCCAGTAACTATGGCACCAAAACGACCAATAAAAAGAAAATGTAATACATTTCTCCCATAAAGTGAATATATTTTTAATAAATAATATTCATATAATATTCATATACAGTTTATGTTAACAAAAAGTAAAAACCAAACTGTTTTAGCTCTGCTCTTCAGTTTCATTTTCGCTCTCACTGCTACTACTGGTAGGATAGAAATCCTTTAGATCTCTGGGCTTATTGCGCTCCTTCTGTTCCGTCTCCAGGTACTCATTCTGCACCTTAAGAATTTCGTCGCTACCTTTACACGCCGCATATGCATTAAGTAGTTTCTCGTTCAGTTCCAGAAATGCATGTCCCCAGGAAAACTTGCCCATAAACCAGCGTGCCTCTTCAGTAAAGCCGCATATGTAAAGCGTTGCCGCTATAGCCTCAACACAACTGAGCTTGCAGGGTTTTCCATAGTTTATTGGATTTGCAGCCACTAGGAATGGCAATAGTCGTGGGTGCGGGCTACGCATTCTATTGAACGGCGTCTCATCCAGTTTGGCCCAGGAACAATCGATGACTGCCACTCCCGAAGAAGTTACAATATCCCGATCCTGTGGACTCACGCACAGTTGACCGACTGGCGACAGGACAAGTCCCGGAAACTTTTGACCCAAACGCAAATTGGATATAAGACCCAGACGTGCCAATTTCCTTCCCGAACACTTTTTCGGATCACAGTGATTGAGGTCCCACATGGCTACAGCGAAATCTGGCGGTTGTCCAAGTCCGTCTGTGTTGTCATCTGACGAATCCGAGTCGGAACTTTCGCTATAGGTGACTTTACAATCGGAGAGCTCATTGGCCTGTTGGGCAAAGGTGCGTTGACAGTTGTGGTTCGACTTAACGTTACGATAAGAGCTAGCACCTGCACCACGCTTTCCTTTGCAGTTACGTCGCGCACTCATTTTGATAGTTTTAATTGTATATTTTTATTTCTTTTGTGAGGCTGCCTGGATAGCAATAGTTTGAGACAGAGTTGAGATTTCTAGTTCCATTTGATGAATAAGTTCATTTCTTTATTTTTGAATCGCTAAATATTTGATTTATGAATAAATTATCGTTGGTAAGGGCTTAACCGTAAAGCAGCTTATCAAAATCAAGTCATTTCAATGTGATTTGTGTAAGCATTATATGCAGAGCAAGTTTTAAACAAAATGATTTTTAAATAGCCCGTTCAATTTAATTCATATTGAACGAGAATTTACAGCTCTAGTTTGTTATCGGTATCAATAGCCAGTCGTGTGCTGTACTTTAGCGCTGCAAAATTGAAAACACTTGATAAAATTAGTTATACGATTATATTTTAGTAGTGCTAAATATTAACACTTTTCGACTTAAATGCCAAAAAGCTGTAAATTAGATAAACGCAGGAATTATATTAAATATAATTATAAAGCCACAATCGATTTTTAAAGATATCGATAGGCGATAGTTGTATTAGAAGTGTGGATTTTAAATAAGGTCACTCTGACGCCATCTTTTTTGTTGCACGGAAAAGTTAAAAATTTGTCCGGTAAAAACGTTGTAAATTAAATATAATATGTACGTGTAATACGTTAATAAAATTGTAAAAAATAAGCTAAATTCTTATTTTGATTTTCTGCTTGCATACAATTTGCGATTTGCATAATGATATGGCCTGCGAATAGCGATAACGATTGTGTGCAAAAGTAAACGTTTTGTGTGTGTGAAAATCTAGCGCCAATTTAGTAAATAAAAATATAGGCGCAATTTCTGAGTATTGAGCACTGTATATAACACATAATAATATATATTTTTTTTATATAAAAGTCTAAAAAGGCGATGTGCATGCATTTCACATACACGTATATATGTGGCATACATAATAGAGTTGTGACCGTGATTTGCGATAGCTAGGAAGACACGAAAAATATATATCTAAGTCCTTAAAGTACAATCAATAAATAGAAATGAAATGGATACTCTATATAAAACTATAATTCGATAGAAATATAATCACATATTACAGTTGGTGTTGTTGATTTAATTGAGTGAATATATGAAGTTCATTTTATGAACTGAGCGATTAATTTAAAAAGTTTCTTATATACAGTTCAATTAAGTTTTTCAAATCGAAAAATGAATTTTGGATTAACTTAACAATTTTTCTGATTTACACAACTAAATATAGCCTTATAGGTTAAAACGAAAATTAAATTCTTAAATAACCTTTATATGGCATAAGAACTGCAGTTCGTGGCTTTAGATTCGTGCCCATTTCACATTTTGCGCATCTCTAGCGTTTACACACACGCACGCACACATATCGAAGTTGCATTGCCGCGCCACGGGCAGTTAATGTTTTGTTGAAAATCAATCGACGCCCGTGTGCCGCGTTTTCGTAGTTGAAAAAATAAAATCAAAAATATTAAAACATTTAATTAAATTAATTTCTTTTTCATCATTTTTATATCCATGTGAACGCGCTGTGCTGCATGCGTATCCTAAATTGAAATTTCCTGCCCCCAACCGAGTACAGTTGCGCCAGCCGCACGCTAGAAAAGCCAAACAACGAAGACGAGACGACATCGCGACGGGGAGGCCGCGTTTCAATAATATAGCATTTTTAAATAAACAAAAACAAAGATCTATCAAAATGGGTGAAGTGAAGTCCGTGAAAGTGGACAACTGGGGAGTCTTCTTTCTACAGAAACTCCAGAATTTCTTCAACAAAACGGACTATTGCGATTTAACGCTACAGTTTCGGGACAATTCACAATTGAAGGTACATCGTCTGGTTTTAAGCGCCTGCACGGATTACTTTAATGTGCTTGAGCAAACTTGCGAAATAATCGACGATGCACTCATAATGCCAGCCGAATTTCAAGCGGATGTTGTGGTGCCCATTGTCAATTTTATGTATACGGGCACACTGGAGTTTGAGCTTAAAATGTACGGCAAACTGTTGCGCACCGCCAAAGAGATGAACATGACGGTATTACTTAAATTACTTGAGGCACATCGTCGAACCATGGAGAATGTGAATCGGCAGCAAAGAGTAAGCTGTGTTTACCCTTAAAGTTTATATATAAAATTTAACATATTTGTTTGGTCTGTCTTATTCCAATAGCCACCCAGTCCGAAAGGCATAAGACGTCGTCCAGTGGGGCCCAGTGTTAATACCAATTCGGCGGCACAGCAGCGCGTCTCTGGGCCGGCTCAAAATCGCAGCGCATCTATACCAGCGATTAATACAAGCAATACAATGCGTACGAATGCGCAACAACCACGTGCAGTGAATACACCCGCTATCCTGCGCTCTGGTGGCATTAACAATCGCACAACACAATATGTAGAGTCGGGAGGAGGAGGCACGATCAAGCAGGAGCCGACTTCACCGTTTGAGCAGCTCCGCAAGGGTTATAATAATAATAAGCGACCAGCACAGACCAGCCTGCTATCGCCGCCATCAAAGAAGCCCAATTTGGAGGAGGTCAAGGAGTTTGCCGAACAGCAGCGAATGCGCAAACAAATTGCCGCTGAATTTGGTGATCATGGCGATCCGGAATATGACAACATGATGCTATACGATGATGTGCATACCGGCGATGATGATGATGATGATGTGCCGCCACAGCCATCGACATCGAAACAACATCAGCAACAGCAAACGCAGCAGCAACAGGTCCAATCCGGCACGCAGACACAAATGGAGCATGGCACTACCACCATTATTCTTAAACAGGACTCACCTAGCCAAACGCCCACGATTATTGTTAAAGATTCATCCAACACTAAGCTGAATCATACAAAAATTATTGCGGAAGTTCTGCGCCAATATCCGCACATTGTCAAGGGCCACAAGAATATTAAACTGAAAATAATGCCCAACAGTCCCGTGGAGAAGGCAGCAACCTCTATTAAGCGAGGCTCTCCAGCACCAGCAACAGCATCGCCAATGGCCAGCACCGCAGCGTCGCCACATAAGAAGCTGCATGTCTCCTTCAAGCCAGATAAGCCCATGATAACCACACAGCAGCAGCAGCAACAGCAAAAGTCCACACAAAAATTAATGACGGCACAGCCGCCATTAGTCGAGGCAACGCAACAAACCGGACCTCAGACTGTGGCATCGACGCCGGCAGCTGTGGCGGCTGCGGCACAAAAGCGACGCATTGACAGCAAGACAATGCATGCGCTTATTGCACTTGGAGCTGAGAATACTACAGGTAAGCACAGTATTTAATATTTTAACAAAATTAATATAATTATTATATATAAAACTAAAATAGATGGTTTGAAATTTATGCCTTATTTGAATTAAATGAATAAAAATTTAATTAAATTTAATTTAATAATTTTTTTCAGGCCCTTGGCTGTGTCTGCGTTGTGGTGTCAATGGACGGCCAATTAGCATTCCATCGTACCGAGGATTCCGTCGTCATTTGATCAACACTCACAAGGAGACAATTGATCCAGCGTTGTGTGAACATTGCGGTTGGCGTTCGGGAAATAATCGCGAGCTGCATTTCCACATGTACACGGAACATCAGATTAAATCGCTCTTATATAACTTTGCAGAATGTGCGTTATGTAACCGAACGTACTTGACCAAGAATGAGCTGGAACAGCACATAAACGAGGCGCACACGGATGAGAACAAGCAGCAGTGCATTTATTGTAACAAGGTGTTTGCCCAGGAGCTGCATCTGTACAGACACATGAAGAGTTATCATAAGGCACAGGCGCTGGAGGATGGTATCATTGATGAAACCGATGAAGAATATCTGGGCTCACAAGATGAAGAAGAGCAATTAGGTGATGAAGAGGAGCAAGAAGAGGAGGCGGACGAGGAGGAAACTGGAATTCAGGATGAGAAAGTTCGCATTTTATCCGACATTAGCTTGCCAACATCCGGTTCCATTGTCCAACAGCAGGTCCGCGATGAGCAAGAAGAAATGGAAACAGAAACTGAAGCGGAAACAGAACAAATTTTAAGCCAGCAGTCCCACGAACAGGAAGTCAAGTTTGTTGGTGCCGATGGCAATGAGGTTGAGTTAACTGAGGAACAACGCAAGGAAATCTTGTCACAGCTAAATCAACAGCAGGCTGGCGCCCCCAGTGGCGGCGTTGTCATGGTGCTTAGTGAGCCAGACGGCGATGCCAAGCAGGAGGGCGATGCCAAATCGTCAGCGGGCACAGAGGAAGAAGAATATGATGACAGTCAAATTTATAGCGAACTAGGCGCTACTGGATCTGTAGAGAGCAGCGGCAAAAAGAGCGAAACGGCCGATGAAAGCAAGGAGTCCATTGATAATCTTGAATGGGCTGAAAATCTAATTTCAAAGCATGATTTGGAAACGGAACAGCAGAACAGCAAAGAAGTAGGTGACACGAATTAACAATTGCAATCAGATTCTAATTTGAATATTCTTTATTATAGCCAAAGCCAGATAAGCGTCGAGATGACATTAGCGAAAAGCTTAAGGAGCTGACAGGTGATTGGACTGAAGACGAGAACGAAGATGAGGACGATGTTGATGTGGACAAGCCCACAACCGCTAACGAACAGTCGGAAGCTGCCACTGAAAAACAATCGGCAGAGGTTGTTGAAGAAACTGTCGAAGCACAACTTGAGCCGGAGGATGATATTGACTTGGCACTGGAGAGTTTGCATAAAAGCGCTGACGAACCAGCGGAAACTGGTGAAGCAGAAGTTGAAGCAGCTGCAACCTCCAGCACAGCTGAAATTGTCGAAGAGCCACAGGCCACAGAAGCAAAAATGAATGTAAATGAATTGCAGGAGGCAAGCGCCAGCGGAAGCGTTAATGCCAAGACAGCCATAGATGAGCAAGACGTAGTGATTAAGAAGGAAGATGAGTCCGAGCTTGAGACCCAGGAAGAATTCATTAAGGAGGATGCGCCGCAAACGACAACAGTCGAAAGCGAAGCTGATGAGCTCAATACTTCAAATGTGACGACAGAAAGCACTGAAGATGCCACTGATGTTGATGATGTGAATTTAGAAACGGAAAATATTCGTAAAGTGCTAATAGATGAGCTGATTGCTGAAGCAGATACACCTGAGGCCGATGCAGAGATTAACGAACAGCCTGAAGATGCTGAAGATGCCGAGGTTCCACCCACTCAACTGCCAGTTATGGATGAATCGAAGGAGTTAAAGGACGATGAGTCCAAGGCGGATACATCCGTGGAACCAGTTGCATCAAATAATGAAGAGGACAAAGCAGAGGCAACAACGACGACGACAACTGCAGTAGAAGCAGAAACAGCAACAGCACCCGAAGCAAACGAGGAGGATAAACCAGACACCAGCGATGCAGTTACTCTCGATGCAAAGGCACAGTCACTGACGGGAACACAAGAGAAATTAAAGAGTCTCATGAGCGAATGGGTGGACGATGATGATGATGACAATGAAGACGAGAATGGGGTTAGTGCTGCGGCGAAGGAGCAACTCTAATTACTAGATTTATTTATAGTTTAAGTTAATTTTCGATTGCGATCAGCATCAGAAATTGTAGTATATATTACATACATATTAATATATTGTATATGTAATGTGTAAACAATTAGAAGGTACGGCAATTTTTAGCCCAAAGGTGTTTTCGGTTTCGATTGTAAATCAAAAGCATGTGTCGTGACATATTTTAAAATGCATGTAACTGCACTGGATCGACGCAATTAATAAAAACATTTAAACACAATAATATACCCATATTTTACCATAAGTAAAACCTTTTTGACTTGCGTGCTGTATTCGATAATCGATAATAAATCGCAATTTGAGAGAGTTTTACTTTTCTGCTACGTTTTACCACCAACAATTTAACTCAAGTTTAAGTAAAAAAGTTTACATATATATGTGTATATACATACATATATAAAGTATATATAGTTCATCTATATATTGCAAATATTAAATATATATATATATATATATATATATATATATGTAGTTACATACATAGATGTTGTTTTAATTGGTTTAACACAAAATAATAAACGCATATGTCTATAAAAATTACATTTATTCGCTTAGAATGATGTTTTATGATTGATAAACCTAGTAATACGAATCAAAAATTGATGTGGAAACCTTTTTTTGATTACCATCAAATGTAAGATTAATAAAACTTATATACTTTGGAGAAAGCAAAATATATAAATGTAGATATAAAGAATATAAGTGTTTTAATTGGGATAAGCTGTTTTTATAAGATACATTTGCAGAGGATAAAATCATTGTGTTTAGAAGTAATAGGCTTTATTTTTCAGACCTATGATTGGAACCGGTTCAATCGGAGCACTATCCGATAGCTGCAATATAATTGCATTTGATTCGAAAAGTCAACCAAATTCACAAATTGCAATTAAATATACTTTTCCCAGATAAGTTGATATTTAAATAGTCGATAAAAAACTAATTTGTATGAAAGCAAATTCAAACATCAGCCATATCAACTCAATAATAACAAAATAATTTAAATAAATTTATATTTATTGCTTTATTTAAAACATTTATGTACTTGAAATCACTTAATAATAACGTAAAAAAACCTTACATATACAATAACATTTATAAAATTTGCGCTATTTAAATATATGCTAAAATAACAACTATGTAGCGCCAACGGAGATTCTCAGTCATCTGAAATGGATTTATTAGATGAACAATAGCTTATGGTGATTATTATAAACATGACGTACCAGCGAGATAAAAATTTATTAGGCACATAGTCGCAAAGCCAACAATGACTGTTGCAAACTGCGCAAATCCCGCCCAGCGACGCTGGGAATTACTATGCCAGCGCGCCTTTTCGCGCGGTATCACTTCACAGACAGTTACATAGAATAACGTGCCGCCAGCCAAGGCCTGTATAACTGGGAGCGTAGTTTTGGACCATTTTTCAGGCATATCGACGATAAGCATTCCCAGCCCAATGCCCGCGACAGCGCCCAGGGCAAACACCAAAATGCCAATAAACTGCGAACGTATGCTGGCGCGTGGATTGGAGCGAAACTCGAGACCCAGACAGAAGCCCATCACAAACTTGTGACACGCAACGGCGCCGAGCAGAAAGAGAACCTGAAATAGTATAAACAAAGTACAATTTGCTTATCTAAATAAATATTATTCTAAGATTGTGCCACACAATAAATTCAGTATAATTATGCGGCAGCCAACTACTAATAATTATGTCAAGGTATGCAAACCTTGGTGGATGAGTTTTGTACACCGATTGCCAAGCCCTCAATAGCCGAATGCAATGAAAGTGCCACAAAGAGACCCAATGTGCCGGTCATGGATTGCGCACACGGCTCTGTGTGGCTGGTATGGCAAATGCGTGCATTTGCATCCTCAACGATGGCATCGTCACAGCCGGAAACGCTGCTAGAATTGTTAACCTGATGATTATGATCATGACCGCTGTAAACAAGGCAGAGCAAAGACAATTAAAATGTAAATGAACTAGTAATACAATTGATTTACTTTTCATTTTGATGATTATGATGATGATGATGATTATGTTGTGACGTAGACTCCGCTGAATCTGCAGTTAGCAAGGGAGCACGTTCGTTAACAGATCCATAAGAAGAGCTTCTCGTTCTGTTGCTGGGTTGAGCTGTCACATGCGTATGCTGTATGGCCTCACCGAAAAAGTAGTGTATAAACTCATCTATGAAGTAAATTATAAAGAAGCCGCCGCACATGGCAACTTCAGCAAATTTTGAATTCATTTGCTCGCGCACCTGTTGAACAATAGATGCGTCACCAAATTGCAATCAGATCAAATTTTAGACAAAATATTTGTTCACGTTACCTCAGGCAATATATGCACCAGGGCTGTGGCTAGCAAAATGCCTGCACCGAAGCACAGCAAAAGCGATGTTGTTAGCGGAAAGCGTAGTCGATTACGTTCAGATATAACGGCTGGTAACATGCCGGATAATAGGCTACCAAGGCCAAGGACTGTCATGGCCAATACCTTCTCCATGTCGCCACGACTCTCATTTAGCCAGTTGGTGCTATTTGTGGTCATATTTGCATCTGATAAACTCATTTTTTTTAGTCAGACAGTCATCAAAAGTAAATAAAATGGGCTGCACTAAAAATGGAACAATGTTGATGGTTTTCGAGTTCGTTGCCTATGAGTCGCAATTAAATCGTATTTAAAAATTGAACAGCCACCAACCGCACTCCACAGCCGACAAAACAGACTATAAAAACAAACGAACGACGATAGAGAATGTTATCGCGTTATATGCTATCGCTGACACTGCACTATGTTGACTATCGATAAATCAAATGCAGCACTTTATAAATATTGTAAAAAACGTTGGGATTCAAGTTAATTAAGAGACTTTTTCTTGAAGAAGGAGTTGAAAACATTTTTTTAAAGCTATCATTATGATGCAAATAAAACCATAGTTGAAGGTGAAATAAGGTGTAAGTTGTAAAAAATATCTAAAGATTTTGATCTATTCTTTTGTTAAGTTAAGATATGTATTATGAAGCATTTTGAATATACTCTCAGAAAACTAAATACATATATACCACCGTAGGTAGTCTTGAAATACTTTCGAAAATCTATAATCGAGTGATCCTCGAATATTAAATCAAAATTTTACTATTGATGCCCTCACAAATTTCGTCTTTTGTCCGTTGTAATGGACCGTCGCTGTATAGTTTGTGGCCAAGAGCCGAGATCTTCCTTTACCTATCCACACGATATGAAGGATGCATTCAGATGGCAAAGTATGCTCTCTGTTTATGTACCCGCTGAGACTTTGTTGCACCACTGTTGTGTTTGCAATAAGCATATTGATCGCTCAGTGGTGCAGCAATGTACACAGCATCAAGAAAACGGAGAAATAAGATTTAAAGGCGGTCAGCGTAAAAAATCGAATAGAGACAATACTAATGAGCATCGACTAAGTGTTACTTTCAAGGAATCTGACGCGATTCATTACTTTGCTGATACTTCTACGGAATGTGACGAAGTTGTGAAAGATTGTAATTGCTGTCAGTCTAATATGGACCAAGGAACTCAATCACAACTTAGACTGCATTGTACAATACCAAATATCAAATACCATGACACCATTCGGAACCCACCAAACATACAATATCCCAATTTTGTAGAAACTTCAACACTTGATAGCCTGATAGCCGCGATGACTGATTATGATAAGGCGCTACAGCAGAGCCTGCATCAGGAACAGGGAATAAGATATGCTTCTGGCTCTCAGATAAGCGATTCAAACTCTTCGTGTATTTGTTTGGCATGCTGCCGGGAAAGGGAAACGAAAATAAATAATTCAAGAGTACAACAAAATAATTATGCACCTGTAACGCAACTAAGCAACAACTCGGAGGCATGTATTTGTGAATCCTCTGATAGAAATATAGCTCCAATAAATAATAAAAATATCCAACAGAAGAAACAACAATGGACCTCGTCAGTGAATAATAACATTCAAGAAAAGAAAAAGCAACAAACAAATAAAAGTCAAGGAGCACAATTAAAATATTTCCAACCATTGTCCAACGACTGCTCTAATGGATTCAGTAATGGAGTCTTTGACAGCCAACAGAGAAAAATGCAAATGACGGGGCGCCAAGAAACCGCAATAAGAAAATCTCCCCCAATAATAGGAAACATACAACAACAAGCAACTGCCAGACCTGGACAACCCCAAGTGAGTTCGGCGAATCAAACAATCTTAACCTGTATTCCATGTCCCAAAATACAACAACAACATCAGCAGTGTCAATGCTCTTTGTCATCCCAGAGCAGTGATAATGATTACAATCAATCCTCAATGAAAGATCGATTGTGCAATTTTTCACTTTGTAGTGATGTAAATGATTACAAAGCTTCCCAAGCGAATTATATAGACGACTGCTCGATGAACTTAGCACCGAGTGCACCTGAGAATTTTCCTCCCGCTTGTCCAGCAACTAACGGTAATAATATGAATTTGCCACAAGTACCGCCAATCAATGTATTAATTATGGGTGGATCAATGGTGCCTACGTATTATAAGAACACAGACCTTAAGCCCGACTCATGCCAAGTTGCGGACATTTGTGTGCTGGAGTCAGACTTTACTCAAGAAAGGGCTGTCTTTCCAGATATTGATGAAGCCATGTACACAGTATGTCGACCACCTACTGAGCAAGCCTCCAATAATGGTACTCAGGGAGGCAGCTCCACGGAAGTATTATTGCTGAGCATGGTTCAAAAGAGCAACTGTAGTGAAGCACCCGGCAGCAATAGTCCTGGCAAACAGATAAACATGTCCGCAAAACCACAACAGCAAGACGTTAAACAGAATATATTGTCACCTCAAAAGTGCGCTGAGATTATGAAGGAGCAAAAAATGCGCATTGATGAACTGGAGAGCTTAGTGACAAAACAGCATCGACTACATCAATGCATACAGGCCAAACTGAATGACTTACAGTGCAAGGCAAAGGGTACAACAATGTCTGGACAACCTAGATTCAATGCAGGCACCTCAGTAAAACCAGCCTCAATGCCATACAATCAAATACGCTTATCGCCTATGTCTGGAAAACCCAGCAACTTCGCAACTCTGCTGCCAAATCAAACTTCAGTAATACTAACGTCGGGAAGCCGTAGAACCTATACAGGCAACTCAGTAAAACCAACAACATCCCCAACACCAACATCTACAAACAGTAAAGCCAATGCAAGCATCTCCACAAAACCCATCAATCAAACTCACTCAATCCTTATTTCTGGAAACCGTAGAGCCAATGCACGCAGCTCAGCAAAACCAACAACATCGTCATCCAATCAAACATCTGGAAAATCTATCTATCCAAATAACTTAGCAAATCAAGCAATATTGTTGCCCAATTACACATTCATAAACAAAACTCCTGAAAAACCGAAGCCAAATGCAGATCCTTTAACAAAACGGGCAACCTTGAAGCCTCATTATATATCTCTAATTCCAGAAAAAAATAGAGCCCATTCGTATTTAAGTACATCAACAATTTTACCACACAATCAAATATGCTCAAACCCAATTCTCAAAATAGATCCTACAATGGGCAACATTAAGACGAAGTAAGTGGGGGCGTAGTTTTAACTGTGTATTTAGTATATAAAAACCATTGGAAATCATATACATATCCGAAATATTTAGATTATGACAATAACAACATAAAAATTTCTTTAAAAAAAATAAACATTTTATTTGAATTCTTATTTACAAATTTAACTGTGATCATGAGCCGACGCTGTGTCATCTGCGGCAAGAACTTCGCTGACAATGACAAGTTCGCCTGTCACTATCCCAAGAACAAAAAGGAGGCATGCATTTGGCAGCGAAGCATGGGAGCCTACGAAATAGACGTGGATAAAATACAGAAATGCTGCTGTGTCTGTATGGAACACATACCACAGTTTGTAGAACGTGCCCAGAAGCAAGCGGATATAATAAAGGCCCAAATCAAGAACAAAACGCGAGCTGAAGCTTCGATGGATCGACTCAATGTGTTGCTTTTAACCGGCGCCTCGTTGCCTCATTATTGCGGTAAGGCTAATGAAACAGTAACAGCCGACACACCAAAAGAGGAGGACGACACTTTGGATGTTGAAATCGTAGTGCGAGAATCAACCTTTAAGGATTTGGGTGCATCTTTTCCGGATATCGATGAGACCGAAGTTACAGTGCTGCGAACCCCATTGCACAACGACGAGGAGCTAAAGAAGCTGCAGAACGACAAGGAGAAAAGTAATACTGAAAGTGAGGAACGTGGTGACAACGATAATTTAAACAGTACGGATGTCTTACTGTTGGGCCGTAGTCAACAACATATAACCGATAGATGTCCATGCAATTGCGAGCAATGTGGAAAGACAACATTCTCACCGGATGATCCCCCTTGTCAACAAGGGCAACTTAATGATGAGCGTCCTATCTGTTGCGAGCAACTAAATTGTTTTGAGCTGGGGGAAATTATCAAACAACAGCAGCAACGCATATGTGAGCTGGAAAATCTGGTCTGTCGCCAAAGTGATTGGCAGTTGTCGCTGCAGCAAAAAATGGGAGAACTTTATTCTGAATTTGGCCGTCTGGAGGACCACCCACTCGAGGACCCCAACCAACTCATAGATCGCACATGTAAATCAGCATATAACGGTCAGCAGCAGCCGCAGCAGAATCCTTCAGAGCAATAACGAAAATAGGGGAACACCCAATATCTAATGATTACATTGGGTAATCTGATCAGACCAATAAGGCAGTTTCAAAACTTTGTATCGTATTAACCAGTTAACGGTTTGGTGGTGACATTCAAACAATTATAAAATTTACTCGTCTAATATCTGCAAAAGTTTGAATTTTTACCAAGAGGTTTATTCGCTATTACACGCCACTCAAAATCAACAATAAGTCCTTAAGCTTAGGCAGCGGTCTCAATGACATCTGTGTATAGTTTCACTTTGGTGGCAATGCTCATATCGACATACTTGTCGCCAATAGAAACGACCAGGCCACCAATAATGCTGGGATCCACACGAGTGGTGATCTTTAGGATTTGGTTATCCTTCAAGAAAGCCTGTAATCAAAAAAATATTATTATTTAGTTGTCCACCAATCTACTAATAATAATAAACACGCACCTTGAGAGCACCCTCCAACTGCTTGCTCTGGGCAGAATCTAATGGCTTTGCTGTGACTACTTCGCAGACAACCTCACCGCGGTGTGCAGCCATAATGGTCTTGTAGGCATTGATAACGTTGTCCAACTTCTTCAAGCGTCCATTATCTGCCAAAAGACCCAACAAATTTGCTGTGGCTGGGGCAAAACGCAGCTTGGTAGAAGCTTCCTGCAAAGCAATGGCCATGACCCTCCTGTTTACGATGGGGCTGGTCACACTCTCACGCAGCTTCTTGTCATCTTTAATGGTAGACTGCAGAGCAGACAGATCCTTTTCCACCTGATCCAACTGATTCATTTTTGACGCAGCCGAGTACAGAGCGGTGGCATAACGGCCCTCCAGGCCAAACACCTGTAATGGTGCCTTGACCATCGGCTGGGAAGGAGCAGAGCTGAGAGCGCGGCTCTGTAAGCATGTCAAATATCATTATTATACTTAAACTTTGCTAAAATTTCATCTTATTTTGATTATTGGTTATTTTTGGCAAATTACATAACCAACAAATCCGCGTTAGATAATTATAATGTTTTTGTATCAATGTTGGCACTACTCAATTATTGAACACTGCATATTTATTCACGGTGGCATATAAAACAAATTATTGTTTTGCAAAAAAACATACCAAAAGTGCTAATTTGTTAATAGAGGCCATTGCTTATTCCTTGCGCAAAATTTTTCACCCAAAACAGCAGCTGCACAGTACAGGGTCGTTTCTACAAAGCAATTTTAGGGCTGCTCATATGCCGATGCCACAAATTATCGATAACAATTGCAAACGGCTCTGGAACCAGCGCTGTCAGTATATCTTTTTCTTTTCAGTCAAAAAAACTCCCAAACATCCCTTATCCGAAACTCAATTCGTTCATTTCTTTTTCTAAATATTTAAATACAATATAAAATGTCGTCAACACAATGTTTAGATGCAAAAATTCAATTTTGAGTTTAGTGGTTCCTTTTTGTATTGGTAGCCCTGATTGGAATATAAAAGAAGATTTCAAACAAATCGGTTGTAGATTCACGTCTTTATTTTTATGTATTTTAAAAAACTGATTTTTTGCTTTAGATGGGGTTTTTCGGAAATATATTTTGATTTTTCTTAAAACATAATTATATAACTGCCTAAAAATGGTTTTATTATAAATCATGTTGCTGTAGTAAATATAATTCGGTTCCTACATAACCATACAGAAATTAACTGTTCAAGTGGTTAACAGTTTGGGAAATCAGTTGGAAAATTGAATTTACGCATATATTATAGATTGAAGGATTTACTTGTCATCTGCAATAAGAAAACGATATTAGAATATTATTATTTAAAGTCAATATCAGACCATACTAACCTTCATCTTCTTCTTCTTCGCCCTCATCTTCACCATCATCTTCTTCAAATGTTTCCTCTTCGTTGTCTTCGTTTTCATCCTCATCCTCTGGCTCCACCTCAATATCAGGTACGAGATAATACTGCAGTGGATTTGGCCAAAGATCATCCTTTATCAGTTCAGCAATCTCATCGTTAACGGGATCAGCATTGTCCGAGAACCAATCAAAGAAGGTCTTGTAATCGGAATTCCTTTTCTTCTTGTTGCCATAGGGTTTCGTTAACAACTGTTTAAGTAGATTTTTTCCCTCCTTCCATTGAATGGGCGTGCTAATAGACGCGGGCCAATCACCATTTTCAGAGGCAGCTAATTGTAAAAATTACATTACAATGGTATATTGAACTTATAGAATTTTAAAAGTGGTCACTTACCCGCTGAATTTAAATGAAATTCTTTGGTAAGAACCTTGTTATCAAAATATGGATTATCATCGAAGTGAAAATTTATGCGGTAACCAGATTTAATATCTTCAAATTCCTCAACCTCCAGTTTGTTTAACGCATGTAGACACTCCTCCTCTTCTTCATCCAGAATGCCGGATACTTGCGGGTGGTTGATGAACTGCAAGAATAAAATTCAAATTAACGTTCAGACACATAATCGGAAGTAAACCTAATGCTAATCGATAACAATACACAACAGAGTTGAAAACAAATTCGACTATGAGCGCAGTGTTGCCCATTTCTGTTACAAAAAATTATAATGATTGTCGGAAATATTTTTATGAATTAGTAAACTATCCATTCAAACCTGCAATATTAGTTTTATTAGACCCTAATAAATAATTTAGCGTATAAAGAACAAACACACGAGTAAAAATTAGAGAACAAATTTTTTTGACTAGCAAGTAGAAAAAAACACTAAATGTAGCAACACCACTAAAATGACAAAACTAGTCAAGCCTTAGGCCAATCGATAACGATAGTAAAAAGCGTCGTACATAAATGTAAGCACATTTATAATATACATTGAGCATGGCTACTTTCATCATGCAATTTCCGTCTTGCACACAGAAACATTTAGGTTTTTTAATAAACATTTTTTATACCTAATTTATCAATTCCCAGAATATATAAATATGCGTATATTTATAAAATGTGCGCCTTAAAGCGCAGACATTTATCGATACATTAAGACTCACACACGCACACAGGCAAAAAAAGAGCGGTGCGACCGGTGGCGGCGGCATGCACAGAAGACAAGATGAAAAAGAACAAACGAAAAAAAGTTCTTCGAATAGAGAAATTTTTCTTACACATGTAGTAGAGACATAAAATCAATTAATTTTGCCGCTTCACTATTCTATGCACGCATAATTGACACTAGAACTATTTTACAAAGAAATTTTGAATTTTGCACATGCTAAACATGCAAATCGTGGATGATGATGCCGCCGCCATCTACACTACATATG